>CM077083.1:52989854-53589854 GCA_039513925.1 Platanthera zijinensis
TACTTAATGTAGGCGAGAAGGTAATGGTGCGGTCCGCCCTGAGAGGCTCCCTTCGGGGCCTGCCAAGAAGTTAAGCGCGAGGCAAATGGATCCGTACTCAATTATTAGTCGTATTGGGACCAATGCCTACGACTTGACATCCCAGCTAGTATGGGAATTCGCCCTGTGTTTAATGTTGAAGATCTGACTCCATACTATGAACCTCATGAGTATGTGGAACCCGAGCAGTGGAGGATACCCAACCACCCCATCCCCACTGTCGTACCATATCAACCTCATACGTCCTCACCCATTGTTGACTCCACCCACCTGGGGACTCGTCTTCTTTGGTTTCACCACAGGCACCACGATCGCACCGGGATCCACCACTCGTGAGTTGAGCATTGAGAGCTTCATGGAGACCAAACTCCACCAGTGCATTCCCACTACAGACGTTGGCGATCTTGGGTACTTGCAGCAGAGCTTGATCGATTCGCCCCTGAACTTCGACTTCAGCACGTCCGTCTCCATTCACCGGAGATGACATCTTTTCAGTCAGGGGGAGTTGATCGACGAGGACACTTTCCAGCGACGACACTTGAGCGACCTCTGGTGGACTTCTTCGAGTTTTACCCGGCATGCAGTGAGAGAATTTTGATCATCTATTCATCGGGAGATGAATTCCTTCAAGCGGGGAGATTGATGCGGAGCAGAGACGAGGACGCGTTTTGGGCCCGTTCGGGGCTGATTTGGCAACTTTCCATATATGGCGTGCCGGATCGACGATCGGGCTACGCAATTGCGTCCGGAGCATCGCGCGCGAGTCAAAATACTATATTACTTTATTTTTTCAGTTCATTTTGATGTATTTTTATGGGCGAACCCACCGGCAATCATAGTCGTTGATGGGGATGCCCTAGCCTCTCTTTTATTATAAATAGGATGTAGAGGGGCTGAATTCAGGGATTGTTAAATTTGGAGAAGAAGAATTCCGGATTCATGCGATCCCTCCCATTCAGCCCAGAAAGAAAGCAGTTTTGATGTCCAGATTGCACCACTGTTCACTATTTGTTTCCACTGTTTATTAATACATCATGTTCATCCTAAAGTTTTTTTATTTTTACCTGTACGGGCTCTACTGCCTCCTTTCAGCCGCCGCCCCCTTGCCCAGACCAGGCCGCGGCCTGCTGCCAGCCCTCCAGCCCCTCTCCTCCCCTCTCCTCCTCAAAACGGACCTCCCTAAGGCCCGGCCTGCCCTAGCCGGCCACTCCTCCCCCTTCCCCTTCGTGGATCCACTTCCCATCGCTTCGAAAACCCTAGATCTATTCTGATCTAGTGCTACCACCCTCCGATCCACATTTTCCATCTGTATTCATCATCCCGAAGCCCAGATCCGCGCCCAAAACACCAGACCTACCCACCTACACCCGGATATATTCCCTAGTGGCGGATCTTTCCATTCCGGCCCGTTTCTCTATTTTCTGCCTTGGACAGCCACCTCAACAGCCAACGGTCCACGGTTCCACCCTCTGATCGCCGATCTACGCATCTGGACCTCCGATTCTCCAGTCTCGGTTCACCCTTACGTAGTGGCATTTGTGGTATTGTATTATGTGACTTGACATTTCATTTGATATTTTATCATATTGTGCTGGGATTATTGTTGGCTAGAAATTGGTTCTTTTATGCTAACAATTGCAGGAGGAATTATTCGCCGCGCTTGCTTAGGCCCTCCGTGCGGAGGAAGCCGTTGCCGAATCGCCCAAAATTATCTAATGGCTTCTTTATTTCAATTAACTGCGTGGTATTGTTAATTCGCATTGCTGAAATTAATTGTCGTTGCTATCCGACTATTTCATTGCATGTGGCATCGCATTCGCATATCCCTTCACAAGTGCACGTAGAGTCCTAGTTTCCGAGCACCACTAACCTACCCCTACATCAGAAAGCCCTTAGGTCGGAGTTAACGAACGGGGTTTGATGTTGCGGAAAAATAAAGTAAAAAGCTTAACAACTACTCCTATGTAATGCGCTATGCATCGCTTCGCTAGGCGGGATGGAAGACTACACGGGCCGCTATGCACCGAATCGCTAAGCGGATGGGCGAGTAGGCAAGCGTAAGAACCAAGGAATATGAGGGTCGTAAGCACCTCTTCGCAACGCACGCCTCTAGCAATCGCTAGCGCGGCAAGAACGGATGGATGGCGAACGAATATAAAGGCGCACCTCAAGCAGATAACGAACAAAAACAATCACATAGACATGATTACCAATGAACGTATTTTACAATAAGTACACTTCATCAAAAGCAAGAGATTGATTACACTAACACAACAACAAGATAGGAAAAGTGCGCGAAATCGACCGGATCTGAAGGCTTGCCGAGGGTTCACGGTTGGAATCGCCGGGTTGTCAATCCGCGCCAAGCCGGTCCCAATTGCGTCCGGGGTAGAGGAGGTTGTCACTCACTCCCAATGAACCCGTCTTCTTCGTGTCACGAGCCGGTGGAGGAAGGCACAACTTCTCCTAGCTTGATGGAGAAAGCTAGATCAAAAACTCCTTGAAGCTCAAAGATGAAGGAGGAGGCCGAGAGGAAGCTCCGGCTTGGATTTGGCGTTGAATGTTTGCCCGGAACTCCTCCCCTTGATGAAACGGCGGAGTCTCGCCCTAGAAATGCGGAGGGAAGTGGCTGGCACGAAGCTCTTTCAATGGTGAAAATTTGCGCTATAAATAGAAAAAGATCTGAAAAATGGTCACGCACGGTCCCGCGCACGACGTGCGCTAACCGTGCGTTATTAACTTTCAGATCTGGATCGCTGAAGAAGATGCGTGTGACCCGTGCGTTTTACTCGCGCACGGGCGATTTCCGCCCCGTGCGTGAAGGAAATCGCATGGGTAAACACAGAGGGCAGAAACAGGAAAAACAATGGAACCGTGTGTTTTACTCGCGCACGGGCTCGCCGACCGTGCGTGAACAAATCACTCGATTAACCAAGAATGGTGCCAAAACGAATGGTACAGGACAACCGTGCATTTTCTTCTCGCACGGTTTGGCCGAAACCGTGCGTTTCAAATCTCGAGCTCATCTCGACGAAATGTGTCGAATACTCTCGACCAAGTAAAACACACGATTACGAAGAAACCGTGCGCTAAGGGAAACGCACGACCGTTGCGTTTCACAAATCAAAACCTGCCTTGGGGAAAAACGCAACACCTGCACAAGTAAAAACCAAAACTGGAGCACAAGCTCCCAGCACCAATACACAGCATAAAATGACACAAAAAGAACCATGGGGAGCACCATGTGCTTACCCACAACAAAAGAATGCGCAATTGCACACCCACGGTCCTATAAGTGCACTTCCTATCGAAATAACGAATAGAAGAAATATGAACGATATAGAACTAAAAGTGAAAGTGCAAACGCGTGAAAAACTAGACCAGATGAGTCCGAAAAACCCTATATAAATCGGACCCATCACATGTACTGTGATCCTGCCGATGGTGACCTCTATAGGGTCCTGAGGATCGTCTAAACGGTAGTTCCAAGATAATCAGATTGTGCTCGTGGGTGTGTATGGGCCCTGTGAACGTGCAGTGGAAGTCGCTCATATGCCAACCCAGGTTCCTCTTCTAGATGAGATGTGTAGCGGCGATACCTGAACGATATTCAAATCGATCATCATGATATTGCGGAGAGGTGTATTGATGAAGACGTGAAGACCTCTCTTCGTGGTGATCGCCTCTAGCAAAATGGGATTGTGTCGAGGGGTTGACACAATCTATAGGAGTGGTGTTCAGGGAATGATGATAATCATAATGATAACATGAAGGTTCCTTTAAAGGGGTTCTATGAGGTCGGATATAAGTAGACTCAGGAATACCTAGATAGGGAAGACTGTCGTCGGTGAAAACTAGACATAATTGTACTCAACGACTATTTAAAACTACCACTACGAAGCATGCAAATGACCTAACCTTGCCTCTGATACCAATATGATGTAGGGGTAGGCTACGGGTGCACAAAACCTACGAGCTAGGTGATAGTGCAAGAGTGAACGCTAATCTGAACCTAATGCAATGTAATCGTCGATATCTTGAACTAATAAATTTGAGCAATGATAATTTTACTCCCGCAAATATTTGAAATTGAAAAGCAGTTAATTAATTTTAACAATTTATAATGGTTTCCTCCGCTCGGAGAGCCAAAGAAAAGCACGCGCGGCGAATGTCTCCTCCTGCCAATAATTAGCGGACCGAAATAATTTCTACGAGCAAGAATTACAGCACATATATTTATTCACCAATGAAAATGTCAAATCAAATAGTCCAATACACACAAAAAAACTCACAAAGTAGCGCGCTGAACCGAGAACTGAAGAATTAGATCCGGATATGTAGATCAGCGATCGAAGGTGGAACTGCGACATGAAAATGAAGGTGGTGGCTGTCCTCGGCGGTAAATGATAGACATCGTGTGAGAAAAGGGTAGATCCGGCCACGGGAAAGGGTGGATCCGATATTTAAGAGCGGATCCGGGCCAAAAAGGAAATATGAATGGTGAAAATAACGGATCGGGGGTTGAAATTTTCAAATCTGAATTGATCAAGAGAATTAAGGGCGATTTCGAGGTGGTTCCACGAAGAGATGTGGGAGGCTTGAGAGGGGAGGGTGGCGGACTGGGTTGCAGGAAGGCAGCAGGCCGGTGGGTTTTTGGAGGAGTTGAGGGCTGTCGGCGGCTGGACAAGTGGTGTGAAGGGTGGAAAATGGAAGGCTAGAGGTAGGAGAGGGTTGGGGAAGAGAAACCAAACTAGAGAGTCGTCACCTAGGGCTCCACGACGTCGCACCGAGGGTGATCGCTGGAATCCGGGAAGAAAGTCTCCAAATTTTGCAATGACTTGGTTCAGCCTCCTTAGACCAATATTTATAACAAAAGAAACACACTAGGGCATCCCAATCAACGGCTATGATTGGCCGGTGGGAGATGTCACAAAAATACATGATTAATGAAACAAAAATAATAAACTAATATATGTTTTTGACTCGCGACGCAGATCCGGACACATCTGCGGAGTCCGATCGTCGATCCGGGCACGCCATATATTGTAAGTCGCCAAATCAGCCCCGAACGGGCCCAAAGCTTGTGCTCGTCTTTGCTCCGCATCACTATGGATAGGCACAAAGGGAAGATTATGTAATCATTCTTGTACAAAATCTTCGAGCATCAAGAAGATTATCGTATCGTTGGGGGCTTCTAATATATTCTGGAGCGAGATTGTTAACTTGCATACACCAAGATGTCTTGCTTTGGATATCTTAAATTAGCATCTTTATAATAATTATAAAGACAAATACTGGACTCAAACTTGACCTTCAATAAAACATATAAGGACTCAAACTTGACCTTAAAAAAACATATATCAACAAAGATATATCTAGTGCTAAATAAAGTGGTAACCATCAGTTAAGCCAAAATAAAATAAAAATAATGGTAATATGATTTGAATAAAGAAATAGTATGAATAGAAGGGAGTTGTACATTTATGTTAGATGCAATATTTGTACCTGTTTAAGTCAACAAGTTGATCGCATCGTGGTGCACTATAAAAGGACGCATCTGGAGCAGCATCTATAGAATAAGAGAAAGAATGAGACAGCTGAAAGTGTCTCCAAATTTTGCTAGACCATACAGATGAATCCTCGCTCACGCACCTTGATGATTGCCCATGTAAGAGCCTATCAATGCTCCTGCTATAATCAGAACAATTGTAGCTATCAATAGTACCAACCTGAATCATAAAGCTATGTGGCTGTCCAACATTCCTAACCGAAGTTCCCAAACTTTTTGGAAATGAATCAGATTTGCTCAGTATGTGAGCCGACATTATGTTTTTTTGGAACGGACCGAATAAATATTTTTTTGAGGACAGAGAGGAAAGTTCTTCAATGTGATATATATTGGATTGACAATGAAGGTCAGTCATTGAAGGAACGGAAAATGTGCGAGATAGAGTTTTAATACTAGAAAAGGTTGACCTTTGATCGATTTTGAACATATTCTTGACAACATTTGTTCCAAACTAAGGAAGAATACCAATAGGAGAGACTTGTTGGGAAAAGAACTGCCAAGCCTTGTCAAACATGAAATTCCTACCCCAGCAAAAAGTTTTGGACGAGGTGAACATATTAAGCACCAAAATGTGGATTCTTCTTGAAGTCAAAATAGAAGCACAGTAGGAGCTCAAAAGATAGAATATCAATACTAATTCATTCTTCAACTCATTCCCAACAAGATGCGGAAAATATGATAACTAAACATCTCACAAAAATCAGTGATCAATGAATTGAGGAAAAATGATCAAATTAGTAGTTAAACTACTACTGTTGCACCAATGCCCAAAAACAAAGCAGCAAGACAAGCAATGGTTTTAACACACAAGAATTAGGCCATAACTCTACACATTATCGGCTCCAAAAACCAATCCCACAAATGTAACTGCAAAAGAAAGCAAATAAATTTAGATAAATCAATGGAAATTGTGCATAATTAGTAAAATCCAATATAAAACAGGTTTGAGTAGAAGTTTTCATGGTTATCATAAGACTTGTACAGCTGTTTGATGTTGTCATTATGAATTATAATTCTCTATTACATTTTTGTTGGTGCTGGAAGAGGTATTAACCATATTCTTGGAATCTTTTTGAACGACTTCAATCCATGCTATCTTTGGTCTCTACTCAGTTTCCTTTCTAATCCTTCAAACTAATTTTATCCATGCTGTTTATAGATGTATTTTAATCCTCCAGTGTGTATGTCAACATCACCCAAGTTTGTGTTTCACCACTACATTTTTAAATAAAAAATACTCAAAAAGTTATAATATGATAATTCATTAATCCATCCTTCTTTTAAGTTTTAAGCTCTCCATAGTGTTGTCACATTCATCTGAACAGTCATGTTTCTATCACGCTCAAGTCTCCTATCATTTACTTCCCAATTGTCAGGTTCATACAAAATATCTTGCCTAATTGTAATTCTAAAATACACTTAACTATCAAAATAATTCTCTTATCACATAATAGTCCTAAAATATATTTCCATTTTAATCACTCAGACTTAAGTTTAATAAATATATCCTCATTCTTTTGTATGATAGAACAAAAATACTTAAATTTGAACCACTCAAGTATCAATTTATATTTAAATGTACTGCCCTGGTTAGCACCATAACCGTTAAAATTGCATAGGCCCTCAATCTTTGGTCATCTGTTAATCCATTAGATCTTCTAAATATTTTCATCAATAGACATATTTCCCACTAATTTCTCCAAATATCTCAATGATTAGAATTATGTCATTTTCAACAAATCTCTTTTAAATATTTTCATCAATATACTTATTTCCCACTAATTTCAACAAATATCTCCATAATTAGAATGATGCCATTTGCCAAAAAATCATATACATGGTAATTGTAATACTAAATTCACATCATTTTTCTTGTAAATTCCTTTTTACATTTTCCAACTTTTAACCAATTTCAACAGATCAAACAGATTTAAAGAATGATAATTGCAAAAAAAAAAGGAATAAAACTAAACACCTCACTTTGATTATCCATATTGTAATAGACCCAATTATATTTGGAAACTCTTTATATCTCCACATTACTTCTACTATCAATTAGTACTCAGACAAACAAGCCAATCTCAAGTAGTTGAGATAAGGCTATTGATGGAGTTGATGATATCTTAAATAAAATCAAATATATTTATCATGCATTTCTTACTTAATTCATAGTGAAACAATTTCCAAGACAATTTTTTGGATCTTCACAAGACCAACAAAATTATATAAATGGTCATTTTGCTTATATTCTTCAAAAGTGAATCTCAGGATAATTTGTTTTCTTCTTAGAATGAAACCGGGTTGATATAATATTATGTTCCATAAATCTCCATCAATGAACTTATTGAATGATTTGTAAGTGTAATTCATTTATAACTATAATAATCCTAAGCATCTCCTTCAATACTAACCATTGATACCCACATACTTTTATCAAATGTTTTCACAGCTTCTCATTACCTAAATTTCAAAAACAAATTATTTACTCTAACTTTATGCATAATCTTCAAATTTTATCCAATTTCACGATATCTAAATCAATCTTTTATGCATCATATTAATTCGTTCATTAAGGCCCTCTAGAAATAATTTATCAGACAATGTTATGATCTTATTGTTAGAGAAATACAACCAATATGTTTAAATATGCAGGTGTTATTTTGGGGTAAGGAGATATCAAAAGCAATGAGAAATTTTTTACTTGCCTTCAAATGGGGTATTACATGGGTTTTTAAACATGAAGAGTAGAATAATCTAGATATAGAATATTCTAGAGAATATTACATGGGCTTTTCTGGATACAGAATATTCTAGGGAATATTACATGGGCTTTTATAGAATAATCTGGATACAGAATATTATAGAGAGAGTATTCTAGATTTCTCTTAATCTTGGGCTTATCAGTGCAGATTTTGGGCCGAGTTTTATGTGGGCTTTTACACCCCCTCTAAATCTGTACTATTAAGCATTTTTATCTTTGTTCTCAGCTCGATGAACCTCTCCCGTGGCAATGGCTTTGTCATTAGGTCAGCGAGTTGGCGCTTTGTTGGGCAGAACTCTACTTCAATCATCTTCTTCTCCAAGAGTTCTCTGATGAAGTGGTATTTTATATCTATGTGTTTGCTCCGGCTATGGTGTACTGGGTTCTTTAAAAGAGCTATGGCGGAGTTGTTATCGCAATGAAGATTTACCCCTTCTCTTTGTCTTTTTCCTTCGCCTTCTATTTCATTCTTCAGTCGAAGGAGCCAGATTGCTTCACACGTAGCATTGTTGAGAGCCATATATTCTTCTTCAGTGGTCGATAATGCAACTATTCGCTATTTGCGAGAGCTCCATGAAATAGGTCCTGATCCTACAAAAAAGATGTATCCTCCGGTACTTTTTTTTGTCATTGGTGTCCCCTGCACAATCTGAGTCGGTGAAACCATGAAGAGTGAAACTTGGGCTCTTTTGATAGAGAATTCCATAGTCTTTTGAGCCTTGTAGGTAGCGGAGGATGCGTTTGGCTGCAGCGAGATGATGGTTTGATGGATTGCTGACGAAGCGTGCGAGGATGTTGACTGCATTCTCAATGTCTGGTCTTGAGTTTGTGAGATAAATCAGGCTTCCAATGAGACTTCTATATTTCTCGTGATCTGCCTCTTCTTCTTCTTCTGTTCTGGTGGTTAATTTCTCGGTGGTGGACATGGGTGTTATTGCAAGATTGCAATTTTCCATGTCAAATTTCCTTAGGAGCATTTTGGTGTAGTGCTCCTGGGAGATGAAGATGTTGTCTTTGAACTGTTTGATCTAGAGCCCCAGAAAGAACTTTAGGAGTCCAAGATTAGTCATTTCATACTTTGTCTTTAACTTCTCTTTGAATGCTTCTATCTGGGCTTTGTTTTACCCTGTCATAATCAGGTCATCTACGTATAGGCTTATAATAATCTTCCCTTTTTCTTCATTTTAGATGTAAAGTGTTGGCTCGACAGGGCTTCTGATGAACCCTTCTTGCTGGAAGAATGCATCTATATTTTGATGCCATGCCCTTTGGGCCTGCTTTAGCCCATAGAGGGCTTTAAGCAAGCGATAGACTTTATCTTCTTCTCCATCTACTTCAAATCCTTGAGGTTGTATTACATTAACTTCTTCCATGAGCTCCCCATTAAGAAACGCAGATTTTACGTCATGTTGGTATACAGGCCAGTTATATCTAGCTGCTATAGCAAGAATTAGACAAATTGTAGTCAGTCTTGGGACTGGGGCAAACGTTTCGTCATAGTCTTGCCCAGGCCTTTGAGTGTACCCCTTTGCAACTAGTCTTGCTTTGTGTTTTATGATTCTGCCGGCTTCATCTTCTTTTAGCTTAAAGATCCATTTGAGTCCTATAATGGTTCGATTCTTGGGTTTGGTGACAAGGATCCATGTTTTATTTTTTATTATGGCCGCCATCTCTTCTGTCATAGCTTCTCTCCATTCTTTAATCTTTGTGGATTCTTCAAATGATGTAGGGACAGCTGATGCCAGTAGAGCAAATTCGTCATTACGGTATATTTCCTATAATGATCGAAATCTTTGTGGTGATGATGACTCATGGTCTGAATCTGATAATTCAGATTCTCCTCCTCCTGTGTTATCCTGAACGGGGCTTGGAGGAGTTCTCACAGTTGGAGAAGTGTTCAACTCAACTGGTAGCACAAGAGATTGAGGTGAGTCATGTTCTGAACCCCAATTCCAAGCTTCTTCTTCATGGAAGATCACATCTCGTGATATAATGAGTTTGTTATTTCTGGGCTCAAGTAGTCTATACCCCTTGGTTTGATCATTGTAGCCTAGGAAAATACACTTGGTACTAGTCTCTTCTATCTTGTCTTGTCTTTCAGTGTTTTTATGTGCATATGCAATGCATCCAAATACTCTTATATGAGAGATTGAGGGCTTCTGATTGAACAATGCTTCATATGGGGTTAAATTTATGAGTGCTTTGGTGGGAGTTATGTTAGGAACATATACGGCTGTTACAGTGGATTCTCCCCAAAATGACTTTGGGAGATATTTTTGGATTAGCATTGCCCTCATCATCTCCGCAATGGTTCGATTCCTCCTCTCGACAACACCATTCTGATGAGGTGAAGTCGGTGCAGTGAGCTCCCAATGGAATCCTGCTGCCTGGCAGAATGAGTTGAAGTCCTTGGATAGGAACTCTCCCCCTCTTTCACTTCTTAGTATTTTAATGTGCCTTTCTAGTTGATTTTCGACTTGTGTTTTGAAGGTGAGGAAGTGCTGGAGGCTTTCTGATTTTTGTTCTAGGTGCATGATCCACATATAACGGCTGAAATCATCAACAATTAACTTGTAGTATCTTTTGCCTCCTAGTGATGGCACACGAGTAGGTCCCCAGAGATCAATGTGGAGTATTTCCAGGGGCGGTGCAGCCCTTCTTTGTGCAGTTTGTGGAAAGGGCAACCAGTGAGATTTGCGCCGGGCACAGGTGTCACATTTTAATTCAGTTTTAGATAGACTTGGTAGTCCTTCTACAAGCTGCTGCTTGTACATGTGGTGGAGAGAGGACAAGTTCAGGTGTCCTTATCTATAATGCCAAAGTTCAACTAACTTGTTGTCTTGAGTACAGGAAAGCACGGTGGATTTGTAAGGCTGCAAATCCAGTGAAAAGATGTTGCTGGAGTTCAATTTTGCTATCCCAATTAGGGAATTGGTTCCAGCATGATAAATTTAACAAGTGTTATGATTGAACACTACCGTGTGCCCTCTTCTCATTAGCTGCCCAACGCTTAATAGGTTTTGTGAGAGGGAGGGAACAAAGTGTACCTCTTCAATCAACTTATGAGCTCCATTGGTTGTGATAGCTGCTGTTGTTCCCTTTCCTTCTATTCTTATCTTCTTCCCGTCTCCTATCATGACTTAAGATTTACAGGTCTCAACAAGTGTGAGGAAGTAATAACGATTGTTCACCATATGGATTGAACAGCCGTTGCCGATGAACCATAGATAAGAGGGGTCTTTGTTCTCCGACCCTTTACAAGCGAAGAGATATTGGTCATTTCCTGTCTCTGAGAAGTTGGCTTCTTGTTTGGGCTTGAACCAGCAGTTTTTCTTAGAGTGGTTTTGGATTTTACAAGTCTTGCATCTGAAATAGCAATCCTTGGTGAGGTGGTTTTGCTTCTTATAGATGGAGCAGGAAGGCCCCAAGGATTGAGTTATGTCTTTCTGTTTGAAATATCCTTTGTTTTCTGGCTTTTCTTGTCTTTGATTTTTAAAGTTTTTATTGGTGGGAGGCCTCTTCCCTTTCTTTTCTTTGAGCATCATTTTACTTTGAAAAACTTTTTCTATGGGAGTGCTGTCATGGAGTAGGAGACCTTCATGGGATTGAAGTGATCCCATTAACTTTGTGACAGACATTGCTTCAATATCATGGGCTTCCATGATAGCAGAGACAATGTGATTGTAGGTCTTGGGCAAAGACCTTAGTACTTTTTCAACTATTTGAGTTTCTTCTAAGTCTCCCCCCAGGGCCTTTATTTGATTTGCTAAGCCAGTGAGTTTGGCAAAATATTCACTAGATTTTTCTCCATAGTTCATCTTTATGTCATCAAATTGACGCCGTAGAGTTTGGAGTTTGATTTTAATTACCTTTTTTTTCCATTATACTCATTCTGGAGCCGCTCCCAAGCTTCTTTTGAAGATTTAGAGCCCATGATCCTTGGGTAAATGGTTGTTGAAACCCCTTGTTGTATTAGATGCAGAGCAAGAGCATCCTTCATCTTATCTTCCTTCTTGGGTTTTGGGGCTGCACCATCAGTTGCTTTCCCGGTGGAAGGAACGCCATTGTTTACTATATCCCACAAGTCTTGTGAGATTAAGGCTCTATTTGTTTGGGCATTTCGTTGCTCCGTTTTGGGAAAATGCCGCCAGAAGGAGGGTAAACAAATGAACTTCCAGCGGCATTTGCTCCGTTTCCACCCGCCCACCTTGAGAAATGCTCCTAAAAAGCACTGTTTGGAGCAGCCACCTCCCCCCTCCGGTTCGAATACTCCGTTTCCACCCGCCGGATCGATCCGCCACCGCCGAACAAAATGAAGCCTAACAGAGTTTTCATTTTATCACTCCATTGCTCATAGAATTCTCCATTGAATATGGGGATGGACGGATGGGAGAAAATGGGCATAGTGGTAGATGATGAAACCATGGGTTTGAGACTGGATCCACGAAACTGAATTGGTTGATGATTCCCTAACTTCCCTCTGATACCACTGTTAGGGAAATACAACCAATATGTTTTTAATATGCAGGTGTTATTTTGGGGTAAGGAGATATCAAAAACAATGAGAAATTTTTTACATGCCTTCAAATGGCGGTATTACATGGGCTTTTATACATGAAGAGTAGAATAATCTAGATATAGAATATCCTATAGAATATTCTAGTGAATATTACATGGGCTTTTCTGGATAAAGAATATTCTAGGGAATATTACATGGGCTTTTATAGAATAATCTGGATACAGAATATTCTAGAGAGAGTATTCTAGATTTCTCTTAATCTTGGGCTTATCAGTGCAGATTTTGGGCCGAGTTTTATGTGGGCTTTTACACTTATGACAGCATTGAAACAAACAAAAAAATTGGAGTTTAATAAATAAATTTCTCGCCTGAATAACATTGCAACCTAAATATCACCCACTACGCAGATTACATCAGAACAAGAAGGCCTCAAGGGGGGAGCAATAGTTTAATTGAGAACGATAAAAAATAACTTACAATAGGCGAGAAACTGTAAATAAATGGCTTTCCTCCAAACTCTGAAGTTTCACCAATCTATTTTTGCAATCCTCATCTCCATCAAAGGAGTGCCGTCGACGCGGGCAGTAAACTAGAGAGACGCTACAGAAAGAAGAAGCTTCAAATCACAGTATCACACGCAGCGTCTATTCTCCGAAAGCAGGATAAGGAATATGGTTTTTCGAGAGAGATATAAGAAGCTGCGATTGGAGTGCAGCGGAGAAACAGAAACCCTAACGGGCTTACCGAAAATTTTGAGATTTTTGTCCAAAGAGAGGTGCTGCATAAAATACACGTGGCTAACTGTGCGATTCCCGTGGGTTCTTTGAATTGTGAGATTTACAGGAATTTGAGTTTTCTGGATCGGTGAGGATTTAATAAATAAATAAAAAAATTTATCATTTTTTCGACCAAAAATAGTGCACAATAAAAATTTGAATTAATTACCACTAAAAATTTGAAACCGTGCTATTCGTGTTCCCAAGGATCGGGCCCGACCCGTAAAAAACCCGTCTAAGTTCAAGCCTAGGCAAGCCTTCCTCGGGCCCAGACCAGGCTCTGGAGGCCCAACAGGGCCCCATATCGGCTCACAGCCTGACCCGGTGCCAGGCCCGGCTAAGCTTGACCACCGCGGAAGGCCTGGGCACGACACCCAGGCCAGATAAAATCTCGCCTGCTGGAAATGTAACGCCGCAGAGTTTACACAAAAATAGCTCATTGAGTGTTACCACTCGGCGGTATTGCTAGCATCGGCAGTAGCGTTGCAGATTTAATTGTCGTAACTCTCTGTGAGTTACCGCTCGGCGATAGTGATATCGTCGGCGATAGTATGTTGAGCTGACCGTTTGACCAGTGTTGGTTGCCGAACCTACTTAAGGGCCAATTGTAACACCCCAGATTGGACAGCAAAACTTTTGGTCACTATCGTCAGGTAACAGAGGGTATAACCGACGACGATAGCATTAGCACTCGACGCCATGAAGCGTTGAGTGAGCTCATCACACTCGACACCTTTCGACGAATCGTTGAGTAAGAGTCTATCGCGTGGCGATAGTGGGTATCGCGCGGCGATATCCCCAGCTCTCGATGCTCTCGGCGCCTTCAAGCGTTGACTGCTCAATGCACTCGACATCATAAAGTGTTGAGTGAGCTATCGGAATGACGATAGTGGATATCGCCAGGCGATAGTGTCACGTCTGCTAGACACATGTCAAATGGTCGGGCGGTGGCCGATGAGTGGTGGTTGAGTAGGATCAAGGCGATTACTATCGCTATTGCCAGGCGATAGCCGATATCGCTCGGCGATATCCTTTTGTTTGACTTTTCAACCGAAATCGTGGACTTTGCTCCTGTTTGATGAAATGATCTTATGGCTGGGATTAATCCCAAGGACACTTATGCAGAGGAATAGAGGGATGAGAATTCATTCTCTTCTTCTTACTCTCTCTCTTTCTTTCATCCAAGTTCTTGAGAGAAAGAGCTAAGGGTTGGAGCTAAGGGCTGGAGCTGAGCTTGAAACGCTTGGTGAATGAGATCCAGTTGTCAGAAGTAAGAGTCAAGGCTAGATCCGCAAAGAGGGAAGTTGTAACGCCTCCCCTGTAATGATCGTATAATATGGGTCCGAACGGGACCCCACAACATTCAGACACCACAACTTAAGCATTATAAGATTATATAAACTACCCAACTCAAAACTCAGACTAACACAGCGGAAACAAATAACAAGACTAGAAGTTATCCACTAGCACATGACTATCAAATCGGCCTTAAGGCCATACAACATTCTTGAGTCCAAAACTGAAACAATTACAAATTAACGTGCAAAAGCACTCATAGGCTAACTCGGCATGCAAGCCGGATCACAGTTCACTAAGCATAACATTCACCCAAACAAAGCTACCAAACAAAGAGATCACTTCATGAGGCTTAGGCCTTTTTGGCCGGCGAGCTTGCTCCCGCTTGTGATCCTTGCCCTGTAAATTTTTTTGGTAATCTATGTCAGCAAAGGCTGACCTCAACTGTGTAACCAACAAATCTCCTCTTGCCTGTCCCTAGCAGACCCCAGGGGTACACCACTACCCTGCAGGTCAGCACTTCATATGCAATATACATAAACATGTAAAGATATAAAACAGGTTTGGATGTCTCAAACAACAAACATGTTTCTAAGTTGAGCATGTAATATAAAGGGGCCAACAATACAGCATGTATGCAATCCTGGGTTTCCCCTGGGGCACCTTATGTAACACCCCCATCCGTCATATGACATATAGCCGAAGGTCCAGCTGGAACCCGACACCTTATACCACGGACAGTCAGAAAGGTATTTGACTGATCTATCGGTGAGCTGGATACTCATGCATGTGGGGTTGAGGCTACAGATTCCTAACTTCTTAAACAACGAGAGGGGCATCAAGTTTATACTTGCACCTAAGTCGGCCAATGCGTGCTTGACAAAAAGAACACCAAAGACACACAGAATAGAAAAACTACCCGGATCACTGATCTTCTTTTGTAAACTGTTTGTCAAGACAGCAGAGCACTCGGCATTTAGCGTGATGTGCGACAAGTTCTCTAACTTCTTCTTATTAGTTAGGAGGTCCTTAAGATACTTAGCGTACTTCGACATCTGGGAAATAGCTTCATGAAAGGGTAGGTTTATGTGGATTTGCTTAAATATTTCTAGGAAGCGAGAGTATTGATCGTCCTGACGTTGCTTATTAAGTTCGGAAGGGTATGGCGGGGTTGGATTATTTTTAAAGATGGGTGGTGGAGTGAGATCTTTTCCTAACATAGGGAGAGGAGTGATAAATTCTTCTTCAGCAGAGGGTGGAATTTTTAAAACGGGAGCGGAGCTTGCCTCGGGCTCTTTGCTAACCATACCGGAAACTTCCTTCCCACTCCAAAGAGTTATAGCTTGTGCTTGCTCTCTCGGGTTGGGCTTGGTATTGGAAGGATGAGACCCAGCGGGTCGCTCAGAAATAATTTTTGCGAGCTGTCCTACTTGATTTTCAAGACTTTTAACGCTTCCGGTTAAGGTTCTTATAGTAGCGTAATTTGTGGTTATATATTTAGAAAGTAACTCCTCCAAGCTTGGAGGTTTTGGATAGTTTTGAAGAGGTGGAGGTGGTGTAGAAAAATCATTTTGAGGTGGCGGGCGCATCGTGTTCGAAGGGTTACTCAACAAAAAATTTGGATGGTTTCGTAAAGCGGGATTATAATTATTCGGAAAAGCCAAACCCGGAGCATGAAAATTCGTTGCAGAAAAATTATTAAAAGCATTTCTAGGCATATTCTTAACATAATCTAATTGTTCGGGAGAAGGAGTTGCAGATTCCCATACCTGAGGGGCGGAGGCAGCAGTCATCTCCGTAATTTTTTTACTTAATACTTCCACCTGCAGAGGTAGCTAGGAGACATTGTCTACTTCAAAGATACCTGCATGTTGGTTTGGGCGGGACCGAGGCACATTCCACTGATAGGTGTTCATCGCCATGTCCTCGAAAAGATCAAGAGCTGCTTTCGGGGTTTTGCAGTTTAAAGTTCCGCCAGAAGCTGCGTCTATCATTTGCTTTGTGTTTTGATTTATCTCGTTATAAAACGTATGCACTTGTAACCATACAGGCAGCGCGTGATGGGGGCTTCGTCTTAAGAGTTCTTTAAATCTTTCCCAGGTTTTATATAAAGTTTCAGAATCAATTTTAAAAAAGGCAGAAATATTGTTCCTAAGTTTTGCGGTTTTGGCTTGCGGGAAATACTTCGCTAGAAATTTTTCAGTTAGTTGATCCCTAGTGGCGATGCTCCCTCTTGGCAGAGTGTTCAACCACTGTTTTGCTATAGTTCTAAGGGAGAGAGGAAATAATCTTAGCCTAATAACATCATTTGTAACACCATTTATCTTGAAGGTGTCACAAATCTCAAGAAAGCTTGTTATATGTGCGTTCGGATCTTCATCTTGAAGTCCGTCATATTGTATATACTGCTGCACCATTTGAATTATGTTAGGCTTTAGTTCAAAATTATTATTAGCTATAGTAGGGCACATTATACTTGATTCTGTTCCCTCTAGATTCGGTCGTGCATAATAGGACATAGACTTATGCACGACCTCCTCCACGTGGGGTTCTTCCATTCTTAAACTATAAAGTGACTCGGAATCCTCAACCGGTATTTGGAAAGTAGGGCCTTTAAATCGCGATCTTCTTCGAAGAGTACGCTCAATTTCATGGTCCAAGTTCAAAATAACCGACGGACTCCCGCGGGTCATGCACTAGAAGAAGAGAAGAGAAGAAAGAGAAATAAATAAACTAGAAAAAAGCTAGATTTGTTTTTTTGAAATAGAATTTTTTTTAATAGCTTAACTCCCGAACTTCCCAAGGACTACCCGGTGAAGGGTTCGTAAGGTACTAGACAAGATAGTGGCATTTACAGCCACTTTGCCCTTTTCAAGAGAATTAGATGGCGTAGAAAAATTGTGAAGTGGGTTTCTATTAAGAGCGGTGATACAATTTTTTGATTTTAAAATTTTTAGAAGGAGGATGAGAAAGAGAAATGATAAAAGTAATAGGTTCGTGTTTTCAAATTATCAACAATAGTTGCTCCCCGGCAATGACGCCAAAAACTTGGTGATCGCTTTCCGCTTAAGAAAAGAGAGCCGAACTAGCAATCCAATTAGGCAAGTATACCTATCGAACTATAGCTAGGGGACACAAGTGTCGTATTGAAATCCGGGAACTGTTGAGTAAACCTACTCACACAAAAACTATTATTTTATCGACAAAAATCTTTAGGGTTAAAAGAAATCTAAAAGCACTTAAGGAAGGAAATATTGCATAAAAGAGAGTTGATTGCACTTAAATAAAGAGAGCATAAAAGAAACGATTACGATAAAGGGTTAGAACGATGAAATGGAAATGCACTCGATCGAGAATCACCTCAGCTAAAGTCGATTAAAACGCGATAATAAACCTAAGCTTAATAGGGTAAAGGTCCTTGACCGTGGAGGTTCCTAAAGCTTAAACACGCTTCTCTCGAAGTCGTTCCCAATTGAGTTTAGGAAGGTCCGATCGAACTCTCATCCAAATCAGAGGCCTAAAGCTCATTTTACACGGTGAACCCCACTATTGGATTTTACTCAAATCCGGGAGATTTCGACGTCTTCCTCTCTCGAGGGGTGCGTACAACTATCTTTACTCTTGAATGTTCACTTCACACTATGAGCCTCTCAGCTAACTAAGTGTGAAAACATAAGTGGAAATTATATATCAATAATATAATTCCATACATGAAAAATCAAGAGTAAATCGAAGACCTAAAGCCCTAAAAAGAAAAGGTAAATTCAAAGCATCATAACTTAATCACTCGAACCTCGGATCATCAAGATCGAGTACAAGGAGGACTAGTTAATCATAGTGAAGTGGAGGAGGAGGGATTAGTAGTAAAGCATTAAGAACACAAGGTAATAAAGAGAACTTATATTAATAATGAAAGAGAGCTACACTTGAAATGAAAATTACAATTGCATGGAAATTGAAAACCTATTCTATCCCTACATTAAGCAACTAAGCAAGTGCAAAGATTACAACAAAAGCTAATACAACAAAAGCACTAAGCTAGGGTTAAGAAAAACTAAAATGAGAAAGAGAGAGAGGGGGAGAAAAAGCATAAAAAGGACTAGTAAACAAAAGGGCAGCACCTCCCCTCTCAGCCAAAAACTGTCCTGGACACTAGGGGGAACTCTGTATTTATAGATTTTTCCACTGTTTGGTCATGCCCTGTGACACGCCAAGTGAGGGTATGTCAGGGGGCGTGACAGGTACAAGGTTGACCTCGGGCTCTAGATTCTGGCGGGAAAGATGATTGCTTCTGTACAATGGTGGACACGCCTTGGGTCATGCCCGTGAAGGGGGGTGTGATGCGCACGTCGCATCAAAATCATTGTTTGGAAATCCGTTAGTCATCGTTAAAGGTTGAACATGCCCAGGGACATGCCCGTGTAGGGAGGGCGTGTCAGTACTTTTGACGTGCATGGCTGAAAAATCTTTAATTGCGGCAGCAGGCTTCAGGATGAGGGTGACATGCCTAGGGACACGCCTAGGGTGGGCGTGTTAGGGGGGCGTGACAGCGGATTTTTTCTGTTATTTGGTCTTTGTCTGCAAGCTTCCTCGAGATCGGGTCGCACGCCCTATGACATGCCCAGGAAGGGCGTGACAGGGGCGTGTCAGATCATTTTTGGCCAAAATTCTAGAAACCTGTAAAAAGAAAGGAAAATGTTAGCGACAAAAATATATACATAAGGAAGATAGAAATTAAGCTTATAAGACATGATTAACGCCTAATAGTTAATCATGATTAATGCCTAAACATGAAAATACAGCCTAATAGTTTAGACTACAAAATGTACTATAAAAAATTCAGATTTTAATTAACACAATTTCTATATAAATCAGGACAAAATACTAGCCTTCTAATTCCACCAAATCTCACAATAACTTAGAAGAAGCGCACAAGAGATGGTTTAGAGAAATCATTACCCAAATTCCAAGAGAAATCCGTCCACAAGATGGGTGGAGGAGGAGCACACGACGGTGGTTGAATCTATCTCCACACGACTCCACAGATCTGCACCGGACGATGAAGATGTTGGACGTTTCCTTTGCAATAACCCTAGGGGAGGGAGAAGCCTTGAAGACAATATATATATAGAAATAGGAGAGAGGAAAGGTGGTGGGAATACTATTCCAAGGTGGTGGAGGAATGGAGGCTAGGGGAGAGAAGGGAAGGTGGCCAAATTTGTCCATGGAGAGGAAGGAGTGGTTGTCGGTTGCTTAAGGGATGAGGAGGTGAGGGAGATATTGAGGAAAGGAGGAGGAGGTTGAGAGGAGGCTGAGAAATAGAGGGACAGAAAGGGTGGCCGGCGGCCAAGAGGGAGGAGAAGGGAGTGGGCCGAAATTTGCCTAAGGGGGAAGAGAGAGATTGGGGGAAATTCAAATTTTGAATTCAAGTTTCAATTTTTTAGTCTTCATTACTATTCTCTTCATTACATGGCTATAAATAGCCTACACCACTCCATCTCCACCATAGAAAATTAAACAACTCATGATGGTTATATGCACCCATCATTACATGAAATAAAAATAATACAACATGATGGTTATATGCACCCATCATAATACATGAAATAAACTCTTAAAATAAAATTGCTCAAAAATAAAATTGCTAAAAATAATAATTTATAAAATATATAATTATAATTATTTAATTTATAATTATATATTTTATTTAATGGCTGTGGCAGACATCGTGCAAAACATATAGCGGTGATGGCGAAGGGCATCGTGGTAGAACCCCATCCTCAAGCTTGCAGCAATAATCATCCCAATCCACGAACTCTCTATAACCGAGATCAACAGCCGCATCAGCATCGTCACCATCAATCCTACCCCACTCAAAATTACTCGTCATCGATGAGTGGCCCGTGAGCGGAGAACAGTCAAAAGCAGCTACAACATGGGGCAAATCTGGCCCTACTATCCATGTTATAGTAGCATGAACATCCATCAGCACTGAGAATCTGTCTGGCAAAGAAACAACAAAACTTTCGAGGAAACTCGAAAGGGTGTCAAACAAAAGAAATAAAACTTGAATTTTACCATTTGGTTCAAGAACCAAGGAGTCCACGTGGAAATTAAATACGGCAACACTAACACTCCCAAACCCAAGAGAATATTTTGTGGGAGGAAGAAACGACGGAGAAAGCCACTCTGGTAGAATAGAGACGTATAGAAAAAAGACAGGAAACTTGAAATAAAGTGAAACACCCCATGTTATATAAAAATATGAACTAAAAGCATGAAATCCGACGTTCTTCAAAATCATGGATGGGTCGGCGTTCCTACGTATTAATTTATTAATGGAGCCAGAAGGCATCCATTCGGGGACTTACCAGACTACACCCAAATCAATAAATCTAGTGTCGGACGGTCTCGGAAAGGAGTGGAAGTGCATACGACATAACTTAAAATGAAACACTAACATCCAAGATACATAAGGAGAGAATCCATGTGCTACATGACTAGACCCAAATGCGGAGGATAAGGGGGGGGGGGGGGGTTAAGTCAGGTGGCACGGGAGCCTTATAAACAGAGATGATTTTAATGGGCTCCGAATTCACAGTTTTAATTTTATATTTTAAATACTCATGCTTGGCATGAAGATATGCCAAGGAGAACCGCTCATCATGAAAAATAGAGTTGGATGCTCCCGGATGTGGCAGGATGTGCGAGCGATACAACTCAAGGGCCTTTCTAAAGTCACTAATGTGTAGAAATGAGGGTCATCAAAAGGCGGTGGGTAAATGTGTGTGACCGGGTGTGGTATATAGGTATGTAGGGGACACCACATCCAGAGGCACAATTGCCAAAGAATCAGAATCAGTCGTAGTAGAGGACGAAACCGTAGTCATACACGCAAAAAAAGAGCTGTCAAAAGTCACTCGTAGTCATGTCTATGAGGTGCGGTGAAAAATCCAAATACTAGTGCGCTCAATATAGTAATATCTATACGCTGATACAACGCCAATATAGGAACTAATAAAATGGGCATGGCACAAAAACTTGGACTAGGTCTACCGGTTCCACGTCCTAAAAAGTCAACTAATGTGGGCAAGTAAATAGGGGGAAGGGTCGGTAAAATGAAACCCGGGATAAAATCTAAATCCTTATTGATGTCACCCAACAGTGACAACATCAAAGAACTCTCATCCGGGTGTACAACCAAAGAATCGTTCAAAAATACCCTTCCCTCAAATGGTAGCTCATCCACAATAAAAATAGGTACATCCTTACTTTCAAACTCCTCAGATACAATCTCAGTGGGTGTAATCGTAGGCTTTAACACGATGGGGATCGTATCTTAGAGAGGGCACTCAATACAAGGGTGAACAGACACAATGCTAGTATGATACGTAATAGGCAACAAAATACTCTCACAGATCAGAATATCATCATCCCAAACATCATCTTCCAAATCACTATGTATTCCCTCAATTTAAAACTCATCAGAATCGTCGGGCACTAACATACATGTCGGAATACTCTCACCTATGGGTTCATCCTCAGAATCAAGAGATACCACATCTATATCAGAATACTCATTGGTTTCAATCACAATCTTAGGAGGCTCAGTCGTCGAGGCTAAAGGAGGCATCACCCTAGCAGTAATATTTTTCGATTCCAAAACATAGGGTCTCACTGTGTATTTCCCTTAAGAGTGAAATTAGGCACAATAGGTGTAGTCCTATCGTTGTGGGGAGAAGATCTAACCTGAGGAATAGGGTAACTCTTATGAGTAGCTACGAGTCTAGCTCCATAACGATACTCACTCAAAGGATTGGTTTCAGCAGTGCAGCGGTAGGCAGGATCAAATTTATCCAAGAGTAGTCTTCGCATGTGCGGCCAAGCATATAGACAGCTACCAGCATCGCGCTCTTCATTCAACCAAAACAATAGGGCTTGACCTACTAAGCTCTTTCGGGCTACACCAAACTTAGAGTAGATGCCCCATACGTGATAATCAAAATAAGCTTCTATCCCCTTAAGCCAGTCTCTAAAAATCTGGGGACACCCTAATCCGTCATAAGTAGGTGCCTCAATTCTAGTGGGAGGATAAGCGTGCGAATGGTTGGAATTCCTAGGGTATGATGGCAAAGTGGGGGTATGTTTAGCCACGAATTTAGCATACAAATAGTCATAACTAAGTGGGTGCCTGTCTTCTAGCATACATGTCATAGACAATTTTCTAGTGGTGACGGGATAGAAAATTCTACTCGAATTTGGTGCACATGCAATAGGTAAATTTTCAGATCCACCAAGATATTGAAAGGCAGAATTGTTCCCACCTAATACTAGGGCAGAAAAAATTATTTTTTTGGTTTTCTTAAAGAAAATAATTAGGAGATTATTATTTTTTTTATTTTTTACAGGAAAACAAAAAATTTAGGCCACTATTTGCAGACCAAAATAAAAAATTTATAATTACTTAATAAAAATAAAATATTTTTTTGATTTCTTACTAATAAAATGATGGAGAATTTATAGAAATTTATTTTTTTTTAATTTTGAGAAAAACTGAGAATTTTTAGGTTGCTATTGGCAGACCAAAACTAAAAATTTTGCTTTATTTTTTTGACATAAAAACATGCAAATGCGTGTCGGCGAAATAACAAAAGGGGGAGGGTGCCAATTAGAAAATTGATGTGAACCTCCCTCTGATACCAAATTGCTGCAGACCCTGGGTTTCGACTGGATAAACACTACGCGTTCTTGGATTCGTAAATTAAATTAAATACGCAGCGAGCAATATTTTCTCTAAATTAATACTAACGATGGTTCCTACAATATATCAATGCACAATGCAAAGGGACGCTACCCCTTTTATAGATTGAACAAGGGCTAAAGGCCAATGTTCGCTCAAGCGAATATGACCTACCCGATCCGGATAATTAGCACTTCAAATTAAATTATGCACAAACATTCAAAATTCTAATACGAGAAAATCCAGACTAAAATAACGATTAAAATAGAGTCCAAAATTCAACCCCAAATTTATTTAATATGAGGGTTGTCAAATCACTTGAACACCGAAGAAATCAAGGCTAAGGAAATTGATTTCTACAAGTGTTCATGAGATTTACCCGCTCCAAATTATACGAGAATATTCGGGAAATTAATGCTTGAAAATTCAAATTTTGATTAGCACAATTTCAATATCAATCAGGACAAAATACTAGCCTTCTAATTCCACCAAATCTCACAATAATTTAGAAGAAGCGCACAAGAGATGGTTTAGTGAAATTGTTACCCAAATCCCAAGAGAAATCCGTCCACAAGATGTGTGGAGGAGGCGCACACGACGGTGGTTGAATCTATCTTCACACGAGTCCACGGATCTGCACCGGACGATGAAGACGCTGGCCATTTCCTTTGCAATAACCCTAGGGGAGGGAGAAGCCTTGAAGACAATATATATATATATATATATATATATATATATATATATATATATATATATATATATATATGGAAAGAGGAGAGAGGAAAGGTGGTGGGAATATTATTCCAAGGTTGTGGAGGAATGGAGGCTAAGGAGAGAAGGAAAGGTGGCCAGATTTGTCCTTAGAGAGGAAGGAGTGGTTGTCGGTTTTCTTAAGGGATGAGGAGGTGAGGGAGATATAGAGTAAAGGAGGAGGAGGATGAGAGGAGGCCGAGAAATAGAGGGGGAGAAAGAGTGGTCGACAGACAAGAGGGAGAAGAAGGGAGGGGGCGAGATTTGACTAAGGGGGAAGATAGAGTGTTGGATCCTGGTGTGAGGATTGCTATCAACCCGAAAAGGTAAGTGTACCTATCGAATTATAGTACCAAAGTCGTATTTAAACTCGGGGCTGTCAAGTACTACTACTCACGCTTCTACTATTATCCTACCAAAAGATTGTTGGGTTTTGAGAATTTTTAAATTTAAACTAAAGATAATTAAGACGAAAACTTATGATAAAAAAACTAGCATTCGATCAATGATTCACCATGAAATGAGACGAGAGGGATAAAAAAATAGATTTAAATTTGCAAATTAAACTCTGCTGTGATGGATCCGATATTAGGAAGTAATCTCGCTAGAGCATTAAATCCCCTAACTTATAGACGTTTTGACTGAAATCTCTGTACAAGTCAAAATGGCCTAAAGTCGCATTACTGAAGTGACCCGCACTATTGGATTTGACTCCAATCCGGAGGATTTACGTCATCCTATCTCTAGGGTTGCGTTCAACTCCTTCCTTCTTTGAGTTATCTTTCAAATCAATGAGTCTCTCGACTTCTATGAAATGAGATCAAATGTCTACTACCGTATACCGGAAATATGGAGTCGACACGAGAAAAATCAAAGAAGGATCGATAATTATTTAGACAAAATTAAAACTAAGAAATAAAAATAACCCTCATCTCACTTCATGGCTCCTCACGACCAAATGCTAAAAGAAAAATTAGCTACGCATAATTGAAAGGAAAAGCACAATAAGATGAAGAAAATTCATTTGCATTGATGTATAAAAAGAGAAGAGTACACTATAGTAAACAAGACAAGATTACACTAAAAAAAGAACTATTACAATAATGAGAAAGAAATCTACTTTAGCAAAGAAGAAAATTACACTTGAACTCTCTTGCTCTCTCTCCAATCTAACCTTCCAAAGCATGTGACATAGGTTCCTTTTTATAGATGAAGAGGAAGATTCTAGAATGAAATGAAGAGGAGGGGATAAGGGGCGTGGCCGGCCATGCATGTGGAGAGGGTTCATGCATGCCATTAAATGAGAGGGAGAGAAAATGGAAGGTTCAATGTATTGTATTAAAGGGGAATAAAATAGAGAATATAAAATGGAGAGGGAGAGATGAATGAGGAATATAGTGGGGAGAAAATAATAAAGGGGAGAGAGAGAGGGAGGAGGTCGGCCATGTAAGGGGGAAAATGCATGAATGGGAAGGTGCATGCATGGAATTAAGTGAGGTGGAGAGCATGAGGTGGCCGGCCAATCATGTGGGCTGCTAGGTGGGCCGAACAATGGAGGAAAACCATGCATGTGGGCTCAAGTAGGACATGGTGGGCTGCTTCAAAGAGGAGGCTCGGGTAGCATCATAGTGGGGCATGGACTTGAGCTTGGGCTTGAACCTACAAATAAAGCAAAACAAACATTAGTCAATTTTTTATAACATAACATAAATAAACATTAGACATGGAACAAAAAAAATGAAAATACATAAAACATAAAACTAAAATTAATCATAACATAACATTAATTATTATAACTAAACATAACATAACATAATACATAAAATAATAAAAATACATATAATACAACTATAGATTTTTATATCATAACACAAAAGACTTTAAATAAAAAATAAAACTTAACAAGCATAAAAATACATAAAACATATAATTAAACTAGGAATTTTGCATACTAAACTACCCAAAAACTGATGACTAAAACTAGTCATCAAATTCTCCCATGCTAGAGTATTTGCTTGCCCTCAAGCAAATGAAAATGAAAATTAGGGAAGATGATATAAAAGTAAGCAATTTAGATTTCATAGATTAAGAAAACCAAAACATGAAAAATTAAACTATCCTACTATCTATGTTAACAACTAGTGGGGTGAGAAGTGCACAATAGAAAACTTGAATAATGGAAACCTAAAAATTTCATTAGATCATAAAGAAGAATTACATATTTCTAAATCCCTAAAACAAGGCATCCAAAATAAATGAAAATAAGAAAGTAAAGAGTAGAAATTCTAAATAAACGGCACATTGACGAACTACTAGGTTGCTATAATAACGATTAACCTTAAATCACCTCAAGATAACCTCCAAAGAAATCCATCAATGATGGTGGCCTTAGGCTTGTCCGTTCACACTCTCTCCACTACGCGAATTTACGTCTAAAGATCAAAAGGACTTAAAATCGGCGTTAAGACTTGGCTTAGGAAATTAATTAGGAATTGAAAATCAAAGATAAACATGATGAATAAAACACACTAAACCAAGGGTGAGCTCAAAATAAACATAAAAATGAAAAAAATGAGAAATGACAAATATGTCATCAATTCAAACTACAAAACAAGGCCATGAAATTTTTTCTCTTTTCAAAATTTGGCCACAAATAAACTTTTTCTCTCTTTTTTTTCTTTTTTTTTGATTTGATAACATAACTTTTTTTTCATAAAAGACAGCTCCAAATGCCAACTTTAAATATTCCTTTTCATTTTAAAAGATAACCCAACACAATAATTTTTTAAGCTCATAGTCTAGTGTGAAATTAGGAAGGGCATTTTGGCTTTGGTGAAATAATGAAATGAAAGGTGGAGTTAAAACAAAGAATCATGAAAAAAGACCCAAAAATAGTTTTTGCAACGGTAAAATTGTTTGGTGGGCAAAAAGGCTCAAACGGGTCAAAGGGTGGCCTAAATCATTTCTAAAGTACATAAAAACGACGCAAATGTTTCGAGAGTAGCTAGGGACAAGTTCTAGACACCAAGAAAGTATTACCCCACAAATGAAAAAGAGATAATATTACTTAGAAACTATTCATAAGCAACTAACCGAATAAGAAGAAAAAACTACAAATTGCTAACTTACAACGTAAAAAACAGATGCCTATATTTAAGAACAAGAAATTAGTAAAACTAAACTATGTTAAAATGATAAATTTAGAGAACCGTTTCAAAGAAATCTACATAGAACTAAAAAATCGCACGGGCCTACACATCACTAGAAGAAACATTAAAATAAAGATAGAAAAAATTTTTGGTTATGATTTTCAAATAGATTTTAGCAATTTTTTTGGATTTTAATTTTATAATTTTTTTTGGGTTTTGAATTTTCTAGTTTTTTTTGGATTTTTGATATAGTTAAATAAAAACAATACTCCTAAACGGCTTAATATAACTATACTATTTTTTTGTGATTTTGTTTTAAAACATATATTTTTTTTGAAAGGAAACAAGAAAGAAAACAATTAAACCCTCCCCCATGCTTAGATTCTTCATTGTCCTCAATGAAAGAAACAAAAAAAATGAGAAAGAGAAGGAGACTGAGAAGGAGAGAAAAATGCAGTAAAGTAAATTAAATAAAAAGAATAGGACTTCCCCGGGTTTGTGAGATGAAGGCAGATATCGCTCCACCATGCTTGCCTTTTAATGCACTTGATCATCAACAGGTTTGACTTGATCCATCTTGATATCAGCAACATTGGAGCGGCAATCACGAACTTGTACTTGTTGGGCCACTGGGAGGAAGAGCAAAATAAAAATAAAAGCAGAAAATATTTGGGCAAGTTCCCAAGAGTGTTCTTTATTTTTCACAATAGATTGTCCGAATAATAATAAAAGTGTTTTATAATAATAAGAAGTCCAAAATAAAATAAAATAAAAGTTCCACATGAAAATAAACATTCAAGAGTCATAAAAAGATCCTCCTTTGCAGGAGACACAGAATCATTAGAAAAATATAGTTTCAGTCTATGACCATTTACTTTAAAATCACCCTTATCCGGGTGCGAGAGTAACACAGTTCCGTAGGAAAAGACTTGCTTGACCGTAAATGGTCCATACCATCTAGATTTAAGCTTGCCAGGAAAAAGACGTAAGCGAGAATTGAAAAGATGAACTTGATCGCCAGGTTTAAACATTTTAGGATGGCGCAAGTTCTTATCGTCATAAAGTTTCGTGCGTTCTTTATAAATTTTATTATTTTCATAAGCATACGCTCGCCATTTGTGAAGTTCATTAAGTTGGTTTTTTCTATGCTCGCCGACCGAGTGCGGATCGAAATTAAAAAACTTTAGCGCCCAATATGCACGGTGCTCTACCTCAACTGGGAGATGACACGATTTTCCGTAGACTAATCGGAAAGGAGTACAACCAATAGTGGTCTTGTACGCCATCCGATAGGCCCAAAGAGCATCGTCTAATTTTAAAGACCAATCCTTACGTGAAGTAGAAACAGTTTTTTCCAAAATTCTTTTAAGTTCTCGATTGACTACCTCGACCTGACCGTTGGTTTGGGGGTGATAAGCGGTGGATAGTTTATGCGTAACGCCATATTTCGTTAAAGCTTTAGCGAGTTGAGCATTGCAAAAATGAGTTCCCCTATCACTAACGATCGCTCGAGAAAAACAAAAACGTGAAAATAATTTTTTAAGAAAAGAAACTACGACGCGAGCATCATACTTGGTAAAGCTTGGGCCTCCACCCATCTAGAAACATAATCTACGACGACTAGAATATACTTATTTCCTAAGCTTGAGGGAAATATGCCTAGAAAGTCGATACCCCACAGATCGAAAACTTCGTATTTAAGAAAATAATTTTGTTCCATTTCATTTTTATTAGATATTTTTCTAGTCCACTGGCACCGATCACACTCGCCCACAAAGATTTGTGCATCTTTAAATATGCTTGGCCAATAAAAGCCAGCACTAAGCACTTTGTGGGCGGTGCGGTTCGCTTGAAAATGCCCGCCAGTCGGACCTTCATGAACATGCTTTAAAATCTATTGACCTTCTTCCCAGGAAACACATCTTCTAACCACCTGGTCCGCACAAATGCAAAATAGAAAGGGGTCCTCCCAAAAGTAATACTTCAGCTAAGAAAAGAATTTCTTCTTTTGGTGAGAAGAGTACTCTTTTGGAAGGACCCGATCCACGAGATAATTGGCCAGATCAACAAACCAGGGGGTAGAAGAAGAAATGTTTAAAATTCTTTCATCCGAAAAAGAGTCATTAATAAAATTTTCATTTAAAAAATCGAGTTCAGGATTTTCAAGACGAGAAAGATGATCAGCCGCTAGGTTTTCCGCTCCTTTCTTATCCCAAATCTCCTAGTCAAATTCTTGAAGTAGGAGAATCCAACAAATAATACGCGGCTTGGCATCCGGTTTAGAAAGAAGGTACTTCAAAGCGGAATGATCCGTAAAAACGATAACCTTAGATATAGTAATATACGGTCGGAATTTATCGAACGCGAAAATAACAGCTAAAAGTTCTTTTTCAGTTGTGGTGTAGTTTTCTTGAGCCGATGTTAGAGTTTTACTTGCATAGTAAATCAGATGAAAGTTCTTAGCAATTCGTTGTCCAAGAACCGCATCTAACACAAAATTACTCGCATCACACATTATTTCAATGGGTAAATTCCAAACGGGGGAAATCATAATTAGAGCATTTATATGTTTAGATTTAATTAATTCAAACGTAGCAAGACAAGAGTCGTCAACAATAAAAGGGGTTTCTTTTTCGAGAAGGTGGGTGAGAGGCTTAGTAATTTTTGAAAAGTCTTTAATAAATCTTCGGTAAAAACCCGCGTGCCCTAGAAAACTTCTAATCGCTTTGATATTCGTAGACGGCGGTAGCTTTTCAATTACTTCAATTTTTGCCTTGTCCACTTCAATTCCCTTAGCGGAAATCTTATGGCCAAGGACTAAGCCTTCACGCACCATAAAATGGAACTTTTCCCAATTTAAAAATAAATTTGTTTCTTCGCAGCATTGTAAAACTTTTTCCAAAATTTTTAAACATAAATCAAAAGAGTCGCCAAAAACGGAAAAGTCGTCCATAAATACTTCCATAATATTTTCTACGTATTTATCGAAAATAGTGAGCATACTACGTTGAAAGGTAGCATGCACGTTACATAACCCGAAAGGCATCCTACGATTGGCAAAAGTTCTTAAGGGGCAAGTGAATGTTGTCTTCTCTTGGTCCTCGGGTGTGATAGGGATTTGGAAATACCCCGAGAGACTGTCGAGAAAATAATAAAAACTATGCACGGATAAACGTTCTAAAATATGATCGATAAAGGAGAGTTGGAAGTGATCTTTACGGGTGGCAGCGATTAGCTTACAGTAATCGATACACATCCTCCATCCCGTTACTTTCCTTGTTGGAATTAAATCATTATTTTCGTTCGTCACTACCGTGATCCCACCCTTCTTAGGTACAACCTAGACCGGACTCACCCACTTACTTTCGGAAATAAGATAAATTATCCCCACATCTAATAATTTAAGCACCTCTCCATTCACAACCTCTTTCATATTTGGATTAAGACGACATTGAGGTTGGACTACGCTCTTAGAATTATTTTTGAAAAATATTTTATGCGTACAAAAAGAAGGGCTTATGCCAGAAATATCGGAAATTTGCCATGTTATAGCTCGGCGATGCTTTTGTAGTACTTCGACAAATTGTTCGTTTTCGGATTGAGAAAGATAGGCCGAGATTATAACGGGCAATTTAAAATTATTTTCAACAAAGGCATATTATAGATGTTCAGGGAGTGGCTTTAATTCAAGGTTGGGTGGTTCCTCATAAGCGTTTTTCATATTTTTTCTTTTTCAAAAATAAGATTTTCATAATTTTTTCTACTAAAAATAGATTCATTTTCAAAATTTGCTTGCATGGACATAGCCATGTTTTCAAAAACATTTGAGGAAATTTCAGAAAAAGAAGAAGAAAAAGCATTTGAAGAGACGTTTGAAAGAGGAAGAGAGGAATCTTCATTTAACACATCCAAAAAAAACAAGAATCGTCATTTTTAAAGAGTTTTTAAAGATTGATTGATAGAAAAAATAACCTCATCATCTCCCACACGAAGAACAAGTTTTCCATTACTCTCATCAATGACTGCTCGAGCGGTGGCTAGTAAGGGACGACCAAGGATAAGAGGGACATCAACGCCCTCTTCAATATCAAGAATGACAAAATCCACCGGGAAGATGAATTTGTCGACCTTCACTAGCACGTCCTCAACAACATCTAATGGATACTTAATTGATCGATCGGCTAATTGGATACTCATGCACGTAGGGCCGAGAGTGCCCAATCCTAGCTTTTTAAATAATGAGAATGACATCAATTTGATGCTTGCACCTAGGTCCTCTAACGCATGTTTTACAAAAATGTCACCAAAAACACAAGGAATTGAAAAACTACCCGGATCATTTATTTTTTAGGAAGATTTGAGTTTTAATGACCGCCGAGCACTCTTCATTTAACATTACGTGAGAAAGATTTTCCAATTTCTTTTTGTTCGTAAACAAATCTTAAAGATATTTGGCATACATAGGCATTTGGCTAATCGCTTCATGAAACGACAAATTAATATGAATTTGTTTAAACATTTCAAGAAAGCGTTGATATTGATCATCTAGTTTTTCCTTTCAAAGCTTAGCGGGATAAGGAGGTGGCCGAAATTCTTTTATAATTGTTGGAGCATCATTTTAAATATTATCATTTTCAAAAACAGATTTATCTTTTACAAAAACAACTTTTTCAAGAATTTCGTCATCCATTTCCGTAATTATAATTTTTTCAGCAGTAGGAGAGGCAATCAACTATGGCTCTTCCCTTGTGGTGGGCTCGTAAATAACTTTACCGCTCCAAAGGGTGATCGCTTTCGCGTGCTCCCTTGGGTTTGGTTCAGTATTTGATGGAAGAGAGCCAGGTGGCCTCTCAGAGATAACTTTGGCGATTTGGCCGACCGTATTTTCTAAATTTTTCATCGAACCTGTTAAGTTTCTAATAGTAGCATCATTCGAGCTTATATATCTCAATAAAATTTCTTCCAAAGAGAGAGTTTTTTGAAGATTTTGGTTTTGTTGTGGTGGTGGTGGTGGTGTAAAATCGTGTGGTGGACGTATGACATTAGCATTATTACCCAAAGAAAAATTAAGATGGTTACGCCATCTAGGGTGATAAGAATTCGTAGCAGCATTAGAACCAGGAGGAGCAGAAAAATTAGAAAAATTAGAAAAATTCGCAGAATTGTTTTGGGCAGGCCTGGGTATGTTCCCCAAATATTCCACCTGCTCGGCAGCAGCAGCATTTGCAACTTCATATACCTGAGGGGTGGAGGAAGCAGTCATCTCCGAAATCTTCTTGTTCAGCATCTCCACTTGCAGCGCTAGTTGGGATACAGAGTCCACTTCATAGAGACCTGCAGGTTTATTTGGGCGAGTCCTAAGCGAGTTCCACTGATAAGTGTTCATCGCCATGTCCTCTATAAGCTCAAGAGCGGCTTCCGGAGTTTTGCGGTCCAAAGATCCAGTGGAAGCGGCATCTATCATTTGCTTAGTCTCTTGATTTAGCCCATTATAAAATGTCTGAACTTGTAACGATACAAGCAGAGAATAATGAGGGCATCTTCTCAAAAGTTCTTTGAACCTCTCCCAAGTGTCATAGAGGGTCTTAGAAGCAATTTGAGAATAAGAAGTTATATCATTTCTTAATTTAGCGGTTTTAGCGGGAGGGAAATATCTAGCAAGAAATTTATCGACAAAAATGTTCCAAGTAGTGATTGATCCTCTTGGAAGAGAACTCAAAAACTATTTGGCTTTTGTCCTTAAGGAGAAGGGGAAGAGTCTTGGCCTAATAGCGTGATCTGAGACACCATTAATTTTGAAGGTGTCACAGATCTTGAGAAAATTAGCAATATGTAAGTTCGGATCTTCATCTTGTAATCCGTCGAACTGTACATATTGCCGCACTATTTGTATGATGCTAGTCTTAAGCTCAAAATTATTGCTCGCACTCACAGGTCGAACAATATTGGTTTCTGTCCCCTCTAGTTTGGGTCGAGCATAATCAGACATGGTCCTTTGCTGAGCCATTCCTGGGTTGGGATCTCCCATTTCAGAATTTAAATTACAATCACCGTCGGAATCCTCAACTGCTGTTTGAGAAGTGGAAGCCCCGAATCGTAGTTGTCTCCGAAAGGAGCATTTGATTTCTGGGTCCAAATCAACAAGTAGCGACGGATTTGTGCGGGTCATGCACTAAAAAAATGAAAGAGAATGGAGGGAAGAAAAGAACGGAAATAAAAACTTGAATACGAGAAAGATAATGAATTTTTTTTTTGTTTTTTTGCAGAAGTAATAGCGAAAGCATTTTCAAAATATTGACAAAGAAGTTCCCCGACAACGACGCCAAAAAAATTAGTGTGAGGATTGCTATCAACCCAAAAAGGCAAGTGTACCTATCAAATTGTAGTACCAAGGTCGTATTTAAACTCGGGGCTATCAAGTACTGCTACTCACGCTTCTACTATTATCCTACCGAAAGATTGTTGGGTTTTGAGAATTAATAAATTAAAACTTAGGATAATTAAGATGAAAACTTATGATAAAAAAACTAGCATTTGATTAATGATTCACCATGAAATGAGACGAGAGGGATAAAAAAAATAGATTTAAATTTTCAAATTAAACTCGGCCGTGACGGATCCGATGTTAGGAAGTAATCTCGTTAGAGCATTAAATCCCCTAACTTATAGACGTTTTGACCGAAATCTCTTTACAAGTCAAAATGGCCTAAAGTCGCATTACCGAAGAGACCCGTACTATTGGATTTGACCCCAATCCAGAGGATTTACGTCATCCTATCTCTAGGGTTGCGTTCAACTCCTTCCTTCTTTGATTGATCTTTCAAATCAATGAGTCTCTCAACTTTTATGAAATGAGATCAAATGCCTACTTCCGTATATCAGAAATACGGAGTCGACACGAGAAAAATCAAAGAAGGACCGATAATAATTTAGAAAAAATTAAAACTAAGAAATAAAAATAACCCTCATCTCACTTCATGGCTCCTTACGATCAAATGCTAAAAGAAAAATTAGCTACGCATGATTGAAAGGTAACCACAATAAGATGAAGAAAATTCATTTGCATTGATTTATAAAAAGAGAAGAGTACACAATAGTAAATAAGACAAGATTACACTAAAAAGGAACTATTACAATAATGAGAAAGAAATCTACTTTAGCAAAGAAGAAAATTGCACTTGAACTCTCTTGCTCTCTCTCCAATCCAACCTTCCCAAGCATGTGACATAGGTTCCTTTTTATAGATGAAGAGGAAGATTCTAGAATGAAATGAAGAGGAGGGGGCAAGGGGGTTGGCCGACCATGCATGTGGAGAGGGTTCATGCATGCCATTAAATGAGGGAGAGAGAAAATGGAAGGTTCAATGTATTGTATTAAAGGGGAATAAAATAGAGAATATAAAATGGAGAGGGGGAGATGAATGAGGAATAAAGTGGGGAGAAAATAATAAAGGGGAGAGAGAGAGGGAGGAGGCCGACCATGTGATGACTAGCTTTAGTCATCATTTTTGGGGTAATTTAGTAGCCTAAAAGTCTAAATTAATTTATATTTCATGCTTGTTATTTCATGTTTTAATGTCTTTTTATAAAATATAATTTCCTAGTTTAATTATTTGTTTTATGTATTTTTATGTTTAATTTTATGATGTTTATGTTCTATGTATAAAGTTGGATTGGAGAGAAAGCTAGTTCAAGAGTGTTAGTTCTTTTTCTTTATTCCTTGTTGTAGTACTTTTTGTTGTTGTAATTTTCTTTTTGTTTTAAGTAGATTAATCTTGTCTTGTTTTTATTATTGTTTTATTCCTCTTTTTAAATATTAATGAACAAGAATTTCTTTTCTCTTATTCTCATTTCCTTTTCCAACATGCTTAGCTAATTAGTTTTTGTGCCCGATCACGATGAGCTTTGCAATAGAATAATATCTTTCATTTCATGTTTGCACTTGTATTTTTCTATTTTTGATTCTTCCTTGATTTATTTTGTGTTGACTCCGTATTCCGGTTTACGGTAGTAGGCATTTGATCTCAATTCATAGAAGTCGAGAGACTCGTTGATTTGAAAGATCACTCAAGGAAGGAAGGAGTTGAATGCACCCCTAGAGATAGGATGACGTAAATCCTCTGGATTTGAGTCAAATCCAAAAGTGCGGGTCACTTCGGTAATGCGACTTTAGGCCATTTTGACTTGTAAAGAGATTTCGGTCAAAACGTCTACAAGTTAGGGGATTTAATGCTCTAGCGAGATTATTTCCTAATATCGGATCCGTCACGGTCTTAATAGATTTACAAATGCTAAACTAATTTATTCCGTTATTTTATTTCAAAGTGAATCGTCGATCGAGCACTCTTTTCTCGTAATAGTTTATCTTCTCTTTTTAAGCTTAGTTTATTTTTATTTTCAAACCCATCAATCATTCAGTAGGATAATAGATTTGTTGTGAGTAATAGTACTTGCTTGTCCCGAGTTTTTATACGACCTTGATTTATTTATATCACTATACTATAAAACGATAGGTACACTTGCCTATTCGGATTATAGTCCGTGAGACGATTTTAACGCATCAAGTTTTTGGCGCCGTTGCCGGGGATTATTTTTGGCAATATTATGAAAGCATCGAATTTATTACTTCTACTAAAATTCAAAAAAAAAATTATTATTATTATTATATATATTATAATCAACCCACATCATCTAATTTCTACCCAACCTAAAATCTCTCGAAAAGGGTAAGGGGCTTTAAGCGCCACAATTTTACCTAGTACCTTGCAAACCCTTCACCGGGTAGCCCTTGGGAAGTTCGAGAGCAAATCCACTAAAAAAATCTATTTTTCAAAAAAATATATATATCTAAAAAAAAACAAATCAAAAATTAGTTTTTCTTTTTCTTTTTGGTAACAGTTTTTTTTATGGAATCATCATATTTTTGCACTTTTTGCGGGTCGCCCGACCACTTTTATTCTGAATGTCTTTCGAGAACCCCTCCCTCTTTTGATTTTAATTTTTCTGGGGAAGGTCAAAATGGCCAATTTGACCCTTACTCCAGTTTTTATCCAACTTGGGAGATGGGGAACCCGTCTTATTTTTCTTATGATTTTGCCCCGCAAAGCGCCGCGCCTCCAAATTTTAATTTTAATTCTATCGATAATGAGTATCTTGAATTGCAAACTTCTATTGATAATATTAATTCGCATTTCAAGACCATTATGGATTATCTTTCTCGTGAGGCAGCATCTTTTTCTTCATCTTCTTCTCTCTCTCCTCCAATTTCTTCATGTAATGAGTCACCGGATATCCCGGCTTGTCTTTTCCCTCTCGAGGAGGATAACTATTCGGATATTCCAAATTATTTCCTTCCTCCTTTGAAAGACACCTCTATGGATATTCCGGTGTGCTTCTTACCCATTGAGGATGACGAGACGTCTCATATTTCTCCTTCTGAAGACGTCAGTGATTCCCTTTCACTTCAATTTTCAACTTTTCCAAATTTTTGTAGTTTTAGCGAGTCTTCTTTTTCTTCTTCTTTTATTTTTGATGACTCTCCTTTAGTTCTTTCTTCCCCTTCCTCTCCCAAAATTTCACAAGACTCTTCTTCTTCTTGTGAAATTTCCGATGATGAAATTTCTTCTTCTACTTCTTTTATTCCTCTTTCTATTTCTTCTTCTTTTTTTTCTTCTTGTTTTGACGACCCCTTCTTTCCCGTTCTACATACGGCGGAGTTCTTCTATAACTCCGTCCATTCATTTTTGGGCATCATTCCGCATGTCGGTGCAATTCTTCATTTCTTCTTTTTTTACTTTACTCTCCTAAACGCATACTTAGGGAGTTACCTCTTCATTTCAGTTTTTATTTTATATTTAGCTAACAAATAACGTCGGGCTCAGACGACGTTAAACAAAGAGTGCTCTTGGGAGGCACCCCTTGCTTATCCTTTTTGTTATTTCTTTTTCTTTTCTTTTTGTTTTGCACAAATAAAACCCCCGGCGGTTCGTTTGGCTCCATCCTTTCCTCTCTTCCTTAGGCCTGAGCTGGTGTCCAACTTAAGAATGGGGGAGCGACATCTTTATTCGGATTTACGACTTCGGGGAAGTCGTTTTCTTTTTTTTATTTACTTTATTGCATCCCCCTCCCCTTTCTTCTTCCTTTTTCTTCCTTGTTTTTTATTTTTCATTGAGTATAATGCAAAATTTAAGCATGGGGGAGGGTTTAGTTGTTTTATTTCTTTCTTTTCAAAAAAAAATTGTTTTAAATTTCTACAAAAAAAAAAAACAAAAATGTTTAGTATAGTTTATTTAAGCTTCTTTAGTTCTGCTTTTATTTAGCCTTATCAAAACCCCAAAAAAAAATTATAAAAGCAAAAATTCCAAAAAAAGATTATATTTCAAAAACCCAAAAAAATTGAAAAATGTCAAAAAATCAAAAAAATAATAAACCTCATGCTTAGCTTTTTGTTATTTTCAGAAATTTAGTTTGAGTTTGTTTATAAGCATTTTTTATTTTGCTAATTTTTATTTCATCATATTTAGTTAAATTTAATATTTAATGATTTAGTTTTGAGGATAATCTTATGATTTTAATTTGCTTAGAGTAATTTATTTATCAGTTTTTCTATTTTATTTTAAATAGTTTCTATTTTGTAGCAATTTTGCTAAACAATTTTGGATTCCAATGATTATTACCTCAAGCTTTTAGATTCTTAGGAAATCTCAATCTACTAGTAGTTGCTCTCTAGTATTTTAGTTTATTTTCTAAAATCTTGTTTAACCTCTTATCCTTACCCCATTCTCTTTTCTTTCTTTTATTGTTAGATCATTTGTCATGGGAATATAGAGATGTTAGTTCCTTATTCTTCTGTACACATATGCAACCCTAAAATGAAGAGAAGAATTAAAAGTTCATATATGTCGTGGGAAGTGATAGGATGTTAGTCTATCATTTTCTTGTATTACATATATATTATTTAAAAAAATAAAATTGTGTGGGGTGTGAAAAAAAATATTTATGACCACCTCCAATCAGAGAACTCTTCATGTTTATTCCCTCCCCAAACCCCTTAACCAATATTATTGTCTTAGTTTTTAAATTAAAATATTGGGAGAGCATAAGTAGTAGGTTGCAATTTTTTCCTTAAGTCTCTTTTAAGTTATGGTTTTTATCTCAATCTAACCTTGTTTGCACTTTACTCAATTTTGAATACTAGTTAATTTATTTGAGAATTCTTGGCTAAGTACTTCTCTCTTTTCACTTTAATTTCATAATTTAGGACTTGATTCATAAATCCCTAAATTTTAATTTTGGCTAGATTTTGATGTAAATAAATTTTCAGTTTAATTGCAAATTATATAATGTCTTATAAATATTTCTCTTCCTTTTGATCTGGAATAGCAAAAGTCTAAGCATGGGGGTGTTTGATGACTAGCTTTAGTCATCGTTTTTGGGGTAATTTAGTAGCCTAAAAGTCTAAATTTAATTATATTTCATGCTTGTTATTTCATGTTTTAATGTCTTTTTATAAAATATATTTTCCTAGTTTAATTATTTGTTTTATGCATTTTATGTTTAATTTTATGATGTTTATGTTCTATGTTTAACTTGTGTTTTATTTTGAATATTATTATTATTATTATTATTATTATATTATGTTATGTTTGAATAATTAATATAATGTTATGATATGTTATGTTTTATTTTCATTAATGTTATGTTATAATCAATTAACTAATGTTTGTGTTATCTTTTTGTTTGTAGGTTCAACATGCTATCAAGCCTATATGATGCAGCCCACAAGTTTTGGAGCAGCCCAAGTAACCAAGCAAGACCAACCCGAGCCTCCATATGGTGCAGCCCACAAGTTTTGGAGCAGCCCCTACATCTAAATATGAGCCTAGCCGAGCCCTTGGTGCAGCCCAAGTCCATTTGGAGCGCCCCACTTCATCACCATACAGCCCGGCTACCTACCAAGCCTACCCGAGCCTAATTTGGAGCAGCCCATAGCCTACCCGAGCCCACTACCAAGCCCCCCAAGCAGCCGATTTTCTCTTTCCTTCATACAATGGTCGGCCACACACATGCATGCACCTTGCCACCTTCCTCTCTCTCTCAATTATTTAATATATTACATGCATGAACATTTCCCCACATGCATGGCCGGCCACTCTATTTCTCCTCTACATTTATCCATTTTAATTAATTAAATGCCATACATGCACCCTATGTTTGGCCGGCCACCTTCTCCTCCATTTTCATTCTCTTTCCACCTATTTTATTTCTTTTTATTCTACATTCACCCCTTCTTTCCCTCTCTCTCATGCTCATTTATTTCTCATTCATCTCCCCCTCTCTATTTTATATTTTCTATGTCATTCCCTTTATTATCATACATGAATCCTCCCATTCTCTCTCCCCTTCATAAATGCATGCATGAACCTTTCTCCCCCAATGTGGCCAGCCACCCCTTTATCTCCCCTCATCTAGAACATTCCTCCCTCTCCTATATAAAGGACACCTTGCCTCTTGTTTATGTTTAGTAGTTTTAGGAGAAAGTTGTTAAGTAGTTTTAGTTTAAAGTTGGATTGGAGAGAAAGATAGTTCAAGAGTGTAAGTTCTTTTTCTTTATTCCTTGTTGTAGTACTTTTTGTTGTTGTAATTTTCGTTTTGTTTTAAGTAGATTAATCTTGTCTTGTTTTTATTATTGTTCTATTCCTCTTTTTAAATATTAATGAACAAGAATTTCTTTTCTCTTATTCTTATTTCCTTTTCCAACATGCTTAGCTAATTAGTTTTTGTGCCCGATCGCGATGAGCTTTGCAATAGAATAATATCTTTCATTTCATGTTTGCACTTGTATTTTTCTATTTTTGATTCTTCCTTCATTTATTTTGTGTCGACTCCGTATTCCGGTATACGGTAGTAGGCATTTGATCTCAATTCATAGAAGTCGAGAGACTCATTGATTTGAAAAATCACTCAAGGAAGGAAGGAGTTGAACGCACCCCTAGAGATAGGATGACGTAAATCCTCTGGATTTGAGTCAAATCCAATAGTGCGGGTCACTTCGGTAATGCGACTTTAGGCCATTTTGACTTGTAAAGAGATTTCGGTCAAAACGTCTACAAGTTAGGGGATTTAATGCTCTAGCGAGATTATTTCTTAATATCGGATCCGTCACGGTCTTAATAGATTTACAAATGCTAAACTAATTTATTCCGTTATTTTATTTCAAAGTGAATCGTCGATCGAACACTCTTTTCTCGTAATAGTTTATCTTCTCTTTTTAAGCTTAGTTTATTTTTATTTTCAAACCCATCAATCATTCGGTAGGATAATAGATTTCTTTTGAGTAATAGTACTTACCTGCCCCGAGTTTTTATACGACCTTGATTTATTTATATCACTAAACTATAAAATGATAGGTACACTTGCCTATTCAGATTATAGGTCATGAGACGATTTTAACGCATCACTATGTAAGGGGGAAAATGCATGAATGGGAAGGTGCATGCATGGAATTAAGTGAGGTGGATAGCATGAGGTGGATAGCATGAGGTGGCCGTCCAATCATGTGGGCTGCTAGGTGGGCCGAACTATGGAGGAAAACCATGCATGTGGGCTCGGGTAGGACATGGTGGGCTGCTTCAAAGAGGAGGCTCGGGTAGCATCAGAGTGGGGCATGGACATGAGCTTGGGCTTGAACCTACAAATAAAGCAAAGCAAACATTAGTCAATTTTTTATAACATAACATAAATAAACATAAGACATGGAACAAAAAAAATGAAAATACATAAATGTTGGATCCTTAGTTTTGATTTGGGCTATGTCATCTCTTTTAGGCTATATTGGCCCAAGATTTATCTATGGTCAATGGTTAGACTAATTAAAAGTCTACCCTCAGGCTAGGCTAGTTTCGAAAGGTTTTATTTAAGGAATTTGGTTTAGCAGTTTTGTGTTCGATGATAGTCGAACTTCGCTTGATGATCTTCGATTGATGATCGATGATCTCAGAGTCATATGAACTCTGAAGTGAGATTGACGATCTGCTTGCTCAGATCGACGATCGTGTTGCCCTGGTCGACGATTTCTGTGTAGATAGTTTTTCTTCAGGTCGACGATTTTCTTGTTCAGATCGACGATATTCATTCTCTGGTCGACGTTTTCTGTCTGCTATTATTTGTATTTTTTTCATTTAAATTATTGACTTATTTCCTCATGTCTAAGACATATGTTATTCAGATATTCTTCTTAATTTAATGCATATATCTCTTTGCTTATTTGTAATATCCCTTGTCCATTTATTGAAAGATTTTGACAGAATAAAGTTGTTTGTTTTATTAGAGGAAATCGTGTCTTTCTAACAGCTGTAATATAGCCATTATGCCTTGCTTCCTGTGCCAATTTATAAAGTCTATTTGATAGGATATTTTAATATACTTAATTCCTTTTTGGGAATGACAGAGAAGATTTCTGGCGTGGTTTCTTTTTTTTATTCTATTATTTGGAATCATCTTTTAGTGCAGGGCTCTAGGCAATACTCAAAGAAGAGAAGTTTCTATATTATTAAGGCAGTTGGCTGAAGACAGACAGACAAACACAAAAACAAAAGAGAAATAACAACTGTGAGAGAACAAGAGCTCTCAAGAAAAGAATTTGTTCTTCTGCTGCTTCCTGAGTTCATCCTGTCTTCAGGAAAATCAACACTTAGTGCTCAAGCTTTCAAGAAGAACTCTCCTCCCAGATTGCAAAAGCTGCTGAAGAAGAATCACCATCATCATCTCTAATCTTCTTCAAAGCTGCATCAGAAATACTTTAAAAGCAATCTGAAGTTCCTGCCCCCTGAAGCAAAGCTTCTTCCTGAATATTCTCCAAGCCAGTGGGAGCTTTGATTTCTCAGAGAAATCCACTAGCTTATCTGAACACAGAGAAGACACCAACTTTCTTTTTATATTTCCTTTTAACCTCCTTATAAAAGGGTTATCTCTCCCTTCAAAAGTGAACTGTTGTTGATAGGGCACCTGATCAAAAACCTATTGTATTTTGGGCTCCTGATCAAAAGCTCAAAGGGTTTCTAGATCTACCTGCAGCAGATCTTGTGGTGGCAGGGCACCTGAACAAAAACCTATAGTGGATTCTTACCAGGGTTGGAGAAGAGTGGATGTATCTAATTGGGGAACTACTATAAACTTCTTGTGTCGTCTGGTGGCTTACATTAATTTATGCACTGTGGCTATGATAGAATTAAATTGGTTATTTAGTGCTGTGTTAGGTATAAAGCTAAACTGAAACTTCAGTTAGCTTGTGTTTATTCACTACACTGTGATTAGGCTTTAGGTTTAATGCTTTTATATTTTAATTCCGCATTTGCTCAAGAGAAGTGTTTAGAGTCTCTTAAATTTTGAATACTTTATTCACCCCCCTCTAGAGTAGTAAGTATCTTATCCCCTCTCTTTCAATTGGTATCAGAGGGAGGTTGGTTATTCAATAGCTTAACCATTCCTTGGTTGATTGGTTGAACAGGCTAACACCTGAACCATAAGATCTTGTGATAAGATACTTTGATACCATATTCACTCACTAGATTCATGGCCCAGTATAAAGATTATTCTAGCACCAGACCTCCAGTATGCAACTTAGCCAAGTTTTGCATCTAGAAGGCAAGAATAAGACTCTATATGAACTACATTGATGAAGATATTTTTTCTTCTATCTTAACATGGCCACCAACACCACCTGCTGCTGCTACAACTTCTACAAATCTCAGTGCTGTGCCACCTCCTGACTATAATGAAATGTATAAGAAGGCCAAGAAAGCTGATGCCAAAGCTATGAATATTCTGGCCAAGACCATGTCTGATGATACATTCTAGAAAGTGGCTGACTGCACCTCAGCAAAAGCCATGTGGGACTCACTGAATCAGATTGTAGCTGGTTCAGCTGATGAGAGGAATGACAGAAGGTCCAACCTCATATCCAAATATGAGAACTTCAAGAAAGAAGAGGCTGAGACTATAGAGGCCATGTATGCAAGGCTCAGCTCCATCATCAATGAGCTGAGGACACTTGATAAGGAGATCACATTGACAGAGGTCAATGACAAAATATTGATGTGCTTTCCCAGCACATGGGATCTCAGAATCTAGCCGATCAAGGAGTCCAGAAGTACAACAGAGATCTTAACTGAAGCCCTCCTTGGCAAGCTCAAATCATTTGAGCAAGTACTTAAGACCAGGGAAGCTGAAGCTGAAGCTAAAGCTCCTACTCCAACAAGGAAAGAGCAAACCCTTTCTCTTAAGGCTGATGATGAGTCCAAGGTGACTCAACCAAATGAAGAACTGCTGGCTTTCTTTGCCAAAAGATTTTACAAGATGGGCAGAAAGGACAATAGAAGGAAGTCATCAAAGTATGATGATAAGCCAAGGTATGATAAAACTCCATCTAAAGAAATTATTTGCTATGGATGCAGGAAGCCTGGACACATTCTCCCTGAGTGTCCAGAGACAAAGCAAAAGGAAAGGAGAAAAGAAAAGGATCATGAGAAGCACTACTCCAAGACATCCTCTCACAAATACAAGAAGAAAGACAAAGGTCTTGTTGCAAAGACCTGGAGTGATTCTGAGGAAGATTCTTCTTCTTCCAGCTCCAGTGAAGATGATGAAGAAGAGAAGAAAGCTAAGGAGATTTGCCTTATGGCAATCAATGCCTGCAGCAGTAATTCAGCTGCAGAGATGACTGAAGATGAGGAAGATGAGTTATCTGATGAAGATCAGGTAATTACATCTTATGATTTTACATCTGATGAATTCAAGCATGAATTAAAACTCTATGCCTAGACTTACTTAGCTCAGAAAAGGAGATTAAATTGCTTAGAGAAAAACTAGCTGATTCAGAATCTATATCAAATGAATACATTAATTTGAAGGTTGAACTCACTAGATCAACTGAAGAAATTAAATTTCTTAAATTAGAACTAGCTAAAGCTAAAAGAATAGAAGATTCACTTAATGGCAGAAGCCTTAAGTTGCTAGAAATCACAAGCACAGCCAACACTAGGACAGACAATAATAAGTTAGGATTAGGTGCCTCCCCTAGTGAACCCCCACTGCTCCTTGAATACAATCTATCCACTCCAGTAAATTTTGTTTCTGAAAAGGGAATAAACAACACTGAGGTTATTCAAAAAGCCAAGAAAACCTTAAATAAAATCAAGAGAGGCAAAAGGAAACAGAAGTTCATAGAAATACAAAAATCGTCGAACGCCCATCGACGATTGTCGAACCCATCGTCGAACGACAATCGATGATCTCTGAACTCACCTGCTGAGTATAACAACTTAACAATGAGGGATCGACGATCTCAGCCTGATTCGTCGAACAGAGATCGACGATCGTGGAACCCAGAATCTATTCTGTGAACCAAGATCGACGATCTGGGTACCGATCGTCGAACATCGATCGATGATCAGAATTAAATTTTAAAAATTACCATAATACTAATAGAAACAATAAGTTTAATAGCAACCCTAAGTCTGCTAACCTAGTTTCAAATTGGACCATCCCACCTAGGAGATCTCATCCCTTAGGATATCATTCTCAACCTGTATATTCTTTTATTTCTAGTTTTTCCTATGTGAAGAACAATGGACCCAAGGTTACCTGGGTCCACAATATTTAATCTATCTTATTTCAGGAAAAGACCTATCCTATCACTCAGGACAAGTGGTATTTGGATAGTGGATGCTCTAAGCATATGTCTGGAAACAAAGAGAACCTGTCAAGATTCAAAGCCAAGTTAGGGCCAAAAGTGGTCTTTGGTGATTCCAGCTGTGGTCAGACAGAAGGATATGGAAAATTCACCATAGGGTCAGTGACTTTCAAGAAGGTAGCTTATGTCACAGGACTGAAGCACAATCTCATCTCTATAAGTCAGCTTTGTGATGCTGGCTATCAGGTTTGGTTTTCTAATACTCTATGCAATATTACTTTGAACAATAAAATTGTGTTGGTAGGTATTAGACAAGGTAATATATATCTTGTAGATTTTAATTCCACTTCTTCTGAAATCTATTTATTTAATGAAGTGAGTAGTAATAATACCTTATGGCATAAGAGGCTAGGTCATATTAACCTTAAAAATATATCTAGGTTATCTAAATACAACCTTGTTAGAGGTTTGCCCTCTTGCCCCTACAAAAAGGAAGGCCTATGCAAGGCTTGTCAGCTAGGCAAGAAAACCAAGAATAGTTTCAAAGCTGTAAATAAAAGTGATTCACTTAGAATCCTGTACCTATTACACTTGGATCTCTTTGGTCCAATAGCTGTACAGAGTCTAGGAGGGAAGTTCTATACTCTAGTTATTGTAGATGATTACTCTAGATTCACTTGGGTGTTCTTCTTGAGAACTAAATCTTATAACTTTAAAGTTCTTACAGATTTTCTACTTTGTATACAGACTGAGTATTCAACTAAAGTTGCCTTGATCAGAAGTGATCATGGTACAGAGTTTGAATCTCTTCTTATGCAAGAATTCTGTGAGAAAGAAGGTATCAGGCATAACTTCTCTGCTCCTAGAACTCCTCAACAAAATGGGGTAGTTGAAAGGAAAAACAGAACCCTGATTGAAGCTACAAGAACACTGTTAGCAGATGCTAATATGCCTCTCTCTTTTTGGGCAAATGACGTTAGCACAACTAACTATGTACTGAATAGGAGTCTTATACATAAACTTAAGGGGAAGACTCCTTATGAATTGCTTAAAGGAAAGAAATCTAAAATAGATTACTTTAGAATCTTTGGTTGTGTAGTTTACATTCATAATAATAACAAAGAATACATTAGAAAATTTGAAGCAAAAGCTTCAATGGGAGTCTTTCTAGGATATTCCAAAGTAAGCAAAGCTTATAAGGTATTTAATAAATCCACCCTGAAAATTGAAGAATCAGTCCATGTATCATTTGATGAAATAAAGATGTTTTACAGAGAGAAGGAAACTTCATCCATCAATCTTTTGCTGGTACCAGAGTTATGCAAAAATTTGGATGAGCTGAAACTCACTCAGGAGATTCAACCTCAATCAACACCACAAATAGTGGATTCAGAAAGTAAAGAAGATCAGATGGAAGTGATTGCAAATGTACCAACAGCAAATCTAATTCCACCAGAGGAATTGATTCCAACTGCTGTTGAAGATCACATACCACCAACTGATTATGTCACACTTAGAGATCACCCTACATCTCAAGTGATTGGAGACATTTCAACTGGTGTGCAAACTAGACATCAACTAAGTCAAGATGTGATGCTTGCCTGTTTTCTTTCTCAGATTGAGCCCCTAACCATAAATGATATTGAGCAAGATCCCCACTGGATCATTGCCATGCAAGAAGAGCTAAACCAGTTTGAGAGATGCAAAGTGTGGAATTTGGTTCCAAGACCAAAAGGACAGCTGATTATAGGCACCAAATGGGTGTTTAGAAATAAATTGGATGCACAAGGCATTATCATAGGGAATAAAGAAAGGCTTGTAGCACAAGGCTACAGACAGGAAGAAGGCATAGACTATGATCAGACTTTTGCTCATGTTGCAAGGCTTGAGGCAATAAGGATCTTTCTAGCCTATGCAGCCTATATGAAGTTTAAGGTGTTCCAAATGGATGTAAAGAGTGCATTCCTAAATGGAGAGCTAAAGGAAGAGGTATTTTTCTAACAACCCCCTGGTTTCATTTCTTCAACTTATCCCTCACATGTTTTTAAGCTGCAAAAAGCTCTGTATGGACTTAAGCAGGCTCCTAAAGTATGGTATAAGACTCTAGCTAGCTTCCTATTAGAACATAAGTTTGTTAGAGGCATAGTTGATAGAATCCTTTTCATTAAGCACCACAAAGACAAAATCCTGTTAGTTCAAATCTATGTGGATGAAATTATATTTGGTTCCACTGATCCCAAACTATGCAAAAGGTTCTCAGACCTGAAGTATTCCAAGTTTGAGATGAGTAGTATGGGTGAGCTGTCTTATTTCGTTGGTCTCCAAGTGAATCAAGATGCTAATGGTATCTTCATTTCCCAATCTAAGTATGCCAAGGAATTGGTAAAGAAGTTTGGGATGGCAGATGCTTCAGCAATGCACAGACCTATGGCTACTAATATAGTTATTGATTCTGATGAAAAGGGCAAGCCTGTTGATCAGAAATATTATAGGGCCACTATTGGTTCCCTATTATATCTAACTGCAAGTAGGCCTGATATAATGTTTGCAACATGCCTTTGTGCTAGATTTCAGGTCAACCCCAAGGAATCTCACTTGACTCTTCTCAAGAGAATATTAAGATACTTGAAGGGATGTCCTAATTTAGGACTTTGTTACCCAACTGAGTCAGAATTTAAGTTAATTGGATACTCAGATGCTGACTATGCTGGCTGTAGAGTTGACAGGAAGAGCACCTCAGGGACTTGTTAGTTCCTAGGTGAGAGATTAGTCTCTTGGTTTTGTAAAAAGCAGACTTCTGTTTCAACTTCAACTGCAAAGGCTGAGTATATAGCTACAGCTAGTTGCTGTTCACATATTCTGTGGATTCAAAATCAACTTTTGGATTATGGGTATACACACAAGAACACCAAAATCATGTGTGATAGTACCAGTGTTATTTCCATAGAACAAAATCATGTGCACCATTCTAGGACTAAGCACATTGACATTAGACACCATTTCCTTAGAGACTGTGTTGACAAGAATAAAATAAATCTTGAGTTTATACCCACAGATGTTCAAAGAGGTGATATTTTCACAAAGCCTTTAGATGAACAGAAACATCTATTCTTTTTGAATCAACTAGGCATGATGAATGGATCAGACTAAGTATAAAAGCTGCCAAGTTGAAATATGTTCTGAGATCGTCGAACGGAGTTCGATGATAGTCGAACAGATCGAGCTAAATCGTCAACCTTAGGTATACGATAGTCCTTTGCGCTTAGAGACAGAAATCGTCGATCGACGATCAACGACTCTGCTTCGGTAATCGATCGATGATCGACGATCGTCGACCGATTGCCTTTGATCTTCATTCAGAGATCGACGACTCTAGCTTATTTCAAACCGATCGTCTATTTAGGTCTGAAGATCGTCGACTGACTCCGTCTTTTCATATTTTGCTTTCAGGAGTTATTTCAAGCCTTCATCCCGCATTTTCTGCTCTCACTTCTTGCGATTTTCTCGTCATGGCGATTGCACCTGCAACTCTTTCGGTGATGACGTTCGACGTTGGCTTTTCTGTTGATTTCGAATCCTTCCTCGGCAGTGAACCTGTTTTCAAGGAAATGCTGCAGCTATGCACTGAGCAAGGACTCAAGAAGTTGATGTCTACTAAGATCAAACTTAACTTATTAGAGATAAAGGAATTGGTCTATACCTCTGCTTCTGATGAAAAAGTGATGACTGAAACTATCAACGGTGTTGATGTAACTCTCACCCCCGATATTCTTACTGAAATTTTTGAGTTACAGAATGGATCAGATAAATATGAACAAGATAGCACTGAGTATGGAAGAATGTTGTTAGAGATGGGGCATGCAGAAGGCATACCATATAAGTTGTTAAAGGTAAAACTATCAGTCGGTTTTAAGTTTTTGGCTAATTTAGTTGGGAAAGTACTGCTCGGGAAGCACTCTACTCATGACAACATTAACAGGCAACAGTTTGCCTTAATGTCTGCCATTGTGAATAAGGAAGCAATCAATTGGGCTGGTTTGTTGTTTGAATTAATCAGGAAGAAGAAGAATAAGAAAGTGGTTACTCAAGGTAGGTTAATAGGAATCTTTCTATCCAAGAAAGCTTCCAAACTGTTGAGCTCTGCTCCTACATCCATAAATGCCAGCAAAAGGATTGATTCCTCTCTATTTGCTAAGTGGAAGAGGGTCATTCAGAAATCCTTAAAAGCAAAGTCTGCTCCAATACCATCTGAGAGCACAAGGGCTTCTGAAGCCACTCTCCACCCAAGTGAAGAACATCCTGCAGTACCCTCCTTACCATCCACCTCCATCAACATTCGTGCCTCTCCTGTAAACCATCCATCTCCACTTGCTTCTCCACCTCCAGCTGACCTAGCTGAGTTAACTAACTTCAGCCTAAATTCCATGTTTAATCTACTGACTCCCTCTCCCCATCATCAATCACCCACTAATAATCTTCCATCTCATCACAATTCTCCACTTGATGAAATCCCAATCCAACAGAACATCAATACTGTTGTTTCTTCATCCACCATTCCTCCATCCTTTCAAATAACACCATAATTCATTGCCAAAATCATTGAACTCATCACCCCCTTTATCAAAACAATGATAGAGGAAGCCATTGCACCCCTTGTCACCTCTATCTCCACCCTTGATTCCTCTATCTATGCCCGCACAGACCCTTCTTCATCTGGGGGCCTGGGTTTAGTTCCCACTGAACCCAGGCAGGGGGAGATGTTCATTGAAGATGCTTCAGGCTCTGCTTGGGCTCTTCCTATTGATCCAGTAGAGAATTCTCCAGCAGCAATTGAGTTAGAAACATATTCAGATGCAGTGCCAGATGTATATATTCTAGATTTTGTACAAGAGACAGTTGTAAATATAAATGCTCCAGTTGTAGATATGGATGTTTTTATAGTTTCAGATTATGAGTCTTCACTCTCATCTTGTGGAAATCTGTACATATCTCAGTCCTCCCCTTGCTCTTTTGATCCCCTTCAGGCCATTGTGTGCTATAAGAGACCAATGTGCCTTCAGTTTTTGGAAAGAGTTATTATTTCTGAGAATATAACTGAAGCAGCTCTTGCTTTTAGAGTTTGACTTGAAAAACTTTCTACCCCCATCATTGCAAGATACCTAGAAGGAATCATTACATCCTTCTTAGAATATAAGTGGACTTCACTTAAATCTTCAGAGGTTGTTATTGAGAAAGATTTTGAAGATGTTAGGTAAGTTGTTACATCTGCCAGAGTGTATTTCAGTAAGTACAGCTGCTGTCTCACCTGAGTCCTCCACTGTCTGGGATGATACTCCAGGACCAGACTTGGATGATCTCATTGCCCAAGACATTCTAGAAGAAGAAAGAGAAAAAGCCATTAAGAAGGCTAAAGAAGAAAAAGAAAAAGCTTTGTTCAAAGAAATTGATGATCTGTATGACAAACCTCAGTCCTCTCATTCTGAAGATGAGGATGAGGATTCTGATGATTCTGAAGGGAATAAGAAAAAGAAAAAGATTGCTGCAAAGAAAAGGAAGGTTTTTGCTGCACCTCCTCCCAATCCAGATCATGACTTTCCTTACTACATCTTTAAAGGAATTGATCCTAAATCAAAAGGTTTTGAGCCAGGGATGCGGCTCTCTAAGAATGCCCAGAAAGCAAGGAAGAAGAGCAGGAAGAACTCTCCTCCTCCCAAAGGGTTCAAGAGAGGTCCTCCTACTCCTCCTCCTTCTGCTGGTGCACAAGGGAACATTGCTCCAAGATCTTCTGCTCCTCAAGACAGATCAGTCCAGCAAAGGAATCCTCCCTCAAGTAGTTCAGATTATTAGAGGCAATCTAGACAACCAAGAAATCAGAGAGAGCAGGTTAAAGAAGTTGTGTATCAGCAACGAACTTTCTCTCCTTCTCAAACCCCTAGATCTCCTCCTGGAAGAACAGTCTCACCTCCAAAGGAAATGCCAACTAAAGCTAAACCAGTAGATGCTAAAGGAAAGAGAATGGTATATTCTGACAGTTCAAGCAAAAAGTATGCAGAATTTGCCCCTCCATCTAGTATCATAATTCAAGGGCCAAAAGAACAAACTGAGAGATATCTGAGTCAATCAGTGAGGTTTAAAGCTGTAAACCCATTGGATCAAGCTGATGATGATACTTATGAAAGTCAAGAGCTTGACCCCAACTTTAAAATGGCCAGACTACTAGAATTGGTGGGAGAAGCTCAGATCAAGAAAGCCAAAGCAGAAGGAAAAGACATTACAGGATTTTCCACTATGTCAAAATATAGAAAGAAAGAATTGGACAAATTTCAAGTCAGTTCAGAAGTGTTTGATGCTTCAAAATATATGGAAAAACATCCTGAAGCTGTTTTGCCAAAAGCTAGAGAAATAAAGATCATTGGAGAGCAGGACCTGAAGTTATCAAAGAAGGATAAATATGATGTCACAACCCGCATTTTCTCCGGAAGAACAAGTATCAAAGTATGAGAAAATGCGCGTCGTGATGCCACGTCAGGCAGGGGATAACTGCCGACGCTTAGGCAAAGTGAAACTATTACTATAAAAACATTCAAAAGTTTAATGGTTGGAAAGCTATTTATATTTATAAGGGCCATATCCCTCGGCTCAGTGGTTCACTAGCCCACTTAGAAGAAAGCATAATTTACGCTGCGGAAAATACCTTGATTCAATTAGATTAACATTCTACATTAGTGCAAACGTCCACGAAGGACATCCCATGGTATGCAAGGTTCTAGATTTAGTATAAGTAAGGAAATACCTTTTACGCTAGTTATAGAGTACTTCTTTTAAGTTTAAAGACATGAGGTGTATGTCATGCTATTAGAAAGGTTTAATACTCAAAATAACTAACATGAATCCTAACATAAAATGTTCCCAAGAGACAAGTAGCAGCTCCAAATTGGATAACCAAAAACCATGGAAGAGTAAACAGTAGTCTGAGAAAAACAACCACCGAAGGGTGCCAACAAACTGATACGAACCCCTCGGTCTAAACAAAAGTCTGAGTCAACAAAGCAACTAACAATCTCACCTAAAGTGAGAGAAACACTCCTGCAAAATGGTCAACCAAACGCAGCTCCAACTAGCTGCTCGGACGACCGCAACCTGGACCTGAGGCATTCAAAGACAGAATACCTCAGCACAAATGAAACAATGAAGGTGGCAAAAAGAGATAAAAGCTCAAAGTTAATAAAAGATCGGCAAACAGGGAAGAATCAACCCTCAGCAAGTAAGCTATAAAACTCAGCAACAAGTCAGTAAATGAACGAAATTATAGCAAACAAAGCATCAAAAAAAGCTGAAGAAAAAAAAATGCACCAAGTGCCATAAGGAAACAACCCGCTTCGGCTCAACCTGCTGAAGCAAAGCAAGAATTGGCTAACCAGCCAACATCCATCACGAGGATAGGAGTAATAGCCCAAGGATCAACATAGGAAAATCATTAACACTTAGTGATCCTCGTCTCGGAGGAGTGGGTGACTTCAAAGGCATTTAATTTGCTTGTAACGACCTGACAAGCTAAGTGGCACAGCGTCGGCCGGCCCACTAGCAACCTATGGAGGACCCATGGCGCTCTAGTCGTGTAGCCGGAATCTACAAGACCTGTCACGGAAACCAACACCCACGGAATACCTCACAAAGACCTCGGCATCACTGCGTGCTAGCAAGGCGATATAACTGATCGTTCCATCTGCATTAACTTCTATCAATGTCTCCTAGCCACACTTTCCAAGGATTGGGGTCAACAACCCAAAACAGGCCCCCAAGGACCTCACTCAGCGAAAACAAGGAACGGCGGACAATAACTTCGGAATTCGTCGAGTATCACCATTGATACTCGACGGATTCGTCGAGGATTGTCGATGAAGCCGAACGGAGTCGTCGAATATCGCCGCGATACTCGATAATTATCCTTAAATTCGCCGAGTATCACGACAATACTCGACGATTTTGCCTGGGATTCTCGAGGATTTGGCACGACGATTCTCGCAGAATTTACCTTAGCGCTCGATGACTCTACCTTGTCATTCTCGCCGATTTTAACTTAGCGCTAACGTCTCTACTGGTGATTCTCGACGATCCTTACTCGACGATTTTGGCTAGCGATCCTCGACGACTCCAACCCAATACCCGCCGACTCTGCCTGGTGACACTCGCCGATTCTACCTTGTCAATCTCGCCGAATTTCACTTAGTAATCCTGGACAGCCAAACCACGAGTAACGAGGATACTCGACGGATTTGTCTCGTAGTGCGGGAAAGATCGCATATCCGCCCTATAGCGTAAACCTACTCAAAATAGAGTGGAGAGAACAAAGATAAAGGGAAGAACCGGAGCAAGCAAGGGAAGAAAATCCACTTGCCTCAAAACCCACGAAGAAGACGCCGCCTGTCCCGGCCTCTTCCAGATCCGGCCACAAGGAGCACCGAGCAACGATTCCTGAAACTTTTGGGGATGAAATCAAGCCAAAACCCCTAACCCTAACCTTACAAAGTAAAGGAAACGGACAAAATCTTACCTCTACCGCGAAGCCCTTGCCGAGAGAAGCCCAAAAATCCAGTCAGACGAGGAAAACGAGCCCTCCTGCTCCGCACACCGCCGACCGAAGTCCTCGCTGAGTCCGCCGCTCCCCAAGTATCGCGAAAACGAAACTGCCGTCGGGTTCGGGGAAGAAGAAGAGGATGCGAACCGGCCCAAACCCTATCTATCCTATTTATACCCTAATTAAAACATAATATATTATATAATATTAATATATATAATAACACACAATCTTAATACAACGCCCAACACAAACGAACTCGGAAACGCGCGAAACTCGCGTCGTAGCCAAAAACCAATGCTACGAACGTGACGGCGAGGTCGAAATCCCAATCCGATGGGTTGACCTCAGGCAAACACCTACCAAAGCCAAAACACAAGCGGCTCCGCCGAGTCACCAAAACAGACCCGGCCCACTAGGGAAAACTCGCCAACAGGCTAAGATACCACCCTTCAGAGAACTCAAGGAGCCAAGATCATGCTCTAACCTCGGCACATGTCAAACACGTGCTAGGGTAACGCTTATGACGTCAAAACTCGGACAACTAAAGAATATCAGAAAATCAGGGGCGTTACAGTCACACCCCCTAAAAATAAGTTTCGTCTCGAAACTTGGATCACGAAGCAAAGAAGAAGACATAAGAAAAGGCACAACAGGAGAATTCTTAAACGAAAATACTAACCTGAGAAGACTAAGAGAACAACTGGGGATGCGATTTTCTCATCGCGGATTCCAATTCCCACGTTGCACCTCTAGCATCCTGGTTTTGCTAGAGAACTTTAACCATTGGAATTATCTTCTTCCTTAGCACACGATCTTGCGTTTCCAGAATACGGACAGGTTCTTCAATATACGAGAGATTAGGCGGCAACTGGGGCACTGAGTCAAGAACATGGCGATCACTACGAACACACTTTCGCAACTGGCTCATGTGAAAGACGTAGTGAACGCTAGGGAAAGAATCAGGCAAATCCAGTCTATACGCAGAAACCCCGATGCGCTCCAGAATCTGAAAAGGTCCCACATACCTGGGATCAAGTTTATGGTTCCTTCCAAACCTCTTAACACCTGGCATCGAAGAGACCTTCAGAAAAACCATGTCCCCAACTGCAAATTCCAGATCAACTCTGCGATGATTGGCATACTTCTCGTACCTATCCTGAGCCAACCTCGGCTTTTCACGAATATGCGTCACCGAAACGCTCATATCTTCCGACACTTATGGACCAAGCAAGGGGTTTTCACCAACTTATGCCCAAAATAAAGGGGTTCGACAACGCCTCCCGTATAACGCTTCAAAGGGTTCCATCTGCAAGCTCTCCTGATAGTTGTTATTATACGCGAATTCCATCAATCCGAGGCGCTTATCCCACGCTCCACCATGGTCCAGAATATAACATCAAATCATATCCTCTAGGATCTGGTTCACTCTCTCTGTCTTTCCATTCGTCTGAGGATGATAAGCAGTAGAGTATCTATGGTCTGTGCCTTGGGATCGCTGCAAGCTCTGCCAGAAGCGAGACATGAATCGGGAGTACCGATCCAACACGATGCCTATAGGTACACCATGCAGTCTGATAACTTCATCTAGATATAATTCAGCTATCTTTTCCATGGAATAGTCAATCTTAAATGGAACAAAGTGGGCACACTTGGTTAACCTGTCCACGATGACCCACACTGCATCATGACTTCTGGGAGATCTCGGCAAACCAATTATGAAATCCATGGATAGACTCTCCCATTTCCAACTTGGTATGTCCAAAGGCGTTAACTTACCACCCGACCTTCTATGATCTGCCTTGACACGCTGGCAGGTGTAACATTCAGATACAAACTTTGCAATGTCGTTCTTCATACCTGACCACCAAACAATCTGCTTTAAATCTCTATACATTTTGGTGGAACCAGGATGATAAGCAACACTAGAGCCATGCGCTTCGCTATAAATTCTCGCTCGGATGTCCCCAACAGCAGGAATGCAGTATCTTATACGGTATCTTAAGGTACGCGTGTCATTGATGGAAAAGTCAGGTAATTCCACTTTCTCAGTCCTACTGAGGAGGTGCTGTAGATCAGGATCGTCCTTCTAATATAGCCTAGTGAGAGTAATCCACGAAGGCTCTTCTACCTCTAAGCTACTCGATGAAGCACTATTCCTTACCGTTATGTCCATGAGCAGAAATACTTCGATAAGGGATTGCACCGAGAGATTAAAGATATGCGCGGGCTTCCAGCTCAACGCGTCTACTACTACATTAGCTTTCCCGGGATGATAGAGGATATCAACTTCGTAGTCCGCAACATACTCTAGCCACCTACGCTGGAGCAGATTCAATTCCTTTTGAGTGAAAACATATTTTAAACTTTTATGGTCCGAATAAACCTTGCACGACACCCCATACAGCAGATGTCTCCACAACTTCAATGCATAAATGACGGCAAAAAATTCCAGGTCATGCGTAGGGTAATTCTTTTCATGCACTTTCAATTGTCTTGATCCATACGCAATCACCTTACCGTCCTGCATCAATATGCAAGCGAGTCCAACTCGCGAGGCGTCTACATACACAGCATACTCTACTCCTTGCACCGGCAATGCCAACACTGGAGCAGAACACAGTCTTTTCTTGAGCTCCTGAAAAGCTTCTTCACAGGCCTAACTCCATACAAAGGCTGCGCTCTTTTGCATAAGCCGGGTCAACGATGCAGAGAGCACCGAAAATCCTTCCACAAACCTTCTGTAGTAACCTGCCAATCCTAGGAAACTCCTTATCTCTTTAGGCGATGAAGGTCTCCTCCAATCCAAGACTGCAATTATCTCTGCAGGATCCACTAAGATTCATTCCTTACTTACAATGTGTCCTAAGAATGACACCTGAGACAACCAGAACTCACACTTGCTAAGCTTCGCATATAGCTTGTGCTCCCTTAGAGTAGACAAGACTAAGCGCAAGTGCAAGGCATGCTCATCTGCATTTCTGGAATACACCAGTACATCGTCAATGAACACCACCACAAATTTATCCAGAAAATCCCTGAACACTCTGTTCATCATGTCCATAAAAGCTGATGGTGCGTTTGTTAATCCAAAAGACATTACCCGGAATTCAAAGTGTCCATAACGATAACAAAAAGCAGTACGCGGGATGTCTGACTCCCGGATCCTTAACTGATGGTAACCTGAACGGAGGTCAATCTTCGAGAACACGGAACTACCTCGCAACTAATCGAATAAGTCATCGATCCTGGGTAGCAGGTATCTGTTTTTAATGGTTACTTTGTTTAGCTCACGGTAGTCGATGCATAACGTCATCGTTCAGTCCTTTTTCTTCACAAAGAGCACTAGTGCACCCCAGGGGGAAGAACTGGGTCTAATAAAGCCGCACTGCAATAACTCATCTAGCTGAGTGCACAACTCCTCTAACTCACGCGGCGCCATGCGATATGGTGCCTTAGCAATAGGGCGAGTGCCTGGCTCAAGATATATAAAAAATTCCACTTCTCTTTCCGGAGGAAGTCCGGGAAGACTAACTAGAAAAACATCCGAAAACTCACTTACCACAGAAATGCCCTCAACCCGAGGCTCAACTGAAGCAGCTTCCAAAGCAGAAACGGAAATAAGAAAAGAATCGTAGCCAGAATCTAGAAGTTTGCGTGCACATACTGCAGAAATGATCGAAGATTCCTGACGCGGCAAACCATACACACTCATGGGCTAGCCATCGCCGCCTCTGAAGTCCATGCGCTTGTGCTTACACTGAATAACGACATCATAGCTAGACAGCCAGTCCATGCCTAAAATCACGTCAAAGTCAGCCAAATCTAGCACCTTCAGATCCGCAAAGACTAGAGAACCACTTCGGAAGATGGGGCATTTCTGGATACCCTGGCATGACCTCACCAGCTCTCCTGAAGGAAGTTTGATGCTTAGGGAGGCATCTAATGAGTCGAGAGTCCAGCAGTGATGGTCTACAAAACTCCTTGCCACAAAGGAGTGAGTAGCGCCCGAATCGAACAAAACTTGCGCCCACTTACCATTCACCTTAAAGTCACCTAAACACATAGCGCTCGCAACTAAATTACGGAAACTAAGAACCTACTAAGAGAGTTAACTACTAAACCAGAGACTAACCTGAGATCACTTTAGTCAAAGACTGGGCTTCCTCCTTGGTTAGCACATTCAACTTTACCTTCCCTTTGTCCACGTGTGGTACTGGCGGAGGTAGAGTATGCAACGGAACTGCATTCAACATGGGCTGGCTCTGCGGGCAATTAACTCTTTTGTGCCCCTTCTGTCCGCAGAGGAAACAAACTCCGACCTTCTTGCAACAATGGGCCGCATCATGCCCACTCCTCTGGCAATAAGAACAGACCTGACTCCCCTTTGGAGCATCCTGGATCGCGTGAACCTGAGACAACTTCTGCGCATCCAGTCTCTTAAAGCACCTCTCAAAGGGGTGACATGGCCTGCCACAGAAGCTACAAGCTTTTTTCCTATCCTTCTTCGCCGCAGGGCTAGATGCCCTCGCACTTACCTCTTCATCAAATTCCTCTTATCCTTCTTTGCATGTGCTCCCCTATTCTTTGCATTTTCGATTTCCTCAACCTTCAAGGCAGCTTCAACCACTTCTGCAAAGGTCTCCGACTTGTATGCGCTAACCAACTTTGAATGTCATATCTTAAACCACCTAGGAAACGTTTTACCCTGCCTTCTTCGGATGCTACTAATGTTGGGGAAAAACAAAAGAGCTTGCAAAACTCGACTTCATACTCACCCATAGTAAGTTGCCTCTGCTTCAAGTGCAAAAAGTTGTTCATCAGGCGGTCCCGCTCTACCGATGGCAAAAAATTCTTCAGTAGCATACTTTTGAATGAGTCCCATGAACATCCATCAACAAGGTTCTCCTTCTCTTTAATCCACCAACTCTTCGCAAGAGCTTTAAGTTGATATGCCAAAAACATCACCTTCTGGCTGGCGGAGATGCCGGAATAATAAAACATTTCCTCGATGGCGATGATCCAATCATCCAATGCCATGAAATATGCTCTGCTGTCATACGAAGGAGGTCCTAGTCGCTGGAAGTGCGAAATAAAATTCATCTCTGGCGGCAGCGTAGCTGGGGGAACTAGAGCGATAGGGGGAGTATGGGTAGCTTGGTCCACAACCGGGTCCTGGGCTCTAGACTGCTGCCCGGCGACCACAGCCAACAACGATTGTATCTGAGATTGCACATCCACCATCTGCCTCGTCAGGGCCTCATTACTTTGTCGCAACCCTTCAATCACCGCTTCACTCTGAGCACTAGAAGATTCCCCTTCTGACTGGGGGTTCGATCTCGTCGCAACGCGTTTAGGCGGCATTCTACAGAACAAACGAATATCTAGTCAAAATTTTACCGAAGGCATCGCAAACTGGGAGAAATTCCCCTCAAAACTAATCGGGCTAGAAATCTACCGGCATAGGCAAAAGACTTAACGAGGACCTAGCTCACGACACCGAAGCTAGAAAACTCGAATACTCAAATTCAGACTGGAACTAGAACGAACAACCGGCACTTACCATGCAACGGCCTGACCTATAAGCTCAGAGGCTGCCGCACCTGCTATGGGCCGCACAGCATGGCCGTATACAAGCGCCGCTACAGGACAGTAGCCCGATACACCCTCGATCAGAACAAGAGGAGGACAAACACTAACGCCTGCTGTTACCTTGCTATGGGAGATCATGGAATGACATTATGCTTCTAACTTGTGCCTATGATATGAATGAATGAATGTTTAGATTTCGTTTCAAATCATGAGTGTACATATGTCATCATGCAGATCTTTAACTTGGCACGTGTGCTTATGCGCTGATATGCTATGGATTTTGTGCTATGTACTCTAAGAAAAATGCCTTAGTGCATGCTATGAGTGGCGTACACATACAATGTTATGCATCCAAAACTACATAATATTGTATGTAACGAAGAAAATTAAACGTGCTAATGCGCATCCATGTGATGGTGGTTATGCATCCCATACTACATAACCGTCACGTGTTGCCTCCTATTGTGGATCCATATACAAACACATATAATGCATCCCATACTACATAATATGCCCCGTATACTTCTTTTCATGCTATGAGTGTAGTGTCCATGCTTCTGTCAAGATCTACTAATGACATATCGGTGTGTGTATGCAATGGAATGCTACTACCAGGGTTTTGCTCGGGGCAAAGTTGTTCAACTGACTTGCCAAACCAACCGACCCTTTGCAAAACCTCCCTCTGATACCAACTGTCAGAACCTGCATTTTCTCCGGAAGAATAAGTATCAAAGTATGAGAAAACGCACGTCGTGATGCCACGTCAGGCAGGGGATAACTGCCGACGCTTAGGCAAACTGAAACTATTACAATAAAAACGTTCATAAGTTTAATGGTTGGAAAGCTGTTTATATTTATAAGGGCTGTATCCCTCGGCTCAGTTGTTCACTAGCCCACTTAGAAGAAAGCATAATTTACGCTGCGGAAAATACCTTGATTCAATTAGATTAAAATTATACATGAGTGCAAACGTCCACGAAGGACATCCCATGGTATGCAAGGTTCTAGATTTAGTATAAGTAAGGAAATAGCTTTTACGCTAGTTGTAGAATACTTCTTTTAAGTTTAAAGACATGAGGTGTATGTCATGCTATTAGTAAGGTTTAATACTCAAAATAACTAACATGCATCCTAGCATAAAACGTTTCCAAGAGACAAGTAGCAGCTCCAAATTGGATAACCAAACAACATGGAAGAGTAAACAGTAGTCTGAGAAAAACAACCACCGAAGGGCGCCAACAAACTGACACGAACCCCTCGGTGTACACAAAAGTCTGAGTCAACAAAGCAACTAACAATCTCACCTAAAGTGAGAGAAACACTCCTGCAAAATGGTCAACCCAAACGCAGCTCCAACTAGCTGCTCGGACGGCCGCAACCTGGACCTAAGGCATTCAAAGACAGAATACCTCAGCACAAATGAAACAATGCAGGTGGCAAAAAGAGATAAAAGCTCAAAGTTAATAAAAGATCGGCAAACAGGGAAGAATCAACCCTCAGCAAGAAGGCTGTCAAACTCTGCAACAAGTCAGTAAATGAACAAAATTATAGCAAACAAAGCATCAACAAAAGCTGAAGAAAAAAAATGCACCAAGTGTCATAAGGAAACAACCCGCTTCGGCTCAACCTGCTGAAGCAAAGCAAGAAATGGCTAACCAGCCAACATCCATCACGAGGATAGGAATAATATCCCAAGGATCAACGTAGGAAAATCATTAACACTTAGTGATCCTCGTCTCGGAGGAGAGGGTGACTTCAAAGGAATTTAATTTGCTTGTAATGACCTGGCAAGCTAAGTGGCACAGCGTCGCCAGGCCCACTAGCAACCCATGGAGGACCCATGGCGCTCTAGTGGTATAGCCGGAATCTACAAGACCTGTCACGGAAACCAACACCCACAGAACACCTCACAAAGACCTCGGCATCACTGCGTGCTAGCAAGGTGATACAACTGACCTTTCCATCCTCATAAACTTCTATCAACATCTCCTGGTCACACTTTCCAAGGATTGGGGTCAACAACCCAAAACAGGCCCCCAAGGACCTCACTCAGCGAAAACAAGGAACGGCGGACAATTCCTTCAGAATTCGTCGAGTATCACCATTGATACTCGACAGATTCGTCGAGGATTGTCGACGAAGCCGAAGGGAGTCGTCGAGTATCGCCGCGATACTCGACGATTTTCCCTAAATTCGTCGAGTATCGCGACAATACTCGACAATTTTGCCTGGGATTCTCGACGATTTGGCACGACGATTCTCGCAGAATTTACCTTAGCGCTCGACGACTCTACCTTGTCATTCTCGTCGATTTTAACTTAGCGCTAACGTCTCTACTGGTGATTCTCGACGATCCTTACTCAACGATTTTGGCTAGCGATTCTCGACGACTCTAACCCGATACCCGCCGACTCTGCCTGGTGATACTCGCCGATTCGACCTAGTCAATCTCGCCGAATTTCACTTAGTAATCTTGAACAGCCAAACCACGGGTAACGAGGATACTCGACGGATTCATCTCGTAGTGCGGGAAAGATCGCATATCCACCCTATAGCGTAAACCTACTCAAAATAAAGGGGAGAGATCAAAGACAAAGGGAAGAACCGGAGCAAGCAAGGGAAGAAAATCCACTTGCCTCAAAACCCACGAAGAAGACGCCGCCCGTCCCGGCTGCTTCTAGATCCGGCCACAAGGAGCACCGAGCAACGATTCCTGAATCTTTTGGGGACGAAATCAAGCTAAAACCCTTAACCCTAACCTTCAAAAGTCAAGGAAACAGAAAAATCTTACCTCTACCGCGAAGCCCTTGCCGAGAGTAGCCCGAAAATCCTGTCAGACGAGGAAAACGAGCCCTCCTGCTCCGCACACCGCCGACCGAAGTCCTCGCCGAGTCCGCCGCTCCCCAAGTATCGCGAAAAAGAATCTGCCGTCGGGTTCTGGGAAGAAGAAGAGGATGCGAACCAGCCCAAACCCTATCTATCCTATTTAGACCCTAATTAAAACATAATATATTGTATAATATTAATATATATAATAACACACAATCTTAATACAACGCCCAACACAATCAAACTCGGAAACACGCGAAACTCACGCCGTAGCAAAAAACCAATGCTACGAATGCGACGGGAAGGTCAAAATCCCAATACGATGGGTTGAACTCAGGCAAACACCTACCAAAGCCAAAACACAAGCGGCTCCGCCGAGTCACCAAAACAGAACCGGGCCGCAAGGGAAAACTCTCCAACAGGCTAAAATACCACCCTACAGAGAACTCAAGGAGCCAAGATCATGCTCTAACCTCGGCACATGTCAAACACGTGCTAGGGTAACGCTTATGATGTCAAAACCCGGACAACTAAAGAATATCAAAAAATCAGGGGCGTTACATATGATCCCAGCAGAAAAATTACTTTCTCTCCTGCTACTCTTTCTCCTCCTTCAGATTCTGATAAGCAATTGTGACTTATGTGTTGCTTATCTATTTCATTTAAATCTGTTTGAGGATTTATTTGTTGTTGATTATTTCTTTTATATGCTTATATTAGATTTATTCTGTTTGAGTGACATCACCCAAATAGGGGGAGATTGTTGGATCCCTAGTTTTTATTTTGGCTATGTCATCTCTTTTAGGCTATATTGGCCCAAGATTTATCTATGGTCAATGGTTAGACTAATAGATAGTCTACCCTCAGGCGAGGCTAGTTTAGAAAGGTTTAATTTGAGGAATTTGGTTTAGCAGTTTTGTGTTCGACGATAGTCAAACTTCGATCGACGATCTTCGATTGATGATCGACGATCTCAGAGTCATATGAACTCTGAAGTGAGATCGACGATCTGCTTGCTCAGATCGACGATCGTGTTGCCCTGGTCGACGATTTCTATGGAGATAGTTTTTCTTCAGGTCAACGATCTGCTTGTTCAGATCGACGATCTTCATTCTCTGGTCGACTTTTTCTGTCTGCTATTATCTGTATTCTTTTCATTTGAATTATTGACTTATTTCCTCATGTCAAAGACATATGCTATTCAAATATTCTGCTTAATTTAATGCCTATATCTCTTTGCTTATTTGCAATATCCCTTGTGCATTAATTGAATGATTTTGACAGAATAAAGTTGTTTGTTTTATTAGAGGAAATCGTGTCTTTCTAACAGCTGTAATATAGTCGTTATGCCTTGCTTCCTTTGCCAATTTTATAAAGTCTATTTGATAGGATATTTTAATATCCTTAATTCCTTTTTGGGAATGACAAGGAAGATTTCTTGCGCAGTTTCTTTATTTGTTTTATTGTATTATTTGGAAACATCTTTTAGTGCAGGGCTCGAGGCAATACTCAAAGAAGAGAAGTTTCTATATTATTAAGGCAGTTGGCTGAAGACAGACAGACAGACACAAAAACAAAAGAGAAACAACAACTGTGAGAGAACAGGAGCTCTCAAGAAAAGAATTTGTTCTTCTGTTGCTTCCTGAATTCATCCTGTCTTCAGGAAAATCAACACTCAGTGCTCAAGCTTTCAAGAAGAACTCTCCTCCCAGATTGCAAAAGCTGCTGAAGAAGAATCACCATCATCATCTCTAATCTTCTTAAAAGCTGCATCAGAAATAGTTTAAAAGCAATCTGAAGTTCCTGCCCCTTGAAGCAAAGCTTCTTCCTGGATATTCTCCAAGCCAGTGGGAGCTTTGATTTCTCAGAGAAATCCACTAGCTTCTCTGAACACAGAGAAGACACCAACTTTCTTTTTATATTTCCTTTTAACCTCCTTGTAAAAGGGTTATCTCTCCCTTCAAAAGTGAACTGTTGGTGATAGGGCACCTGATCAAAAACCTATTGGATTTTGGGCTCCTGATCAAAAGCTCAAAGGGTTTCTAGATCTACCTGCAGCAGATCTTGTGGGGGCAGGGCACCTAAACAAAAACCTGTAGTGGATTCCTACCAAGGTGGTAGAAGAGTGGATATACCTAATTGGGGAACCACTATAAACTTCTTGTGCTGTCTGGTGGCTTAATTTAATTTATGCACTGTGGCTTTGATAGAATTAACTGGGTTGTTAAGTGCTGTGTTATGAATAAAGCTAAACAGAAACTTCAGTTATCTTGTGTTTATTCACTACACTCTGATTAGGCTTTAGGTTTTAAGCTTTTATATTTCAATTCCGCATTTGCTCAAGAGAAGTGTTTAGAGTCTCTTAATTTTTGAATACTCTATTCACCCCCCTCTAGAGTAGTAAGTATCTTATCCCCTCTCTTTCAATAAAACATATAACTAAAATTAATCATAACATAACATTAATTATTATAACTAAACATAACATAACATAATACATAAAATAATAAAAATACATATAATAAAACTATAGATTTTTATATCATAACACAAAAGACTTTAAATAAGAAATAAAACATAACAAGCATAAAAATACTTAAAACATATAATTAAACTAGGAATTTTGCATACTAAACTACCCAAAAACTGATGACTAAAACTAGTCATCAGATCCCTAGTAGGATTTGGTCTAGGTTCACTAAGTTAGGATCTTATGACCCAATATGTAGAGTCAGGGTCTTGGTTGTGTCCTAGAGTCTAGGCCAAGTCCTTAGAGTCAACCTCACTTGGACTAGCCATCAACAAACTGCTAGAGACTCAAGACTTAGAGATTTCAAAGACTCGGTAAAATGAGTTCGACGTTCGTCGAACTCAGGTCGACGAAAGTCGTGCTCAGCTCGACGATATCTGAGAAAGATTCTCTGAGCTGAGCTCGACGAACTCAGTTTTCAGGTTGATGATTTATGGATCATCTACTTCAACACTCTAAGTCCAAAAAACATCTCAATATTTCTAAGTCCAGAAAAAAACTCCAGTCGACGAACTTGGTTCTCAGCTCGACGATCTTGGTGCACAGAATTGGAAAGATCTGCCAAGCAGCAGTCAGCAGTTCAAAGGTCGACGATCTTGGTTCTCAGCTCAACGAACTGTGGACTCAAGTCGACGAATCCAGACTTGGTTATTTTAATCCTTCTGTCCCTATTATAATGCAATAATTCCTGAGTAATTAATGCTAAAATATTCTCTGAATATTACCGTTAGACGGAGCATTAATTATGGTCTTCCTAAGGATTATTGCTTGCTGTTTTTCCGTGGGACAGTTGGGGAAATAAATCAATGCATATCATTCTCTAGGCTGTCAGCAATTAATGCAGAAGAAATTCAAATTTCGAATGCAAACTGATATGAAAAATATAAAAGAGATTTTCTCTTTTTCCATACACAGAAAATAAGTCAGTAAGTGAAGAACACCATCAGTCCGCAACAAGGATGTCTCTACATCTCTTTCTTGATAACATTTATATACACAGAAAGAGAAATCTAATACATACAAGCTTCAGACTAGAGGAAGATTAGCTATTTGAAGAAGAGCACCAAATCAATATCAAGAGTCTTCTTCCTTCAATCCTCCAGGACACTTCAAAGGACTACAAAGAATCTATCTGTCAAGAAGTTCATGAACATCTTCTGGTCAAGGCTGAAGAACTGAAGGCCTATCACCCTGAAGCAAAGCTCCATTTTTCCTGAATCATTTTATATCTCAGGGGGAGCTGTTTGCAAGCATCATATATCCACTTGAGTCTTCTCGGTTGTAAACTTGAGAAAGAGAAGACAAAATCATCTCTCATCCCAACCTCCTTACAGGGTTTTAATTCCCTTCAAAATTATTCTGATTCACAAGTCTCCTTCCAAAACACTTGGGTTAGTTTTTGAGCACTTGATCAAAAGCTCATTGATGTAGGGCACCTGATCAAAAATCTGAGTGGATTCCTACCAGGGTGGTAGAAGAGTGGATGTACCAGGTTGGGGAACAACTATAAGTTCTTGTGTTGTCTAGTTGCCCTTTTCTTTTTGTTCTTTCTGTGGCTGTGGTAATTAGGACGGCTTTGTTTCTGCTTAATTAGTTTTCATTCTGCAATTTTTTATTTACTGCAAAAGTTCAAATAGTTTTTAAGGATACTCTATTCACCCCCCCTCTAGAGTATTCTAGATCTAATACCTCACTTTCAATTGGTATCAAAGGGGATTTCTTTTGATTGTACAAGCTAACTCTTGAACAAAAGATCCTGAGTTAGATCTGTCATTCTATTCCCATTAGATTTATACTCACACAACATAGCCCAGAACAAAGATTTTGCAAGCACCAGACCTCCAGTTTCCAACTTAAATAAGTTTGCCATCTAGAAGACCAGAATTAAACTATATATGAACTCCATTGATGAAGATATCTATAATTCCATTTTGATAGGTCCCCCTCCAACACTTATAACTACCGTATCCTCCAGCACACATGCAGTCCAACCACCTGAGTTGACTGAGGCATAGAGGGAGGCAAAAATTACAGATGCCAAGGCCATGAATATTCTGGCCCAAACAATGTCAGATAACATTTTTCAAAAAGTGGCTGAATGCACCTCAGTCAAAGCCATCTGGGATTCCCTAAACCAAATGGTGGCTAGATCTACAGATGAAAGGAAGGACAGGAGATCCAATCTCATATCCCAATATGAGAATTTCAATAAGGATGAAGTTGAGTCAGTGGAAGACATGTACAACAGGTTGAACTCAATCATAAATGAGCTGAAAACCTTGGACAAGGACATCACCCTCACAGAGGTGAATGACAAGATCCTTATGTTCTTCCTAAGCTCATGGGATTCAAGGATCTAGCCCATCAAGGAGGCCAGAAGCCTAAATGAGATTTCCACTGAATCTCTTTTGGGAAAGTTAAAGTCATATGAACAACTCATCAAGACTAGAGAAGCAACTGAGCAAAGAACACCTCCACCAGCAAGGAAGGAGCACAACATTACATTCAAGGCTACTGAAGAGACAGAGACTCCAACAGTTAATGAATAGTTGATGAGTCTATTTTCCAAATGATTCTACAAGATGGCAAGGAAAGACTTCAGAAGAAAGTCATCCAGGTAGGATGATAAGCCAATGTATGATAAAACCCCTACTGAGGAAGTGGTTTTGCTTTGGCTGCAGGAAACCTGGACACTTCATCTCTGAGTGTCAAGAGAATCAGAAGAAGGAGAAAAGAAGAGAGAAGGACATAAGATGAGAGCACAGCAGCAGGCCTTCTTCCAACAAATATAAGAAGGTTAAAGGCTTTGTAGCTGAATCCTTGAGTGAAACAGAAGATGAATCCACATCTTCCAGCTGTAGTGAAGAATAATAGGAGGCAAAGGCAAAGTAAGTTTGCCTCATGGAAATTGATGCCAGCAGTAGCAGATAAGATACAGATGAATCTGATAATGAAGAAATCGTGTCAGCTGAAGACCAGGCATTAGCATCATAAGATTTTGAATCTGATGAATTTAAATTTGAATTTAAAAATTTATGCTTAGATTTAATAAGCTCTGAGAAGGGAATCAATCTCCTCAGAGAAAAATTAAAAGATCAAGATAAAATCATTTCTGAAAATGCTAATCTATCTAATGAACTAAAGTCTGCAAATGAACAAATTATCTTTCTGAAATCTGAACTTAGCAAAGCTAAGATATTATAAGAAACATTAAATGGCAGAAGCTTAAAATTGCTAGATATAACTAGTACATTAAATGCTAGAACTAATAATTGCAAATTAGGATTAGGAGCTTCATCCAGTGAACCAACCCTAATTCAAAAGAACCATCTTTCTAAACTTGTAAATTTTGTTTCTGATAAAGGAAAGAAAAATACTGAACAGTTTAATAAGGTTAATGAAGTTCTTAAAAAGATTAAAACTAAGAACAAACTTAAAAATCAGAAGAATAATAAAAGTAGCAATGTTCGGCTGTTATCGTCGAACTCAGAATGACGATATATGAACAGATCGTCGACCTCAGTACGCCAATCTCTGAACGCAAATTTCAATAATAATAATTCATCTTACTGTGATTGACGAACTGTGTATGGTTCGTCGAGCAGAGATCGATGAACTTGGGGCAAAAAAATGAACTTGTTCATTCTCTGAGCAGAGATCGACGATCTCATCCCAATTCGTCGAACTCTGGTCGACGAACCCACAACAATTCGTCGAACCCAGAAAGACTTAACCAAAATTATATCTATAACAACAACTCTAGTAATCCTAGGAAATCATTTAATCCTTTTAATCAATGGATAATACCACCAAGAAGATATCATCCTAAAGGCTACAAGAGTCAACCAGAATATTCTTACATTTTCAGTTACAGTTATGTAAATAAATAAGGACCCAAGGTTACCTGGTTAAGAACAACTAATTATCATCCTTGCAGGTAAAGAGCTGTACAACATTTAATTAACAATGGTATCTGGACAGTGGTTGCTCCAAGCATATGACAGGAAGAAAGGACAACTTAAGTGATTATAAGTCCAAGCTGGGACCAAAGGTTATCTTTGGTGATTCAAACTGTGGCCAAACCAAAGCTATGGTAAAGTCAAGATTGGAGCAGTGAATTTCAAGAATGTTGCCTATGTAAGTGGATTGAAGCATAACCTCATCTCAATAAGTCAACTTTGTGATGAAGGTTATCAGGTAACTTTTAACTCTAGCTCTTGTATTATTTCTTCTAAAGAAAACAAAACTGTTTTAATTGGAAATAGACAAGGCAACATATACTTAATTGATTTTCTTTCTGCCAACTCAGACATCTGCTACCTTAGTATAATTAGTAATCAGAATGAACTTTGGCATAAAAGGCTAAGTCATGTAAACATGAAAAACATTGCTAGGCTATCAAAACACAACCTTGTGAGAGGTCTGCCCTCTGGTCCCTAAAAGAAGGAAGGTCTCTGCAGGGCTTGTCAACTAGGCAAGCAAACTAAATCTAGCTTTAAATCAGTAAGTAAAAGTGATTCACTTAGGATCTTGTACTTGCTATACATAGATCTCTTTTGATCCATTGCTATACAGAGCCTAGGAGGGATATCCTACACTCTAGTTATTTTAGATGACTTAGATTGAGTACTCAACTCATGTTGCAGTGATCAGAAGTGATTATGGTACATAGTTTGAGTCTCTTCTTATGCATGAGTTCTGTGAGAAGGAAGGTATCAAGCACTGCTTCTCAGCTCCTAGAACTCCCCAACAAAATGGGGTAGCTGAAAGGAAAAATAGGACCCTAATTGAAGCTGCAGGCATATTACTTGCAGATGCTTACATACCCCTAACCTTCTGGGCAGAGGCTGTAAGCACAACAAATTATGTCCTGAACAGGAGTCTGATACACAAACTAAAGAATAGGACTCCCTATGAATTACTTAAAAGGAAGAAACCTAAAATCACCTATTTTAAAGTATTTGAATGTGTATGTTATATACATAATAATAACAAGAATTATATTAGAAAGTTTGAAGCTAAGGCTGGAGAGGGAATTTATCTAGGATATTCCCGAGTAAGCAAAGCTTTTAGGGTTTTCAATAAATCATCATTAAAAATTGAAGGATCTATTCATGTTACCTTTGATGAAACTAACATGTCTTGTAAGGAGAAAGAGATTTATATCATTAGTCCTTTGTAGTTGCCTCACTTGTGTAAGAATTTGGAAGGACTAAGCCTCACCCAAGAGGTTCCAACATATCCTTCTCCACAAGTTAACGAAGAAAGTGAAGAAGAAAGCACTGAAGGAATTGAAAATCTCTCAAAAGCACACACAATTCCACAAGAGGAATTAGTTCCAAATGCTGTTGCAGAACCAACTCCACCCACTGACTTTGTCACCCTAAGGGATCACCCTAGATCCCAAGTGATTGGAGACATCTCAGTAGGTGTACAGACAAGGCATCAACTAAACCAAGATTTGATGCATGCCTGTTTTCTCTCTGAGGTTGAGCCTCTATCCATACATGATGCAGAGCAGGATCCCCACTAGATCATTGCAATGCAAGAGGAACTAAACTAATTTCAGGAGTTTGGGATTTGGTTCCAAGACCCCAAGACTACCCAGTCATTGGAACCAAATGGGTATACAAAAACAAGCTAGATGCCCAAGGAGTGATTGTGGGAAACAAGGCTAGGCTTGTTGCTCAAGGATATAGGCAAGAGGAAGGCATTGTCTATGATCAAACATTTGCCCCTGTTTCCAAGCTAGAAGTTATAAGGATATTTTTGGCTTATGCTGCATTCAAGAAGTTCAAGGTCTACCAAATGGATGTTAAGAGTTCATTCTTAAATGGAAAACTTAAAGAAGAGGTTTATGTGGAACAACCTCCAGGTTTTGTTTCTCCAACTCATCCCTCTTTTGTCTTCAAATTGCATAAAACTCTTTATGGTTTAAACCAAGCTCCAAGAGCTTGGTATGAGACCCTAGCTAGCTTTCTGATAGAGCATAAGTTCACTAGAGGCATAGTAGATAAAACATTATTCACTGGACATCATAAGGACCAAGCTTTGTTAGTACAAATTTATGTGGATTGCATCATATTTGGGTCTACTGATTCCAAATTATGCAAGAGGTTCTCTGACCTCATGCATTCAAAATTTGAAATGAGTAGCATGGGTGAGCTCACCTACTTCCTTGGTCTCCAAGTGAAGCAGCTGCATGATGACATCTTCATCTCCCAAGCTAAATATGCTAAAGAGCTTATCAAAAAGTTTGGGATGGCTGATGCCTCAACAAAAAAAACATCAATGGCTACAAATGCTGTAATTGACTCTGATGCACTTGGGAAACCTGTGGATCAGAAATTATATAGGGACATTGTTGGGTCCCTATTATATCTTACAACTAGAAGACATGATATCATGTTTGCCGCATGTTTTTGTGCTAGGTTCCAGGTGAACCCTAAATAATCTCACCTTATTTTTCTAAAAAGGATTTTAAGATATATAAAGAGTTGTCCTAGTCTAGGACTCTGGTATCACACTGAGTTAGAATTTGCATTACCTGGATACTCAGATGCTGACTTTGCTGGATGCAGGGTGGATAGAAAGAGTACCTCAGGAACCTGCCAGTTCCTTAGTATGAGATTAGTGTCTTGGTTTTGTAAAAAGCAGTCATCTGTGTCTGCATCAACTGCTGAAGCCAAATATATTGCAGCTGGAGTTGCTGTTCCCAGATGCTGTGGATCCAAAACCAACTCCTGGACTATGGCTTCAACTTAAATAATTCAACTCTCTTATGTGATAACACAAGTGCTATAGCTATAGCACAAAATCCAGTCCATCACAGTAGGACTAAACATATAGACATTAGGCATCATTTCATTAGAGAGTGTGTAGATAAAAACAAAATTAAACTTGTCGATATCTACACTGATTTGCAAAAAGCTGATATTTTCACCAAGCCCCTGTGAGAGGACTTAGCGCAACCACTCGCACCAAAAGCCCGGACTGTTGGAGGACGGCGCCACTAATCTTTATATCAAAGGTCCTCGGGCGGATCCACGGGGCAGCCAGTTAAGCCATTACCGCATATCACCGCAGCGCGGGGGAGATTCCGGACCGCAGCCCCAACAATCCCCCCCCCCCGGAAATGACCCCGGGGTTTCTAACTCACAACCTCCCTCTGATACCAATTGAGAGGACTTAGCGCTACCAACTGCACCAAAAGACCGGCCTGAAGGTCAAAGGCGCATACTAATCTTTATATCAAAGGTCCTCGGGCAGATCCACGGGGCAGCCAGTTAAGCCATTACCGCATAGCACCGCAGCGCGGGGGCGATTCCGGACCGCAGCCCCAACACCCTGGATGAAAGAAATCATTTGTTCTTTGTAAATTAGCTTGGAATGATCAATGGAGAAGACTTAGTTTCGTTTCTGTCTACACTCGAAGAACTCTTCAAATTTCTTCAACCTGAGATCGACGAACTCCCTGTTAGTAAAGTTAGTTTCGTTGACTTGAGATCGATGAATCTACTTCAGAAAACTTTCGTTGAACGGAGCTTGGCGAAATGTCTTCAACCCTTCAGACTGAGCTCGACGAATTGATTAACTCTAAATTATTTCGTCGACCTCAGATCAAAGATTTATTTACTTTTAGTGGAACGGAGTTTGTCGATTCATATTCTAGAAAACCTTATATTTAGGTTTACTTCAAACTCCATCTCTCCCTTTCAGTTCCCTTGCACTTGATCTTTGTGTTTTTTCTTGCAAGTTCACTCATGACGATTCCAACAGGAACACTTGCAGCGATGTATTTTGACACTAGATTCGACGTGGATTTCGATTCCTTCCAACACTCAGACCCAATCTTCCTAAATATTCTGAAACTGCTGGAATACCAGCAACTGAAGAATCTTCTGACCACTAGAATCAAATTACCAGGCACAGAAATCAGAGAATGGGTATACACTTCATCTACATTAGAGGACTACACCATGATCGGATCAATAGCGGGTACTGCCGTCTCTCTCTCTCTCTCCCGTCGTCTTAACTGAAATTTTTGGATTGAATAATGGCAAAGAAGAGTTAGAAATTGATAATGAAGAATATGATATGATGCTGTGTATGATGGGTTATTCTGGATAAAATCCAAATAAATTGCTGATGAAACACCTATCTGCTGAGTTCAGGTTTCTCGCAGATATTGTTGGGAAAGTCTTGTTGGGCAAGCACACTGCGCACGACTATATAACCAGGCATCAATTTCTGGTTATGTGTGTGCAGTGGTGGATAATAAACAGTTGAACTGGGCACAAATCATTTTTGATCTTATCAAGAAAAATAAAAATAAAAAGGAAGTTAACTTTGGAAGGATCCTGGGGATCTTCTTGAAGGAAAAAGCTGCTGAATCACTGGTCTCCCAGACCATATTCATCAATGCCAGCAAAAGGCTCACCTGTGCCTTGTTTGGCAGGTGGGAGAGGACAATCACAAAGTGTAAGACCCCCCTCCCAGAACACAAGACACGACACGAGAGGGGTCTTATGCCCAGAACAGCCGACATGGGGTAGCACTAACACTCGGGCTAGCCTGTACCACAAGAGGCCTATTCTGCCGGTTACAACCAATATCAATATATATATACCAACCCAACCAAAATAATATAAAGAAATCAAATCCACACATGCTATAAGTCCAAAAGCAGTAATAGAGAAACTAAACATGCTTCTACAAAATCAGAGTACAGCTAATAAGTTGCCCCAAAGGGGCTACAAAAAAACTCTCATATACTAACATCTGCAACAGACGGTAGTGACGGCACCGTCCCATTAGGCCCGGTCGTCCTTGCCTGGATGATTGGCTCCACGACCTGCTGTACCATCTGCTGGATTTCCTCCTAAAAAAGGAAGACGTAGCAACCGTTAGTCATAAAGACTAAGTGGCTTCACATCTTCTCCCCCGGCGACTCCTCAACACCGGACGGAGAAATAGACAGGGTACAATATAAGTATATAAGCAGGAGTATAAACAAGCAAGTGGTATAACATGTAGTAAGATAATGAAACATTTCTACCATCTATCACCACATATAAATATAGAGTTATAAAAGAAAGTAACTCAACTTATATGGATGCCCATACAAGCCTATAAGTTGAGGATCCTTCAGCAGTAAGTAACTCATCGTATAAGAGTGCCCTTACAAACTTATACGATGAGGGTCTTGTGTATGTAATGAGGTGCAATGTTATGTATGCGATGCAATGACTCACCCATGATCACGCACATGCAATTGCTATGTCTACAAAGACTAGTAGTTCCCACTTTTCGAGAAGGTAGCTAACCTCTCAGGCGCCAACTGTCGTGGCAAGACGGTCACAGTAGAATGGGCACTTCTAACACTAAGTTGGTATCAGCAATACTTAACTTAGGCCTCCGTACGCCTCAACACTAAGAACACAATAGCAGAGCCCATGCGTACTACGGCCAAATGGGTTCACTTGGGTAGATGTGCACCAAGATCCTAGCCGCAAACTAGCCTATGCGTGACACGAAAGAAAGCTCGGAAATAAGTATGAGGGTCAAGCCAAACCGTTCACTTGGTACGGATGGCGCCCCGGGACATGAACACCGAGGTACTGGCCCAACCGACCAAAGTCTATCTGTCAACTCTTATCGGTGTGACGATTGGCGAGCCCGTAGAACTGCCATACTATCCTTAACCCAGGATTACGACACTGCGTGTCGACTCACACCGCATGCAATTCCATAACACCGTGGCATGGAAGGAGCCTTAGAGAAAGCACGAGGACCAATCCCAACCATCCACTTAGCATGGAAGGAGCCCTGGGACATGAACACCGAGGGACAAGCCCAACCGTCCAACTTTACTCATCTCAACACCATCCCGACTAGTGACGGCCAACGCCGCACTCACTAACTTCCACAATGCTACCCGTAGGGAGACGACTCTCTAAGCATTGGACTACCAAATGTCATTCTATCAATTCAACATACATATGGCCATAGTTTACTCATCTATATGTCATACCGAATGATTTCAACATCATAAAACAAAATGCGTATAAATGATAATCTAAAAATTAATATCAAGCCATTTCGTTCGACTCAAGCTTGCTTCCCAACTCATTATATGAATCCATATTAATAAACTTCAATCTTCATAACACTACAGTGGTTATCATAAAAGAGTTCACCCGAACCTCGAATTAGATTGCAACATTAATTCCACCGAATCTAAATCCATATTATACACTACCCAGAAATTTAGGTGCAGAATAAATCTGGACAACAACATCAACCGAAGATTCCTGTGGCTACAGAAATCAGGTGAGTGCGTGTAACCACTCGATGGAATGGTCTTTCCATCGGCTACAACTTTCATGTTCCGCCTACAACCCAGATCAGGCTATAACCCACATGAAATTTGCTCCAAATCCTGCAGCGTACATAATATTATTTCTGTGCGCTTAGTTTACAGCCCTTACTTCGATCAGACATTCCCGTGGCTACAGACTTCACCTGAAGGCATGTAATCACTCGTTGTAAAGGTAATTTCCAGGGATTCAACTTTCGTGTTTAGTCGAAAGCCTAGATCGGACAATTTCTTTCCTGAAAATAGCCATGAAGGTCACTGCATGCAGAACACAGATTCGGCACGCAACTTGAAGCGAAATGAATAGCATAAGTTCATCTTCCTCCTCAAGCCGATCACCCCGAATCGCTACCAGAAGTTCCTCCACCCTTATTCTCCCTCTCAAGGCCATTCCTCTTCACGAATCCACTCCCATCATCACTTTGAAGAAGGGGAGGTTGAAGATGACTAAACGTTAGAACAAAGTTCTAGATAGGCCTTCTTAAGAAACCTTCTCCTCACACATCATGACTCATTTGAGTAGATTTCTCACCTAAGAATATCTAAGGATCTAGCACAAAGGGAGTGGGGAGGAAGCTCACCTCATTTCCAGCGGTACCACCATTTCCGGCCATGGATCTTGTCATTCTCCTCGGTGACAACGCTTTTTCCTTGACGGCGGGTGTGTTTCTCCTCCTCCAAAGTTTGCTCCAGCAAGATCTCCTCATCCAGAAAGTTCTCTCAAAAAAAGGGCTGGAATGAAGAGTGAAAACGGCTAGGGTTCACTATTTCCTTTTTATACAGAAGTGACACGGGTAGGGACACGGCCGTGTCCTTACCCGTGTCCTTGTCTGGTGAAACGGCTTGACTGTCGTTTCGTGCTCCTACACGGGTACTTACACGCCCGTGTCTATACCTGTGTCTAAGTGACACGGCCATGGTTCTGGCTGTGTCGACACCCGTGTCCTTCTCGGGGCACTGTTCGTTTTTCTTTCCTTGGAGCACACGGGTAGGGACACGCCCGTGTCTCTACCCGTATCCTTCTATGGCAAGACTCAAAGCCATATCACTCAAAGCCATGACACTCAACGCTATGGAACATGGGTAGGGACATGCCCGTGTCTCTACCCATGTCCTTCTCGGGACAACACACTCAAAGCCTTTTCACTCAAAGCCATGTTGGTCACTCAGCGCCACTGAACACGGGTAGGGACACTCCCGTGTCCCTACCCGTGTCATACTTAACAAAGTTTTCAACTTAATTCCTTGTTCTCCGCGAGTGCGCACCTGATCGCCTGCACCCCCTTGAGCCTACACCAGCTCTCCCGACACCAAAAATACACACAAGGGGCCTAGCGCGAATCGGGACGTTACACAAAGCCCTCTAAGACTTCATCCTCTGCCACCCAAGCTCCTGAGAGTACAAGGGCTACTCCAGCCATTTCCCACCCTACTAAAGAGGTTCCATCCACCACTAAACAACATCTAGATCTCCAAACTACATCACAACCAGCAAATCGACAAACCCCACCTTCCACTCATATTACAGTACCTACTCCCACACCTACATCATCTCTAATTCCTACATCTCCAACCCATATTAACACTCATACTCCTTCCCCCCAGCATGATACATCACTACCATCACCACCCCCATCTCGTCTTCCAAGGCATTTAGCTGACACCCCCTATCCAACCTATCATCCCTCCCATCCTTCAATCTAATATCATCCACTCTTAACACTTGCTCTTCTCCAGATGTCTCTCACCAAGACACTCATATATAATCTCCAACTCCACCTCCACCTCCACCACTAACTCCACCAGCTACTACCACCTCCACTCAAACACCCCCTGCCACAACATCTATCTCCCCACTTTTATACTCTTCCATTATCCCTCCACTCCTTGCCCTTCTCACACCCCCTCATCAAAATAATTATACCTGAGGCCATTTCTCCTCATGTGCTTCCATCTCAACCCTTGCTGCCAAGATATCTGCTCTCTCTACTGCTCACTATTCAGTTGGGGGCCTGGCTTCAGTTACCACTGACACCAAGTACGGGGAGATACTCAATGAAGAAGAAGAAGCAACAGATGTAGTAGCAGCAGCAGCAGCAGTTGTAGAGTTAGTTGAAACAGATATGGAAACAATATCAGATGTACCAGCAGATGTAGTAGCAGAAGCAACAACAGCAACATCAGCAGAGTTAGTTGAAACTAATATGGAAACTGTATCAGATATAGTCTATTTTAATAACCTTCCAACAGATAGCACTAAGCCATCCATGGCAATAATTCCTTATACCACACCAATAAGCCCCAAAGTTTGGCTCAAGACCACTTTTGCAGCTCCAGAGTCTCCTCCCAGAGTTGCTTCCCCCACTATCTCATCACCTCTTGCACAAGTTTATGTTATGGATGATTCTCCAGTGCCTGATCTAGATGCACTGGTCATGGCTAACATAGAAGAAGAAAATAAGTCAGCTGCTGAAAGAACTGATGTGTATAGTTCTCCTGCTCCTCCTACAGCTCCCTCCAAGACTGAAAAATCAGCAATACCTGATGAAACAATAAGAGAGATAGATGCATTATATGAAAATCCACAATAGTCAGATGATGATGATGATGATGATGATAATGATGATTATGATGAGGATCCAAAAGGAAAGAAAGTCTCCAAGAAAAGGAAAGCTCCTCCACCTCCTGCCCCTAAACACAATCCTGCAAATGACACACCCTACTCTGCAAAATATTACTCCATACAAGGGTTTGCTAGCATGGATGTGGCAATCCAAGAATGAACAAAAGGCTAGGAAGAAAAGCAGGAAATACTCCCCTCCTCCAGTTCAAAGATACAGGAAGGACCCTCCTCCTCCTCCTCCTCCTCCTCCAGCTACTTGCGCTTCAGGCATAACTTCTCAAAGACCTACCCAGGTTCAAACCTATTAGATACATCAAGGTAGATCCTCTCCTTCAGGAAGCAGCCAGCAGAGATACTATTCCTCAGACAAGCAACACCAACCTCAACAGCAGCAGCATCAACAATAGCAATACCAACAATTCTCTGAATATCAAAAAGCTGAGAGCCCCAATAGACCTGCTTCCCCTCCTGTATCATATGAAGATCCTGAAACAGCAACAACAGCTAGGATGGCCAGATTCACAGAACTGGTTGGCCTCTCTATGATCAAGAAAGCCAAAGCTGAAGGAAAGGATCCATCACAATATACTACCATGTCTACATACAGGAAGGACGAGCTAAACAAGTTTGCAAAGGCTAACAAATTTTTCAATATTGATGACTACATGAAACTACATCCAGAAACAGTAGTGCCCAGGGCTACATCTTTAAATATCATAGGGGCTTCTTATATGATAATGACAAAGATGCAAGCTGCAAATCCCAACAGGGAAATTACTTTCAGTAAGTCTAGAGAGAAGAGCAAAAAGGAGAAGATCAAAGAAAAGAAGCTAAAAGAGAAGAAGCCAAAGAAATGACATTTGAACCATTTCTAATGATTCCTGATTTTGCTTAAAAATGCATTCTTGTTATCTGATACAAAGCCTGTTGTATATATATATTTGCTACATGCATTATTTTTCCTACCAAATATATGCTTTCTTTCTTTGTTTCTTTTTTAATTTATTTCTGAGTCTGTAATTAGTGACCTCACCCAAATAGGGGGAGATTGTTGGATCCCTAGTTGGATTTGGGCTAGGTTCACTAAGTTAGGATCTTATGACCCAACATGTATAACCAGGGTCATGGTTGTGTCCTAGAGTCTAGGCCAAGTCCTTAGAGTCAACATCACTTGGACTAGCCATCAACAGACTGCCAGAGACTCAAGACTTAGAGATTTCAAATACTCAGTAAAATGAGTTCGATGTTCGTCGAACTCAAGTCGACGAAAGTCGTGCTCAGCTCGACGAAATTTGAGAAAGATTCTTTGAGCTGAGCTCGACGAACTCAGTTTTCAGGTTGATGATTTCTGGATCATCTGCTTCAACACTCTAAGTCCAGAAAACATCTCAATATTTCTAAGTCCAGAAAAAAACTCCAGTCAACGAACTTGGTTCTCAGCTCGACGATCTTGGTGCACAGTATTGGAAAGATCTGTCAAGCAGCAGTCTGCAGTTCAAAGGTCGACGATCTTGGATCTAAGCTCAATGAATTGTGGACTCAGGTCGACGAATCTAGACTTGGTTATTTTCATCCTTCTGTCCCTATTATAATGCAATAATTCCTGAGTAATTAATGCTAAAATATTCTCTGAATATTACCGTTAGACGAAGCATTAATTATGGTCTTCCTCAGGATGATTGCTTGCCGTTTTTCCGCGTTACAGTTGGGGAAATAAATCAATGCAGATCATTCTCTAGGCTGTCAGCAATTAATGCAGAAGAAATTCAAATTTCGAATGCAAACTGATATGAAAAATATAAAAGAGATTTTCTCTGTTTCCATACACATAAAAAATAAGTCAGTAAGTGAAGAACACCATCAGTCCGCAACAAGGATTTCTCTGCATCTCTTTCTTGACAGCATTCATATACATAGAAAGAGAAATCTAATACATACAAGCTTCAGACCAGAGGAAAATTAGCTATCTGAAGAAGAAGAACACCAAATCAATATCAAGAGTCTTTTTCCTTCAATCCTCAAGGACACTTCAAAGGACTACAAAGAATCTATCTGTCAAGAATTTCCTGAACATCTTCTGGTCAAGGCTGAAGAACTGAAGGCTTATCACCCTGAAGCAAAGCTCAATTTTTCCTGAATCATTTTATATCTCAGGGGGAGCTGTTTGCCAACATCATATATCCACTTGAGTCTTCTTGGTTGTAAACTTGAGAAAGAGAAGACAAAATCATCTCTCATCCCCACCTCTGTACAAGGTTTTAATTCCCTTCAAAATTATTCTGGTTCATAAGTCTCCTTCCAAAAGACTTGGGTTGGTTTTTGAGCACCTGATCAAAAGCTCATTGGTGTCAGGCACCTGATCAAAAATCTTAGTGGATTCCCACCAGGGTGGTAAAAGAGTGGATGTACCCAAGTTGGGGAACCACTATAAGTTCTTAAGTTGTCTAGTTGCCCTTTTCTCTTTTTTTTCTTGCTGTGGCTGTGCTTATTATGACTGCTTTGTTTCTGCTTAATTAGTTTTCATTCTGCAATTTTTTATTTACTGCAAAAGTTCAAATAGTTTTTAAGGATACTCTATTCACCCCCCTCTAGAGTATTTTAGATCTAACACCTCACTTTCAATTGGTATCAGAGGGGAGTTCTTTTGGTTGTACAAGCTAACTCATGAACCAAAGATCCTGAGTTAGATCTATCATTCTATTCCTATTAGATTTATACTCACACAATATGGCCCAGAACAAAGATTTTGCAAGCACCAGACCTCCAGTTTGCAACTTAAATAAGTTTTCCATCTGGAAGACAAGAATTAAACTATATATGAACTCCATTGATGAATATATTTATAATTCCAGTTTAACAGGTCCCCCTCCAGTACTTACAACTGCAGCATCCTCTAGCACACATGCAGTCCCACCACCTGAGTGGACTGAGGCCCAGAGGAAGGGAAAAATGTTGATGCCAAGGCCATGAATATTCTGGCCCAAACAATGTCAGATGACATTTTTCAAAAAGTGGCTGAATGCACCTCAGCCAAAGCCATCTGGGATTCCCTAAACCAAATGGTGGCTAGATCTATAGATGAAAGGAAGGACAGGAGATCCAATCTCATATCCCAATATGAGAATTTCAAGAAGGAGGAAGTTGAGTCAGTGGAAGACATGTACAACAGGTTGAACTCAATCATAAATGAGCTGAAAACCTTGGACAAGGACATCACCCTCACAGAGGTGAATGAGAAGATTCTTATGTTCTTCCTAAGTAAATGGGATTCAAGGATCTGGCCCATCAAGGAGGCCAGAAGCCTAAATGAGATTTCCACTGAATCTCTTTTGGGAAAGTTAAAGTCATATGAACAACTCATCAAGACCAGAGAAGCAGCTGAGCAAAGAACACCTCCACCCGCAAGAAAGTAGCACAACATTATATTCAAGGCTGCTTAAGAGAAAGAGACTCCAACAGTTAATGAAGTGGTTATGAGTCTATTTGCCAAATGGTTCTACAAGATGGCATGGAAAGACTTCAGGAGAAAGTCATCCAAGTAGGATGACAAGCCAAGGTATGATAAAACCCCTATTAAGGAAGTGGTTTGCTTTGGCTGCAGGAAACTTGGACACTTCATCTCTGAGTGTCCATAGAATCAGAAGAAGGAGAAGAGAAGAGAGAAGGACACAAGATGACAGCACAGCAGCATGCCTTCTTCCAGCAAATATAAGAAGAAGGATGAAGGCTTTGTAGCTGAATCCTTGAGTGAAATAGAAGATGAATCCACATCTTCCATCTCCAGTGAAGAAGAAGAGAAGGCAAAGGCAAAGGAAGTTTCCCTCATGGCAATTGATGCCAACAGTAGTAGATCAGATACAGATGAATCTGATAATGAAGAAATCCTATCAGCTGAAGACCAGGTATTAGCATCATAAGATTTTGAATCTAATGAATTTAAATTTGAATTTAAAAATTTATGCTTAGATTTGATAAGCTCTAAGAAGTAAATCAATCTTCTCAGAGAACAATTAAAAGATCAAGATAAAATCATATCTTAAAATGCTAATCTATCTAATGAACTAAAGTCTGCAAATGAACAAATTATCTTTCTGAAATCTGAACTTAGCAAAGCTAAGATATTAGAAGAAACATTAAATGGCAGAAGCTTAAAATTGCTAGATATAACCAGCACATTAAATGCTAGAACTAATAATTGCAAATTAGGATTAGGAGCTTCATCTAGTGAACCAACCCTAATCCAAAAGAACCATCTTTTTAAACCTGTAAATTTTGTTTCTGATAAAGGAAAGAAAAACACTGAACAGGTTAATAAGGTTAATGAAGTTTTTTAAAAAATTGAAACTAAGAACAAACTTAAAAATCAGAAGAATAATAAAAGTAGCAATGTTCAGCTGTTATCGTCGAACTCAGAATGACGATATATGAACAGATCGTCGACCTCAGTACGACAATCTCTTAACGCAAATTTCAATAATAATAATTCATCTTACTGTGATTGACGAACTGTGTATGGTTCGTCGAGCAGAGATCGATGAACTTGGGGCAAAAAAATGAACTTGTTCATTCTCTGAGCAGAGATCGACGATCTCATCCCAATTCGTCGAACTCTGGTCGACGAACCCACAACAATTCGTCGAACCCAGAAAGACTTAACCAAAATTATATCTATAACAACAACTCTAGTAATCCTAGGAAATCATTTAATCCTTTTAATCAATGGATAATACCACCAAGAAGATATCATCCTAAAGGCTACAAGAATCAACTAGAATATTCTTACATTTTCAGTTACAGTTATGTAAATAAACAAGGACCCAAGGTTACCTGGTTAAGAACAACTAATTATCATCCTTGCAGGTAAAGAGCTGTACAACATTTAATTAACAATGGTATCTGGACAGTGGTTGCTCCAAGCATATGACAGGAAGAAAGGACAACTTAAGTGATTATAAGTCCAAGCTGGGACCAAAGGTTATCTTTGGTGATTCAAACTGTGGCCAAACCAAAGCTATGGTAAAGTCAAGATTGGAGTAGTGAATTTCAAGATTGTTGCCTATGTAAATGGATTGAAGCATAACCTCATCTCAATAAGTCAACTTTGTGATGAAGGTTATCAGGTAACTTTTAACTCTAGCTCTTGTATTATTTCTTCTAAAGAAAACAAAACTGTTTTAATTGGAAATAGACAAGGCAACATATACTTAATTGATTTTCTTTCTGCTAACTCAGACATCTGCTTACTTAATATAATAAGTAATCAGAATGTACTTTGGCATAAAAGGCTAAGTCATGTAAACATGAAAAACATTGCTAGGCTATCAAAAGACAACCTTGTGATAGATCTACCCTCTGGTCCCTACAAGAAGGAAGGTCTCTACAGGGCTTGTCAACTAGGCAAGCATACTAAATCTAGCTTTAAATCAGTAAGTAAAAGTGATTCACTTAGGATCTTGTACTTACTACACATGGATCTCTTTGGACCCATTGCTATATAAAGCCTAGGAGGGAAATCCTACACTCTAGTTATTTTAGATGACTTCTCAAGGTTCACTTGAGTGTTCTTTCTGAGATCTAAGTCAGATACCTTTAAAGTTCTTACAGATTTTCTCAGGACCATACAGATTGTGTACTCTACTCATGTTGCATTGATCAGAAGTAATTATGGTACAGAGTTTGAGTCACTTCTTATGCATGAGTTCTTTGAGAAGGAAGGTATCAAGCACTACTTCTCAGCTCCTAGAACTTCCCAACAAAATGGGGTAGCTGAAAGGAAAAATAGGACCCTAATTAAAGCTGCAGACACATTAATTGCAGATGCTTACATGCCCCTAACCTTCTGGGCAGAGGCTGTAAGCACAACAAATTATGTCCTGAATAGGAGTCTGATACACAAACTAAAGAATAGGACTCCCTATGAATTACTTAAAGGGAAGAAACCTAAAAACACCTATTTTAAAGTATTTGGATGTGTATGTTATATACATAATAATAACAAGAAATATATTAGAAAGTTTTAAGCTAAGGCTGAAGAGTGAATTTTTCTAAGATATTCCCAAGTAAGCAAAGCTTATAGGGTTTTCAATAAATCATCATTAAAAATTGAAGAATCTATTCATATTACCTTTGATGAAACTAACATGTCTTGCAAGGAGAAAGAGATTTCTACCATTAGTCCTTTGTTGGTGCCTCACTTGTGTAAGAATTTGGATGGACTAAGCCTCACCCAAGAGGTTCCAACACATCCTTATCCACAAGTTAACGAAGAAAGTGAAGAAGAAAGCACTGAAGGAATTGAAAATCCCTCAACATCACCCACAATTCCACAAGAGGAATTATTTCCAAATGTTGTTGTAGAACCAACTCCACCCACTGACTTTGTAACCCTAAGGGATCACCCCAGATCCCAAGTGATTGGAGACAGCTCAGTAGGTGTACAAACAAGGCATCAACTAAACCATGATTTGATGCATGACTATTTTCTCTCTCAGGTTGAGCCTCTATCCATACATGATGCTGAGTAGAATCTCTACTGGATCATTGTAATGTAAGAGGAATTAAACCAATTTGAGATATGTAGAGTTTGGGATTTAATTCCAAGACCCAAAGATAACCCAGTAATTGGAACCAAATACAGAAACAAGCTAGATGCCCAAGGAGTGATTGTGAGAAACAAGGCTAGGCTTGTTGCTCAAGGATATAAGCAAGAAGAAGGCATTGCCTATGATCAAACATTTGCCCCTATTTCAAAGGCTGAAGCTATAAGGATATTTCTTCCTTATGCTGCATTCAAGAAGTTCAAGGTCTACCAAATGGATGTCAAGAGTGCATTCTTAAATGGAAAACTTAAAGAAGAGGTTTATGTTGAACAACCTCCAGGTTTTGTTTCTCCAACTCATCCCTCTTTTGTCTTCAAATTGCATAAAAATCTTTATGGTTTAAAGCAAGCTCCAAGAGCTTTGTATGAGACCCTAGCTAGCTTTCTGATAGAGCATAAGTTCACAAGAGGCATAGAAGATAAAACATTATTCAGTGGACATCATAAGGACCAAGCTTTGTTAGTACAAATTTATGTAGATGACATCATATTTGGGTCTACTGATTCCAAATTATGCAATAGGTTCTCTGACCTCATGCATTCAAAATTTGAAATGAGTAGCATGGGTGAGCTCACCTACTTCCTTGGTCTCCAAGTGGAGCAGCTGCCTGATGGCATCTTCATCTCCCAAGCTAAATATGCTAAAGAGCTTATCAAAAAGTTTGGGATGGCTGATGCCTCAGCAAAGAAAACACCAATGGCTACCAATGCGGTAATTGACTCTGATGCACTTGGGAAACCTGTGGATCAGAAATTATATAGGGGAATTGTTGGGTCTCTATTATATTTACAGCTAGCAGACATGATATCATGTTTGCCACATGTCTTTGTGCTAGGTTCCAGGTGAACCCTAAAGAATCTCACCTAGTTTTTCTAAAAAGGATTTTAAGATATATAAAGAGTTGTCCTAGTCTAGGACTCTGGTATACCACTGAGTCAGAATTTGCTTTAACTGGATACTCAGATGCTGACTTTGCTGGATGCAGGGTGGACAGAAAGAGTACCTCAGGAACCTGCCAGTTCCTTGGTATGAGATTAGTGTCCTGGTTTTGTAAAAAGCAGTCATCTGTGTCTACATCAACTACTGAAGCAGAATACATTGCAGTTGGCAGTTGCTGTTCCCAGATGCTGTGGATCCAAAACCAACTCCTGGACTATGGCTTCAACTTAAATAATTCAACTCTCTTATGTGATAACACAAGTGCTATAGCTATAGCACGAAATCCAGTCCATCACAGTAGGACTAAACATATAGACATTAGGCATCATTTCATTAGAGAGTGTGTTGGAACACCATATTACTAATTTGGGTAAGGATCACTATATTTGTCTTAGGAAACCAGGTTGACCTAGTTGTATTGTTGTAAAGGTCAACATTAGAATGTGTCTAGGGCTTAGAATTTAAGTTTGAGCTGTCCCCAGGACCTTTCAAAGAATCAGACTTAAAGCTGAGCCAAAGTCAGTTATCGTCGAGCTTAGGTCGACGAAACTTCGAACTCCGTTCAACGCTCTCTAAGCTCAACCTTGCTAAAGTCGTCGAGCTTCGGTCGATGTTCTTCGAGCTCAGGTCGACGATCTCTCTTCTCTTATTCTTCAAGTCGCTGAGCTCGGTTCGACGATCTTCGAGCTCAGTTCGACGTTTTCTGTCTGTTTGATCTTTTTCATCTCTGAGCTCAGTTCGATGATCGTAGACCTCAGATCGACGATTTTCTAAGAGATCGACATTTTTAAGGATTCAAAAGCTATCAGTCTTTGGAATGTTTTTGAATTCTCTCAGCATTTATGTCAAGAAGATCTGTCAGCCGTTTTTCTTTATTCTGGAGCAAGTTTCAAGGAATTATTCAGAGAAAGTTTTATTGGACTTTCCTCTAGAAGACCAAAATTTTTATGGAAGACATTTATGACTGCCAACGGCTATCTTTGACAAGGAATTTTTCAGAGAATAAGATCCTCCTTTTTGTCTTCAGTCAATAATATAGAGAAAACTACATACAGCACAACAACAAGATTTTTTAACAGTGACAGACACAGTGATCATTTTTTCTGAAGAACTAGTAGAACAATCCTTTTGACCTACCAAAGAAAGTGATCATAGCTTCAACATCAAGAACTCCAGACACCAAACTTTTCAGCATCTGCTGAAATCATCTTCTGCTGGAGATCTGAAGCTTCTGAAGACCTATTGTAACGGTCCAGGCCTGCCAACCCACGAGACCCAGCTGGCACCGCCGGCCCGCCTGTGAATGGAGAGGGGTTGGGGTGTACGGCCTGCAGGCTTGAATGTGATAGGCTTACTGCCAGTAGTGGGCCCGGGTCTGGACTACTGGTGGGCCGGCGGTGCCAGCTGGGTCCCGCGGGTTGGCGGGCCTGGACCATTACACCTATCACCCTGAAGCAAAGCTCTCACTCCTGAACCACTCTACATCTCAAGGGGAGCTTTGACATCATCAACAATCCACTAGTCTTCTCTAATTTGATTTGAGAACAGAGAAGACAACTTCACCTCTTTAATTTTTCTTTTCCTGCTGTAAAAGGGTTATCAAAAATCCCTTCAAAAGTTCTGAGATTGGTTCTGAGAGCCTTGTCAAAACTCAGTGGTGGCAAGACACCTGATCAAAAAATCTAGTTTGGTTTTTGAGCACCTTATCAAAAGCTCATTGGTGTCAGGACACCTGATCAACTCATCATGAGTGGATTCCTACCAAGGGTGGTAGAAGAGTGGATGTACCCAGGTTTTTGGGGAACCACTATAGTTCCTTGTGTCTTCTGGTTGCTTGAGTATTTTCTTTATTGTGTGCTGTGATTCTTCTTTTTCCTGTCTTAGTTCTGATTTATCTAGTAAGACACCTTACACCTATACATAAATTAAATCTTAATTGCTTTATTTGTATAAATTGTAAAGCTATTTTAAAAATACTCTATTCACCACCCTCTAGAGTTTAGATAGATCTTTATCTCACTTTCAATTGGTATCAGAGGGAGGTTGGTTGCTCATACAGGCTAACACCTGAACCAAAAGATCCTTGATAAGATCAATCTCTTAAGAGGGTTATTTTCACTATATCTATCTATTTATATAGACATGGCACAGAACAAAGATTAGGCAAGCACCAGACCTCCAGTGTGCAACCTTTCCAAGTTTGCACTCTGGAAGGCAAGGATTAAACTTTATATGAATTATATTGATGAGGATATATTTAATTCTGTTTTGACAGTGTGCCCAACACCTCCAGAGACCACAAGCACAAGTACTGTTCCACTTCCCTCAGGAACAGATGCATACATAAAGAAATGGAAAACTGCAGATGCAAAGGCCATGAACATCTTAGCTCAGACAATGTCTGATGAGATATTTCAGAAGATAGCTGACTGCAACTCAGCCAAAGGAATTTGGGACAAGCTCTCTGAAATTGTCTCAGGGTCTGCTGATGAAAGGAAAGACAGGAGATCCCATCTGATAAGTCAATATGAGAACTTCAAAAAGGGAGAAGCTGAATCAGTGGCTGACATGTACAATAGACTAAGTCTGATTGTCAATGAGTTAAAGACTTTGGATAAAGAAATCTCATTGACTGAGCTGAATGACAAAATCTTAATGTGCTTCCCCAGCACTTGGGATTCAAGAATCTGGCCAATAAAAGATGCCAAAAGTCTAAATGAGATTACCACTGAAGCTCTCCTGGGCAAGCTCAAATCCTATGAGCTACTCATTAAAAATAGAGAAGAAGAACAAAAGGCTACTTCTCCAGTCACAAGGAAAGAAAAGACCATAGCCTTCAAAGCTGCAGAAGAGGAGCCTAAAGCTACAGGAAATGATGAGCTCCTAAGTCTACTGGCCAAAAGATTCTACAAGATGGCCAGAAAAGACTTCAGAAAGAGATCATACAAGGGTCATGATAAACCAAGGTATGATAAATCAAATAACAATAAAGAAATCATATGTTTTGGTTGCAGGAAACCAGGCCATATTGTGCCTGACTGTCCAGAAAATAAGAACAAGGACAAGAAAGATAGAAGAGAAAGAAGAAAGGAAAAAGACTCCAGAAAGAACAGCTCAAACAAACCCTCCTTCAGCAAGAACAAACATACAAGGAAGGGATTTGTTGCTGAGACATGGAGTGAAACTGAAGAGGACTCTGAAGCCTCATCCACCTCCAGTGATGATGAGGATGATGCTGATGAAAAGGAATTCTGCATGATGGCTATCAATGCCTCTCAAACAGACTCAGAAGCAGAAGAGTCAGAATCAGATTCAGAAGCTCAACAAGAAGAAGATCAGGTAATCAATTCATTTGATTTCAGTTCTGAGGATTTTAAACATGAGTTTAAGGTACTATGCCTAGATCTGTTGAAGTCTGAGAAGGAAATCACTTCCCTCAGAAAACAACTATCTGAGTATAGCACTATAAAATCAGAGAACCTCAAACTCTCTGAGGAGTTGGAATGCTATAGGGAAGAGATAGCTTCACTGAAAAGTGAACTATCAAAAGCCAAAAAGTTTGAAGAATCCCTAAATGGGAGAAGTATCAGACTGATGGACATTACAAGCACAGTGAACTCTAGACTTAATAGTACACTGGGCTTGGGTGCTTCATCCAGCCAACCTACAATATTAACAACTCCAATCAAATTTGTCTCTGACAAAGGGAAGGGAGTAGTAGAGGTAGCTAGGAAGAATGCAAATCTGCCAAAGAAAATTACAGTTCAACAGATTGCGTCAAGTAGAGCTCGACGATCGTCGAACAGAGCTCGACGATCTAACCAAAGATCGTCGACCTCAGCTCGACGATATCCAAACCCTAAACTTTAGTATAATCGATCTTCGAACAGAGATCGACGATCTGACCCAAGATCGTCGACCTCAGTTCGACGATCGTCGAACAGAGATCAGGTCTGTGAACAATCCTTCAATGGTACATCTAGATTCAATCCTAGAAGTCCCACATCCCAAGGCTTTAACCCCTATACTGAATGGATAGTACCTCCTAGGAGATACCATCCTGAAGGTTATAAGAGTCAACCTGGGATGTCTTTCATTTCTGAATTGAAGGGATATCAACCTAGGCCCAAGGTTAACTGGGTCAAAAACATATAAGCTGATTTTGTGCAGGTGAAGACCTATCCAACATCAAACCAGTTATGGTATCTGGATAGTGGGTGCTCAAAGCACATGATAGGGAACAGGGAGAACCTATCATCCTTCATAACCAAACTTGGACCCAAAGTAATTTTTGGTGATTCAAATTTTGGCCAAACCTAAGGATATGGTGTTGTTCAGATAGGCTCTGTCACTTTCAAGAAAGTGGCATATATTGAAGGACTGAAGCATAACCTTATAAGCATCAGTCAGCTATGTGATGAAGGATATAAAGTGACCTTCAACAAATCCCTGTGCAAGATCAAGTCAGAAAATAACACAACTGTGTTAACAGGTAAAAGGAAAGGTAACATCTATCTAGTAAATTTTCTTTCAGCCCATTCAGACATTTGCTTATTCAATTCAGTATGCAAGCTAAATGATTTATGGTATAAAAGATTAGGATATTTAAACCTTAGAACCACTGCTAGGCTCTCCAAGGACAACCTTGTTAGAGGACTACCTTCTGGCCCCTACAAGAAGGAAGGACTCTGCAGGGCTTGTCAATTAGGCAAGCAAACTAAAAATAGCTTTAAGTCTCTTAATAAGAGTGATTCACCTAGGATTTTGTATCTGCTACACATGGACCTTTTTGGACCCATTACAGTACAAAGCTTAGGAGGGAAATCTTATGCTTTATTGATTGTAGATGACTTCTCTAGATTCACTTGGGTATTCTTTCTGAGGAAGAAGTCTGATAACTTTAAGTGTTTGACAGAGTTTCTCAAATGCATACAGATTGAGTTCAACACTCACATTGCCCTGATCAGAAGTGATCATGGGACAGAGTTTGATTCTCTTCTTATGCAAGAGTTCTGTCAAAATGAAGGGATCAGGCACACTTTCTCAGCCCCTAGAACTCCTCAACAAAATGGGATAGCTGAAAGGAAAAATAGAACCCTAATTGAATCTGCTACTACATTGTTGACAGATGCTCACCTACCTCTATCCTTTTGGGCTGAGGCAGTGAACACCTCCAACTATGTGTTGAATAGAAGTTTAATACATAAACTGAAGGGTAAGACTCCCTATGAATTGCTCAAAGGGAAGAAACCTAAAGTAGATTATTTTAAAATTTTTGGCTGTACTTGTTATATTCATAATAATGACAAGAAGTATGTAGCAAAATTCCAAGCTAAAGCTGATGAAGGAGTGTTTCTGGGATACTCCATGATCAGCAAGGCTTATAGGGTATATAATAAATGTTCTTGTAAAATTGAAGAATCTGTTCATGTCACTTTTGATGAGACTAACATGTGTTATAAGGAGAAGTCTACTTCTACCATAGAGCCTTTGCAGGTACACTCTATTTCAGAAAGTATGGACAGATTACAGGTTAAAGAAGAGGATACAGCTACTCAACCTATTCTGCAAAAGAATGAGAGCAGTGATGATGAAGAAGAAGTTCAACCTCTTGAAGAAAATCATCCTGAAGAGCCAGTTGTTATTCCATAAGAGGAAACAACAACACAGGTTCGTGAACAATCAACATCCCCTGTTGATCTAGTAACAATAAGAGATCATCCAATCACCCAAGTAATTGGAGACATCTCAGCTGGTGTGCAAACTAGAAATCAGGTCAACCAGAACCTGATGCACACTTGCTTCCTATCTCAAGTTGAGCCTCAATCCATTCAAGATGCAGAGCAAGATCCATACGGATCATTGCAATGCAAGAGGATTTGCATCAATTTGAAAGGAATAAGGTTTGGGAACTAGTGCCTAAGCCAAAGGATCACTCCATTGTTGGAACAAAGTGGGTGTTCAGAAACAAGCTGGATGATCAAGGAGTTATTATCAGAAACAAGGCAAGGCTAGTTGCTCAAGGCTACTCTCAACAAGAAGGAATAGACTATGACCAGACCTTTGCACCAGTTGCAAGGTTAGAGGCCATTAGAATATTCCTAGCTTATGCTGCTAACAAAGGTTTCAAGGTCTACCAGATGGATGTGAAGAGTGCATTTCTCAATGGGGACATCAAAGAGGAAGTCTATGTTAGACAACCTCCAGGTTTTATCTCTCTAACTCACCCTGATTATGTTTTCAAATTGCATAAAGCATTATATGGTCTCAAGCAAGCTCCTAGAGCATGGTATGAAACCCTAGCATGCTTTCTTCTGGAAAATGATTTTATAAGGGGTAGAGTAGACCAAACTCTTTTTATTAGAACCCATAAGTCCCATACCCTACTAGTACAAATTTATGTAGATGATATCATATTTGGATCTACTGATTCAAATTTGTGCAGAAGGTTTTCTAACCTGATGCATTCCAAATTTGAAATGAGTAGCATGGGTGAGCTCTCCTTCTTCTTAGGATTGCAAGTAAAACAACATGCTAAAGGCATATTTATTTCCCAAACCAAGTATGCTAAAGAATTGGTTAAGAGATTTGGTATGTCTGAGGCATCCTGTATGAAAACACCCATGCCTACCAATGCTGTATTGGATGTTGATGAACATGGGAAACCAGTTGATCAGACAACATATAGAGCAATGATTGGCTCTCTATTGTACCTTACAGCTAGTAGACCAGATATAATGTTTACTACATGCATATGTGCTAGATTCCAAGTAAGCCCTAGAGAGTCACACCTAACTCTAGTTAAAAGGATTCTTAGATATGTAAAAAGTTGTCCAAATCTAGGACTCTGGTATCCAAAAGACTCAGGATTTGAATTAACTGGATTTTCAGATGCTGATTATGCTGGATGCAGAGTAGACAGGAAAAGCACTAGTGGAACTTGTCAGTTCCTTGGTGACAGACTTGTCTCCTGGTTTTGTAAGAAGCAAACATCTGTGTCAACCTCAACTGCTGAAGCTGAATATATGGCTGCAGGCAGTTGCTGTTCACAAATATTGTGGATACAAAATCAGCTCATAGACTATGGCTACAACTTAGAGATGTCTAAAATTTTTTGTGATAATACTAGTGCTATCTCTATAGCACAAAATCCAGTCCTCCATAGTAGGACAAAACATATAGAGATTAGACATCATTTTCTAAGGGATAATGTAGAGAAAAACAAAATAGAACTTCAATATATCCCAACTGATTTGCAAAGGGGAGATATTTTCACCAAGCCCTTGGATGAAAAGAAGCACAATTTCTTCCTAAATCAGATAGGAATGTTTGATGGAGGCTGTTTAAAATAAACTCAGATTTTGAAAAGTTAAAACAGAGCAAAACTAGGCTAAAAAATCAGTTCTTTTTGAGTCTGTAGAATAGGCTTTGTCTCTGAACTGCGCTCGACGTTTTCCCAGAAATCGTCGAACGTAGATCGACGTTTTTCTAAAAAACGTCGACCAGAGATCGACGTTTCCAAAATCGTCGATCTGAGTTCAGCGCCTCCGTTAGCTCCAGGATTCCTCTCTTTCTGTTCAGAGGTCGTCGAGCGGAACTCGACGCTTTTCAACATCGTCGAACGGAGATCGACGATATTGAAGTCTCTTCAGATTCCTTCTGTAGCCCAAATCGTCGAGCTGAGATCGACGTTTTGTCGAACCGAGCTCCACGATTTTCCGTTTCGCCATCGAACCCTAATATAAAATCATTTCCTCGGCCGTCGTTCATCTTTGCGCTTTCATACTCTCTGCAACTTTCTCTCTTTCCCTCCAAATCTTCTACGCTTGGTTGCGTTTGGTTCTGTGTTGCAGATACAGATGGCTGGCTCTAGTGCTGCCATTTCCAAGATGAAATTCGACACCGGTTTTGATATTGACATGAATTCATTTGATGGAAGTGATTAGCGTTTCAAAGAGATTCTCAACCTATTCAGAGAACAGCAGTTATCACAGATAATGACTACCAGAATGAAGATTACATCAGAAGAAATAAAAGAATGGTGTTTCACAGCGACAGATGAGAATGAGAATTCTGTCGTCGGCTCCATAAAAGGGGCTCAGGTACAACTGACCCCGGCTCTTCTAACTGAAGTTTTTCGTCTTAATTCTGGAGATGATTCCATAGATTTATCTGGAGAGGAATATGACTCTATGCTTGATAGAATGGGTCACACTGCTGTGAACCCTAACAAATTGCTGAAGAAAAATCTGTCTATAGAATATCAATTTTTGGCCGATGTAGTTGGCAAAGTGCTTCTGGCGAAGCACTCAGCCCATGATACTATTTCAAGATATCAGTTTTGTTTAATGGGAGCTCTGGTTGATAAGAAGCACCTAGACTGGGGATCAATATTTTTCAACCTGATCAAGAAGAAGCTGAATAAAACTTCTGTAAGTTTTGGGAGAATTCTAGGGGTCTATCTGCATTCCAGGTGCCCTGAGTTGCTAACCTCTGCTGGGATGTTCATTAATGCCTCCAAGAGGCTCTCCTGGGCCCTTTTTAGCAAATGGTACAGGCAGATTGTTAACCCTACCAGAGCTGCTGCTGCACCACTGACTTCAGGCACCAGGACTACCAAGTCACTCCCTCTCAGGTTTCTGCCCCAACAGAAGACTTGTCTGTTCCTTCCACTCCTCCTCCAGCTGTTTCCATCTCAATCTCAACCTCAACCTTCTCTCAAACCTCAGTATTGGTATCTTCCCCCATTACCAGTTCACCACCAATTTTCCCCCCTCCAGCATCTACTTCAGAAGAATTCCATCCTCTTTTCTCTTATCCAACTTTCACCTCACCATCATTTTCTCTTGTAGATGATTCTTTTATGGATGATTCTCCTTCCACTCCTCCTGAGCTTCCCTCAACTTCCTCTTATCAACAACTTCTCCACGAAATTCTTTCCCAACCATCCTTCACCCCATCTCTTGCCTTATCTAGCTCCATCTCAACAACCTCTATCTTCACTATTCCTCTCTCAAAACCATCTATTCCTACTCCTCCCATCTCCACATTCTCCATGCCATCAGCTCCAGCCACACCCCCAGTAACTTCTACTCCTACCTCTGCTCAAGCCCATCTTGAGCATGTAGATCTTCCTGTTTTGGCAGACAAACTCTATGAGCTGCTAGCTCCTAGGCTGACATCTCTGTTGGAGACCATCTTGGCTCCACTCCTGAAACAAGTCCAGGAGTTGTCTACCAAGATCTCCTCCTTTAGCTCCTCCCAGGCAATCCCTTCTACTGGGTGCCTTGATTCAGTTCTCCTTGAACCAAGGCAGGGGGAGATGCCTCATGAAGTAGTGGATGTGCCTGAGTCTGCTCCAGCTCTTGCTCCTGCTCCTACTTTTGCAATGGACCTCCAGAGCCTGCTCTCTGATTTTGATACAGTTTATTTCAGTTTTCTGCCAGTTCAACATACTGAAGACCTTACTAAGGCCATTGTGCCTATAAATTACTGTGATCCCAGCCAAATTGCCTCATATGTAAATTCCTGCAAGGCTGTGGATGTTTATGCTTCCTCCTCTAATGCTGCTACCAAGGCCATTGTGCCTATTGTTAATGAATCTGCTGCTGCTGCTGCTACAATAAGTTTGACTTCAGAAGATACTGAAATGCTCCCTATGACTGAAGATACTGCTGCTGAAGAACTTGCTTCTTGTCTGGAAGAACCTGCTGCTGCTCCAACTCCTGATGCTGTTTCTGTTTCAAGTGTTACTACTCATGCTGTTTCTGCTCAAATTTCTGCTGCTGCTACTCCTACCCTAACTCCTGATCAGTTAAAATTACAAGAGAAATATATTAAGAGCATTGATGACCTATATGATAGACCCCAAAGTTCAGAGAGTGATCAGTTTCAAATTGAATCTGATGATTCTTCAAATATAGTTGCCCAGAAAAGGAAGGCCAGAAGTTAGGCCATGATGAAAGTACCCCCAGCTTAAGCTAAGGATTCTAATGACATCCCTTATTATATTTTGCATGACTGCCCCATCTCTGAGACCTGGATGTAGTATTCCAAGAACCAACAAAAGGCTATGAAGAAGAGAAGAAAGCTGGACAAGTATGAAAAGGGATCTTCTCAGTATCAGCCTCCTCCTCCTCCTCCTCCAGATTCTGGTTCAGGCTCAGCCACTCAAGCCCCAGCTTCCAGGCAAAGTTCCTCCCAGTCCTATCAAAAATATCACCCAAGGGGACAATATCAAAGAGGCTATCAATCTAGAAGGGGTCAATATAGAGGAAGCCAAAGAGAGCACAGATTTCAACAAAGGGAAGGACAAGGCCATATTGAATCTACTTTAGGTCCTTTCTCGTATAGGCTAAAAGATACAGTTGTCTCCAGGACTCCTCATACTGATTCTGAGTCTATCAACAGATATGAACCTCCTGTTCCATTTGAGGATCCTGAGAACAACCCATTATCATGGACTGCCATAATGAAAGAGCTTGCTGCTCTAGATCAAATGAAAAAGGCTTGTGAGGATATTTGTCTCGAGTTTGTACCCACTGACAAGCAAGTGGCTGACATCTTCACTAAGCCACTAGATTAAGTAAAGTTCAACACCTTCAAATTTAAATTGGGTATGTTGAACATAGTTTAGCTTCAGTTACTCCCTATAGTATTTTTGGTTGCAGGTTTGTTCTTTTTCTTATAGGATGAGAAGACCTTTAGTGGTATAAAGATTGTGGAGACCAAAGTGTCTATCAGGAAGATGTGATAGAAGATACTCCTATTGAGGGGGATCAATTAAAACAACTATAGAAGCAGGTTCAGCCTTGTGAAGAGAGGAAGCTAGTAGCTATGACAGTTGATCTCCTGCACATAGTTAGGGGGAGAAGAAGATCAAAGGAAGCCATACCTCCCTTATTATTCTACAGAAGTCAAAAAGGCGGAGAGAAGGGGTTGATCAAGTTATGGATCAAGTGGTATCAAGGACAAAAGGATTGATCAAGCAAGTTCAACTGTGGCAGTAAGACAGGGGGAGTAGGGATGCTTCTAAACAGGACTATAGCAGTAAGACTGGGTGTGCAGGGATGCTTCTAAACAGGGGGAGTAGGTAACCTTCCTGTAACTATCTTGTTATAGTGTTTTATTGCTGTAAATATGGTGTGTATGCCATTGACTAAGAAATTGAAGTGAGGTTTTGACTTCTTCAAATAGGCGGAGATTGTTAGGTCCATTGATCCCAATGATCCTTATTTGCAAGAAGTCAAACAAGTCAATGATATACACCAAGTTGTATTTGATATGGTTGCAAGTTAATGTATGTAGGTTAGTCCTTCTTACAAAGATAGGACAGGTGGACATAAAGAAGTTAGCTGGATGGGCAAGAAATTGCCTAAGTCCACAGGTGTTGAGTGGAGCAAGCTCACTCAACGCCAGATGGCTTAAGGAAGGAAGATGGATGAAGAAATGTGGCTAAGTCAACATGCGTTGAGTGAAGGCAGTTCACTCAATGCCATAGCATAAAAGCGCTGAATAAAGTCGGGTTTGTCAAAGCCTAAGTAGTGGATGAAAAAAAAATAGCTAAGTACATATGCATTGAGTGATGAAGTCAACTCTCTCAATGCCATGCGACATAATTCATCAAGTATTAATACCTAAGTAAAAAACCATAGATTTTGTGGCAAAGAAAAATATACTAAGTCCAAAAGCATTGAGTGAAGCTTGGTCACTCAATGCCATGTTTTTTCTGTCAAAGCCAAAGCAAATCTATCACAGAAAACTAGTTAAGTTCAGAAGCATTGAGTGAAGCTTGGTCACTCAATGCCATGTTGTTTCAGTCAAAGCCTTGGAAGAAAGACATGAAAATATTTTTATGTATAAAAGCGTTGAGTGAGGCCAGCTCACTCAATGCCATATGAAAGATATCATTGAGTCATGTTACTGCTGTCAATGCCATCAGGCAGAACAGAATTATTCTAAGTCTAAATAGTTGAGTGTAGTCAACACACTCAAAGCCACAAGACAGAACATAATTATTCTAAGTCCAGAATCATTGAGTGTAGTCAACACACTCAACGCCATCAGGCAGAACAGAATTATTCTAAGTCAAGAATCATTGAGTGTAGTCAACACACTCAACGCCATCAGGCTGAACAGAATTATTCTAAGTCCAGAATTGTTGAGTGTAGTCAACACACTCAATGCCATCAAGTAGAAAGGAATTATTCTAAGTCTAGAATCATTGAGTGTGGTCAAAATCACTCAACGCCATAGTTGCATTAAAGGCTAAAGATTAAGCTAATGCAAAAAAGCTTTGAGTGAAGCTTATACACTCAACGCTCTCAATGCCTGGACAAGCTGAGGATTTGAATAAGTTAAATAGCGTTTAGTGGAGCTTACTCACTCAACTCCTAGCAGAGATGAAAATTTTCTAAGTCCAGATTCGTTGAGTAATGCTTGTTCACTCAACGCACTCAACGCCTGGGTACTTGTCTAAAATTTTCTAAGTCAAGAATAGTTGACATCAGCAAAGTCAACAAAGTTCAAAATGACTAAAGAAGAGCTGTAATCAATTACTAACGGTGCCGTCAGTCTCATTCTGTTAAACTAAGGATATAATCAGCCGTTAAAACAACGACACATGGCAATCAACTCGTTGAATGATAGGATTATAAATAGAGGATGAAATATGGATCAAATTAACATTCTGACAAATCAATTCATTTCGCAAAATGAGGAGAGAGAGTTCCTCTTCTTCCCCCGCCATTATTGCAGAGACGAGAACTTTAATTCGACAAATCTAAAGAGTCTCTGAGTTAGCTGCGACAATCAACATCTGCTACAGCAAGATCAGAGGGTTACTCTGAGGAAGAAGAACTAGTCTAAGCAAGTCCTAGTTGAAGTGCTTCTCTATTCAAGTAGAGCCAAATCAGAAGATCAATTTCTGGATCGGTGAAGAAGAAATCTGATCTGGGTTTTCTCAGGACAGAAGGAAAGGCAGAGCAACTGAATTTTTCCTTACAGGTTAGCTGATCGAAGACAATCATTCACATTCTTTCCTCCTTCATCAGCAATATCAGAATCAAGAATCTGGGTAACTTCCAGCACAAGCAGCAGATCGTTGAAAATTGACTTTCTTGTTGCTTAGAAGAAGATAGAGCTTAGATTCACTCGGCTGAGGAAGCAGTTGATTCAGAGAAAAAAATCTCTTGAGTCAAATTTATTTTAACCTTTCAAACTCTGTGTATCTGTTCAAGATCTGTGTTATAAGGCCTAGATATTATAGGCTATGTATGGATCTGTGAGATCAGTGTTGAAAAGCCTAACTTATAAAGGATGAGAGTAGGATCCAGTATAGGATCTGTGTGTTAGAGCTGATCTCCCAGCCTTTGTTGAAGGGCATTTGTGACTGTGTTAGGTGATCAGGTGATTACTGTATGGTGGGGCTGAGTGCTTGTGTTGTAAGTCTCAGTGGAGACTGAGTGATACAATGGGATCATGTGTATTCTCTGAGGAGCCAAGTTATTGGAGAAGTGCCTTGTCTAACATTCTGTTAGAAAGGCGGGAGAGACAGTGGATGTACCCATATACTAGGGAACCACTATAAATATCTGGTGTGCTGTGTGTTATTTTCTTGAAAGTAGAACTAAGCAAACATAATATGACCTAAAACAGTAAAAGGTTTTAAAGAACTTAATAACCTATTCACCCACCTCTAGGTAATTAGCTACCCTTGTATTCAAAAACTTTCATCCAGAAATATTCTAAGTCAAATCACTCAATGCCTCGTCGAATGGTATTGAGACCACTCAACACTCTCGACGCTTTCTGAGTCCAAAAATATTCTAAGTCAAATTTCGTTGAGTGGTGTTGATACCGCTCAATGCACTTGGTGCTTTATGAATCGAGGATAATTTCTAAGTTAAACTGGAATGGCGTGAGACCACTCAGCCTCTCAACACTTGGTGGATCCAGAATAATTTTTCTAAGTTAAACTAGAATGGCATTGAGACCACTCAACACACTCAATGCCTGGTTGAGTCAAGAATTCTTCTAAGTGAAATTTGACTTATTAGTCGAGTATCACTCGACGCCTGTTACCGATGCACCCCGAGCTTAAGTCAGCTTTCCTTACTCAAAATGCACGTGAGGGGTCTAGAACGAAATGGGACGTTATAAATCCTATAAACAAAATAAAAGATTTCGTCCCGGAAATCAGGCTAATACTATGGGGGAGATAAAGCATGGAAATATAATATACTTAAATTTTACCTTGGGGAAACAACTCTGGGTAGTGCTTCCGTATCAAGTCCATCGACTTCCATGTATATTCTTCCTTCCCATGGTTAGACCACAAGACCTTCACCAAAGGTACACTTTTTCGACGCAAGTTCTTCATCTCGGTGTCCACTATCCGCACTAGCTCTAGTCAAACGACCTATCAGTTGCCACTGCCCCATCTGTGGTGTAAACATGTTGATCGGTCCATAATAGTGCCTTTCAAAGCGACAATACATAGAAGACGTCATGTAAATACTTCAGCTCTGGTGGTAGCTCCATCCGGTAGGCCAAAGGTCCAATTCTTTCTCATATAGCATAGGGCCCCACATATCTCGGGCTGAGCTTCTTCAAACCACTCACTCGTGACACTCCATGCATCATCCTGATAAGCAAGAATACTTTGTCAACCACTTGAAATTCAACCATTCGATGTTTCTTATTATGGTATTTTTCCTGCCGACTTTGAGCTTCAAGCATGCGATCCTGTATTAATCCAACAGTAGCATCGGTATCATCAATATACTTGATTCCTAAAATCTTTGGATCCTCATCCTGCACACATGACAATGGATTTCTACACCTCCTCCCATAAAGTGCTTCGTGGGGTGCCATCCAGATGTTAGCTTAATACTGTTCTGATGGTCCTGTTAGAATGACCATCCGTCTGAGGATGAAAAGCCGTGCAAAAGGTAAGGCGATAGCCAAAATACGTTTGAACTGCATTCCATTCCTTGGAGGTGAAGTGACCATCATGGTCGGAGACTATCGTCTTAGGCAACCCATGGTACCGTACAATCTGCTCCACAAAGAGACGCACTAAAACATCAACATGTGACTCCTTTATTGGTATGAATATGGTAACCTTCGTCAAGCGATCCACAATTACCCAAACTGAGTCATTCCCAGATCGTGATTTGGGAAGGTCGTGAACAAAATCCATAGAGATATCCTCAAACTTCTACTCTAGAATGGGTAACGATTGTAAGAATCCTCTAGGGCTCTTGCACCCCGCCTTCACCTTCTGGCAAGCATCATAGTGTGTAATATATTACTTAAAAAAACTCTTCATTCCTCGCCAGAACATGGTACTTCGTAAGTGAGAGATCTAAGTTGTCAACCTAAATCACCTAGAGGGGGGTGAATAGGTGAGATGTGCGTTAAATGCGGAATAAAAAATTTAACACAACACAGATGAGTAATCAAGCAATCACACAGACGACAAGAGATTTATAGCGGTTCCCCAATCTTGGGTATGTCCACTTTCCTCACCGATCTAGCAAATCACTAGACTCGGCTACTCTACTATCTCGGATTGCAAACCAATCCTACACCTCGGAACAACGTTCCTACAAAACTCGATCCAAATGGATCTACACTCGGAAGATAAAACTTCCTACCACTCAGAGATAAATCTCCTACAATAAAATTGTTTGAATAGAAAACACAAACAACAAATAGCACAGATCTAGATATTTGACTTTATCTTCTTCCTTGAGAATTTTCGGCTTGGACATAAAAGGTTGAAGAAGACATGAAAGAGATCCACGGATCTGAAATCTGGAATCACCATGATCGAGAAAATAAATCAGAGATCGATGAAGCACAGAGAGATCGGATGATTCTTCTTGATTCTGGATCGCTAGAATATCTTAGATCTACAGCAGCGGCCGATTGAAGACGATCCAGAGCTTCTTCCGAAAACGATAATGGCGACTGACGGGATTTTAGGGTTTTCAGAATTTTTTTCTCTTTCTTAAAATAATCTCTGTAATAGCTGTTATTCTTCTTGTGAATAGTCAGATCTGAAAGGACCTATTTATAGGCAATCTCCAACGGTCATAAACATAATTAAGGATGTCACGTGGACCAATCAGAAAAGATTAATTCAAAATACACGAAGAATCTAGACTTAGAGAAATTCAGGAATTTCGAACAGATATACTCGAGAGAGAGGGTACATACTCGAGTATAGGAGGTTACATACTCGAGAAGACAAGAGGGATATACTCGAGTAGACAAGAGGGATATACTTGAGTATAAAGACTTAGAAAAAAATTCTCAGATAAAACTTGAAGACCTACTCGAGTATAAGAGTTGGAACTACTCGAGTACGGGGAAGATAGACTACTTGAGTATAATTGGAAAACTACTCGAGTAACTACAAACCTACTCGAGTATGAAAATCAATCTTCTCGAGTACAGAGTCACTTACTCGAGTATGTCAGGGAACTACTCGAGTATATGGACTTAGAAACTTTCTGAGATGAGAAGTCCAGATCTACTTGAGTACAAACAGAACACTTACTCGAGTAACTTGAGAACTACTAATCGAGTATATAATTCAATCTACTCGAGTACTAAGTCACTTACTCGAGTATATAGAAGATACTACTCGAGTATGTGGACTTAGAAAATTTCTTCTGAGATAGTCTTCAATACTCTAGAGTCCATCAGTCCAAATGCATATATATGAAGTGTATCCAAATAGAGAGGCTATACATGAGCCAACACCTTAGATCACACAATGAAGAATTACATTGTATGGTCCTGTGTTTGATTACCTATTATAGACTGACATTGGTCTAATCTTGGCAATAAGATCCTGCATACATACAACTCAAACACAATATCAAATACACCTTAATTCATCTTAGTTCAAGGTCTGACTTCCTACAAATCTGAGGTATTGTGGAGACAAATCCCAACAATCTCCCTCTATTTGTAAAAGTCAGCACCCTCTACACTAAGGCGAATTACTTAGAGTAAAAAGAACAAAGAAACATATACTCATGAAAAGAAAATGAAGCAGGAAAATAATAAGGACAACCATAATTAGAATCATATATATATATAATTGTTTTCAAAAGATTAGTTGTCCATATCCACATCCTCATTCACTCAAGAAGGGGCTCCTTTATACAATCTTTCTCTCTTAAGCTCTTGCCTCTCCAGATAGCTGAAAGGTTTGGGAAAGTAGGTCTTAGGCCTTGGAGGAGTAGCTGGATTGTTAAATCCCCAATTTTTGTCATGCAATCTGATTTTGATTTGAGAAACATCATACGCTTTCCATTCTGAGTAGCTATAGTACTGATCTTTATTCTCACCAAAATCTGTTACCAACTTCAATGTGTCAAAAATAAGGGACTTGGAGGTAGGACTCCAAACTTCTGCATGAACAACTTCTGATCTACTTCCTGAAGCTGGGGCAGGCTCTCTCCTTGGTGCAGAACGGCTAGCAGAAGCGTCGTCACCGTATTTCCTTTTCTTTCTAGGAGCACCCTGAATAGAGTGTCCCTGAGAACTTGGAGGAATATCAACTTGCCACACACCAGCATAAGAGAGAGGAGGCTCAGTCATGTCACCAGTAGGTCTCGGTGAGAAGGCTAGCACACCCTCTGGAATGTTAGCATGAGCTGGAGCACCTGAGGGAGGATGTTCTTCAAGAGGATCTAGGGACTTTGGAATAATGGTAGGGTCAAGTTGGAAATCTGGGAAGTTCTGATTATGCACCCATACATCAGTATCATAAATATAGAATTTTACAGATTGAAGCTGAGCTAGGATGTCTGCTTTCATTTCTTTGACTAGACCATCCACATATGCTTGAGATTTGGACAATATTTCTTTGACTAGACCATCCACAGCTGCTTGAGATTGGGCAGATAGTTTTTTAACTTGTTCTTTGACTATCTTATCCCCCTTGCTGACTTCTACGGATAGTTGGGCAATGGCTTCATCTCTAAATGTTCCAACTTCCTCACAAACTTTCTTAACATTTGCAGAAGCATCCTTGTCCAATAGAATCTGATTATGTGCAACTATTTTATCTTGATTTCTGAGTTCACCTATACTGGTAATAGTATGGTCTATGGCTTTGCCACCTAACTGAAATAATCTTTTTAGCTCATCAGTGTTATCTTGAATTTCAGCAAAGCCTCTACTCATCTCAGTTTCAAGAGTAGAGACCTTATTATTCACTGATGCCAGAGAATCATCAAAGTACTTTCTCTGTTCACGGGGCATTTCCTCAATCTTACTTACAATATCTGAGGAGCTGGAGGGAGCTAAGGCTGGAGCAGAGGCTGAGGGAGCAGGAGCATCCCAGGGGGTGATTTCAGCAATCAAAATTGAGCTTTCAGCTCTCTTAAAGGGTTCTACCACAACAGAATCTTCTGTATTGATGAATGAAGGAAGACAGAAGTCTAGTGTTCTCAGAGGAGAATCCACATATTCTGGAGACATGTCCTCATCATCAGATAGGAGAGCAGACTCTTGATGACCTTGCTCTTCAGCATGAGACTGAGCAGGAGAGGTAGGGGTTTCCTTTGCAGGGGAGGGAGAGGGTTCCTTAGCAGGAGACTGATCTTCTGGAATGGGATCCTCAAGAGATAGAACAACTGAATCATCTTGAAATACTGGAGCATCTGAGCTGAGTTCATCAATCAATCTGTCAATATCTTCAGCAGTAGAGAAGAGGTTTTCTTGAGCTTGAACCTCTGAGAGAAGGACTTCTGGAAGAGGAGAAAGAGGAGGAGTAGGATCTCTGATCTTATCTTGCTGAGAGGGGGCTTCTGAAGCTTGGTGCTGAAGGAAAGATGAGGTAGGCTCCCCCTCAACTATTTCACCCGAGGTGGTAGTAGTGTGATGTAGAGGAGGAGAGGGAATCCTGTCATCTGAGACAAGGGGCTCTCTGGAGGTATCTTCTGAGGTAACAACTGCTTTTGAGGCTTGAGCAGTGTTTTGGAGCTTGATTTCATATCTTTGAATTGAGAGGATGGATACTTTCTTCATATGATGGAGAGGAGTGCCTTTGGATAAATCAAAAACTGTAGGATTAATTTCATGGAGGAGGAGTGAGATAATCCTAACATAGTTTGGGTGTTCCACACTTTCTCTGATTTTGTCCAGTATCAACATTCCAAACTGTAATTTCTTCCGGCAGACTATGGCATGCATAATTTCAAAAAGATGAATGGAAATGTCTCTGATGGAATAGGTTTTGCATAGAAGAACTTTGGCAATAACATCCACAAGGAATTTACCCTCTTGATTGAAATCTGCTCTGCTAAAGAAATCTGCTTCAGGATTTGCTCCACAGAATAAGCTTGTTCTGTCGGAATCCTCAAGAGTCAGTTCATCTTCTTCATCTACCACTGGCAACCGTAATAGAGTGGCTAAGGATGCTTTGTCCAGACGGATTTTGATCCCCCTCACCTTGGATTTTAGAACTGTACCATTGCGCTTGACTTTAATATTTTTGTAGAATTCTTCAACTGCAGGGAAAATGATTTTGCACGGAGTCTGGAGGATGAAAGTGAGTCTGGCGGTGTCAAACAGGATCAATAGGTTGCGGAAATCATCGGAGATATCGACTATTCCTTCAGGGGTGAGTTCTGAACCGATTCCGATCTTGGAGGATGGAGCCATCTGCGATTCTGTAGAACGGGAAGACAGAGAAGATGGAGCTCTGCGGGTTCCGGAAGTTGAATCGTCGACGGCTACTCGAGAGAGAATGAGTGTGGAATGGATTTTCGATTTTTCTTAATATATATAACCCTAATTAGGTTTAAGGAGGAGTGATAAGATTAAATCATACCTGCGACGGAGCGGCAAAAACCTCGGTGTGGATAGAGAAAAATGAAATTTTCAAAGTACAGGAATTTCCGTATACTCGAGTATATTTTGTCATACACGAGTATGTATTGGAATATACACGAGTGGGTCGAGGACATACACGAGTAGATTACCAAGAACTCGAGTAGTTCCTGAAGTACTCGAGCATGTCTACCAAGTAATCGAGTATGTAAATTTTTATTCGAGTATATAGATATTCTGTTGACTCGAGTATGTGACTCCACTTACTCGAGTATAGCACTTTGTAAATCAATTTTCTTGGGAGAAAAGTTACCTTCACCGATTTCTGCAACTCTCAGCCCTTGAGAGAATCCACCATCACTATTCCTCTTTATTGAGCATCCTGAGTTCCGTTTTGAAAAACGAAAACTTAGTCTCCTCCAGCGGTTTGGTGAATATATCCGCAACTTTCCTGTCTGTGGAGACATATTGCAGATCTATGTCTCCATTCTCCACAAGCTCCCGGATGAAGTGATATTGAAGCTCTATATGCTTTGTCCAGCTGTGGAAGACTGGGTTGTTGGCGATCGCTATTGCGCTGTATGAGTCGCAAATCAGAGGAACGTTCTGGAACTTCATGTTGTAGTTTTCAAATTGATTCTTGATCCATAGAAGCTGTGCACAACAGCTGCCTGCAGAGATATATTCTGATTCAGCCTTTGAGAAGGCTACACAGTTCTGCTTCTTACTGCTCCAGGAAATAAGTCTCCTTCCGAGGAATTGGTATGTTCCATAAGTGATTTTCCTGTCATCTTTGCTACCTGCAAAATCTGCATCTGAAAATCCAATCAGTTCACTATCATTACTTCTTGCGTACCATAAGCCAAGATTTTGCGTGCCTTTTAGGTATCTCAAGATTCGCTTTGCAGCAATATAGTGAGATTCCTTAGAGTTCACCTGGAATCTAGCGCAAACACATGTTGAAAACATTATATCTGGTCTACTGACGGTAAGGTAGAGCAAGGACCCAATTATGCTTCTGTACTTGGTTTCATCAAAAGGTTTCCCTTTCTCATCCTTGTCCAGAGACATAGCTGAGGCCATTGGAGTCCTCATAGAGGTTGCATTCTCCATTCCGAATTTCTTAAGTAGCTCTTTGGTGAACTTGGTCTGTGAGATGAAGATTCCATCCTCAGATTGTTTCACCTGAAGCCCTAAGAAATACTTCAGCTCTCCCATACTGATCATTTCAAACTTCCCTTGCATAAGTTTAGAAAACTTCCTGCAGAGGTTGTTGTTTGTAGAGCCAAAAATAATGTCATCGACATAGATTTGCACTACCAAAATCTTACCTTTTATTTCCCTAAGAAATAATGTCTTGTCTATCTTTCCTCTTGTGAACTTGTTCTCAAGAAGAAAGGTTGACAGCGTCTCATACCAAGCTCGAGGAGCTTGTTTAAGACCTTATTCTGCATTAAATAAACATGATTAGGAAAAGTTGAGTCAACGAAACCTGGCGGTTGCTCTACATACACTTCTTCCTTTATGTCACCAATCAGGAAGGCGGACTTTACATCCATCTGATAGACGGTAAAGCCCTTGAGTGCAACGTAGGCAAGGAATAACCTGATCGCCTCCAGTCTTGCCACTGGAGCATATGTTTGATCGAAGTTGATTCCTTCTTCTTGACGTTAGCCCTTGGCAACAAGTCTTGCTTAGTTCTTTATAATTGTTCCATCTTCGTCCATCTTGTTCCGGTAGACCCATTTTGTCCCAATGACGTTCTTACTCTTGGGTCTAGGAACAAGTGTCTAAACATTGTAGCATTTGAACTGATTTAGTTTTTCTTCCATGGCTAGAATCCAGGATGCATCAGAGTTGGCTTCCTCAAATTTATTTGGTTCAACCTGAGAAAGAAAACTTAAATGTAAATTTTCATTAGTTGTACCTCGACGAGTTCTGACGCCATCCTGAGGATCTCCTATGATTTGATCCAAGGGATGATCCTTCAAGTGTCTTAACTCTAGAGTCCTTGTATCTTGGATCTCTTCAGCCACTGGAGTTACATCTTCAGCTGGGATGAATTCTTCATCTTGATCATCTACCTCTCCAATAGGTGTTGTAGAGGTGATCTTGATGAACTTTTCATCTTTTTCTTCAGTAGGTTCATCCATGCCGAGTTCCTTTATCCTTGTACCTGCATCTTCCATAAGCACACCAGAAGAGTTGCTTTGCAGCAGACTCGTCTCATCAAATACAATGTGTATCGACTCTTCTACCACCAGAGTTTTTCTATTAAATACTCTATAGGCCTTACTATGGCTACTATAACCTACAAAAATACCTTCAAAGCTTTTCTCGCTGAACTTGGTAGTGTGATACTTGCCGTTGTTAAGCACGAAGCACTTGCAGCCAAAGATCTTAAAATATGAGATGGTGTGTTTCCTGCCTTTTAAAAGTTCGTAAGGAGTCTTATCATGGTTCTTGTTGATGAGTGCTCGATTTTGCACGTGATAAGCGGTGTTGACGGCTTCATCCCAGAAGTACTCTGGAAGTGAGGCATCACTCAACATAGTCCGGTAAGCCTCTATGAGTGTTCTGTTCCTTCTCTCAGCTACTCCATTTTGCTGTGGAGTGCGAGGAGAGGAAAAATCATGAAAGATGCCTTGACTTTCACAGTATTTTGGCATGACTCCAGACTTGAATTTCGTTCCATTGTCACTTCTGATTTTGACTACAGAACAATTGTATTCATTCTGGACTTGCCTAACAAAATTAGTAAAAGTGCTGAAGGTATCTGACTTGTGTTTCAGAAATAACACCCACGCAAAGCGCGAGTAATCATCCACAATAACCAATGTATATTCCTTACCTCCCAAACTTCTAACTTGTAGTGGACCAAACAAGTCCATATGGAGAAGCTGTAAGCTTCTATCAGAATCCTTGCCTATAATACTTTTAAATGAACTCCTTGTTTGCTTGCCTTTGATACATGCATGACAAGGGCTGTCCGTAACGCACTTGACATTAGGGGCATCACGTACTAAGTTTTGAGAGAATAGTTTATTAATAGTTTTAAAGTTAATATGTGCTAGTCTCTTGTGCCATTGGTCAGTAAGAGATGCACTACTCTTTTCTAAAAGACATACTGGTGTAGAAGTGTCAATACAAATGAAATTTAAACAAAAAATATTTCTACTTTGAGAGCCTGATAAATTAGTTTCCATGTTATCAACCGATTTTATCAAACACTTATCAGCATGAAATTCAACCACGTATCCTTTGTCGCATAGTTGGCTTATGCTGATGAGATTGTGTTGTAATCCCTCCACATAAGCTACATCCGAAAAGGATATGCTACCGTTAGTAATCATATCGTAGCCTTTAGTTATTCCTTGATCTGAACCTCCAAAGATGACCTTCGGTCCGTTGCAGACTGAGGTGAAATTCTGGAGTAGGCTTCTTGTCCCGATCATATGCCGAGAGCATCCACTGTCCAAGTACCAGATAGGCATTTTGGTGGCCTTTGGACATACCTGCAATTACAATCACTTAGCCTTAGGAACCCAAACATGTTTGGGTCCTTGGTCTCGAGTTAGAATACTCCCCCTATGAATATTAGCCTCATGAGTGGTCATTCTCATGTTGCCAACTTGAGGGGTTGCAACATTTTTAGGAACCAACAATCGATGGCAAAATGACCAATTTTTCCACAGCACCAACAGTCGAATCTGTTGTATCTTTGTCTTCCAAATTCTTGCTTGACCTTCCTGGGTGGAGGTCCAGCTGGGGTAGCATTTTTGGAGGAAGAAGCTTCATGATGATGGCAGCTACATGAAGTCTTCTCCTTCATAGGCTTTTCCACAACAGGTTTTACCTTTGGTGTCTTCTTGATGTTATGACCATGAGAATATGGTCCATAGCTCTGAAGTTGAATCTCTTCATAAGGTGCCTTGAAGACACTTTCGCCAAAGTTACGAGGGCTAGCCCAACCTTGGTACCTTGACTTGGGCGTATCCGGGATCGACCTAGCGAAGTGTCCATAGGTGGACTCATAGTCGAATTCGTTCGTAGGAAAGATAACTTTCTTGAACGATACTGACACCAAAGGAGCTTTCCCTTTTTCTTCAGCTAGAGCATTATTGGCAGCCCTATTCTTTCTCTTGGCCTTGTTTCTCCTAGAGGATTTACTAGGAGCGGCAACATGGCCAAGGCCATCTCCTTTGGCCTTAGCTGAGAATTCAGTAACGAGTGGAAGAACTGTCTTAGGCTTAGAGAAACTTTCAACAAGCTTCTTCTCAGCCTCGAGTTGTTTTCCCAACTCTTTGATGATTTCATCTTTAAGGTCAAGGTGCTTGAGAGCTTGATTGTAATCTTCCATAGCAGAATTAAAGCTCTCTTTAAAAGAGTCAATCTTAGCGACTTCTCCTCTCAAGCTGCTCTCAATAGACTGTAGAGATTTTATCTCTTTGGCTTGAGTTTTCACGACTCGGTGACATTTTTCGTAAGCCGTGAGTAACTCCTTATATTGTCCCATGAGTTCAGATTCATCCTCAGAGGAATAGCCATCTTGCTCATTGTCACCATCATATTCAGAAAGAGGAGTGTGAGATTTTACCTCCCCAGTGAACTGGGGGACTTGTTCATCATCAGTTTGAGCCATTAGCCCAAAGTAGGCTTCTTCCTCTTCTGCACTTGACTCAGATGAGTCAGAGTCACTGAGGGTTTAGCCCTTCTTGGCTAGCAGGCTCTTTTTGGTCCTATTTTTGGTGTAGGACTTCCTTTCTTCTCTTTTGCCACCCTCCTTCTTCTTGTGGGTATAATCCGCAATGACGTGACCTGGCTTATTACAGCAATAACAGAAAAAGTCAGTCGAATGATGTTTGTTTGGTTTAGAACCATACCTGTCAAGACTGCTTGAGACTTTTCTATGACGATCACCATCCTTGTGTGATCCTCTATAGGAGGCATCTTTGCCTTTCCATTGTTTCTTTTTGTTCAGGAATTTTTGAACTGCCTTGAGAGTAGAGAGAACTCTCCATCAAATAGCTCTGATCCAGAGGAGCTTGGCTCAGATGATTCTTCTTCATCAGCTATAAGAGTTGGGGCAGGAGAGCTAGCCTTTGTCTTCCTTGAGCCATCTGCCTTCAAAGCGACAGACTTCTCTTTGGAAGCAGACCTGCTCATCTCTTCTTCAGCTTTTCATGAGTTGATTTGAAGCTCGTAAGACATAATCTTTCCGAACAGATTCCGCGGGTCCGTCTCGGCTAACCTTCCGAACTCCCAAAAGGCGCATACCTTATTATCCAATTCCTTGGTTAGGGATCTTAAGAATTGGTCATTCAGTTCCCCGTTGGTGAAGACTCAGCCATAAAATCTTAGGCCGTTGACTATCTTGAAGAAGTTCTCAAAGGTATCAGCTATGGCTTCCTTGTGACCTTGCCTGAAGGCTTCATACTTTTGATTTAGAAGGGATCTCCGATCATCCCTAACTTCTTCAGTGCCTTCCATCAGAGTCACCAGGGATTGCCACATTTCTTTGGCAAACTGGCAATGAATCAGATTTCACAGCATCGAGTCATGGACTGCACTTGCTATAATATTTTTAGCTTTCTTATCTAGAGAGACAAGTGCAATCTCGTCCTTGTCCAAATCCATTTACTTCTTTGGAACCTTTTTGGTTGGATCTATTGTGGATGCAGTCATAGGAACATACAGACCTTCTTCAACAATCATGAAGATCCGAGGATCCACAGCTTCCATGAAGAACTTAACTCTTTCCTTCCACATAGGAAAACTATTCTTGGTGTAGATAGGGAGCTTAGCAAAATCCTTGGTCTTACGCATGCTTGATACTTCTCTAGAGACAACTTGGGAAGGATTAGATAAAGGTGTTAACCTTTTAACGATCAACCTCCCTCTGATACCAATTGAGAGATCTAAGTTGTCAACATAAATCACCTAGAGGGGGTGTGAATAGGTGAGATGTGCGTCAAATGCGGAATAAAAAATTTAACACAACATAGATAAGTAATCAAGCAATCACACAGATGACAAAAGATTTATAGTGGTTCCCCAATCTTGGGTACGTCCACTTTCCTCACCGATCTAGCAAATCACTAGACTCAGCTACTCAACTATCTCGGATTGCAAACCAATCCTACACCTCGGAACCACGTTCCCACAAAACTCGATCCAAATGGATCTACACTCGAAAGATAAAACTTCCTACCACTCGGAGATAAATCTCCTATAATAAAATTGTTTGAATAGAAAACACAAACAGCAAATAGCACAGATCTGGATCTTTGACTTTATCTTCTTCCTTGAGAATTTTTGGCTTGGACAGAAAAGGATGAAGAAGACTTGAAAGAGATCCACGGATCTGAAATCTGGAATCACCACAATCTAGAAAATAAATCAGAGATCGATGATGCACGGAGAGATCGGATGATTCTTCTTGATTCTTGATCGCTAGAATATTTTAGATCTACAGCAGCGGCCGATAGAAGACGATCCAGAGCTTCTTCCGAAAACGATAATGGCGGCTGACGGGATTTTAGGGTTTTCGGAATTTTTTTCTCTTTCTTAAAATAATCTCTATAATAGCTGTTATTCTTCTTGTGAATAGTTAGATCTGAATGGACTTATTTATAGGCGATCTCCAACGGTCATAAACATAATTTAGGATTATACGTGGACCAATAAAAAAAGATTAATTCAAAATACATGAAGAATCTGGACTTAGAGAAATTCAGGAATTTCGAACAGATATACTCGAGAGAGAGGGGACATACTCGAGTATAGGAGGTTATATACTCGAGTAGACAAGAGGGATATACTCGAGTATAAAGACTTAGAAAAAAAATTCTCAGATAAAACTTGAAGACCTACTTGAGTGTAAGAGTTGGAACTACTCGAGTACGGGGAAGATAGACTACTCGAGTATCCTAGGAAAGCTACTCGAGTAACTACAAACCTACTCGAGTATGAAAATCAATCTACTCGAGTACAGAGTAACTTACTTGAGTATGTCAGGGAACTACTCGAGTATATGGACTTAGAAACTTTTTGAGATGAGAAGTCCAGATCTACTCGAGTACAAACAGAACACTTACTCGAGTAACTTGAGAACTACTACTCGAGTATGTAATCCAATCTACTCGAGTACTAAGTCACTTACTCGAGTATATAGAAGATACTACTCGAGTATGTGGAGTTAGAAAATTTCTTCTGAGATAGTGTTCAATACTCTAGAGTCCATCAGTCCAAATGCATGTATATGAAGTGTATCCCAATAGAGAGGCTATATATGAGCCAACACCTTGGATCACACAATGAAGAATTACATTGTATGGTCCTGTGTTTGATGACCCATTATAGACTGACATTTGTCTACACTTGGCAATAAGATCCTGCATACATATAACTCAAACACAATATCAAATACACCTTAATTCATCTTAGTTCAAGGTCTGACTTCCTACAAATCTGAGGTATTGTGGAGACAAATCCCAACAGTAAGTCACTTTACATCTTGGAAATTCCGGTATGCACCGAATACTTAGAACAATGCACCTCTCTCAATATGTCTTCCCAGATTTCACCGCCCTTGGGAATGTAGAGCCTGCCACAAAAATGAATGAGGTCGTCCTTCATTGTATACTCTTTAGTAGATCCATCCTCAATAGATTTAATCACAAGGGCCAGAGCAGCATCCTTCCTTTTCTCTGCCCGAATTCGATATCGAATGTCATAAACTATGCTCATGATAGCTAGATATTCAGTATACATCTCAGGGTAATCCTTACACACTAATGTGATCTCCATCTACCGAAGAACTCGAGTCAATTCCATACTCATCAACTAAGACTCAGGGCTCGACACTGGTACTTTTCTGCTCAATGTATTAGCTACAGAGTTTGCTTTCCCGGTGTGGTAGTTCAATGTAAATTCATAATCACACAAAAATTCTAACCACCGCCACTGCCTCAAGTTCAGCTCTTTATGAGTGTGAACCTACTTCAAATTCTCATGATCCGAAAAGATCTCGCATTGGATGCCATAGAAGTAGTGCCTCCAAACCTTTAAGGTGAACACCACAGCTCCCAACTCTAAATCATGCACTGGGAAACTAACCTCATGCTTCTTCAACTTCCTTGAAGCGTGTTGAAGCTTGTAGAGACAGGGCAATTTGATGTCTAACTGCCGCAATCATCTTGTCTCCTCGGTCTAGCGGTTCGAGTCAGCGGTCTGATATCTCCTTGTTATGGAAGTATGGTTCTGTTGTCTGTTGGTTAGCTGCAAAAACTGAATGATGATTAGCTGTAGCATCAGCCTGGATGAAGCCGCAATGGTCTGGATGAAGCCGCAATGGTCTAGATGAAGCCGCAATGGTCTAGATGAAGCCGCATTGGTCTAGATAAAGACGCAGCAGCTTAATGTTGATCAGCCGTAGCAGTGGTCTGGATAAAGAAACATTAGTTTAGATGAAGGCGCAACTATCTTAGTAAAGCCACAATAGCTGAATGGTGATCAGTCGTAGCATCAGTCTGGATGAAGCCTCCGTAGTCAAGATGAAGCCGCAGCGGTCTGGGTGAAGCCTAAGCAGTAGATAAGTGGTTAACAGCAACAGCCGTCTGGTTGCAACTAGCGGTTGCAGTCTGATAGCTTGCTGCAGCTATGGTCTGATGGATAGTCGCAACTGCGGTCTGGTGGCTCCCATAGTTGCAGTCTGGCAGCCTATTCCGACGGTCTTCCTTGGCGGTTTGGCGACTCCTTAGTTTCCTCTTGGTGTTATGTTATTCTTTGTATAGTGGGCGGTTTGACCATGTCAAAATGCTTAGGCCGCCCGACTTGTATTTAGTCCCATATCGATTGTTGTATTCTCTCATCTCCACCAATTTCTATGAATAAGGGGGCATACCTATGTAATAATTATCTTTTTGGAGCAATTAAATTTGCTGTTTATTTACCTCTTTGTCGTTTATTCGCTCTTTTTTCACATGGTATCAGAGGGATCCAATCCATTGCACCAATCAGAGAGCGGTTTGTTTATTAAACCGCGCGGCCTTTTCTTCCGGCTTCTTTAACACACTACCCGCCCTTCTAGTCACTGTTTTTGTGACTTGTTCCCTTGCGAACTTTTCTGTTCACGTGGCCTTCCTTGCTAGCCGCTCTGTTTTTCTCTTTCTTGCTTGTGGGTGCTTGTTTGTGCGGGTGTTATGGGTTCCTTGCCGCATTTGCTTCTTTGTAGTTTGCTGTGCGGCTTGTTTTGTTTAGGTCGCCTTCTTTTGTTAGTCGCTCTTCTATGTGGCTTGTTCTGTTCATGTGGCTTCTTGCATGTTCGCGCTTTATTCTCTCCTTTCTTCCCGCGGGTTGTTTCTTCTAGCAGGCTCTGCATTTGGTCGCGACATCTTCCTTGTCGCTGGTGTGTTGTAACCGTGATCGTGCGGTCTCTTTTACTCTGAAAGTGAGGGTAAGATCTATCTTAACTCTAGAGGGGGGGGGGGTGAATAGAGTATTTTAAAGTAAATTTACAATTTAAAATTGTACAGCAGTAAAGGCTTAATTTATGTATAGGTGTAAGTTGTTTTGATATAGAAATAAATCTAAAGCAGTAAAATAAAAACCACAGCACACAGCAAAGAATATGCACAAGAAATAAGAAGACACAAGGAGGTATAGTGGTTCCCCAAAAACCTAGGTACATCCACTCTTCTACCACCCTTGGTAGGAATCCACTGCAGGATGAGTTGATCAGGTGTCCTGGGCACCAATGAGCTTTTGATAAGGTACTCAAAAACCAAACTGGATTTTTTGATCAGGTGTCTTGCCACCACTGAGTTTTGACAAGGTTCTCAGAACCAAAAAATCAAAAACTTTTGAAGGGAGTCTTGATAACCCTTTTACAGCAGGAAAAGAAAAAGGAAGAGGTGAAGTTGTCTTCTCTGTCTCAATCACTGAGAGAAGACTTAGTGGATTGATTGTGTTGTCAAAGCTCCCCCTGAGATGTAGATGGTTCAGAGATGAGAGCTTTGCTAGGGTGATAGGTCTTCAGAAGCTCCAGATCTCCAGCAGAAGATGGTTTCAGCAGAGGCTAAAATATGAATTGTCTTGAGTCCCTGATGTTGAAGCTATGATCACTTTTCAGTATACCAATATTCAACTAATTCTCCAGGATTGATCACTTGATTTTTCTGAGTTGATCTCACTATCCTGTGAATCTGTACTGAGAATTTCTTTTTCTTTTTATCCTATTGTAGATTGTCTATGCTTGTGTAGTATCTTGTTGTATTATATATCAGACTAGAGAAGAAAGATGTTTTATTCTCTGAAGATCCTCTGTCCAAGATAGCCGTTAGCAGTCAATAAATGTCTTTCATAAATGTTTTGTCTTCTGGAGGAAAGTCCAATAAACATTCTCTAATAAATCCCTTGAAACTTGCTCCAGAATAAATGAAAACGACTGACAAATCTCTTGAAATAAATGTTGAGAGAATTTTAAAAACATTCCAAAAGCTGACTGAATTTGAGTCCTCAAAGTCGTCGATCTCTCAGAAAAACGTCGATCTGAGCTATACGATCGTCGACCTGAGCTCAAAGATTGGATTGAACATCAGACAGAAAACGTCGAATTGAGCTCGAAGATCGTCGACCGGAGCTCAGCGACTTGAAGAATAAGCTGAAGGCAGATCGTCGATCTGAGCTCGAAGATCGTCGACCGGAGTTCGACGATTTAGCAGAGTTGAGCTCAGAGAGCGTTGAACGGAGTTCGACGTTTCGTTGACCTAAGCTCGATGAAAACTATCTTTGCCTCAGCTCTAAGTCTTGAACAATGAATGGTCCTGGAGGCAACTTCAAACCTAAGTTCTAAGCCCTAGACACATTCTAATGTTGACCTTTTCAACTATACATCTAGGTCAAAGTGATTCCCTAAAAACATAGTGATCCTTGCCCAAATTAGTAATAGGGTGTTCCAACATACTCTTCTCGCGCGGGTTGTTGCCTCTACTCGCACGGTCTCTTCTTGCTTTACTCCTATTTGGTGGCAGATTCTGCGGTCTTTTTTTTGGCTTGTCTCTCAATCCGGGCAGTTTGTAGTTGTTTTTTTATAGCCATCCTATCTTTCCCTTCTTCTCCCGCTACTTCTGCTGCTGGTATGTTGGCCATTACTGGAAGGTGGCTCATTTGTTCTGGTGCCTCTAATCATATGACGGGGAATTCTCGTCTTTTCCCTTGTCTTGCCAAGAGTAATCGTTTGCCTCTGGTTCTTATTGCGGATGGTTCCCTGTATCTGGTTAGTGGGTCTGACACAGTACATGTTACTCTATCTATTGAGCTTCAGTACACTCTTTATGTCCCAAGTTTTCCATGCAATCTTCTTTCTGTCACTGCTCTCTACAAATAGATGAACTGTGAAGCTATTTTTACTGCTTCTACCTGTGTGTTTTGGGTCCCTCACTCCCAGGAGATGATTGTTACTGGGACCACAAGCGGTGGGTTGTTCTACCTTGATACCTCTTCGGCTTTTCAACTTCCTCTTTACTTCAGTGACATTTCGCCTTGGGCATCCTCATCCTCGGATTCTTTATCACCTTCTACCTGATTTACCTCAGGAAGATTCCTCCCTTAATTATGAGGCGTGTCGATTTGGCAAACATCACCATTCTACTTTTCCCGCTAAAAATGGATGCAGTTCCTCTCATCCTTTTGATCTTGTTCATTCAGATGTTTGGGGTCCTGCTCCCCTTCCGACTGTTGGGAGAGGTAGCATGTATTTTGTTACCTTTATTGATGATTTCTCTCAGTGTACGTGGCTGTACTTATTACATGATCAATCTGAAATATTTTCTATTTTCTTTGCGTTCTATAACGGGATTTTTACACAAATTGATACTCCGATTAAAATTATTCACACTGATAATGCCAAGGAGTTTCTTAGTAATAAATTCTCTTCATTCTATTTGAATCAAAGCATTGTCCATCAAACAACGTTTCCTTACACTTCTCAACAGAATGGCATTGCTAAACGTAAAAACATCCATATTTTGGATGTGGATCGTAGCCTTCTCTCATATGCATGTTCCCCGGTCTTATTGGTCATGCTATTCTTCTCTCTTATTTTCTCATTAATCGAGTTCCGTCTTCGGTTCTCGGTGGCAAGACTCAATTTTCTATCTTGTATCCTGATAGGACTCCATTTCCTTTATCTCCTCGTGTCTTTGGATGCATATTATTTTTTCACTCACGCTCTTCTGGTCGTGACAAACTTTCTCCTCGTTCTATTAAGTGCATCTTTCTGGGTTATTTCCCGACACAAAAGGGATATCGATGTTTTGAACATGTTCTTAGGAAACAATATGTTTCCGCAGATGTTACTTTCTTTGAAGATGTTCCATTCTTTTCTTCTCCCTCTATTCTCCCTTCTTCCACTGATTCCGCTTCTTATTCTCTTATGTCAGTACCTCTTCCAAAGCCTGTACCTATTCCTTCTCCTTCTATTTCTGTCTCTGATTCTTCTCTTGAGCTGCTACCACCAGCACCTGGGCCAGCAATCCCTTCTTCGGATGGTACTGATACTGTAGACCGAGCAGATCTTGATTTTCGATTGCTCCTCGAAAAGGTGTTCGGTCATGCACTCAACATCCTCTTCATGATGTGGTTTCTTATATGCGGTTGTCTCCTTCATCTCAAATATTTTCTCTAGCATTATCGACAAATGTTGTTCCAACTTCCTATAAAGATGATCTTATTTTTCCTCATTGGAAAGCTGCTATGGATGAAGAGATGAACACTCTCATTGAATGAGGTACTTGGACTCTTATTCCAACCCATCCAGGAGCTAATGAGGTTGGCTGTCGCTTGGTATTTGTCATCAAATTTCTTCCTGATGGTACTATTGATCGTTACAATGCCCGACTTGTTTCCAAAGGGTTTACGCAAACCTATGGCGTGGATTTCTTTGATACTTTCTCTCCTGTTGCTCGGATTACTACAAACACTGTTCTCTTTTCGGCGGCTATCAATAAGGACAGGGAAATGTCTCAGTTGGATGTGAAGAATGCCTTTCTTTATTGGTATTTGCAAGAAATAGTATATATGGAGCAACCTCTTGGGTCTGTTGCTCAGGGGGAGTCTCAGGTCTGTAAACTACGAAAGGTAATTTATGGTCTTAAGCAAAGTAGCAGGGCCTGGTTTGATAAGTTTAACAGAGTTATTTCTATGATTGGGTTTGCTCGGAGTGCTGCAGATCATTTTTTTTTCATCCGCAAAACCTCGACTGGTCTTGTTATTCTTGCGGTTTATGTGGATGACATTCTTCTTACAGAGGATGATACAAACGGTATTGCCATGACAAAGAAGCATCTGCTTCAGCATTTTGTTACCAAGAATATGGGATCTCCTAAGTACCTTCTGGGGATTGAGATATCTAGGAAGTCTTGTTCTATTATTCTTTCACAGCGGAAGTATGCCTTAGATCTCTAGAAAGAAACAAGTCTTCTTAGGGCTAAACCCGCTCAGACTCCTATGGCTGTTGGAGATGATAAATGTTGGAATGATAATTCTCCTGTTCTTGAAGATGTTACCAGATACAGACATCTTGTGGGTAAAATCATTTATCTGAAAGTCACAAGACCAGATATTTATTATGCAATAGGGAAAGTGAGCCAGTTTATGCAGGCCCCTAGAGAATGTCATCTGCAGTCAGCTCTAAAGATTTTAGAGTATATAAAAGGTGCACCAGGAAAAGGGCTCTTATTCCAGAAAAGGGGACACTTGAAGGTTGAGGCTTATTCTGATGCTAGCTATGCAGATGATAAGTAAGATAGAAGATCTACATCTAGTTTCTGCACTTTTGTTGGAGGTAATCTAGTAAGCTGGAAGAGCAAGAAACAGGTTGTAGTTGCAAGATCAAGTGCAGAAGCTGAATATAGAAGTATGGCTCAGACTACTTGTGAGTTGAAGTGGCTACAGACACTCTTGCTTGATCTGGGAGAGTTTTATGATCATCCCCTACCTATGTTTTGTTATAATAAGAAAACTATATAAATTTCGAGAAATCCAGTCTTTCATGAGAGAACAAAACATATCGATGTGGATTGTCACTTCATCAGAGATGAGATTTTAAAGAATCAGATCTGCACACCGTTTGTCACCTCAGTGAGAGAACTAGCTGATTTCTTAACCAAACCTGTTTCTCCTTTTGGGGAAGTTTATAGTAAGCTCGGCATGGTGGATATATATGCTCTAGCTTGTGGGGGAGTATTGAAGCTTGTAGAGACTGGGTGGTTTGATGTCTAGCTGCCACAGTCAGCTTGTCTCCCTGGTCTAGCGGTTTGACTTAGCGGTCTGATATCTCCTTATTATGGAAGTGTGGTTTTGCAGTATGTTGGTTAGCAATAGCAGCTGAATGATGATTAGCTATAATAGTGGTCTGGATGAAGCCGTAGTGGTCTGGATGAAGCTGCAGTGGTCAAGATGAAGCCGTAACAGCTGAATGTTGATAAGCCATAGCAGCGGTCTGGATGAAGCCACATCGGTCTAGATGAAGCAATAGTAGTCTAGGTAAAGCCAAATCAGCTGAATGTTGATCAGCTGTAGCAGCCGTCTGGATGAAGCCGCAGTGGTCTAGACGAAGTCGCAGCGGTCTAGGTGAAGCTTCAACATCAGATAGATGGTTAACCACAACCACGGTTTGCTGGCAACCCGCAGTTGCAGTCCGATAGCTTGCTGTAGCTGCGGTCTGATGGATAGATGCAACTGCAGTCTGTTAGATCAAATAGTTGCGGTCTGGCGGCCTGTTCCAGCGGTCTTCCCTGGCGGTTTGGCGACTTTCCTTAGTTGTTGCTTGGTGTTTTGTTATTCTTTGTATAGTGGGCGATTTGACCATGTCAAAATGCATAGGCCGCCCGACTTGTATTTAGTCCCACATAGATTGTTGTATTCTCTAATCTCCCCCAATTTATATAAATAAGGGGGCATATCAATGTAATAATTATCTTTTTGGAGCAATAAAATTTGCGGTTTATTTACCTATTTGTCAGTTATTCGCTCTTTTTTAACAAAGCGTAAGCGATCACATGCTCGTGGTGCATCAACAATGATCTCATCCCTTGATAGGAGGCATTAGTGTAAACTTGAAATCCCTCTTTCCTTGATGCAGGAGCTAGGATGGGTGCGGCGTTAAGTCTATCTTTCAGCTCTTGAAATGCAGCTTCACACTGGGGTGTCCACTCACATGACACACCTTTCTTCCTCAAAGTAGTGAGGGGAAGGGCTATCTTTGAGAATCCTTTCATGAACTTGCGATAATTTCCAGCAAGTCCAAGGAAGCTCCGTACATCGGCCGCTGAATTCAAAGGCGACCATTACTTCATGACACGCAGCTTGTCTGGGTCCACAACTAGTCCACTCTACTAATCACATGACCCAAGCAGGCAACTTCTCGGAGCCAAAATTCATATTTGTTGAACTTGGCAAATAGGGCATGCTCTTTAAGCTTCTTCAAAACTAAGGTCAAGTGCTCTGTATGCTCCTCTTTTGTCTTTGAATAGAACAAAATATCATCGATGAAGATGATGACGAAAACATCTAAGTGCATTTCGAACATCGGTTCATCAAACTCATGAACACAAAAGGGGCATTTGTGAGTCCAAACGGCATCACCGCAAACTCGTACAAACCATATCTCGATCTAAATGCTGTCTTTAGGATATCTTTCCCTTGTATCCTCAACTGGTAATACCCCGAGCGCAGATCCAGTTTGGAAAATCAATGCGCTCCTACCAGCTGATCGAATAACTCATCAATCCAGGGTAGGGGATGTGTTTCGCATCGTTAGTCGGTTGAGCTCCCAATAGTCTATGCACAACCTTAATGTTCAATCCTTCTTCTTGACAAATAGAACAGGGGTTCCCCAAGGTGATGAACTGGGGCAAAGAAACCCTGATTCTACCAACTCCTGTAACTGAACCCTAAACACGACAAGTTCCTTTGGAGCCATTCAGAAAGGGGTCCGAGAGATGGGCTTGGCACCCGGTACTAATTTAATTTGAATGTCCACCTTTCTATATGGGGGTAATCCTAACAACTTCTCAGGAAATACCTCAGGGAAGTCCCGCACTACCCGCAAGTCTTTCATACTTGGTGCCATCTCTATTAGTTCAAAGCATATTGTTGAAACCGAAAAATCGGTCTTTGTGGAGTTTGACCCTTGGGGAAGGGGTGATTGCACACTTACTTCTCTCTCACAAGCTAAACAACCAAATAATTAGTATAAGGAACAAACCCAAGGCTACAGCACGGAGGTCCCACCACACACCAAAAAGATCCTAAAGCACTTCCTCTCCTTAGCCATGTGCTGAACTAAGGATACCTCAAAAAGCGCAGGGCACAAGTAAGCATGCCTTTTGAGGTACCCCCTTGGGTCTATTTATAGTATCAAGAAATCTGGTCTGCCAACAACGTAACTCCGTTGTTCAAAGGGGCTATATGCAGCCCAAAGTGGTTTGCCAATAACCAAACTCCGCTATTTTGAGGAGCTGAATGCAGGCCTCTAAGGGTATCCAGGTAAATTTACCTCTACACCCCACTAAGCGAGTGGTCCATGCGAGCACCACTCGCCTAAAGGGTGTGAGTGATGGGGAAGCCATGCACTCTTCTCCTCAACATCTCAGTAGGCGAGTGGTCCATGGGAGCACCACTCGCATAAAGGGGGCGAGTGCTGGGGGAGCAAGGAACTCGCCACTACAACACTCCCCTACAGATGATTCTAGAGGGGTCCCGCGCTATACAATGCCAAGGAATAGAAGATGCCGAATTCACTCGGCTCCTCTCAACGCCAAAGAGCAAAAGGTGTTGAGTGCACTCGGCATACACCGGAAGGGTCTCGCTCCTAGGGATCCCGTGAAGCAAAGGTACCCTGGGGGGAGAAGACCCACTAATCGAATACAGGGTTGTACATAATCCCCGCTCTTTGCGAGCTTCTATAAAGGTCAGAAAGAATCATTCAACAACAAGTATTTGATGAGTGCTTGCTGACCTAGAAGGGAATCGTTTGCGGGCCCCGCTCTGGCTCTATAAATATTATGACGAGGGCAGATGCTTTCTTGCCCTTTCTCAACCTTCTTGGTTCTCGCCTCCACGGAAATGTCGCTCTCGAAGGAAGCTCTGGATCTCCTTAATGCTATCCGTGCCAAGGACAAGGCCTTGATGGGTTCATTCGCCCCCTAACTTACACGCAAAGTCCCTAGGTCATCCCCGAAGATGAAAAAGCAAAGGTGGTCAAACACGATAAGACCAGAGACAATTTAGTCTCACAGGAGCCTTCCAACTCCGGGATTCCTCTGGTATGTTCACTCGCCTTCTACTACTTGCTTGGGTAAAGAAGGATGCTGACGCTCTGACCGCAGATTCCGCCGAAGGAAAAAGAAGTTGGGGAAGCAAGTGCCGAACAACACTCGCACAGGGCCGGGAATGATGAGATGGCCCACGAGATCACATCTCTACTCCAGACATTGAAACCGGATGCTCCTTTGAGAGAGAAATATAAGCCTTCTTTTGTCATCTAGCTCATCACCAGGTGGCTCACCTGCCTTTTCTTCGCAGCTCCCCCTTTTGGAGTTGCAGGGTTGCGAGTTCCCATGCCGAGATCTGCTGCCCGCCAAATTCCTGTGGATCCCGCCTTGAGCCTTCAATCCCCAGCAGATGTTGTACCCATCCTTCCTCCGCAGGTCAATACCTCTACTGCTGAACCAACAACTTTCCCCCCGGGCTTGGGAAAGGGAACATAATATTCAACACTCCCTTCAAAGGGTGGCCCGACTCTTCTCGCCGACCTTTCGACAAGGATGCGAATTCTGGACCTGGTAATGAACCCTTTTGCTTTTCAAAAAAGGAATGAGAAATCGGGACACCAAATACTATTTAACCCAGGCTTCCACAAGATCTCTTCCACCGATGTCGATATTGATGAGGAGGAGATCTCACCTCTCCCTTCTCCAGGTTTGATTGCCGAATATTTATGCGACCCGAAGGATGCCAAGAGGATGAAGCGATAGCTGGTGGAGATACTCCAGAAAAAATCTTTCCTGCTGCGCGAGATCGCTAACCAAATGCAGGAGAACCAGGAGTCTGGAGAGAAGCAACTTCTTAGCATAGAGATTAGTTACACGTAATTGATCGCCAACCTATGGGAGAGGCAGGCGGCAGGTTGAACTACCACCACCTTCATCTTGCGAGAGCCGAGGATCAACTACACCTTTCTCAACAAGAACTTCAAACAATGCACTCTCTTTGGACCTTGGAGGAGCGAAGCCTGGGTCAACTGCCTCTTCCCGGACCAAGATGGAGCTCAATTCCTCAGCTCCCACCCTAAGATACATGGACAAGTCCTCCCCTTCCTTTGGAACTTGGAGGAGCGGAGCCTGGGTCAACTGCCTCTTCAAGGCTTGGAATGCATCCTCACACTCCTTGTACCACTCGAACTTCTCACCCCCCACTCAATGCTTTGAAGAAGGGGGAGCACTTTTCTCCCACCTGAGAGAGGAACCTACTTAGCCCGAAAAACTTTCCTTTCAGCCATTGGACCTCCTTGGCATTTTGAGGTAACCCCAACTCCATGATCATACTAGCCTTATTAGGGTTGGGCTCTACACCTGCAGGAGTAAGGAGATGGCCTAGGAACTTACCCATGCTTGCCCAGATGACACACTTCAAGGGGTTCATCCTCATTTTGTATTTCCACACGGTACTGAAGGTCTCCTCCACATCCCAGAGATGAGAGTCCACCTCCCGGCTTTTGATCATAAGATCATCTATGTACACATCCATGTTCCTCCCATTTTGCTTTAAGAAGACCTGGTCCATCATCTTTTGAATTATTGCCCCCACATTCTTTCGCCGAAAGGTCATCATTTTGTAGCAGTAGCACCCATCCACGGTGATGAAGGAGACATCTTTGATGTTCGGTGGGTGCATCCTAATTTGATGATAACTTTAAAAAGCATCTAAGAAACTCATCACAAAAAAAAACCGACTGTTGAGTCAACCAGCGCGTCGATCTGAGGCAAGGGGTAATAATCCTTGGTACATGATTTATTTAACAAGGTAAAATCAACACACATCTTCCACCGGTTGTCTCCTTTTTTTACCATTACAACATTGGAGACCCAGCCGGGATATTTGATTTCGGACACGAACCCGACATTTAGGAGCTTTGCCACCCCCTCCCTGATAGCTCGACCAGCTTGTCCACTGTGGACCTCTTCTTCTACTAGATGGGGCAGGCTTCAGGATCCAAGTTGAGTCAATGGCAGGAAACGTTCGCATAAATCCCCAACATTTCTGTCGCGCTCTATGCGAAGACGTCCACGTTCTTCTTGATGCATTTCAGCATCCTCCCTTGGTCCTCCGGGCTCAACCCCCCACTGATGCGCACCTTCTCCATCCTGCCTCCCTAGATGAGAACCTCCATCTCGACCACCTCCTCGACAATATCTAGTTGGTACTGCTCTTCCCACTCTCCAACGGCTCCTTCACCTGGGACCTCCTCCTCCTCAGCTTCCTCCACGACATCACCTTGGTCGGCACCTCCAGAACTCCTTCTACCACCTCTACCTGGGTACGGACTCCTTCCTCCACTTCCATCTCCTCTACCTCTCCTTCGGCCTCCTACCTAGATAGCTCCTCCATCCTCCTCTCCATCTCCTCGACTCCTCCCTTCCAAGAGATGGAGTTCACCGTAGTGACATAACACTCCCTTGCCACCTTGGGGTCTCCCCGGAACCTGACGTGGATGCCCTTAGCGTTGAACTTCAAGAAATGATGGAAAGATGAGGGCACGCAGCGGAAGGAACTGATGAGGGTCCGTCTGAAGATAGAGTTGTAACTGCTAGGCGCGTCCACGATGACGAAACTGTAGTTTCTAGACTGCCCCCCAAGGTAATGATGCTAAAGATCACGACAGTGAACCGGTCGCACAAGTAATATAAAATGGGCGAGTTTTCCCAAGTATCGATCTCTCAAGGAACACAGTAAGGTGGAGTTAATTTCGAGGAGGACTTGAGATTGAAGTCCTTAGGTCGTAGGTAACGAAATAGGGGGTTTAGATGGTTGCGATAAAAGAAAATAAAACACTATCAACTACTCCTATGCAACGCCGCTATGCGAAGCTTTGCCAGGTGGGATGGAAGACTAGCCGGGCCGATATGCACCGAATCGCTAGGTGGATGAGCGAGTAGGCTTGCGGAATGAGCGTCAAGAGCACCTCTTCGCAACGCACGCCTCTAGCAATTGCTAGTGCAGCAAGGGTGGATGGTGAATGGAATATGGCACACCTCAAGAAAATATAACAAAAATACAAATCGCATAGACATGATTTTATATAAGCGTTTTACAACTAAGCGCACATCATCTATAAATAAAGTTTACAACAACACATAAACAACAATAAAGGAAGAACAAGGCAAGATATCGACTGTATCCGAAGTCTTGCTGAGGATTCATGGTTGGAATCGCCGGGTTGTCCATCCACGTCCAAGCTCGGTCCTCAACTGCGTCTGGGATAGAGAAGGGTTGTCACCACCTTCCAATGGCCCGTCTTCTTCATGTCACAATAGTGGACAAAAGTTGCAAGCTTCCCTTTGCTTGATGGCTATGGCGTTGAAGCTTGAAATAAGCCCAAGAGATGATGGAGGAGGCCGAGAGGATGCTCCGGCTTTGATTTTGCGGTGAAAGCTTGCCCGGAGCCCCTCCCTACGGTGGAGGATGAAGGGAAATGGCGGAAGCCTTCGTCGAAGATGAAAAATGGCGGAATAAATCGATCGATCCGGAATTAGGGCGGGACCTGCGATATTTATAGAAAGCAGAATTGAACAATGCGCATAATCACGGGCGCACGACCAGTGGTCGTGCACACTATGGCCAGTGATCGTGCATATTGGCATGGAAGAATAAAGGGAAGAACTGGGGTAACGCGCACGAGCGATGGCGCACGACTAGTGGTTGTGCGCACTATGTCCAATAGTCATGCGATTACCCTAGACAAAACTCCAGGAAAAGAGGAATCAATGAACACGATCAGTGGTGCACGACCGGTGGTCGTGCGCACTATGTCCAATTGTCGTGCGATTTTCCAGGCAGAACTTGGAAAAATGGAGAATAGTGCGCACGATCAGGGGTGCACGACCAGTGGTCGTATGCATTAGATTCGATGATCGTGCACAGTATACCTATTTCCAAAAAGTCCCGAAGCACGCACACGGCCCCTGCACCAACACTGATATGTGCAGACATTTCTTACAATCACAAAAAAAGGAGTACAAAAAACAAAAGCACAAAAATATACAACCACGGGCCTAAATGTGCACTTCCTATGGTAATAAAGATAAGATGAAAAATATACGATAATGAACTAAAAGTGAAGTGCAAGCAAAGGAAAACAAGCCCAGATGAGTCCGAAAATAGGTATATAAAATGGACTCATCACACCCCAGACTTAACTGTTTGTGCGTCCCGAGCAAACAAAATCTAAGCAGATAGGGAAAGTTACTAACTAACAAAGAAATTGAAAAAACAGAGTACCATGCGAAGTCGCGTGCTCGCGTGAGTAAAAATACAATAGAGAAAATTTCTAAGTATGCAGAATAATTTATATTTTTCACAATGCGTATCAAAATGTTATTACTACTCAAAAGTAGAATCACGGTGAATCACCCGGTCACGCGTAGGAAGAAAGTTGGCAGGACACTAAGGTGAGCTTTGCAAAAGATCGGGGCTCAGGATCACCTCCAAAGGAATCCACCAATGTTGGGGACTATACGCTTGCCCATTCACACTCTCTCCACGATACTAGTTCGAATCAAGCGCAAATCCGTAGTAATTTAGGATTAGAGATGGGGCATGGGTTACGGTGAGGTAAATAATGATAAACAGGGAGGCTAAGCACCTAACCCAAATGAGCTATCCTAAAACAAAAGAATCCAACCGCTAACCACAATACAAACGAGTACGCTATACCCCCAAACTTAACTTTTAACATATGGGTGTGTGCACCGCCTACTCCACATATAATCACATATCCAAAAAGATTTTCAATAAAACTTTTTCTTCTTCTTTTTTCTTTACAAATATTTTTCTTTTTTTTTCTTTTTCATCATTTTCTTTTTCATCTCAACAAATATAGACTTGGGAGAACTTCCACATATTCACAAATAATATCATCACATCACATCCCAAAATTATAATTAAACACTAAAACTCAACTTAGGTGTGCGACAAGGATCGGCTATGAGGCTTTGGTGAATGAAGGTGGAGCTGAATCAAAAGAAGGGTAGGCACAACGGGGCTTAGCGATGATAAGACGTTAGGAATGGGTACAAAGCTCAACAGGGCAAAAATGATGGCCTACATCACACTAATGCTAGACTAACCATGTACCCATGCTTCGAGAGTAGCTTGGGGCAAGTTCTTAGCCACCGAGAAAGATAATCCTTCCTCCCGACTCGAGCAAAATGAGTCTAGTGACGGCTACACACATCCCTACACTACCGTTTGATTCACACCGGATTCACCAACTTTTGAGTAGAATAAAAAGTATTTACACAAATATAAAATTACAAATCTATAAGCATACTGAAAAATTAAATCTACTCGAATTTCTGCACGAGACGAGAGCAATTGACTAGAAGCACAGCAAGGTCAATATTTTACTCTGTCTCACAATCCTAAGCCAGCACCATAATTTTCCCAAATCTAACAAAGAACGAGTTTAACTCGCGGCACGCTAACAGCTAAGCACACGCTCATGTGGGTGCAGTGGTGTGCAATGAAATGAACTAATCAAAATAAAACAATAAAAGCTTCTAGTATGCACATGAAATATGCACGTGCAAAAGGTAACAAACTTAAGCTCTCCCCAAGACTTAAACTAAACAACACATCATAAGAAATGGAAATTAAAATCATAAAGGACTAAGGGAAGAGGTTACCCAATGCTCAGCTAGTGAGCATACCAGAAGACGCATAAAAAGTAGAAGCAGGCCCGCCATACGAAGAATCACAACCCCGCCAATGCGTAGTTTCCATGAATACCTGCAGGGGTGAGCTCTGCAAAAAAAAAGAAAAATATACAAAAAGAAATACTAAAACTCAAAAGAGACATGAAAAATAAAATGCAGAAAATATAAGATAACTACTGGGGTTACTGTCATCCCAGCACGACTTATTAAATTCTATACAGTTCCAGCTAATGGGCCACTGAAAAGAAAAATGCACAGGTAACTGGCCTAATATCCGTTGCAGTAACGGGTACCGATACGGAGATAGAGCAGTTACCCCTCTGCCCAAATAGTCGTACCTGCTTCTCACAGGAAGAGGAAATAGGAATTAAGATGAGGAGGAGTCCTGGTCCTCACTCATCTCACCTCAAAACAAATCCTTGCCTAGCAAGGTATCGTCCACCTCAAAGTTTGCTGGGGGCGAAGGTGACGGCAGAGGCTTCCACTGTGAAGGAGGTAGGAACCTCCTCACACAAGAGGATGCACTCGTCGACAGCCTGAGCGTAAGGCTCAACATCAACCCAACTTACCCGTAGAGATTCAACCTACACAGGCTCAGATAAAGAAGGGGGATCAAGAAATAAAAGAGACGAAGAACATAAGGAAATAATCGGGGGAGTGATCCCGGTTTCACTCCCAGCAGGCTCCGCACAATGATCACTATTGGCATCATATGAGTCATGATGATGGGGATCTGAGAATAGGAGGTCCTCGGTGGTGGTTTGGATCCCCTCATCCAACAAGTGGAAATTTCCTAATCAGAAAGGATCTCCTCATCAACACACCTCGGTGCGGCATTATGTTCTAAGACGTAATACTCTCCATTGATGAGAATAATGTCCTCGTCACACCATGACGCAACCTCAGACTCAACATCACCATTGAGCACAACATCGTCAACCAAGTCACAAGAAAATAGAGTAGATAATTCTTGCAAAGAAGACGGAGGAACTACAATATCAGAGAAAATATGTTCGGGTTCCTCCGGTGGTGAATCAAAAAGTGGGTAAGAAGGCATAGGGGGAGACGGTACCACAATATCATCACACCGATCCGCAGCACCACCAAAATAACATGGTGGTACTGCGAAATTAACGTCAGAATCAGCAGGAGCAACCAATTGAGAGGTGGATGGAACGATTCAAATATCCGGCTCGTCATCCTCCTCCAACTGGTGCTGAAATTCTACGCAATCTTTCAGCACATGGTCGGTGCTACGACAACACAAACATCATTTTCCATTACTCCTCGGTCCAGGTGGGACAGGAGAGGAATAAAAAAAAGATGAATGCGTAGAAGAGGAGTGACCATAAGACCTGGGTTGGGTATATGAAGTACCATAGGAAGACAGTGCTCTATACACATAACCACGAGAATTATGGTCCCAATCTTCAGTGGGGCACTCATCACTACTATGCCTATAATCCTCGCACCATCGACAACGAATATTCATAAAAGAATACATGGTGCAAGCACAAATAATTCACCAACAGAATTTCTAAGCAAAGAATTAACTATACACTAGAAGATAAATAAAAAGGAATACCTACTACTGAAATATCAAAATTAGAAAAGGAATAAAGAAAATAAGCAACAAATTATAAAAAATAAAGCAAAGAAAAATAAAACATGGAATGAACAAATGGAAAAAAGGGCTTTCTTTCTCTTATCTCCCACTTCAAAAACTCACACGACTGTGTCCCCCGGAACTAGCGCCAAAAACTTGATGCTAAAGATCACGATAGTGAACCGGTCGCACAAGTAATATAAAATGGGCGAGTTTTCCCAAGTATCGATCTCTCAAGGAACACAGTAAGGTGGAGTTAATTTCGAGGAGGACTGGAGATTGAAGTCCTTAGGTAGGAGGTAATGAAATGGCGGGTTTTGATGGTTGCGATAAAAGAAAATAAAACACTATCAACTACTCCTATGCAACGCCGCTATGCGAAGCTTTGCCAGGCAGGATGGAAGACTAGTCGGGCCGCTATGCACCGAATCGCTAGGCGGATGGGCGAGTAGGCTTGCGAATTGAGGGTCGAGATCACCTCTTTGCAATGCACGCCTCTAGCAATTGCTAGTGCGGCAAGGGTGGATGGTGAATGAAATATGGTGCACCTAAAGCAAATATAACGAAAATACAAATCACATAGACATTATTTAATATAAGTATTTTACAACTAAGCGCACATCATCTATAAATAAAGTTTACAACAACACATAAACAACAATAAAGGAAGAATAACACCAGAGATCGATCGTATCCGAAGTATTGTTGAGGATTCACGGTTGGAATCGCCGGGTTGTCAATCCGCGTCCGAGCTCAGTCCTCAACTACATCTGGGATAGAGAAGGGCTGTCACCACCTTTCAATGGCCCGTCTTCTTCGTGTCACGATAGCGGACGAAAGTTGCAAGATTCCCTTTACTTGATGGCTATGGCGTTGAAGCTTGAAATAAGCCCAAGAGATGATAGAGGAGGCCGAGAGGATGCTTCGGCTTTGATTTGGCGGTGAAAGCTTGTGATAGTTTAACTTTCAAGGCAGCCTAAACACCTAGAGGGGGGGGGGTGAATAGGTCCTGCTTCTTTTTCTAAAACTTCTAGACAGAATTCAATTTATTAACTAATACAAAAACACAGCAATCACAGAAAACAACACATCACAGATTGCACTATGTTTTATAGTGGTTCCCCAAGGTCTGGGTACATCCACTTTCCCCCTTCACCTATCTAGCTGTATGCTAGATTCGGCCAAACTTCCACTTATCTCAGATCAATAGATCCTACAACTCAGAACCCAACAGGTTCCTACAACTCAGGCACAACTGCCCTACCTCAGCCTTGCCCCAAGGCCTACAACTCAGAGAATATCCTTCTCCTACACTCAGGCAATCAGCCCTACCACTCAGAGTTCAACACTCCTACACTCAGCCTTTATAACATAGGCTTACAACTCAGATCTGTATAAACAGATCCTACAGAAATATAGAAAAGATTGTTTTAAATTGTCTTGCCAAGTTGAGAGAGAAGAGGCAATGACAATTCTTAATCAGCTGATGCAATCAACTGTTTCTTAGCCTTCTTCAAAGCTTCTTGAAAATGTACTTAGCTGAGTTGATTCCAAACAGCTTCTTGAGAATCCACTGATGGATTCTTTCTTCTTCTTCAAATTCTGACTTGATCTCTCTCTGTCCAGAACTTTGAATGATTCTTCTGAATTCTGATTAGAACTCTTCTTAGATCTATCCTTAGATAGTCTTCTTAGATCTCCCGGAGAAGATCTTCTTAAGTGCCTAGCACTTTCTTGAAATGAGTAGAATATAACCCTTCTCCAATGTATTTCAAAGGATCAGTTCTATATCTTCTTAATTGTGTGTGTTGTTCTTTTTTCCTCTCCTTCTGAATCTGTCTATTTATAGACATTCTTCATGGTAACCGGCTGATCCGGTTTCTAACCGTTTTCTGACAAGTCTGACAACTTCAGTTAACTGGTGATAACCCACAGCTGTCAAGTCTTCAAACAAGTCCTGTGCCTTAGTGTTGAAACAGTCTGTCAGAAAGTGTCGAGACCATCTGTCTATTTGTGTCGACACAATTAACTTTGGTGTCGACACTGCCTTCAGTGATGTCGACAAAATTGCCTTTGTGTCGACACATCTTCTTCTGAAAATAACTTGGTCTTTGACTCTGCAGTGTGTCGACACAAGTCCTGTGTGTCGACACAGTTGTTGTAGAATCATAACTTTAATAAGTGTTGACTTACTCACTATGTGTCGACACATTCTGCTGGTGACGACAAACTTGTGGTCGACTATTTTCTTCTGTGTCGACATATTCAGATGATGTCGACAAACTTGAGATCGACTATACTCTTCAGTGTCGACACATTCTCCCAATGTTGAGGTCGACGTTTTTCTTCTGTGTCGACACAATTTCCCAGTGTTGTGTCGACTGACTTCTTCTGTGTCGACACTTTTTCCCAGTGTTGTTGTAGACTATGTTATGTGTCGACACTTTTTCCCAGAGTAGTGTCGACTTACACCTTCTGTGTCGACACACTTTCCCAGTGTTGTGTCGACAACTTTCTTCTATGTGACGACACATGTTCCTTTGTGTCGACACTTGGACTTAGAATTTTTCCTGTAAACTTTAACAATTCTTTACCTGCACATGTCAACTCAAAACAACATCAAATACAACATGATGTATATCATTGAGCTAGGTTGGGCTTCTTCAAATCAGGTACACATTTTCCAATGTACCCAACAATCTCCCCCTATTTGGAGAAGTCATAACCCTTATAGCCAATGATATACACCATTTAGAAATAGTATAAAATGATGATATATGACAATACACAGGGATACTTAATTATAAACAAAATAATAAGAACATCATGGATAAAACAACCTATCACAGATTTAACAAAATTTTGTTTATTACTGGGTAATGTTTGATTACATGGTTTTTCTTTGACTGATCACATTACATCATTACAAAAACATTATGAAAGAACTAAACATTATCAGGATTGATTAGGCTCTCTAATAACAATCCCTTGGCCAGATTTAATTTTAGCTGTCACAGGAGCTTCTGATTCTTCAGCCATCTTTTTTCCTTTAAGATCAGCTTTCTTCTTAGCTTCTTCCTTGAGCCTTTGCCTTTCAAAATAGTGAAAAGGCTTTGGGAAGTATTTGCTTGGCTCCATAGCATCAGTTGGAAGTCTTCCCATCTTAGCTTTCCTTCTGAATTGTACAATGGCTTCTTGTCTTGCCTCATACTTCTGCCATTCCTGCTCATTGTACCACTTGCCCCTTTCATGAACTTGATCTTTGACAGCTTTCCATGCAGTGAGTATTATATTTCTGGAAGTAGGACTCCACTGCTCAAAATCTGGCTTCAGCTCAGCCTGCTCTCTAAATCTTTTCTTTGACAGTAGAGCATCTTGCTGTTCTTGCAAATTTACCTCAGGCTTATCAACCTTTCCAAAGATAACATTTACAACTTCCTTTGAAGGACTATACATATATTGCACTTGCTGATCCAATATATCAAAATCTGGAGGGGGGTATATGACTTGGGCAACCTCAGGTTGGTCACCTTCAAGTAGTCCTGTTTGCAGACCTGACTCAGCCACCATGTTATCATCACACAATGGTGGATATCCCAATGTGGCTCTTATACTATTGGTCACCCATTTGGCATGCTCAGAGCCTGCATGAATTAGCATCCTCTCCCCCTTTATGGCTTCTCTTGAGACATGATCTCTAAGATCTTCTTTCTGGAATCGAATTTGGCCATCCAAATAATTCACTCCCTCCTTGAAAAATGGTCTTAACTTTTGAAGCTTTTCAGATATTTCCTGTTGAGAGGTTGTGATGGCAGTCTTAACAGATGCAATTGCAGCCTGAAAATTCTTATCAAACTCTGCCATTTCTTTGGCTTTATCTGCAGGCATCCCTGGAACAATCTTCTTCACCTCTTGAATGATCTCATTATGAGATTCAGTTAAATTGTCATTCATTCTTATTTGATTTTCCAGAACATAACCTTGCTTCAAAACAATATCATCCACCTTTGTAGAGATAGCCTGCTGTTGTTTAGCCAGATATACTACAGCATTGCCACCCTTGTGGAAGCAATCTGTCATTTCAGTTTTATTCAAGTTGACTTGAAATTGGATAGATTTGATATCTTGGGCTAAGTCAAACTGCAGAGTTTTGTTTCTTTCATCAACATATTTCTCAATGGCCACCCTGTGGTCATCCAATTTCACCTGTAAATCCACCAAGAACTTGTTATAATCAACTTCAGGAGGTGGAGGTGGAGGTGTTGTCTGTAAAGCCTGTTTATAAGTCTTGCTTCTTCTTTTAAATACAACCAGTTTTCTTTTCTTAGCCAACCTGGCTTCTTCAGTTTCAGATTCAGAAGTACTTTCAATGTGAACTCTATCTGCTTCAGTGCCATGTTGCTCAGTTTCAACATGTACTGGCTCCCCCTCAATTCTTTGCTCCTCCTCTATTTCTTGAACTTTTTCATTCTCTTGAACTTTCTCCACTTCTTGTTCTAGCTCTATGTCAAGAGGCTGCTCAACATCTTGGTCCTCTTCTATTCTATCAGTAGCTATGTCATCATTAGGAAATAACTCATCCAGAGTGTATTCCTTTTGAACTGGAGCATCTGAAGATAAGTCATTAGGTGCATCCTTGTGCACATTCTCAGGTAGCTGCATATCTGGAGTAGGAGAAGACACATGCTCCCCCTGAACCTGTGCAGTGAGAAAAAAAAAACTTTTAGAAAGTCTTTATAGTAAAATACATTTGCTCCCCCTACACCTGTACCACTTGTACCTGAGTAGGGGTAGATACATTTTGAGCAGGAGATTGAACAGGCTCCCCCTGCATCTGTGCAGATGTATCTACTTGATGAACTGTAGTGGAGGCAGGTTGTTCTTCACTCTGTATCCTTAGTGGGTCCTCTTGTTGTTGCTCAGTCTCGTGAGCTGGAGAAGGGGATCTCACAGGGGTGTCTGGCCTGCTCTCTTCAGGCACATCCTTAGTCAGCACCCTTTCCCACCTGGAGAATAGTCTCATGTCCATCCTTCTCATATGATTGATTTTAGATCCTGGCAGTTGCTGCATCACTTCAGGAATTGCTCCATTGAGATATAGACTTATGATCCTAGCCATGTTAGGCTTCTTGATCCCTTCTTTAATCTTGTCAAATAGAATTACTGACCAATCAGTAGGAATTGTAAAGACAATCCTGGTCATAAGGTTGAACATATAGGCAGAAATCCTATCATGTCCACCTGTCTTGCAGATAATTACTTTCCCAACTATTTCAGACAAGAACTTTCCTTGCTGATTCATACCTTTCCTATTGAATGCAGCTCCAATCTTCATGTTTGCATCCAAACCACACCATAGAAGGGCTTCCCTTGTCTTAGAACTAGGAACCTCTTCTTCATTTTCAACCACATGTAATTGCAAAAACTTTCTCAAACCTCTTTGAGTAACCTTAATCTTAGTCCCGTGAACAATGGACTTGATCTTGAGTTCAGTAGAATGGACTGATGCTGAGATAAAGAACTCATGCACCTCCTTTTTCCAGATCTTGGATGGTTCCGAGACAAGAAATTCTAACCCTGATGCAGAGAGAAGGGTGATAACTCCGTGAACATCAGGCGGCGCCTCTGCAAACGCCTGGCGCACCAACTCATACCCTTCATTAACATTGTCTTCAATCCTTGGCGCCATCGTTGTGTCGAGAAAGCTTGAGAGAAGAGAGAAAGAAAGACTGTCGACACAGGGTTTGAGTTTCGAAAACCTTGAAAGCGTGTCGACACAAAGAGCTTTTTGACCTATTTATAGCTTCTGTTGAAAGAAGTTCAAAAGGCGCCAAAGACAGTCTAAATGTGTCGACACAGACGGAATGTGTCGACACAAGCTTCTATTAACTCGACATTTCTTCAGTCTACTATGTGTCGACACCAATTTGTGGTTATGTCGACACCTTGGATATATAGTAGAAAGACAGAAATTCTGTGTCGACACTAAGACAAGTGTCGACACATATTTTGTAAGTGTCGACACCATAATTCTGGTTGAGTCGACATTACATTCCTGGTTAAGTCGACAATAAAACTCTTAAGTGTCGACACATATTCTCTGTGTCGACACAATATTTCTGACTTGTCGACATAATTTCTCTGAGTCGACACATTATTACTGAATGTGTCGACACATTCTTACTTAGCCAATTTCTGTAACTTCAATGTGTCCTTTTTAACACTTGATTATTGTTGTTACTACTTTTACTTACTTATTAACCATTTCAATAGCATTGTTAATGATTTTGTTTAATACATTAATCAATGGTTAACATACCTAATTCAATTTTGAATTTATTGAATTTGGTTTCATCTAAAGGCTTAGTAAATACATCTGCTATTTGATAATCTGTTTTTACAAATTCCAATGAGATGTCACCTTTTTCTACATGTTCTCTAAGAAAATGATATTTGATTTCTATATGCTTAGTTCTACTATGAGAAACTGGATTATTAGCAATAGAAATAGCACTCTTAGAATCACATAAAAGGGGTGTTCTACTTACCTGAATACCATAATCTTTAAGCTGATGCTGCATCCATAATAGCTGTGCACAGCAGCTTCCTGCAGCAATATACTCTGACTCAGCTGTGGAAATTGCCACACTAGTCTGTTTTTTTTACTACTCCAAGATATTAGTCTTCCTCCCAGGAATTGACAAGTACCTGTAGTACTCTTTCTATCCTCTCTACATCCTGCAAAATCTGCATCTGAATAGCCTGTTAGTTGAAAATCTCTATTCCTAGGGTACCAAAGACCTAGAGTAGGAGTTCCCTTTAGATATCTCAGAATCCTTTTTACTGCAGTATAATGAGATTCTTTAGGGCAGGCTTGGTACCTAGCACAGACACATGTTGCATACATAATGTCAGGTCTACTAGCAGTGAGATATAGTAGTGACCCAACTATTCCTCTATACAATGATTCATCAACAGGTTTACCTGCCTCATCTTTGCATATTGGCATACTTGTGCCCATAGGAGTTCTCATGGAGGAGGATGACTCCATACCATATTTTTTAATTAATTCCTTGGTGAACTTAGACTGGGATATGGACAATCCATCATCAGTCTGTCTTACTTGGAGTCCCAAGAAGAACTTAAGTTCTCCCATACTGCTCATCTCAAACTTCCCTTGCATAAGTTTGGCAAACTTTTTACAAAGGTTGTTTTCAGTAGATCCAAAGATTATGTCATCAACATAGATCTGGACTAAGATGATCTTTCCTTTGGATTCCCTAAGGAATAGAGTTTTGTCTATCTTTCCTCTTGAGAATTTATTCTCAATGAGGAAGGTAGACAGGGTTTCATACCAAGCCCTTGGAGCTTGTTTTAACCCATACAAAGCTTTCCTAAGCTTGTACACAGAATCAGGTTTAAGAGGATCTACAAAACCTGATGGCTGCTCTACATATACTTCTTCTTTAAGATCACCATTCAGAAATGCTGACTTTACATCCATCTGGTATACTTTGAAGTCTTGGTAGGCTGCATAGGCAAGGAACATTCTGATTGCCTCCAGCCTTGCTACTGGAGCAAAGGTTTGATCAAAGTCAATCCCTTCTTCCTGCCTGTATCCTTTTGCAACCAATCTTGCTTTATTCTTTATTATTATTCCACTTTCATCTAGCTTGTTCCTATAGATCCACTTAGTCCCAATTATGTTGTGGCCTCTTGGTTTAGGAACAAGCTCCCAGACCTTGCACCTTCTGAACTGATTCAGCTCCTCTTGCATAGCATCAATCCAGTACTGGTCTTGGATAGCTTCTTCAAACTTCTTAGGTTCCATTTGAGACAAGAAACTAGAATGCAAAACTGTGCTTTGATTTCTGCTTCTAGTTTGCACTCCTTGTCTTGGATCACCAATGATCTGATCAGTAGGATGATCTCTTAGATATCTTATAGCTGGAGGTAGATTCCCTTCAGGTTGAGCATCTCCAGCTTCTTCATTCTGCTGCTCCTCTTGGTTTTCATCAGCTTCCATTATCTCTTGTACTCCCCCTGGACAGCAGCCTTCATTTTCCAATGCTCCCTCTTCCTTTGAAGCTTCAGCAATGGAGAGCTTGTCCATCTTTTTGCTTATACCTGTTGAGTCATTTGATCTACAAGACAATTCACAATTGATTAATCTTGTTTCATCAAATACAATATGCACAGATTCTTCAACAACTTGAGTAGTTAAGTTGAAGACTCTATAGGCCTTACTATTTGTGCTGTACCCAACAAATATCCCATCCTGGGATTTGGCAGCAAACTTAGTCAAATAAGACTTACCATTGTTAAGTATATAGCACTTGCAGCCAAAGATCCTAAAATAGGATAGATTTGGTTTTCTGCCTTTCACAATCTCATAGGGAGTCTTTCTGTGGCTTTTGGTGATAGAAGCCCTATTGATGACATGACAAGCAGTGTTAACTGCCTCAGCCCAAAAATATTCTGGGAGAGAGGTGTCACTCAATAGAGTTCTACCAGCTTCAATTAATGATCTATTCTTTCTTTCAGCAATTCCATTTTGCTGAGGTGTTCTAGGTGAGGAGAACTCTTGGAAAATCCCAAAGTCTATACACAAGTTTGTCATGCTTTCAGATTGAAACTCAGTACCATGGTCACTTCTGATTTTGACCACTGTACTGTTCAGTTCATTCTGAATTTGCTTTACAAACTTAAATAATACACTTGGGGTTTCAGATTTTTGTCTCAGAAAGAACACCCATGTAAATCTAGAATAGTCATCTACAACCACTAGTGTGTAGACCTTCCTTCCTAGACTGTGAACTGGCATAGGACCAAAAAGATCCATATGCAAGAGGTATAAGCACCTCACAGAATCCTTGTTTTCAAGGCTTTGAAATGAGGTTTTTGTCTGCTTGCCCTTTTGACAAGCTGAGCATACCCCTTCCTTTATACACTTAACTTGAGGCCCATTCCTCACTAGTTCTTTACTAAAGAGTTGGCCAATTGTCTTGTAGTTTAGATGAGCCAATCTCTTGTGCCACTTAACACAATGAGAAGCATTGTCATCAGCTACAAGACAAATGGGGGATGCCTTATTCTCACATTCAAAATTAAGGCAATACACATTTCTCTTCCTATACCCAGTCAATATGATCTCTTGATCACTTGACCTTTTGATATGACATCCATCCTTACCAAATGAAATGTCATATCCTAGATCACTCAGCTGGCTTATGCTTATTAGATTATGTTTCAAACCTTTTACATAGGCCACTTGGGTGATAGTAATTAGGTTTGAAGAGATGTTACCAAATCCTTTGATGACTCCTTTTTCAGATCCACCAAAGATCACTTTATGTCCATCTTTGACAGATGAATACTCCTTCAGCAGCCCCTTTGTTCCAGTCATGTGCCTGGAACAACCACTATCCAAGTACCATATAGGGGCATGGTAACTTGGATTCACCTGCAATACAGAATTACTTACCCTTAGAACCCAAGTAAGTCTTGGGTCCTTGGTTCAGGTTAGCCTTAATAAAGTTATCATAACCTCTTCTAACAGGTAGACTCTTATTCTTTATAACACTTGTGTTATACCAGCAGTCCAATGCAAAATGACCCCTCTTGCCACAGCACCAACATTCAAACTTATTGTATCTAGATCTAGATACATCCTTGTCAGAAGCATTTCTGTTCATTGCTGGTGCTGTTGCAACTTCTCCTGCTGGTTTCTTAAAACCATAGGGCTTATGACCATAGGTAGGCCTGCTTGCCTTAACACCCTTGTTCTTCAGAACATTTGTCTTGATATGATCCTGAATGTCTTCATGATCATATATGTTAGAAGGCACTTTCTTCTTACCAAACCTTATGGGGACTGAAAGGTTTAGTGGCTGAATAGGGGCTTTGCCTTTCTTCTTGAATCTGCTAGCCCTGGAGTTACCCTTAAATCCTAATCCAGCCTTACCCTTCTGAGTGACAAATTCATCTATCAAGGGTAAGACAGATTTTGGCTTAGAGTAACTAGCCACTAAATCCCTTTCAATTCTAAGTCTGTCCTCCAGACTCTTTACTTGATCATTAGTATAATTAATTGTGCCCATCTGAATAATAGTTATATTTTTCAGCTTGGCAATTTCAGCTAACTTTTGATCAAGGACTTTTTCTAACTCAGCTGTTGTAACCCTTAGATCAGCAATTTCCTGAGCCTGTGATTTAACCAGGTTCTTGCTTTTCTTAAGGGCCTGCAACAAGTCCCCATACTTGTCTATCAATTGATAGACATCTCCTTCAGATCCAGATGCATCTTCATCACTTGATGCAGATGTAGCTGATTCTTCACTTGTACTACAAACAAATGTACTGGAAGGACTGTTTACCTCATTAGGACCAGACTGATTTTGGCATAGGTCCTCTTCTGATCTAGTCATCAAACCCATGCATTGATGTTCATTGATGGAGTCTAGCAACTGCATAAACTCCTCTTCCTCAGATGCAGCATATAATCCAATATATGCTTCAGCTTCAGATCCTGATTCTGAAGTTGACTGGTCTGACAGACTTTTATCTTTCTTTGCTACAAAGGATTTCTCCTTCTTGCCTTTCTGATAAGTCTTCTTCTTTTCTGAAGATTCCTTCCTTTTGTCAGGACACTCAGCCACTACATGTCCAGGCCTATTGCAACAATAGCAGACAATCTTTGAAGTAGTGGCTTTGCTGGGCTTTGACCTGCTTTTCTCTTTCCTAGATGACCTTCTTTTCTGATAATAGTCATCTACTTGCTGTGATGATGAAGGCCTAGACTTCCATTGCTTCTTTTTCAAGAACCTTTGAAATTGCCTAGTGAATGCAGCAAAGTCTGCATCTGAATCACTGCTGACTGAACCCCTATCTGAATTTTCAGAACTACCTTCTTCAACTTCCTTAGGAGGAGATGGTGATTTCCTCCTATTCTTTCTGGTGGCTTCAGCATTAAATGCCACAGTCTTTTCTCTATGCTCTCCTCTTGAGTTTCTTTCCTCCTCCTTCCTTACCATAAGTTGCATTTCATAGGATAGCAACTTTCCAAACAGAGTTGGAGGAGATATCTCTGCCAATTTTGCCACTTCTCTTATGGCACAGATCTTTGTATCCCAATCCTTTGATAAGGATCTTAAGAATTTGTCATTCAGTTCATAGGTACTGAAGACTCTTCCATAGGAAATTAGCTCATTCACAATTCTATAGAATTTCTTATAGCACTCAGTTATGCTATCAGATTTTCCTTGTCTAAAACTTTCATACTCCTGATTTAGCATAGATTTTCTGTCCAGCCTTACTTCTTCTGATCCCTCCATGTAGACAATCAATGTGTCCCACATCTCCTTGGAGGTCTTGTAGTGAATCAGATTCTGAAATGTTGAATCATCTATGGCACTGACAATTATGTTCTGTGCCCTTTTGTCCATGGTTGCCAAGATGATTTCATCCTTGGTCATTTCAGAATAAGTCTTTGGTGTTTGGATATTTGCATCAAGAACAGATATCTTCATTGGTATGAAGGGGCCTTCCTGTACTGTGATGTAAATCCTTGGGTCAGATGCTTCCATAAACAATCTGACTCTTTCTTTCCAGATCCCAAAGATTTCCTTCTTGCATATGGGTAATTTCATTGACCCTAGCTCCTTATGATTCTCTCCAGAACCCATCTTCTTGATTCTTGATTCTGCCTATCAGATCTACCTCAGACTGTTAAGTCCTTTTTGAGGAACCTCCCTCTGATACCACTTGATAGTTTAACTTTCAAGGCAGCCTAAACACCTAGAGGGGGGGGGGTGAATAGGTCCTGCTTCTTTTTCTAAAACTTCTAGACAGAATTCAATTTATTAACTAATACAAAAACACAGCAATCACAGAAAACAACACATCACAGATTGCACTATGTTTTATAGTGGTTCCCCAAGGTCTGGGTACATCCACTTTCCCCCTTCACCTATCTAGCTGTATGCTAGATTCGGCCAAACTTCCACTTATCTCAGATCAATAGATCCTACAACTCAGAACCCAACAGGTTCCTACAACTCAGGCACAACTGCCCTACCTCAGCCTTGCCCCAAGGCCTACAACTCAGAGAATATCCTTCTCCTACACTCAGGCAATCAGCCCTACCACTCAGAGTTCAACACTCCTACACTCAGCCTTTATAACATAGGCTTACAACTCAGATCTGTATAAACAGATCCTACAGAAATATAGAAAAGATTGTTTTAAATTGTCTTGCCAAGTTGAGAGAGAAGAGGCAATGACAATTCTTAATCAGCTGATGCAATCAACTGTTTCTTAGCCTTCTTCAAAGCTTCTTGAAAATGTACTTAGCTGAGTTGATTCCAAACAGCTTCTTGAGAATCCACTGATGGATTCTTTCTTCTTCTTCAAATTCTGACTTGATCTCTCTCTGTCCAGAACTTTGAATGATTCTTCTGAATTCTGATTAGAACTCTTCTTAGATCTATCCTTAGATAGTCTTCTTAGATCTCCCGGAGAAGATCTTCTTAAGTGCCTAGCACTTTCTTGAAATGAGTAGAATATAACCCTTCTCCAATGTATTTCAAAGGATCAGTTCTATATCTTCTTAATTGTGTGTGTTGTTCTTTTTTCCTCTCCTTCTGAATCTGTCTATTTATAGACATTCTTCATGGTAACCGGCTGATCCGGTTTCTAACCGTTTTCTGACAAGTCTGACAACTTCAGTTAACTGGTGATAACCCACAGCTGTCAAGTCTTCAAACAAGTCCTGTGCCTTAGTGTTGAAACTGTCTGTCAGAAAGTGTCGAGACCATCTGTCTATTTGTGTCGACACAATTAACTTTGGTGTCGACACTGCCTTCAGTGATGTCGACAAAATTGCCTTTGTGTCGACACATCTTCTTCTGAAAATAACTTGGTCTTTGACTCTGCAGTGTGTCGACACAAGTCCTGTGTGTCGACACAGTTGTTGTAGAATCATAACTTTAATAAGTGTTGACTTACTCACTATGTGTCGACACATTCTGCTGGTGACGACAAACTTGTGGTCGACTATTTTCTTCTGTGTCGACATATTCAGATGATGTCGACAAACTTGAGATCGACTATACTCTTCAGTGTCGACACATTCTCCCAATGTTGAGGTCGACGTTTTTCTTCTGTGTCGACACAATTTCCCAATGTTGTGTCGACTGACTTCTTCTGTGTCGACACTTTTTCCCAGTGTTGTTGTAGACTATGTTATGTGTCGACACTTTTTCCCAGAGTAGTGTCGACTTACACCTTCTGTGTCGACACACTTTCCCAGTGTTGTGTCGACAACTTTCTTCTATGTGACGACACATGTTCCTTTGTGTCGACACTTGGACTTAGAATTTTTCCTGTAAACTTTAACAATTCTTTACCTGCACATGTCAACTCAAAACAACATCAAATACAACATGATGTATATCATTGAGCTAGGTTGGGCTTCTTCAAATCAGGTACACATTTTCCAATGTACCCAACAGCTTGCCCGGAGCCTCTCCTTATGGTGGAGGATGAAGGTAAATGGCAGAACCCTTCGTCAGAGACGATAAATGACGGAAGAAATCGATCGATCCGGAATTAGGGCGGGACCTGCAATATTTATAGAAAGAAGAATTGAACAATGCGCACAATCACGGGCGCACGACCGTGGTCGTGCGCACTATGGCCAGTGATCGTGCGTATTGGCATGGCAGAATAAAGTGAAGAACTGGGATAACGCGCACGAGCGATGGCGCATGACAAGTGGTCGTGCGCACTATGTCCAATGGTCGTGCGATTACCCCAGACAGAACTCCAGGAAAAGAGGAATCAATGCACACGATCTGTGGCGCACGAGCGATGGTTGTGCGAACTATGTCCATTGGTCGTGCGATCATCCAAGGAAGAACTTGGAAAAATGGAGAATAGTGCGCATGATCAGGGGCGCACGACCAGTGGTCATGCGCATTAGATCTGATGATTTTGCGCAGTATACCTGTTTCGAAAAAGTCCCGGAACACGCACACGGCCCCTGCACCAACTCTGATATGTGCAGACATTCCAGACAATCATAAAAAAGGAGTGCAAACAACAAAAGCACAAAAATACACAACCACGGGCCTAAATGTGCACTTCCTATAGTAATAAAGATAAGATGAAAAATATATAATAATGAACTAAAAGTGAAGTGCAAGCAAAGGAAAACAAGCCCAGATGAGTCCGAAAATAGGTATATAAAATGGAATCATCAGGTAGCATGGAGTCCTACTCCTTCCACCTCCTTCCTCTCTCTTGAGAACCCGAAGAGAGGTCCATTCGAGGCCAGCACCATCAAGGCCTCCACCTTCATCGCATCGAACGCCTTCTTGAAGATGGCATTGACCGAGCTCCCGTTATCGATGAGGATCCGGGAGATAGTAAAATTCTCGACTACAGTTCGGATGACCAACGCATCGCAAAAAGGATCCTCATGATCCGGCATGTCCTTCATGGAGAAGGTGATCTTCTCCTCTCGGGGTAGGGCTAGAGATATGGACGCAATGCTACGATGATACATAATATGGAGACTCGTCTTCCGGGCAGCCTCAACTCCCCCCACCCCGTGGATCAGCCCGATCCCTCCTCAGGCTCTAACATCAGCCCAGTCCTCATACCCGTCCTCCTCTCCCCTGAGAAGGAGCTGCTAAATCCGCACCTCCTGGAGGGGTTGCTGCTGCTGCTGCCTGTTTCCCCTCGTCTCGAGGAACACCGGGCATGTGGCTGTGGATTGGCCCTCTTCCTATTGGAAGTCATAATAGGTCAACTCCACCCTGACATCCTGCCTTCTCCTCTGCTGGACTCTCCTCCTCCCCTGGCTATCTCCATAGCCTGACATTGATGGAGGAGAGGAGGCCTCTGACCCTGCCTCAAGCCGGGGGGTTTGAACTAGCCCTGCCCCCTTGGTGGTTGTCTCCTCCATGGAAACCTCTTAGCTGGCTCTAGTCCTGCCACTCCTGATTCCTCCAGCTGAGCTGATTGTTCGGCTACTGGCGTCCCACATTGGCTGTTGCTGTTCCCTCTGCCTGGGTTCAGCTCTTCTCACCTCCTGACCTCTGCCACCTCCTTGCTCCTTCTCTTCCTTTGTGGCCCACTTGGACGACTTTCGAGTAAAGTCCGGGTTCGACACCTCCTCGTCGAACTCCCTTGTTGCCCTCTCCATCATCTCCTCATAGGAGAGAAGAGGAAACCTCTTCAGCTCTATCCAGAAGAAGTCCTGCTGCATCCCCAAGGTAAAAGCCATCATCAGGGTGTGCCCTAACATCTCCTGGACATGGACGACCTCTTCCTAGAACCGGTCCACATAACTACCTAATGTCTCGTTCACTCCCTACTTGATGTAGAATAGGGACTTAGACTCCCTCTTCCACTTTTTAGAGGTGGTGAACCTCAGCATGAACCCCCGACATAGGTCCTCGAAATAATAGATGGAGCTGGCCGGTAGTTGATGGAACAAATCTCTTCCCGTCTCCTTGAGGGTGATGATGAAGAGCCTGCATTTGAACGCATCTGACATCTGTCAGATCGAGTCCATGTCCTCAAACCACTACATGTGCTAAACCGGATCGTCCTTTCTGGTGTAGTAGGACTTCTCTGGCTCACGAAACCCCTCTGGAACTGGGGCAGATGAAACCAACTCGCTAAAGGGGCTACCTCCTCCTGTTGGGTGAGCCAGGGTGTTGATGCGCGAAAAGCGAAGGCGGAAACGAGCACCAGCAGCTAACTGTTCGAGCACCTAGGGAATAAAAGAAAAACAAACTGCGAGCAGCAGTCTACTTGGCGGACTAGAAAAGGAACAGAAAAGCAAGAGCCGTGGAGCACGACAACACCAGACTTCGCCCGTCGCGGCCTGAATGCCTCTCCTGTGACGGGCTTACTTTTGATTGGAAAGGAGGGGTTACAAGAAGGGAAAAGCAAAGCAAAGCAGAAAGCAAGCTGGAGACCGCAAAGCCAGAGATTCGAGTCCGCAGCCTTTAACAAGTGGGCTCCTGGGCTCGAGTCAGCGTGCTTTGAGTGCACCACTTCCCCCTATTTATAGGCTGGGGGCCTGCCCAAGCGGGCAGGGCTAAAATAACCGGCTGCCCGGGGTACAAAAGAGCCGGGCAGCGGTGACGGGAATCAAAAATGAGAAGGAACAAGCAGTCCGCGCGGGACCGGCGGACTGGGCCAACGAGCTGGAGACCTCCCTTGGTCGCATCGAGCGCAGTTCTTTTAAATTAGCTGCGACCTGAGCGACCTGGGCGGCCTGACTCGGAGCTTGCCGGCCTGAGCCTGACTCGTCGATTGGAGGTCGTCGATCTAGCAGAGCTGGGAACCGAGGGCGACCTGAGCGGACTGACAGCTGGAATCCGCCTAGGTGACGGACCACGTCAACTGGCGAGCTGGGCGAACTGAGTACTTGAGTTCAGCTAGGGAAGGGCAAGATGCCTAGCTAGAAATGTTGCGGATTCTGGGGTTAACATAATCCCCGTACATTTTTGAGTTTTGGAAAATTCCGAAAATGTTTCCTTAACCGCTGAGTCCGCAACTATCATTAATGCCGTTCGTGCTATAAATACTGCCGGAAGCCCTGTCTTCTGTCAGAATTGTCTGCGCGACGGGTCGTTACTCACCACTTGCGGTCTCAACTTTCCAGTCCGGCATGGCAAGGCTAGGATCCCTCTTTGGCAACATGGCTGCTCCGATTGAGAAGCCGAAAGCGAGTTCCCGGCCTAAGAAATCGAGCCATCGAAAAGATGCGCCTGCCCGCCATCAGGGGGAGAGTTCAGGCCAGGTGAAGCAAGATCCAGTCCGCGATACTGCAAAGACTGTGAATGCTCCTCTAAGTCCTCTACGGGAGAAACCGAATCCGCCCTCCATTTCTGACCAAAACCCTGCGAACTCTTCCAGCATGGAGGTGCATCGCTCTCCTTCCGGGACTATCATGCTGCGGATAGAAACGGATAAGGAAGTTTCATCGCCGAAAGTCCAGCAGCAGGGGATCGAGGAGAAGCTTCCTGCTGGCGAGCCGATAGTGGAAAGGGGAGTGGAGGTTGCCGAGGAGCGAGTTAAGGAGTCCGCCGAAAACGCGGCTAAAAGTTCCATCCAAAAGGAAGTTGTGGAGCCAGTATCTTCCTTGGCGCTGGTTGTCGCTCCAACCTCAGTTTCCGAACCAAAGCCGGTCGTCATCGACTTAGAGAAGACTCCTGAGAAGAAAAAGAGGAAGAGAGATAGTAATGCCGCCGAGCGGGTAGAGAAGAAGTTGAAAGTTAGAAAAGAGAAAAATATCTCCAAGCGGACTGGAGCTGCGAGCTTGCAGCATAAGCCGCGAGAAAAGGAAGTCCAAGATGATCTCGTCACCCCCGATCCTCTGCTCGCAGAAGGTGATCCCCCTTCCACGCTCAGCTTATCAACCACTGAGATACTCGACTCTATAGATAATGATCAGCTTGCGAGTATAAATCGCTCTCTACTGGAGGTGCTGCAGCCTGATACCGCAACTGGAGGAGAAAATCTTGACGACCCTTCTTCGTTTTTTCCAGCGGAAGAGAGGAAGAAAACCGACGAGCAACTCGCAATGATGAAGGCGAAGGTTGAAGCGGCCTCGAAGAAGCTCGTGGTGGATAAGAGGGCTGAGGATCTTCGGATTGCTGCCGAGCTGATGCGATCTGGTAAGTTGCAGCCGGCGACCAAGCGGTTTCAGAGCTCTTGGTTGTACAAATCCCCTCCACGAAAGTCGCGGCCAGTCAAGATCCTTATAGAAACTGATGACATAGTCGCCTCGAGCAGATCGCTGGCCGAGACAAGAGTACTAGTCCGCCGTGAATGGAGGCGTCGCCTAGAGGCTTTTGATCCGGAGCGCGTGAGGCGACCTATCCTTGATAGTCGCCAGATCGCCGCGAAGATAACCAAAAGTGGATAAAAACCTTTTCCCTTTTTTCTTCTTTTTTTTGGGGCTATTGCGGCTTGGATACTGAGGCGACTTTACTTTCTTTGTTGCAGTTCAGAAGTCCACGCCTGATTCTGTCGAGGTCGGCGAGATCGTGCCCACGCCACCAAATGTGTCGGAGGCCGCGGCGCGGACTGCTGATGAGCTCGCACAGGAGGAGCTGCCTGCTAAAGAAGACAGCGCACTGTTAGCGAAGAAATATGAGGAAGAGTTATGCGAGCTTCGAACTGAACTAAAGAAAAGCCAAGCGCGGGAAAAGATCCTAGAAAGCGAGGTCGCCGGCCTTTCATCCGTACTCGAAGGAGCGAACAAGGAGAAAAATCGACTGAGCGGAGATGTTAGACACTATAGGAATAAATATTTGGCTTTGGCGAGAGAAGGAAAAAAGCAAGTAAGCGAAGCCGCTGGGGTGAGGTCGCAAACATCTCAGCCTGCTGTGGGGGAGGGATCGGCCCCTGCGGCAAGCGGGCAGCCCGCGGTGGTCGCAGATCCAACCCCGGGAGTTCAATTAATTCCATTTCCGCGGGTAGTCAGGGACATGGCTCATATGCACCGCACCTTCAATAACATGCACCATCTGGTTTCCCAGCTCTACTGCAAGATCTTGCGAGGGAGTGACCAGGCTGCTCACATTGGAATGGAGGAGGAGGCGCGACCTGCTCTAAGAGACCGCGGAAGGCGCTAAGGCCTAAACATTTGTTTTTATATTTTTATATTTTTAAGCTGCTGTGTAATATTGTTGCTGAACATCCTTGTTGTATGATTGTATCTGTGCTGTGATGCTACTCTGCTTGTTGTATTCTATTATTTTTTCAGATAATCCCGTTATGGAATGTAAGCTATGCGGGCTGGCATTTTATTGGCAAACTGCGGTTTCTGCGGACTGGCTTTGAATCCGCAAAGTCTTGAAATATCTGATATTGCAGGGAAAATAGGGAAGAAGCGAGCTGAGCGGACTGGCTTTGAATCCGCAAAGCCTTGAGAAATATCTGATATTGCAGGGAAAACAGGGAAGAAGCGAGCTGAGCGGACTGGCTTTGAATCCGCAAAGCCTTGAGAAATATCTGATATTGCAGGGAAAACAGGGAAGAAGCGAGCTGAGCGGACTGGCTTTGAATCCGCAAAGCCTTGAGAAATATCTGATATTGCAGGGAAAACAGGGAAGAAGCGAGCTGAGCGGACTGGCTTTGAATCCGCAAAGCCTTGAGAAATATCTGATATTGCAGGGAAAATAGGGAAGAAGCGAGCTGAGCGGACTGGCTTTCTGATCTGAGCGGATTGACGGCTGTCATGTCAGACGGTTTCTATATAAATTGGGTCGTCATTCTCTTTTTGTATAGAAAACAGTGGGAGCTGAAGCCTTGCGGTCTGAAAACATGGTGTCCGCACGCACTGAGGCCGCAGCCGCCTTCCTTGCTGCTGATCATAAAAGGAGTAGGCTAACCGAAGCCGACCTGGAGGCTTTCTTGGAAGTTCATATGGCGGGCTCGCCCGTACTCGCGCGGCTCCCCGAACACCACGAACGACTGAATTTTTCAAGCGCTACCCAGCTCGCAGTTCCAATAGATCATTTTGACTGCGGGTTCAAATTCCCCCTGCTCTGGGAGGTCGCGGAGATCTTTGAGCATTATGGGGTGGTTCCGGGCCAGCTTGCCCCAAACAGTATGGTTGCCATCTGCAGTTTTATTGCTTACCTGCGAGCTGAGAGGGTTGAATTTTCCTTGAAGATTTTCAGGAAAATTTTCTCTGTTCGCTCCATCACTCCGACGGGAGACCGCGAGTACAAAGGCATCATCTACTTCTACTGCAGGGGAACGAAAGTTGTGGGCTTGCCGAACAAGATCCACAACTGGACCTCTAGGTATCTTATCTTTGAAGGCGACCTGGGGTTCCTTCATACCAGTCCGCAGCTGCGCGTGGATGCTGACTTCAAGAGCGTGCGGCTGAACGATGTCGAGGCCGCCATCGTCAGATTCCTTGATGGAGCGAGGCTGGATGTCGACTATTACATCCCGCTGCTGCCTGGGCTGGATACTATTAGCCGCCAAGAGAGTAAGTCTTGCGACCTTTGTTTGTATCCGCAATAACCTGGGAATTTTAGCTAACTTTCTCTCTTGCAGCGACCTTGGCGGTGCCCGCAAATCTGCCCATTGCGCCTGCCGGACAGACTCCTACACAAGGGGAAAGGAGAAAAGAAATCGCAAAAAAGAGGAGGGAAGACGGAGACCCCGCCGCGGGTTACTCTTCCGATGGCAGCTTCGACATTGCGGGCTTCGGCGAGAAGCTGAAGGATCTGAGGGGCAACCCCATGATCCACTGGCATGAGAAGAAAAAGTATGTCCGCCTATCAACGGCTCTTCCCTCCTGGAGGAGTCCGCGCCCATCTCGCCATGCCCACGTCGCCCTGTCCGCCTTATACGGGAAGCAAAACCTTCGCGATCTGCAAGGTGTGGCACCTGATGACCTCCCCCTTCTCGCTGCGCAGGCCAGTGCAAACTCCGCCGTCACCAACCACTTCTTAGGCAGGCTTACGCGCGAGCTGCTTAGGGACAATGCGCGGTATAAGAAGGAAAGCCATTCGCTGAAAGAAAGGAATAAGCGACTTGGTGTAAAAGTTAATCAATATAAAGAAGACAAGGCCGTAAGTGCTTAGTTAGCCGTCGTTAATCTTGCTTATCTTTCGCGGACTGATGTTTTGATTTCTTTTGCAGATCGCATATGAGGTGACCAACCCAGACTTTCAAAAGGCCATGTTTCCTTTTGTAAGCGAAAGCGTCGAGGTCGCGCTCGAGCGCGTTATCAGCGATGGGTACGCGAAGGCTGGGGTAGACTCTATTCCTTTCCTGAAGCTTTTCCCGGAGCTAAAGGATAAGGTTGCCGAGTTCGAGCAAGCTGATAAGGGGAAAGAGGTTGCCGAGGATGACGAGGAGGAGTCCGCTGACGAGGAAGCTGCTGAAGACGTGGCCTCAAGTCAGCAGCAAGGAGGTCAGTCGGATCAGTCCGCTAACTCCAGCTCTGGTGAGAGCAGCTCGCGAACAGAACCCTCAGCCGCTTCTCACTCTGATGACAGCAGCAGCAGTGACTCAGGCGGCTACTCGCCTAGAGTGGATGTGGATGGGTCGAGCCCGGAGAAGCCTGCGGACAAGAAGCAGAGGACAGAATAGGAATATATATTGTAATTTTTTGGTTTCCTTTAATGTAAGGGGCCGGACTCTGCGCGAGCCTGCCAAGACATTTAAATATATTTTTGAATGAATAGAAAAAGGATATTTTTGATCTGAGATGTTCTGCTTTCTTTTCCCTTGCTTATGTTTAGAGGTCGCACTTTATATGTAAATCTTTGTCATTGCTTTGCTGTACGTTTAGAGCTTGCTGAAATTGCATAACCACAACTTGCTGTAATATGAAAATATTCTAAGCGAAGAGAACGTGTAAAGCGAACTTGGACGAGTTCGGTTGGCAGTCCGCGCTTTGCAGAACAGAACCAAGAAAACGACAATCTGCTCACTTGAATAACAAGAATAGGCGAACTAAGCGGACTAGGGTCACCGTCCGCAGATATTTACGTTTGAATTTTTTCTAAGTAATCATTGTATGCATCGAACAAATTCTGCGAACTAGGCGAATTAGAAAGCCAAAGTCCGCACTGCATCAGTCAGCAACATCAGAAAAGACCTGTAATCCATAACTAAGCGGGTAAGAGCGGCCGGAGCGTCTTTCCTCACAAGATTATGGACTACCGAATCAACCAAGGGACGGCGGACTGAGCGGATAAGACAACTGGAGTCCGCACTTTATTAATGAATAATATCAGAAATGACCTGTAATTCACAACCAAGCGGGTAGGTGCGGTCGGGGCGGCATTGCTTTCCTCACAAGGTTATGAATTATAGAATCAACCCAAGGGACGGCGGACTGAGCGGATAAGACAACTGGAATCCGCACTTTATTAATGAATAATATCAGAAATGACCTGTAATTCACAACCAAGCGGGTAGGTGCGGCCGGGGCGGCATTGCTTTCCTCACAAGGTTATGAATTATAGAATCAACCCAAGGGACGGCGGACTGAGCAGATAAGACAACTGGAGTCTACACTTCATTAATGAATAATAACCCCTGTGAAGAAGAAAGCCGTAGTCTGGAGGCCAAGCGGGTAGGTGCGGCCGGAGCGGCATTGCTTACCTCACTGGACCTCGAGATCTGCAGACTCAATAACTCAATTCACTGCCCTCTTGCCTGAAGTACAATCTAAGTCGATCTCTCGGGCAGGTACGGCCGGAGCGGCATTGCTTTCCTTTGAGATCGACAAGACTGTGGGTCTCCTGCAGGCACTGCTTGAGGGTACCATGGAGTGTTCGAGAGTCACAACCCTAAGATGATCTGGGGGTAGGTGCGGCTGGAGCGTCATTGCTTTCCCCGTGCGATCATCTGGGTTGTAACAATATCCCTCAAGTGGCGTGGTAGAGCTGACCTCCACTTTGCTCCTCCATAATGCAGAAGTGGGGTTAGGTACTAGCCGGGATCCGAAATCCAGTATCCTACCGCACTAGAGTTGGTAGGCTCCCACTACACGGTGCGAAATCTCCTCGCAACACGTGGTCGTCGTGGTGTTATGCTGACACCAACGGTTCTAGGGGAGGTTTTTGCTGAACACGGCGATATCTCCTGGTATCAAGCAACTGTCGGGAGTTGCTCGAGGAGGTAAGAAGGAAGAGGCATTCAAAGAAGTGTTAGTATGAGTATTTAGACAAATATCAATTTTGAGAGATTCGTATAACCATAAAATAGAGAGTTCAGAGAGAACCGTTTAGAGTTATCCTTGCTTCATATATTTAACTGTCAACACTTGAAACACAAAGATACTTGATAAAAGTGTTAGCAAGGAACTTTTTGTTAATAGTGAACCTCTTAAAGAGTTTACATAGGAAGAAAAGAAAAGAGGTTCAGGAAAAGAACCGCTTTAGGTCATCTCCGCTCCACGTGTGTGGCATGTCTTCTCCTTCAAATGTTTGTAACCGGTAGGCCCCATTCTGAAGTGCTTCCTTGACAATGAATGGTCCTGCCCAGCTAGGATTAAGCTTTCCAACTGAGCTGGCTCTTGCAGCAGCATCGACCTTTTTAAGAACCAGATCTCCCACTTGAAAGTGTTTGATCCTTACGTTCTTATCGAAGTAACGGGCCATTCTTCTTTTAACTTCCTCCTGCTTGATAGCAGCCTTGTCTCTGACCTCTTCGATATGCTCCAAACTGAACCTCATCTCCTCGCTATTCAACTCAAGCCAATCCTCCGTACCTTGCCTGGCAAGCAGTACTCTAGGCGACAGAACTTCAAACTCAACAGGAATCAATGCCTCGGACCCGTGAGAAAGCCTGAACGGGGTTTCTCCTGTTGCAGATGAAGGTGTTGTTCTCAGGGTCCAGAGGACTGAGGGAAGTTGATCAGCCCAACTGCCCTTGAGATTTTGAACTTTCTTCTTAAGCAAGTTGAGGATTTGCTTATTAGCTGCTTCTACTTGACCATTGCTTCTGGGATGATGAACTGATGCGAAGCGCAGCTCTGTTCCGATCTGCCTGCAAAAGCCTATCATCTCTGCATTGTTGAACTGTGGTCCATTTTCAGTGATTATCGCCATAGGGATTCCATGTCGGCAGACTATCTCTCCCCAAATAAAATTCCTCACGACCTGGGTTGTTGTCTTTGCCAGTGCTTTAGCCTCAATCCACTTACTGAAGTAGTCGATCATAACTATAATAAAGCGCCGCTGCCCACTTGCCATGGAAAAAGGGCCAATGAGATCCATTCCCCAAACAGCAAAGGGCCAAGGGGTTGTAATCGATCTGAGAGATTGAGCTGCTTGATGCTGAAGAGGGGCGAATTTCTGGCATTGAACACATTTTCTTGCATAGGCCTCAGAGTCTTTCTTCATTGTAGGCTAGAAGTAACCTTGCCGCAGGATCCTTCTTTCTAATGTTCTTGCTCCCGAATGACTTCCGCACTCGCCAGAATGCACTTCTCGGAGAATGGTGGGAACCTCACTTTCTGAAACACATCTTGCCATTGTGGACAAGAAGGTTTTCCTGTAGAGAATATCGGATATCAAGTAATAGTGTGCTGCCTTCAACCTGAATCTCTTCTTATCTTTTACTGACTGATGTAGATTCCCAGTTGACAGGTAGAGAATGAACGGATCCATCCAAGAGGAGCATTGATCAATCTGCATTATCCCTTCCCCCTCCACTGCCGGGTGGAAAAGCTCAGAAGTTGTCCCTCCTGATGAGAGCCCGTGCTTTGCAAGAACGTCGGCCTCCTCATTCTCTGTCCTTGGGATGTGCTCAATAGTAAAACTTTTGAACCTGCCAACCTCAACCTTTACCAGCACAAGGTACTTTTTCAACACTGGCTCCCTGGTCTCGAAGTTGCCAAGAACTTGTGAAGCCATTACCAGTGAATCAGTCTTGATATGGACGTGATCAATTCCAAGCTCTCGTGCAAGCCTCAAGCCAGCTAATAAAGCTTCATATTCTGCCTGATTGTTAGTTACTGGGAAGTAGAACTTGATGGCTTGCTCAAGCTTGACGCCATTCGGGTTTATTAAAACTACCCCTGCACCCGAGGAGTTTCTACCAGAAGATCCATCCACATAAATGGTCCAAGCTAAGGGAGACCTTGCCGCCTGGTCCGAGCTAGATTCTATCGTATCAATCAGGAAATCCGCAAGCACCTGTGCCTTGATAGCTGTTCTGGGCACATAGGAAATTTCAAACTCACTTAGCTCAATTGCCCATTTAGCTAGCCTGCCCGAATGCTCTGGTTTTTCTAGCACGCTCTTCAAAGGTTGATCAGTAACCACCTAAATTGAATGAGCCTGGAAATATGGTCGGAGTCTGCGGGCAGACATAACTAATGCCAAAGCTAGCTTCTCTAGGATGGGGTACCTTGCCTCTGCATCTTTCAGGATGTGACTGACATAGTAGACAGGGAACTGCCTTCTGCTTTCTTCGCGAACCAGAACTGAACTAACTTCCTCGGGACCAACCCCTAGGTATAGGAACAACATCTCCCCTGCTCGGGGGCTTTGCAGTAAAGGAGTCGAGGTTAGCTGCTTTTTTAATTGCTCAAAGGCCAAGGAACACTCTTCTGTCCATTGAAACTTGGACGCTCCCCGAAGAGTCTTAAAGAATGGTGCGCTTTTATCTCCAACTCGAGAGATGAACCTCCCGAGTCCTGCCAACCTCCCTCCTAACTGCTGAACCTCTTTTGGTGAACGGGGAGGAGTCATATTAAGGATGGCTTTAACCTTATCAGGATTGGGGGCAAGACCCTCAGGAGTAAGGAGATGGCCGAGAAACTTCCCTTTACTTGCCCCAAAGATGCATTTTAACGGGTTAAGCTTTATTTTCTGCCTTCGTAGAGTAGAAAAGGTCTCTACAAGATCTACCAGGTGCTGTGGAAGTGACCTACTCTTAATCAAGAGGTCATCCACATACACATCGAGATTTCTACTTTTTTGCTCTTTAAACACTTGGTCCATCATGCGTTGATAGGTTGCGCCAGCATTTTTAAGCCCAAAGGGCATCACAAGATAACAATAGCAACCGTCATTAGTGATGAACGATGTGCAAGGGATATCAGGTTTGTGCATTCTTATTTGGTGATAACCAGAGAATGCATCTAAAAAACTCATAAACGGATATCCTACCGCAGAATCAACTAATAAATCTATCCGAGGCAAGGGGTAGAAATCTTTCGGGCATGCTTTATTCAAACGGGTGAAATCTACACACATACGCCATTTTCCCCCAGGTTTTTTAACCATTACAACATTCGAGACGCACTCGGGATACTGAATCTCTTGAACGAAGCGTGCTTTGAGGAGTTTGGCAACCTCCTCTCTGATGGGCTCTGCTAGCTTGACAGCTACATCCCTCTTCTTTTGCTGGACGGGCTTGGCAGCCGGATCAACATTGAGATGATGGCAAGCCACGTCGGGATCCACCCCTGGCATGTCCTCCGCTGACCAAGCGAAGACATCCAGATTCTTCAATAGGCAAGATATCAACTCCGCCTCTTGATCTTCTGGCAATTCGGAGTTGATGGAGAGCTTTCTTTCTTCCCCTTCTGCAATGGGGACTTCTTGCGTTACCTGGGCAGGTTTCAGGTGAGCGCCCTCTTTATCCTCAGCAGCTTCTGATGGAGAAAAGGCTTCTGCTGCTGCTGGAAAAGCTGAGGGGGAGACTTCAGTCACATTAACTGTGCGGAGGTAACACTCTCGAGCCTGCCTCGGGTCGCTCCTGACCCTGCATTGACGGCCATCCTTGCAGAACTTGATGGCTAAATGGTATGTTGAAATGATGGCGCGATATTTGTTCAGCAATGGTCTCCCAAAGATTGCATGATAGCTGCTCGGGGCGTCTACCACTATGAACTGGATTTCCTTGGTCACCCCTCTGAGCGTCACTGGGAGTGTGACATTTCCTTCAACCTCCTTTCTTTCGCCCGAGAAGCCATAAAGCGGTCCCTCGGTGGAAAGCAGGGGCTTTCCAGTCCTCAGGGCTTCAAAAGTGGACTTAAAGAGGAGATTTACAGAGTTGCCAGTGTCAATGAGAATTCTATCAACTGTGAAATCTCCGATGGCTGCCTGGACTACGATGGCATCATCGAAAGGGTTGGCGGTTACTGGAAGGTCCGCAGAATCAAAGGTGACGACTTCAGAGGGTGGGGCGGAAGAAGTAGAAGCAACCTCAGCTCGGGAAAGCCTTGACAGAGAAGACTTCCGAGTAGACTCAGTCCCTTCTCCGCCATGGATGAAAAAGAGTCTTCCCAGGGCCCCCTCGACGACAACATCAATACACTCATTTGGGATGGCAATGAGCCCCAGATGGCCCTCATCCCTTATCTCTATGCATTCCTGGTGGACTTCAGCCACCTCCTTGCCCTTGGAGGTGGAAGGCTTTGAAGAATCACTATTCCTGCCCAGGTCCTCGAGTTTACCCTCGGCGAGCAACCTCTCAACTAGCTTCTGAAGAGCCTTGCAGTCTTTAGTCAGATGACCCTTCTCCTTGTGAAAATTACAGAACTGAGAATTGTCCCTGGGCTTCCAATCTCTCTAAGGCCCCTGCCTCTTTTCTTCAACCTTCTTCTGGATTATCTGGGCAACCTCTTCAAAGTCGATGCCCAGATCTGCAAGCTCTTCCATAGTGCTGCTCCCATGAGGATTTGAAGCTGGCAGGGCGCTCTGAAGAATGGGGAGCGCTTGAAGGGGGACGGCGGGAGTGACGGCCAACGGCAGTCTCTGATCATGAAACTGTTGATGGCCAAGGAGGGGTTTCTTATGGCGGAGGTTACGTCCCCTCTGAGGTGGAGGATGGAAGTCAGGCCGGGGAGGCTTACTGTGGTACTGATTGTTAGAAGAGGAGTTGGGGACATCCCTTCCTCCAGCTTTAGCTGTCAGGGATGAGATATAGGTTGGGTTGGCATTTTCTCCCTCAATAAAGCGATTAACTATCGCTATGAGCTCCTGATAAGTTGATGGTGCCTTTGTAGTCACTTTGAATTTCAACAGGCCCTCCCGGAGGCCGTGAATCAGGGCAACTTTATAATAATCGGGGTTCACATTCCTTACCCCTTGGATTTCCTTTTGGAAACGATCAAAGAATCTTGCCACAGATTCATTGTCTCTTTGCCTAATGTCAAAAAGGGCTGCCGGCCCATCCTTTCTCTTCTTAGAGGTTGCAAACCTCAGGAGCAGCTCGCTGCGAAGCTCAGAGAAGGAGGAAATGGTGCCTGGAGGCAACTCATAGAACCATTCTCTTGCTTGACCATCAAGAGTGGTCACCAGAAGTTTACATTTCAGGGCGTCAGAGAGGCTCCTCAATGCAACTGCCCCTTCGAATGCCTGCAGGTGGGAGACCGGATCAGTCTCCCGTGAATAAAAAGGGAGACGAGGCTCTCTGAAATTGCTTGGCGCTGACTCCCATGGGATTCGATCGACGAAGGGAGAGGGAGTTTCTGAATCAGCAGAAGGGCGGACTAGAGGACGAAGCTCTGCGAGCTCTGCGGACTGCCGATCAACAAAGTCTAGTCGGCGAGCCGGGGTCCCTCGGGCTGCTTCCCTGAAGAAATCCATCAGGGGGGCGAACTGATCAGCCTGAGGTCGCAGGGTAGCTGCGGACTGAGCTTGGTGGAGAGGCGGAGGCGCGGTCGTAGGCGACTGCTGAAGAGGGGTATGACGAGCCGGGGTCCGGCGGACTGGAGTCTGGCGAACAGGTGTCTCAGCAACTTCTTCAGCAACCTGGGGGGCAAGCCGCTGAGTCAATGCTAACAGGGCTTGGCTGATAGTATCGAGCCGCTGGTGAGTCTCTCTTCGAGATACTTTAGCTTCCCAGCGGGACTGCTCCAACGCCTCCCACAGCGAATCATCGGGGGAGCTGGAGCGGTCGGAGCGGCAACCTCGGCGGTCTGACATTTCTATCTGCGGTTTCAAAAAATGCTTGAATCTAAAGGTCGCGTGTTAACTGTTGATGCGCGAAAAGCGAAGGCGGAAACGAGCACCAGCAGCTAATTGTTCGAGCACCTAGGGAAGAAAAGAAAAACAAACTACGAGCAGCAGTCTACTTGGCAGACTAGAAAAGGATTAGAAAAGCAAGAGCCGTGGAGCACGGCAACACCAGACTTCGCCCGTCGCGGCCTGAATGCCTCTCCTGCGACGGGCTTACTTTTGATTGGAAAGGAGGGGTTACAAGAAGGGAAAAGCAAAGCAAAGCAGAAAGCAAGCTGGAGACCGCAAAGCCAGAGATTCGAGTCCGCAGCCTTTAACAAGTGGGCTCCTGGGCTCGAGTCAGCGTGCTTTGAGTGCACCACTTCCCCCTATTTATAGGCTGGGGGCCTGCCCAAGCGGGCAGGGCTAAAATAACCGGCTGCCCGGGGTACAAAAGAGCCGGGCAGCGGTGACGGGAATCAAAAACGAGAAGGAACAAGCAGTCCGCGCGGGACTGGCGGACTGGGCCAGCGAGCTGGAGACCTCCCTTGGTCGCATCGAGCGCGGTTCTTTTAAATTAGCTGCGACCTGAGCGACCTGGGCGGCCTGACTTGGAGCTTGCCGGCCTGAGCCTGACTCGTCGATTGGAGGTCGTCGATCTAGCAGAGCTGGGAACCGAGGGCGACCTGAGCGGACTGACAGCTGGAATCTGCCTAGGTGATGGACCACGTCAACTGGCGAGCTGGGCGAACTGAGTACTTGAGTTCAGCGAGGGAAGGGCAAGATGCCTAGCTGGAAATGTTGCGGATTCTGGGGTTAACACAGGGGATCTCCCACACCCATCTCGCCGATCCGACATCCACTTACCAAGCAAGGAAATAATACTCGCCCCTACAGATCTCGCCCAATTCCCTCCTTTGTTACCTCCTTCCCAGGTCGCCTATTGATGTGGTCGCGACAAGTGTACCGGTCGCACAAGTAATATAAAATGGGTGGCTTTCCCAAGTATCGATCTCTAACGGAATACCGCAAGGTGGAGTTTTCTTCTAGGGGGACTTGAGATTCAAGTCCTCAGGTCTAAGCTACGAAAATGGGGTTTTGGTGGGTTGCAAAAAAATAAAGTAAAATACAAACAACTACTCCTATGCAACACCGCTATGCGATGCACCAAATCGCTAGGTGGATGGACGAGTAGGCAAGCATAAGAACCAAAAGAACAGCGGAATTTAAGGGTCGTAAGCACCGCTTCGCTACGCACGCCACTAGCAATTACTTGTGTAGCACTGTGTGGTGGGGGATGAAAAATAAAGGCGCACCTCAAGAAAATAACATAAATATGAAATCATATAGACATGATTGTATACATATGTTTATCAAAATAAGAACAACTTCATCATATACAAGAGATCAACTAAACTATCAACAACAAGTGAAGAAAAGTGTGTGAAATCAACCAGATCCAAAGTCTTGCTGAGAGTTCACGGAAGGAATCACCGGGTTATCAATCCGCATCCTAGCTCGGTCCTCAACTACATCCGGTGTAGAGGAGGCTGTCACTCACTCCCAATGGGCCCGTCTTATTCGTGTCACGAGCCGGTGGAGGATGTTACAAACTTCTCCTAGCTTGATGGAGAAAGCTAAGTCAACACTCTTCTTGAAGCTCAAGGATGAAGAAGGAGGCCGAGAGGAAGCTCCAGCTTGAGTTTGAAATTAAATGTTTTCCCAGATCTCCTCCCCTTGGTGGAACAGTGGAGTTCTCCCTAAAATGCAGAGGAAGTGGCGGGGAAAAAATTCTATCCGAAACGGAGAGAAATCTGCGTTTAAATAGAAAAGTCGGAAAAAATGGTCACGCACGGTCTGGAGCACGACCGTGCGTTAACCGTGCGATATTCGCACACAGAAAATGACTTGTAGAAGAGAGGCGTTGACCTGTGCATTTTACTCGTGCACGGGCGATTCCGCCCGTGCGTGAAGGAAATCACACGGGTAGCAACAGAGCTGGAAATCAAGTCAAGCAAGATAACCATGTGTTTTACTCGTGCACGGGAGCTACCACTCGTGCGTGAACAAAACGCACGATTACCCACAGATCACTGGAAAGCTTGGCAAAAGGTGCAGGCCGTGCGATTCCTTCTCGCACGGTTTGGCCGAAACCGTGCTTGAACAAATTGCACGGGTAGAAACAGATGCCCCCAAGAATACTGTGTGAAACACACAATTGCACTAAATCCGTGCACGAAGAAATGCACACGACCGTGTGTTTTACACAGAACTGAAAATGGAATTCGGGACATCATTACTACCTGCACAGTAATAAAAACAAACTGGAGCACAGGCTCCCAACACCAAAATGGAAACAACAACAACAAAAAGAAACATGGGGAGCACCATGTGCTTACCCCCAACAAAAGAATGCGCAATTGCATAACCTTGGGCCCAAAATAGTGCACAATGAGGTCAAAGATCGGACAATGTAAATATAACCGAATACTGGTTCAAATGCAGTGCACGAGTGAGAAAACAAGCCTAGATGAGTTCGGTAAACACAATAAATATCGGACTCATCACACCACCAGACTTAAATATTTGCTCGTCCCGAGCAAATCATCTCTCCGTGGACTCGAAAACAGCTAGCGGGCTTAGTAATTTCTAAATAGAGTAAAAGAGAAATCAAATACATCATGGACATAGAAAATATAATAGATAAAATTTTTAATTATGCTTCGGAGTTTATAAATTTTGACAGATGTAAATAAATATTGTAATTACTCAAAATAGGAATGCTGCAGAATCGTTCGGTCACGCGTAGAACGAAAGTAGGCAGGCCACTAAGGTGAGCATTGCCAAAGACCGGAGCTCGTGATCACCTCCAAAGAAATACATCAATGTAGGGGACCATACGCTTGCCCGTTCACACTCTCTCCACAGCGCTAGTTCAACTCAAGCGTGAATCCGTAGGACTTTAGGATAATTATTAGGCTTGGGTGCATACGTAGGTAAGGATGGTAAATGTAAAACAGTGGCGACATAAAACCCAAATGAGCTCATATAAATGCATATCCTCTCGCAAACAATACGTACAGGTACACCACACCACCAGACTTGAACTTGACAACACTGGTGTGTGCACCGCCTACCGCCACAGCACAACATAAACATAATTTTCATTTAAACTTTTTCTTCTTTCATATCAAATAACATGTTTTTCTCCTTTTTTTTCTTTTTCCATTTTTTTTATAATAACATTTAGCCAAATTAGCATTAACATCTCCACCTCACAACAATAAACTGCATCGCAGCAACAACACCAAGCGAAAGAATTAACATACTAATAGCTATAAATAAGGGTGTGCTATTGGGAAAGGTCTTTAGGCCTTGGTGATTGCAAGTAGTGCTAAATCAAAAGGTGGGATATACGCAAAATGGGCAAACAAGGATTATCGTTAGGATGAGTACAAGGCTCAACCGGGCCAAAATGATGGCCTACGTCACGCTCACGCTTGACTAACCATGCACCAATGCTTCGAGAGTAGCTTGGGGCAAGTTCTTAGCCACCAAGAAAGATGATCCTTCCCCCCAACTCGAGCAATACGAGGTTAGTGATGGCTCCACACATTCGTACTCTACCGTTCGATTACTCCAGATTCAACAATTTCGAGTAGTACAAACGATATTTACAAATGCAGAAAAGCATAAATCTACGAGCATAAGAAAAATTAAATCTATACTATTTCTACGTAGACCATGAGTACTCGATTAGGAGCACTGCACGAGTTTCACACTACTCTATCCAAAAATCCTAAGCCAGCACTCCTATTTTTAAGCCCACACAAAAGAAATAAATTCGATTCGAGCCGAGCACGTGTTTAAGATCGCGCTCATATGGGTGTAGGTGCACAATGAAGACATGATAATATAAAAATAGAAAATGCAAATATACTTTCGGTATGCATGCGATAGTGGTGCATGTGCACAAGTAACCTACATAACTCTCCCCCACCATACTTAAACTAAACAACCTATCCCAAGATTTATAATAATAGTAATGAAGTAAAAGTGGGTGAAGAGGTTACCCAATGCTCTGTAAATGAGCATATCAAAAGATTGGCAATAAAGCATGAAGTCAAACCTGCAAAAAGTTATAGCTCACCCCGCCGCACCAAGGAAAAGCCACCTACAAAATAGCTCCAACAAAAATTGCATATACTAGCTATACAAAATGTAAAATAGATTTTAAAATAGTAAAAATAACTAACTATACCTACTCCTAGATAAGTACTGGGGTTACTGTCTTCCCAGCACTACTTATTCGAAAGACAAAAAGTTCTAATTAATGGGTCTATGAAAAGAAAAGTGCACAGGTAACTTGCCTAATATTCGTTGCGGTTGCGGTAGCGAGTACCGATACGACGATAGAGTAGTTACCCGTCTACCTACATAATAATACCTGAAAATCTCAGGTAAAGGAAGCAGGAAATAAGAAGAGGAGGAGCACTGGTCCTCGCTCATCTTATCACAAAACAAATCCTTGTCTGGCAAGGTGTCATCCACCTCAGGTGTGTAGGATGCGATGGCAATGACATGAGCACAAGGCTCATCGTCATCCCAGCTTATTCGTGGAGACTCGACCTACACAGGCTCAGATAGAGAAAGGGGATGAAGAAATAAAGGAGATGAAGAACTAAAATAATCAGAAATAGGGGGAGTGGTCCCGATCTCACTCCCAGCAAGATCCAAGCAAAGATCATCATTGGTACCATATGAGTCATATCACGGGGAATCCGAGAACTCGAGGTCCATGGTTGTCACAACCCGCATTTTCCCCGAATTAAATAATTATCAGAGTATGAGAAAACGCGCGTCATGATGCCACGTCAAGCAGGGGATAACTGCTGACGCTCAGGCAAAACCAACTGCTACTCATTATGAAAGAAAATCATGAGCTTAATGATTAGAAAATCAGTTATATTTTAGAGGCCGTATCCCTCGGCTCGGTGGATCACCTAGTCCACAGTTAAAAAAAACTATACTTATGCGCTGCGGAAAAATACATTATTCAGGTTTAGCATCCTAAGGGGTGTATAAGAGTTTCAAGAGAACCACTCATTCTATGCAAGACTCTACATTTAATTTATATTATATATAAGAAAATGGTCTTTATGCGTGATTAGAAAATAGTGATTTAGTTTTATAAAACATGCTGATCATGAGCTTACTTATAAGAATAATTATAGTTTAAAAGTAACTAGCAACCTAGTATAAATCCTCCTCAGAGCAAGTAGACTATCTCCAGAAAACGGTAGCAGCATAAGTAATATATCCAGTACAAAGGTAAAAACTACCAGTGGGCGCCAACAACCTGACACGAACCCACTGGCACATATGTATGTCTGTAAAAAGTACTGAAAACTACCTTACCAACAAGGCAAACGGATCTCCAAAGTCCAAGAGACCACCAACACCACCACTGCAAACTAGCCACCCAACTGGCTACAGCTCAGAACCTGAGGCATTCCAAAAGAAAACAGAATACCTCAGCAAGCAAAACAAGGTAAAATCTGCATGAAGGAGTCAACCAAAGGGGAAAAAAGTAACTGAAAAACATGCCGTAGAAAGAGTCACAACTGTCCAAAATAGGACGACAAGAAATGCACTACGTGCGAGGAAACAACATCAACCCAGCCCAGGAACAACATCCTGCAGGGCCTACCAGGCTACCAAGAGCCCAAAGTGCTGCAATCTACCAAAGAAGAAACTTCTAACACCCTAAGCCGTGGGAGATGATAGTAGCAAAACAACAGCATAGATCCGGGTTGGAGGCAAACTCAGTCCCCCAACCACCAACTTCCATGCCAACAAGCTCAGGGGTCCACATAATAAAGCACAAGGGACCTTCCACCCCCTTGCCCAGCCCGTACCTGGAGCAAGATAGAAGAATAAGGGTGGCCTTGGCTAGATTACACAACACCTCCCCCATGAAGAGCTTCAAACCACCACTACTATCCACATCCCACGATTCGGCCTTTAGGAAAGAAAACATGCCCGACAAGGAAACTACAAATATAATCAAGGAAACTCACTCGGGAACATAAATCGAGGAAAGAGAAATAGTGTTGAAGTTACTCAACACGGCTCGGCGTTGGGTGGAATCCACTCAGTGCCTAACCAGACCTTGGCGTTGAGTGAGTTAGCCTCAATCAGCGCCAGAACAGCCATAACGTTGAGTGAGGTCCACTTCCTCAACGCCTTCAGCAAAACCACAAAACCTAACAGCGGCGTTGAGTGAGTCTACCTCCCTCAATGCCAAAACAGCTTTGGCGTTGAGTGAGGTCAACTCTCTCTACGCCAAAGTTCACTTCCGCAGGGGAACCCTAAGCCAATGGCAACAAGAGAAGGTCGGCGGGAATGCCGACTGATTCTCGCCGAATCGGCGGGAATGCAGGACGATTCTCGCCGAATCGGCGAGAATGCAGGACGATTCTCGACGACCGGTGGGAATCCATAATGATTCTCGCCGAATCGGCGGGAATCAAGGATGATTCTCGCCGATCGGTGGGAATCACTGATGATACACGTCGAAATTGGCGGGAATCACTTGGTGATCCCGTCGATTTTGACTTAGACGAAAATTTTCACTCAATCACCCCACCACTCAACCGCAAAGAACAAACCAAACTATGGCTTTGAGTGTGTCCACCACACTCAACGCCAAGTCCGGGCGGCTTTTGGCTTTGAGTGTGTGCACCACACTCAACACCAAAACTCGAGAGTCTACCAAGACTAGTTCTAACCAGAGCCCTACCACAACAACCTCCCTCACTCTCTCTCTCTCTCGGCTCCAACCGCAAAAGCACCCAACTAGAACTACAAATCTGGAGTCTAAATGGTGAACACAACTAGCACGAGGAGCAAACAGCCCAAGGAGGGGGCTCATAGGAGAATCTAAGCCCTAAAACATAGCAAGATAATGAGAGAATAAGCATGGTTTCTACCCTAGGGCTAACCGGGAAACATTCCAAAATTCAAAAGAACAACAATGGCAAGGGCAAGAATACCACTTGCATCGATTTTCAGTGAAGCTTGGTCGGCTTTCCCTCCTCTTCGTTCTGCACTAGAAGGAGAAGCACCTAACAAGCAAACCGTACATTAATGGCGGAAAACCACAAGAACCAGAAATCCAAGTCTCCTAAAACTCCACGAAAATCAAATATCTTACCGTCAAAATGAAGATCTGAGCGAGAGCAAGACAACGCCGCTTTCGGAATCGAAATCCGTCCACGAACAAGCCCGGAATCACCGTCCAAAGGGGAAGCAGGCCGGTGGTTTTCTCCTCTGTTTTCCGCGAACAGCACAGGCGACGGTTCGGTCTGGTCTTGGGAAGGAGGAACGAGAACTGGGTCTGCCACTTCTTAACAAGGCTTTTATAATAAAAGGACATGCCTATTCGGCCCTAACCGCTGCCTAAATTGTCGGTTCACTTAATTTAAAAGGGTTTCTAATTTGTTTTTACTAATAACACACCCAAAACGACTCGAAAACCGAACCACCTCGGAATTCGACGAAATTCGCACCGTAGCTAAATACCCATGCTACAAACACAATGGCAAAGTCGAAATTAACTTTCGACGAATAGAACTCGAGTTATACCCAAATAAAGCCAAACACAAACATTCCCCCGAGAGGCCACACCGGGTCACCCAAAACGACTCGGCTTGCTAGGGAGATATTACCAACAGGCTACAGAATAGAGCACTCAGTTCTAAGGAGTTAAACCACACTCCACAAATGGCACAAGCCACGGAAACGCGTCATCATAACGCCAAACGAGAATTAAATAATCGCAGAAAAAATCGGGGGCGTTACAGTCACTCCCCCTAAAAGAAAGTTTCATCCCGAAACATTACGCACAACACTTCTACTAAAGAAGGAAAGTAATAATCCAAACATTACAAGAAGAAAAACAAACCAAACTAATCAGGGAAACAGCTGAGGGTAAGCTTCCCTCATAGCCGACTCTAACTCCCAAGTCGCGCTCTCCAAATCCTGATTCCTCCAAAGAACTTTCACCATAGGAATAGACTTCTTTCGCAGCACCCGTTCCTGAGTATCCAAAATACGGACCGGCACTTCAACAAAAGAGAGGTTGGGCTCCAACTGGGGCACAACGTCCAAGACTTGCCCACTGCTACGCACGCACTTCCGCAATTGGCTAACATGGAAAACATTATGAACACCTGGAAGTTTGCTGGCAAATCCAACTTGTAAGCTGACACGCCAATTCATTCCAAAATCTTAAACGGGCACACATACCTCGGGTCCAATTTCCGATTCTTACCAAACCTCTTTACACCCACCATCAGGGAAACCTTAAGAAATACAAGGTCCCCCACAGAAAACTCCAAGGCAGACCTACGCCGATTGGCGTTCTTCTCGTACCTCTCCTGAGCTATACGAAGCTTTTCCCGAACAAGCTTCACTGCGACTTCCATTTCTTCGAGCGCATTAGGACCTAACAATGGCCTCTCACCAGCCTCAGCCCAAAACAACGGAGTTCTGCATCGCCTCACATACAAGGCTTCGAACGGAGCCATCTACAAGCTCTCCTGATAACTATTATTGTAAGCAAATTCCATAAGTCGCAACCGCTCATTCCACGCTCCACCGTGGTCTAAAGTGTAGCATCGGATCATATCCTCAACTATCTGATTCACCCGCTCCATCTGCCCATTAGTCTGTGGGTGGTACGCAGTAGAATACCTCAGATCCGTACCCAAACTCTCCTACAGACTCTGCCAAAAATGAGAAGTAAACCGGGAGTCTCGATCAGAAATGATGCTAACCGGCACACTGTGGAGTCGGATGACTTCATTCAAGTAAAACTCTGCTATCTTCTTCATAGGGTAATCAATCTTATATGGCACGAAGTGAGCACACTTCGTCAATCTATCCACTATAACCCAAACAGAATCAAATCCCCTCGGGGATCGCGGTAAACCGTGATGAAATCCATAGATATACTCTCCCACTTCCAAGTCGGGATCTCTAGCGGAGTCAACTTACCACCAGGCCTACCATGATCGGCCTTCAGCCGCTTGCAAGTATGGCACTACGCAATAAATCGGGCTATATCTCCCTTCATGCCATACCACCAGGCAATTTGCTTTAAGTCACGATACATCTTCGTAGATCCTGGATGATAGGCAACGCTGGATCCATGAGCCTCTCTGCAAACCTTACCCCGAATATCCCCAACCGCGGGGATGCAAAATCTGCCACGGTACTTCAAAGTTCCCGCATCATCGATGGAATAATCCGGCAACTCTCCTCTCTCAGCCCTGGAGTACAAGTGAAGAAGATCCGGGTCATCCTTCTGGTGAAGTCTGATCAAAGAAATCCAAGACGGCTCTGCCACTGACAAACTACTCTGCAGGCCACCGCATTCCACTGATATATCCATAAGGAGGAACTCTTCCACTAAACGGTCGACGGAGAGATTAAAGATTTTACTCGTCCTCCGACTCAGGGCGTCGGCCACCACATTAGCCTTGCCTGGGTGATACTGGATCTCTACCTCATAATCGGCCACATACTCTAGCCAACGACGCTGGCGCAGATTTAACACCTTCTGCGTGAACACGTACTTCAGGCTCTTAAGGTCGGTGAAGATCTTGCACTGAGCCCCATAAAGTAGGTGTCTCCACAGCTTCAACGCATAAATAACTGCTGCGAACTCGAGGTCATGCGTAGGATAATTCTTCTCATGAGTCTTCAGTTGCCTTGACCCATAGGCAATCACCTTACCCACCTACATTAATACGCATCCCAGACCCACATGCGAAGCATCCACGTATACATCATAATCCATGCCCTCGGTAGGCATGGTCAGGACAGGAGCAGTGCACAATCTCCTCTTTAACTCCAGGAAGGCTTCTTCGCACTTCTCGCTCCAATCAAAAACCACGTTCTTCTGAGTCAGCTTAGTTAGAGGTGCAGCTATGGTAGAGAAACCCTCCACAAACCTCCTGTAGTAGCCGACTAACCCTAGGAAGCTCCTGATCTCTTTGGGCGTGCCCGGTCTACTCCAATCCATCACTGCTGTGATCTTTTCCGGGTCAACCGAGATCCCATCCTCATTCACCACGTGGCCCAGAAACGAGACCTGAGGCAACCAAAATTCTCACTTGCTTAACTTGGCGAATAACTTATGGTTCCTTAACTCCGATAGAACCAAGCGCAGATGCTGCTCATGCTCCTCAGCACTGTGAGAGTAAACCAACACATCATCGATGAAGACCACCACGAACTTATCTAGGAAATCCTTGAACACCCGGTTCATCATATCCATGAACGCTGATGGAGCGTTGGTCAATCCAAATGACATCACTAAGAACTCAAAATGTCCGTGCCTTGATCTAAATGCAGTCCGTGGAATATCTGCATCACGGATCCTAAGCTGATGATAGCCTGAACGAAGGTCAATCTTGGAGAAGACCGTGCTACCGCGCAACTGGTCAAATAAGTCATCGATCCTCGGCAGATGGTACCTGTTCTTGATTGTGACCTTGTTCAGCTCCCTATAGTCGATGCAAAGCCGCATTGACCCATCTTTCTTCTTCACAAATAATACAGGAGCACCCCAAGGCGACGACCTCTGCCTGATAAACCCTTTCACCAACAACTCATCTAACTGAACTCGCAACTCCTCTAGCTCTCGAGGGGCCATCCGGTACGGCGCCTTAGCAATAGGGCGCGTACCCGGCTCCAAATCGATCACAAACTCAACATCCCGCTCGGGAGGAAGACTAGGAAGGTCACCAGGAAAAACATCGGCGAAATCTCACACAACTGGAATCTCCTCTAAGCGCGGTACACTAACAGCGGTCCCAACCACCGAGACCAAACAAGCAAAACAGTCCCAAAGAAAAAAACTTCTGAGCACATACCGCAGAGATGACAGGAGAATCCTGGCTCAGATCCGCATACACGCTTCCTGGCTGACCGTCGTCCCTGATGAAGTCCAAGCGCTTCCCTTTGCACTGAATGACTGCATCATACCTGGACAGCCAGTCCATGCCCAAAATAACATCGAAGTCCTCCAGATCAATCATCTTCAGGTCTTCCTTCGCAAGGAAGTCCCCCAACAAAACAGGGCAATCCAACATGCCCACATCTGACAACACAGATTCACCAGAGGGAACTTAACACGAAAGGTATCCCGAACTCGATCTAAAGTCAACCGATGTCGCTCTACAAAGGCTCTATCTACGAACGAGTGGGTAGCGCCGGAGTCAAACAGAACACGCGCCCAGCGGTTCTTCAACTTAAACTTCCCTATAGGAACAAATATAACTAAGGAACTACCACAACAATACTACATTTTAGCAAGACAAGAACAAAACATTCAGGCTGGAAGACAACTAACCTGTGATGACAAGAGTCGAAGCTTCAGCCTCCTCAGAAGAAATCACGTTCAGCTTTCCCTTCCCTTGTCCACACGCTGAGGTGGAGGTAATGCCTGAAGAGGCACTACTTGCAGGGCAGGCTGGACCTGAGGACACCTAGACTTGATGTGTCCTTTCTGCCCACACTGGAAACAGACTTTATCCTTGGACCAGCACTGGGCAGCATCATGCCCGGGTCGCTTGCAAACAGAACAGGAGACATCTCTCCTCGGAGTACCCTTAATCGCATGAACCTGCTCCTTCCTCTGAGCTGCTGCTCTCTTGAAACATCTCTCGAACGGGTGGCCTGACCGGCCACAGAAACTGCACACCACTTTGCTCTTCTTCCCAGGAACCGCATCCGGTACCTAGGGTTTCTTTTCCTCCACAGACTTCCTCTTATCCTTCCTACTTGCTGTCCTCTGCTCTTCGCGGTCTCAATATCCTCCACCTTCAGAGTAGCCTCCACTACTCCTGCGCAAGTTTCTGACCCATAAGCACTAGTCAACTGCTGCACCTCACTCCTCAAACCACTGAGAAATCACTTAACTCGATCAGCCTCGACGCTGACCAATCTAGGGGCAAAACGGCTTAACTTGCTGAATTCTATCTCATACTCACCCACCGTGAGTTGCCTTTGCTTCAGATGGAGGAAGTCGTTCATGAGGCGGTCACGCTCGACCGAGGGTAAGAACTTCCTCAATAGCATCTCCTTGAACACTTCCCAAGAGCATCTGGTTACAAAGCTCCCCTTCTCTCTCTGCCACCAACTCTTAGCCAAACCTTTAAGCTGATAGGCGGCTATCATCACCCTCTGATCGTCTGCAATCCTTGAATATGAGAACATCTCCTCCATGGAGATCAGCCAGTCGTCTATCACCATGAAGTCTACCTTCCGCCATAAGTGGGAGGGCTCAGCCTCTTAAACTGCGAGATGAAGGCCATCTCCGTTGGCACCACCACTGGAGGTCTTAAGGGTGCAGGAGTGGGAGGAACAGCAATCCCCCCTACAGGGCCTTGCACTCCCTGAGTCTGACCCGCCACAACTGCTACCAAAGACTGGATCTGGGCTCGCACCTCCACCATCTGCCTGCTCAAGGAATCGTTACTCTGCCGCAAGCTTTCGATTACCGCATCATTCTGAGCTCCAGAAGAATCACCCTCAGATAGGGGAGTTGATCTAGTCGAAGGACGTCTCGCCATCCTAAAGTCATAGCATCACTAGTTAGATCCTAATACAACGGCTAGACTCAACTACTAGTACAAACCATACATATATAGATATGAACTTAAAGCTGCTAAACTTGCTCTGGGAGTTTACCTTTTACAAAACTTTATGTTATGTCCTAACCTAGGATGGCTAACCACCATCATACTAATTCTTGTGCCTAGACCGGGAATGCATGACTTTATATTATTTTTGACTCGAAAACTTATGTGTGTACATATGTCATCCTGCCAGTCTTTAGCTTGGCACGTTGTGCTTATGCCATGTTATGCTATGCATGATTGTGCTATGCATTCTAAAAAAGGTCCTAGTGCATGTTATGAGCGGCGTACACATGAAAATTTTATGCATCCCATACTACATAACATTCGCATGCAACGAACAAGAAAATGTGCTAGTCGCAGCCATGTGGTGAGGTTATGCATCCCATACTACATAACCCTCACATGTTTCCCCTATGGTGGATCCATATACGAACACATATTATGCATCCCATACTACATAATATGCCCCGTATACATCATATTATGCTATGAGTGTAGTGTTCGTGCTTTTGCCAAGACGTGCTGATGACATATCGGTGTGTGAATGACATGATGCTGAACTACTAAAAGCAAACAAAGGAAGGTTGCCCGACTAACTTGTCAAGCAACCTCCCTCTGATACCAACTGTCACAACCCGCATTTTCCCCGAATTAAATAATTATCAGAGTATGAGAAAATGCGCGTCATGATGCCACGTCAAGCAGGGGATAACTGCTGACGCTCAGGCAAAACCAACTGCTACTCTTTATGAAAGAAAATCATGAGCTTAATGATTAGAAAATCAGTTATATTTTAGAGGCCGTATCCCTCGGCTCGGTGGATCACCTAGTCCACAGTTAAAAAAAACTATACTTATGCGCTGCGGAAAAATACTTTATTCAGGTTTAGCATCCTAAGGGGTGTATAAGAGTTCCAAGAGAACCACTCATACTATGCAAGACTCTACATTTAATTTATATTATATATAAGAAAACGGTCTTTATGGGTGATTAGAAAATAGTGATTTAGTTTTATAAAACATGCTGATCATGAGCTTACTTATAAGAATAATTATAGTTTAAAAGTAACTAGCAACCTAACATAAATCCTCCTCAGAGCAAGTAGACTATCTCTAGAAAACGGTAGCAGCATAAGTAATATATCCAGTACAAAGGTAAAAACTACCAGTGGGCGCCAACAACCTGACACGAACCCACTGGCACATATGTATGTCTGTAAGAAAGTACTGAAAACTACCTCACCAACAAGGCAAACGGATCTCCAAAGTCCAAGAGACCACCAACACCACCACTGCAAACTAGCCACCCAACTGCCTACAGCTCAGAACCTGAGGCATTCCAAAAGAAAATAGAATACCTCAACAAGCAAAACAAGGTAAAATCTGCATGAAGGAGTCAACCAAAGGGGAAAAAAGTAACTGAAAAACATGCCGTAGAAAGAGTCACAACTGTCCAAAATAGGACGACAAGAAATGCACTACGTGCGAGGAATCAGCATCAACCCAGCTCAGGAACAACATCCTGCAGGGCCTACCAGGCTACCAAGAGCCCAAAGTGCTGCAATCTACCAAGGAAGAAACTTCTAACACCCTTAGCTGTGGGAGATGGTTGTAGCAAAACAACAGCATAGATCCGGGTTGGAGGCAAACTCAGTCCCCCAACCACCAACTTCCATGCCAACAAGCTCAGGGGTCCACATGATAAAGCACAAGGGACCTTCCACCCCCTTGCCCAGCCCGTACTTGGAGCAAGATAGAAGAATAAGGGTGGCCTTGGCTAGATTACACAACACCTCCCCCATGAAGAGCTTCAAACCACCACTACTATCCACATCCCACGATTCGGCCTTTAGGAAAGAAAACATGGCCGACAAGGAAACTACAAATATAATCAAGGAAACTCACTCGGGAACATAAATCAAGGAAAGAGAAACAGTGTTGAAGTTACTCAACACGACTCGGAGTTGGGTGGAATCCACTCAGTGCCTAACTAGACCTTGGCGTTGAGTGAGTTAGCCTCAATCAGCGCCAAAACAGCCATGGCGTTGAGTGAGGTCCACTCCCTCAACGCCTTCAGCAAAACCACAAAACCTAACAGCGGCGTTGAGTGAGTCTACCTCCCTCAACGCCAAAACAGCTTTGGCATTGAGTGAGGTCAACTCTCTCTACGCCAAAGTTCACTTCCGCAGGGGAACCCTAAGCCAACCCCAACAAGAGAAGGTCGGCGGGAATGCCGACTGATTCTCATCGAATCGGCGGGAATGCAGGACGATTCTCGCCGAATTGGCGAGAATGCAGGACGATTCTCGATGACCGGCGGGAATCCAGAATGATTCTCGCCGAATCGGCGGGAATCAAGGATGATTCTCGCCGATCGGTGGGAATCACTGACGATACACGTCGAAATCGGTGGGAATCACTTGGTGATTCCCGTCGATTTTGACTTAGACGAAATATTTCACTCAATCACCCCACCACTCAGCCGCAAGGAACAAACCGAACTATGGCTTTGAGTGTGTCCACCACACTCAACGCCAAGTCCGGGCGGCTTTTGGCTTTGAGTGTGTGCACCACACTCAACACCAAAACTCGAGAGTCTACCAAGACTAGTTCTAACCAGAGCCCTACCACAACAACCTCCCTCACTCTCTCTCTCTCTCGAATCCACTCGCAAAAGCACCCAACTAGAACTACAAATCTGGAGTCTAAATGGTGAACACAATTAGCACGAGGAGCAAACAGCCTAAGGAGGGGGCTCATAGGAGAATCTAAGCCCTAAAACTTAGCAAGATAATGAGAGAATAAGCATGGTTTCTACCCTAGGGCTAACCGGGACACATTCCAAAATTCAAAAGAACAACAATGGCTAGGGCAAGAATACCACTTGCATCGATTTCCGGCGAAGCTTGGTCGGCTTTCCCTCCTCCTCATTCTACACTAGAAGGAGAAGCACCTAACAAGCAAACCGTACATTAATGGCGGAAAACTACAAGAACCCGAATTCCAAGTCTCCTAAAACTCCACGAAAATCAAATATCTTACCGTCGAAATGAAGATCTGACCGAGAGCAAGACAACGCTGCTTTCGGAATCGAAATCCATCCACGAACAAGCCCGGAATCACCGTCCAAAGGGGAAGCAGGCCGGCGGTTTTCTCCTCTGTTTTCCGCGAACAGCACAGGCGACGGTTTGGTCTGGTCTCGGGAAGGAGGAAGGAGAAGTGGGTCCGCCACTTCTTAACAAGGCTTTTATAATAAAAGGACACGCCTATTCGGCCCTAACCGCTGCCTAAACTGCCGGTTCACTTAATTTAAAAGGGTTTCTAATTTGTTTTTACTAATAACACACCGAAAATTACTCGAAAACCGAACCACCTCGGAATTCGACGAAATTCGCACCGTAGCTAAATACCCACGCTACGAACACAACGACGAAGTCGAAATTAACTTTCGACGAACAGAACTCGAGTTATACGCAAATAAAGCCAAACACAAACATTCCCCCGAGAGGCCACACCGAGTCACCAAAAACGACTCGGCTTGCTAGGGAGATATTGCCAACATGCTACAGAATAGGGCACTCAGTTCTAAGGAGTTAAACCACACTCCACAAATGGCACAAGCCACGGAAACGTGTCATCGTAACTCCAAACGAGAATTAAATAATCGCAGAAAAAATCGGGGGCGTTACAATGGTGGTAAGGGGAGCGACCTCATCCAATAACGAGGTGCAAACCTCCGCATCAGAAAGGGAATATTCCTCATCTTACCTTGGTGCAACCTCAGACACTAATTCATCAAAAAATACAGCATCATTAGCCGATTCACACAAAAATGGCGTAGCACAATCAGGCAAAAATTGTGGAGGGGCGAAACTGCTCTCAAAATCAAGCACTGAATGAGCAGGTCCCATTGCAAAATTATTTGCTGACACCATCCCGTCGACCGGAATAATCTCTGCGTCCCATACAGGAGCGCCCATGGATTCCTGATCCTCTTTTTGTTGGCTACCACAAGTATGATCATCATCACTTAAGGGAAGCTCGTAAAAAGGGACTGAGGGACCGATGAAGGATCTTTATGCAGCGAGAGATTCTTCGGTAATCTCAACGGGTAAAGAACGAGCTAGATGAGCTATGTCAGTGTATGGGATATGCAACACCCTGGTAGGCCTATCCATAACAGTCTTCCGTGAACGGGAGGTTGTTGCGCACACGCCTATAGAGGGAGAAGGCTCGCACAAACGAGGGCAGTCCTTCACCATGTGGCCTACACCTTGACATAGCAAACACCTAATATAGTGATAGGCATTAAAAACATCAATGGCGTCGATATATTAACGCAAAGTGTCAAGAAGATGACACTCAGAACCAGAATACATCGCGAACAAAAATATTTACCAAAAAAATGCTTCACAGCTAGAATAAAAATAACACAGTCCGGCTTTCTAAACAAAAAATTCAGAAAAGGTCAAAAATAAATAAGCAAAGAAAAATTTCTAAAAACTAAAGCAAAGAAGAAAATGAAATGTACAAATGGAAAAGGGCTTTGATCTACTATCTCCCTCTCCAAAAACTCACACGACTGTGTTCCCCGGCAACGACGCCAAAAAATGGATGCATTGAACGTCAAGTGTACCGGTCGCCCAAGTAATATAAAATGGGCGAATTTCCCCAAGTATCGATCTCGAGGGAACACAGTAAGGGGGGAGTTAATATTGAGGAGGACTTTTGATTGAATTCCTTAGGTCAGAGTTAACTATGGGGGGGGGGGTTTAGATTGCTGCATAAGAAGAAAATAAAATGCTAACAACTACTCCTATGCAAAGCCGATATGCATCGCTTCGCCAGGTGGGATGGAAGACAACACGGGCTGCTATGCATCGAATCACTGGGCGGATGGACGAGTAGGCTTGCAGAATGAGGGTCGAAAGCACCTCTTCGCTAAGCTCGCCACTAGCAATTACTAGTGCGGCACGATGTGGTGGATGATGGAAAATGAAGGCGCACCTCAAGCAAATAACTTAAATATTAAATCACATAGACATGATTGTATACATATGTTTATCAAAATAAGATCAACTTCATTATATACAAGAGATAAACTAAACTATCAACAACAAGAGAAGAAAAGTGTGCGAAATCGTCCGGATCCGAAGTCTTGCTGAGGATTCACGGTAGGATTCGTCGGGTTGTCAATCCGCATCCTAGCTCGGTCCTTAACTGCTTCCGGGGTAGAGGAGGCTGTCACTCACTCCCAATGGACCCGTCTTCTTCGTGTCACGAGCCGGTGGAGGATGGCACAAACTTCTCATAGCTTGATGGAGAATGCTAGATCAAAACTCTTCTTTAAGCTCAAGGATGAAGGAGGAGGCCGAGAGGAAGCTCCGACTTGGATTTGGCGGTGAAAGCTTGCCCGTAGCATCTCCCCTTGGTGGAACGGCAGAGTTTCACCTTAGAAATGCGGAAGGAATGGATGGAAGTGAAGCTGTTCCTAATGGTGGAAAATTTGCTCTTTAAATAGAAACAGGTCAGAAAAATAGGCACGCACGGTCCCGCGCATGACCGTTCGCTAACCGTGCGTTATTAAGTTCTAGATCTGGATTGCAGATGAAGATGCGTTGACCCGTTCATTTTACTCACGCGCGGGCGCTTCTGCCCGTCCGTTAAGGAAATCGCACAGGTAAACACAGAGTGCATGAAAGCAAAAGAAAAAAGTGGAACCGTGCGTTTTACTCGCGCACGGGCGCTGCCGCCCGTGCGTGAACAAATTGCACGATTAACCATAGAAATGTGAAAATGTAAGGTATAGGAAAACCGTGCATTTCCTTCTCGCACGGTTTGGCCGAAACCATTCGTTTCTAATCTTCGATCTCATCTCGACAAAATGTGTCGAGGTCCACTCGACCAAGTAAAACGCACGATTACGAAGAAATCGTGCGCTAAGGAAATGCACGCCTGTGCATTTTCCACAAATCAGAATTCCTGCCTTGGGGAAAACGCACCACCTGCACAACAAAAACCAAAACTAGAGCACAAGCTCCCAACACCAAAGTAATGCATAAATTAAACAAAAAGAGCCATGGGTAGCACCATGTGCTTACCCCCAATAAAGAATGCGCAATTGCACACCCATTGACTAAAACAATGCACTATGTGGTAAATGCCCGAAAAATGCAAATATAACCGATAACCGGTTGAAATATAGTGCAAGAGTGAGAAAACAAGCCCAGATGAGTCCGAAAAATCCTCTATAAATAGGACTCATCATGCTCTCCTTTCTTCCTGAACATGAAGACACCACACTATAACAAGAAGCAGTTGGAGACCCGCTCCCCCTGCTACCTGAACCAGAAGCCTCCGCTCTTGAACAAGAACTGCTTGGAACATCACTCCCCTTGCTACCTGAACAAAAAGTACCTAGAGCAACACTCCCTCTGCTTCCTGAGCTAGAAACCATAGTCTTCGAGTCAGAAGCACATGGAGCATCGCTCCCCTGCTTCCTTACCCAGACGCCTCTGCCCCGGAGATAGAACAACCTGGATCTCCTAGTGACACAGACAGCTCCATCTGAACCTTAGCAGCAGCCTCCTCTAGCACACCATCTGACCTGCTCACCTCTAGCTCCATATCTGAGCTACCCCAATACGACATTAGCTCATCGAAGACAACGTCTTTCAACACGATGAACTTCTTCATTGCAGGATCCATACACCTCCATCTCCTCTTCTGCACATCATACTTGTGGTCTCTAAGGTTCAAAGAAAATAAAAGCAACCGAACTAGCAATCCAATGAGGCAAGTATACCTATCAAACTATAGCTAGGGGACACAAGTGTCGTATCGAAATCTGGGAACTGTTGAATAAACTTACTCACACGAAGGCTATTATTTTATCGACAGAAAAACTAGGGTTTGAGAAACTAAGTGCAATTAAAGAAATAAAGCTATGCTAGAAAGAGAACAACTGCAGTTAATTAAAGAGATAAAAGTAAACGATTATAACGAAGGGTTGAAACTATGAAATGGAAGAGCACTCGATCAAGAATAACCTCGGCAAGAGCTAACTAAGAAATGCGATAAAAATAAACCTTAACTTAATAGGGTAAAGGTCTTTGACCGTGGAGGTTCCTAAAGCTTAAACATGCTTCTCTCGAAGTCATGCCCAACTTAGTTTAGTAAGCTCCGACCGACTCTCATATAAATCGGAGGGCTAAAGCTCGCTTTACGCGATGGACCCCACAATTTGATTTTACTCCAATCCGGGAGATTTGGAACGTCTGCCTCTCTCGAGGGGTGCATACAACTCCCTTTACTCTTGAATGCTCACTTCATTCTATCGGCCTCTCGGCTAGCCCAGAATGAAAGCAAAGGTGGAGAGTATATATCGATAATATACCTCCAACCCATGAAAAATCAAGAGTAATCCAAGGCCTAAACCCTAAAAAGAAAAGGTAAATTCAAAGCATCATAACTTAATCGCTCGAACCTCGGATCATCAAGATCGAGTACAAGGAGGATTAGTTAATCATAATGCAGTGGAGGGGGAGAGATGAGTAGAAGAGCATGATAACACAAAGTAAACAAGGAGAATAAAATAACACTTTTATTAATAATCAAGAGAGCTACACTTAGGAAATGAAAATTACATTTGCATGAAATGAAAATCCTATTCTAGCCCTACCATTAGCACTAAGCAAGAGCAAAGATTGCAACAAAATCTATTACAAAATCTAAAACTAAACTAGGATTAAGAAAAACTAAAATGAGAAAGAGAGAGAGAGAGGGAGAGAAAAGCATAAAAAACAAGAAAAGGAAGCAAGAAACCAAGGGGAATCACCTCCCCTCTCAACCCAAGCTCTCTGAAATGAAGGGGGGGTCAGAATTTATAAAAAATTTCCACGGGTTGGTCACGCTTAGTGAGACGCCCAGGGAGGGCGTGTCATGGGGCATGACAGGTACGACATTGACCTCGGGCCTTGGATTCTGGCGGGAAGTATGATTGATTTTATACGTCGGTGGTCACGCCTTGGGTCACTCCCGTATAGGGGGGCGTTACCCGTACGTCGCGTCGAAATCATTAGTCGAAATTCTGTCAGTCATCGGAAAAGGTAGGGTCACACCCTATGTCACTCCCGTGACATGGGGCGTGACAGTACTGTCTGGCATGCTGGGATGAATCAGAATTCATTGCGGCGGTAGGATTTTGGAAGAGGGCGACACGCCCCGTGTCACGCCCGGGGACACGCCCAGGGAGGGCGTACAGCATTTTTTCCTATTTTTCTGTCTCTTTCAGCAGTCATCGTCGGGATCAGGCGACACGCCCTAGGTCACGCCCGGGGAGGGCGTGACAGGGGGCGTGACAGGTCATTTTTGGCCAATTTTCTGGAAACCTGCAAAAAGATAAGAAAATGTTAGTGGCAATAATATTTACATAGAAACGATAAAAATTAAGGTAATAAGACATGATTTGTACATTATAAAACAAAAAATACGATAATAGCTTTGGCTACAAAACGTATTATAAAACTCCCCCAAGCTTAAGTTTTGTTCGTCCCCAAGCATAAATATAAAAACTAGATAATCATAAAAAAAGACTAACCAAGAAGTTCTAATTATGCCCACACAAGTACTATGCGAAATTCTAAGTCGGGAAAAGGTGAATCGTAAATCAAAAATGATTATTTTGGTATGGTAAAACTTTTATAAACTTTACTTAACAAAAATAAATCATCCAAAATTTTGACAAAATTCTTTAAATAGATTTAAGCAAAGCAACGAAAATGAAAAAATGCATTGAGTTGTTACTAGATCCAAGCAACGTATTTTAATTATATCAATTCAATTAACAAAAATCTAAGTTTAAATCCAAAACTAAAACTGATTTACTTTTCTTCTTTTCTTAGTTGTTAAATAAGATTCAAAAGGCGTGAATCAAAAGGACTTAAATATGAAAGAAATGTTTGGTTTAGGAATATGATTAGGAGTGAAATTTAATGATAAATGTGAAGGCTTAAAATCACACTAAACCAAAACAAAGAGTTTCAAAAAATTTTAATAGAAATGTATATTTTTTTTCTTTTTTTCTTCTTTTCTCCATTTTTTTTCTTTTTTCAAAACAAAGGCCATAAATATATATATATATATATTTATTTTGAATTGGCCAAATAAAAACAAACATATCTTTTGAGCATACTTCATTTTTCAAAAACTTTTCTCCCAAGAAAATCAGAAAATAACCTATCAAAATTACGAAAATATTTTATGAAACTCAAGAAGGCTAGTGTGATTAGATAGGTTGGAAATTTTGGCTTTGGTGAAAATGAAATGAAAAGAGGATCTAACAAATGAAATCGTAAAAAAGCCTCAAAAGCGGCTAACTAGTGGTAAAAGTTTTTAGGTTGGCATGAGAGCTCAAACGAAAACAAAAAAGGCCTAAATCATTTTCACGCTTTTAAATTTATTTAAAACAAAGGTTTGAAAAATATCAAAAAGCGAGTCCTAGATAATAAAAGAAGATTGATGAAATTGCTTTGAAAATAGAAATAATAGGTGACTTGGATCATTCACATCTACTACGCTATTCAAAGGTTGACCTTACAAAAATTATCCAAAAACAAAAAGGAAAATAGTGGATGATGAATTTTTGAGAAAGAAAAGGAAATAACGAACGAAAAACCATAATAGAAATGCGAGTTTTAGATAAATATTTCACCTTAACATGCTACTGTCAATTAGAAACACAGTATGACCAACATTTTACTTGTGAAACATAATTAAAAAGGACTATTAGAAATATTATAATTAACTACGTTGTTTATTGAAAATTTTGAGTAAAACAAAAACAAAAACTAGGGGTACTATTGAAATACCAAAATGTCTAAACTATTAAGGAAAAAACAAAAAGCATAAATTTTTTTTTTAATTTGTGAAATATTCTCTTTTTTGGATTTTGGAAATATTTTCTTCTTTTTTTGGAATTTTAAGATATTCATCATTTTTTTTTGAAAAGAAATATACATGAAAACAAGAATATTTACACTAAGCAAAAATGAAGGAGGAAGTCCTCCCCAAGCTTAAAATGGACATTGTCCTCAATGACAAAAGAAGGGGATTTGAGAAGGAGAGAAAAATAAAGTACAAAATTGGAAGACATAATTGAAAAACAGGTACTTCCCCGGATTTATTCGCTGCAAAAAATTAAGTGATGCCGCTCCCCTGAATGTCTTCTTTGGACTTCGTGATGGATTCAACAACATTGGAGCAGGCGATCGCAGAAGCTTCAGCTTGTCGGAGCCGTCCAGGGCAAAAATTGTAAAATAAAGAAAACAAAAAAAAGATAACTTGGGTTGTCTCGCAAGAGCGCCCTTTGTTTAAAGGGTCGTTGAGCTCGACACATCAAAAATAATATTGTCCAAAATTAATGTTGTCCAGAAATAAAATTATTTTTAATAAAAAAAATTCGAGAGTTTGTGCAGCAGATACTTAATACTATTTGGACTGACATCATCATCACCAGAGAAATACAGTTTAATACGCTGACCATTCACCTTGAAATTACCCTTATTAGGGTGCGAAATTAAAACAGTTCCATAAAAAAAAACTTCAAAAACAGAAAAGGGGTCAGACCAACGAGATTTTAATTTCCCCGGAAATAAACGTAATCGAGAATTATAAAGAACAACATGGTCGCCCAGCTTAAAGGTTTTCAGATGCCTTAAGTGTTTTTTGTGTAAACGCTTCGTCCGCTCTTTATAAAGTTTGTTATTTTTGTAAACGTAAGAGCGCCACTCGTCAAGTTCATTTAGTTGAAATTTTCTTAGGTCACCGACGGAGTGGGTATCGAAGTTTAAAAATCTTAAGGCCCAAAAAGCGCGGTGTTCTAATTCTACGGGTAGATGACACGATTTTCCATAGACCAGCCGATACGGTGTACATTCGAGGGCGATTTTGTACGATATTCGGTAGGCCCATAAAGCATCGTCTAATTTCGCTGATCAGTCTTTCCTAGAAGTTGAAATAGTCTTTTCTAATATTCTTTTTATTTCTCTATTCACTACTTCGACCTGTCCGTTAGTTTGCGGGTGATAGGCAGTTGAAAGCTTATGTGTAATGCCGTATTTGATAAGGATTTTTGAAAATTGCGCGTTACAGAAATGGGAACCCCTATCGCTAACGATGGCGCGCGGCGTACCGAATCTAGAAAATATTTTTTTCAAAAAGGTGATTATAACTCGGGAGTCATTCGTAGGCAGAGCTTGGGCTTCGGCCCAACGTGAGATGTAATCAACGACAACTAAAATATACTTGTTTCCGAAGCTAGGAGGAAGGGGGCCAACAAAATCGATTCCCCAGAGGTCGAAAATTTCGCACTCAAGGAAATAATTTTGCGGCATTTCATTTTTATTTGAAATGTTTCCCGACCGTTAACAACTATCACACCTGCTCACAAAGGCTTGCGCGTCTTTAAAAAGGCTAGGCCAGTAAAAACCCGCACAAAGCACCTTGTGAGCGGTGCGAGCAGCTTAATAGTGCCCACCAGTCGGACCTTCATGTAAGTGTTTTAAAATATCTAAACCTTCTTCATAAGAAACACATATCCTTATTACTTGATCCGAATAGATTCTGAAAAGATACGGGTCTTCCCAAAAGTAGTTCTTCAGCTCAGAAAATAATTTCTTCTTTTGCTGAGAGGAGAACTCTTTTGGGAGCACTCGGTCCACTAAATAGTTGGCGATGTGTGCGAACTAAGGAGAAGTAGATGTGCTAATTGAAAGCAGCTTCTAATCAGGAAAATAATCATTAAAAAATTTTTCATTTAATTTTTTTATAAAGGGATTGTCTAATATGGAAAGATGGCCGGCGGCCAAGTTCTCGGCTCCTCGCTTATCACGGATCTCTAAGTCAAACTCCTGGGGGAGTAAGACCCAGCGAATCAAGCGCGGCTTGGCATCCGTTTTGGCAAGAAGGTATTTGAGGGCCGAGTGGTCCGTAAAGACTATGATTTTTGAAAGCGTAATGTAAGGACGGAATTTATCAAATGCGAATACTACAGCGAGGAGATCCTTTTCGATTGTGGTGTAATTTTCCTGTGCAGATGTGAGCGTTTTACTAACGTAATATATAGGGTGGAAGTTTTTAGATATGCATTGACCTAATACAGCTCCCACCGCGAAACTACTCGCATCGCACATTATCTCAAATGGAAGATCCCACACTAGAGCTATCATAATCGGTGCATTAATGAACTTTTCTTTAATTAATTTGAAGGCAGAAAGACAAGAGTCATAGAAAATGAATGGGGCGTCTTTTTCTAGAAGATGGGTAAGGGGCTTGGTGATCTTGGAAAAATTCTTTATGAAGCGGCGGTAAAAACCAGCGTGACCTAAGAAACTCCTTATAGCTTTTATATTCGTAGGCGGCGGCAGCTTCTCGATAACTTCTATCTTCGCAATATCAACCTCAATACCTCTCGCACAAATTTTATGACCCAAAACTAACCATTTCCTCACCATAAAATGACATTTTCCCAATTTAGGGTAAGGTTAGTCTCTTCGCATCGTTCTAAGACTTTTTCGAGGTTTTCTAAAAAATTATCAAAGGAATCGCCGAACATGGAGAAATCGTCCATAAATACCTCCATAATGCTTTCTACGTACTTGTCAAAGATTGCGAGCATACATCGCTGCAATGTAGCTGGCGCATTGCACAATCCAAAAGGCATTCTTTGGTAGGCGAAGGTGCCGAAGGGACAAGTAAACGTAGTTTTCTCTTGGTCCTCGGGAGAGATGGGGATTTGAAAATACCCTGAGAGGCCATCGAGAAAACAATAAAAGTAATGGCTGGATAATCGTTCTAAAATCTTGTCAATAAACGACAAAGGAAAGTGGTCCTTGCGGGTGGCATCATTCAGCTTCCTATAATCTATACACATACGCCAACCCGTCACCGTCCGTGTCGGGATTAATTCGTTATTTTCATTACTAATTACTGTTATCCCTCCCTTCTTTGGTACTACCTGAACAGGGCTAACCCACTTTCTATCTGATATAGGGTAGATAATTCCTGCGTCTAATAATTTCATAACCTCGCCCTTAACTACTTCTTTCATGTTCGGGTTGATACGACACTGAGGTTTAATGGAGTTACGCGAATTATCTTACATTACAATTTTATGAGTATAGAAAGATGGGCTTATGCCCTTGATATCAGAAATCTGCAAAGCAATAACTCTGCGATGCTTACGTAAAACTAAAAGAAGTTTTTCATTTTGGACATCCGTGAGGTAGGCCGAATCTATAACTGGCAGCTTGGAGTTCTTTTCTAAGAAGGCGTACTTGAGATGTTCAGGAAGTTCTTTAAGTTTTAGGGTAGGGGGCTCTTCATAAGAGATTTAGAAATTCTTTCTTTTTCGAACACTATATCTTCGTAGAATTTTTTATATGGAATATTAAAAGGTGTGGAGCTGGTGACCAAGGCGACTTCTTGCAGCGAATCAGTTGGAAGAGTAGAAGAGAAAAAAAAATCAGAAAATTCTTTTTCAAAATCAGATAAAAGATAAGAGGATTCTACACTTTCTTGCAGCAATTCAGTTGGAAGAGACGAGGAACAAAAAGCAGAAAATTCATTTTCAAAATTTGAGAGGCAATAGGAGGATTCATCACTCACGGTATCTACGAAAAAGCAGGAGTCATCATTTGCTAAGGTGTTTTTCATCGAAGGTGTGATAGAGAAAGTGACTTCGTTGTCGCCTACTCGAAGGAAGAGCTTACCATTGCTTATGTCAATGATAGCTCGGGAGGTGGAAAGGAAGGATCGTCCAAGGATCAGGGGTACCTCGACGTCTTCTTCGATGTCCAAAATGACAAAGTCCACCGGGAAGATGAACTTGTCGACTTTTACTAGAACATCCTCCACTATACCTAACGGGTACTTGACCGATCGGTCGGCGAGCTGGATACTCATGCGTGTGGGGTTGAGGCTACCAATTCCTAACTTTTTAAACAACGAGAGGGGCATTAGGTAAATACTCGCTCCTAAGTCAGCTAACGCGTGTTTGACAAAAAGAACACCGAAGACACACGGGATAGAAAAACTACCCGGGTCACTGATTTTCTTTGGCAAACCGTTGGTCAAAACAGAGGAGCACTCGACATTTAACATGACATGCGAAAGGTTCTCTAACTTTTTCTTGTTGGTAAGAAGGTCCTTAAGATACTTGGCATACTTCGGCATCTATGAAATTGCTTCATGAAAAAGGCAGATTTATGTGGATTTTCTTGAACATTTCTAAGAAATGAGAGTACTGATCGTCCTGACGTTGTTTATTAAGTTCATAAGGGTAAGGCGGGGTCGGATTATTTATAAAAATGGGTGGTGGAGTGAGATCTTTTTCTAAAATGGGGATGATAACTTCTTCTGTAGAGGGTGGAATTTTTAAAATGGGAGCAGAGCTTTAATTTTTTAAAGCGGGGACGGAGCTTGCCTCGGGCTCTTCACTTACCATACCGGGAACTTTCTTCCCACTCCGAAGAGTTATAGCTTTCGCTTACTCGCTCGGGTTGGGCTCGGTATTGGAAGGAAGAGACCCTGCGGGACGCTCAGAAATAATTTTAGCTAGCCGTCCTACTTGATTTTCCAGACTTTTAACTCTTCTAGTTAAGGTTCTAATCGTAGCGTCATTTGTTGAGATATATTTGGAAAGTAACTCCTCTAAGCTTGGAGGTTTTTGATAATTTTGAAGAGGTGGTGGTGGTGGTGTAGGAAAATCATTTTGTGGTTGCGGGTGCATAGCATTCGATGGATTACTCCACGAAAAATTCGGATGATTTCTTAAGGCAGGATTATAACTATTCAGAAAATAAAAACCAGGAGGATGAAAATTCACAGCAGAAAAATTATTAATAGATTTTTTAGGCATATTGTTAACAAAATCTAATTGTTCTGGGGCAGGAGTTGCAGATTCTCATACCTAAGGGGCGGAGGCAGCAATCATCTACGTTATCTTTTTGCTTAATATTTCAACTTCTAGCGCGAGCTGGGAGACGTTGTCCACTTCAAAGATACCTTCAGGCTTGCTCGAGCGGGACCTAGGCACATTCCACTGATAAGTGTTCATGGCCATGTCCTCAAAAAGCTCAAGAGCTGCTTCCGGAGTATTATGGTTTAAAGTTCCGCCAGAAGATGCGTCTATCATTTGCTTTGTATTTTGATTTAGCCCGTTATAGAACGTCTGCACTTGTAACCATATAGGCAACGCGTGATGTGGGCATCGTCTTAATAGTTCTTTAAATCTTTCCCAAGTTTCATCTAAGGTTTCAGAGTCTATTTGTCCGTAAGGAGAAATGTCGTTCCTATGTTTAGCAATTTTAGCTGGCGGAAAATACTTCGCCAAAAATTTTTCGGTTAATTCATTCCAGGTGGTTATGCTATTCTTAGGTAGAGTGTTCAGCCACTGCTTAGCTTTAGTTCTTAAAGAGAAGGGGAAAAGTCTTAGCCTGATTGCATCGGTTGTGACACCATTTATCTTGAAGGTGTCACAAATTTCAAGAGACCTTGCTATATGTGCGTTCAGATCTTCATCTTGAAGTCCGTCAAATTGCACATACTGCTGCACCATTTGAATTATGCTAGGCTTTAATTCGAAGTTATTATTTGCTATAGCAGGGCGGACTATGCTAGATTCTATTCCCTCGAGATTTGGTCGTGTATAATAAGACATAGGTCTTTGCACGGCTTCCTCTACGTTGGGTTCTTCCATTCTTAGAGTAGAGAATGACTCGGAGTCCTCAACCGGTATTTGGGAAGTAGGGCCTTGAAATCGCAATTTTCTCTGAAGAGTACGCTCAATTTCGTGGTCCAAGTCCAAAATAACCGACGGATTCCCGCGGGTCATGCACTAAAAAGAAGAGAAGAGAAGAAAGAGAAATAAAATAAACTAGAAAGAAAAGCTAGATTTTTTTATAAATAGATTTTTTTTTATTGATTAACTCCCAAAACTTCCCAAGGACTACCCGGTGAAGGGTTCGCAAGGTACTAGACAAGATAGCAGCACTTAAAGCCGCTTTGCCATTTTCGAGAGAATTAGATGGCGTAGAAAAATTGTGAAGTTGGTTACTATTAAGAGCGGTAATAAAAAAATTTTTATTTTTAAAATTTTTTAGAAGGAGGGTAAGAAAGAGAAGAGATAAAATTAATAGGTTCGTGTTTTCAATATATCTAAGAAAGTTGATTTCCACGGCAACAACGCCAAAAACTTGGTGGTCGCTAAGGCTCGAAGAAAATAAAAGCAACAGAACTAGCAATCCAATGAGGCAAGTATACCTATCGAACTGTAGTTAGGGGACACAAGTGTCGTATTGAAATACGGGAACTGTTGAATAAACTTACTCACACGAAGGCTATTATTTAATCGACGGAAAAACTAGGGTTTGAGAAACTAAGTACAATTAAAGAAATAAAGCTATGCTGGAAAGAGAACAACTGCAATTAATTAAAGAGCATAAAGTAAGCGATTATAACAAAGGGTTGAAACTATGAAATGGAAGAGCACTCGATCAAGAATCACCTCGGCAAGAGTTAACTAAGAAATGCAATTAAAATAAACCTAAACCTAATAGGGTAAAGGTCCTTGACCGTGGAGGTTCCTAAAGCTTAAACACGCTTCTCTCGAAGTCGTGCCAAACTGAGTTTAATAAGGTCCGACCGACTCTCATATAAATCGGAGGCCTAAAGTTTGCTTTATGCGATGAACCCCACTATTGGATTTTACTCCAATCCAGGAGATTTGGAACGTCTGCCTCTCTAGAGGGGTGCGTACAACTCCCTTTACTCTTGAATGCTCACTTCATTCTATCGGCCTCTCGGCTAGACCAGAATGAAAGCAAAGCTGGAGAGTATATATCGATAATATATCTCCAACCCATGAAAAATCAAGAGTAATCCAAGTCCTAAACCCTACAAAGAAAAGGTAATTTCAAAGCATCATAACTTAATCGCTCGAACCTCGGATCATCAAGATCGAGTACAAGGAGTATTAGTTAATCATAATGGAGTGGAGGGGGAGAGATGAGTAGAAGAGCATGATAACACAAAGTAAATAAGGAGGAAAAATAACACTTTTATTAATAATCAAGAGAGCTACACTTAGGAAATGAAAATTACATTTGCATGAAATAAAAATTCTATTCTAGCCCTACCATTAACACTAAGCAAGAGCAAAGATTACAACAAAAGCTATTACAAAATCTAAAACTAAACTAAAATTAAGAAAAACTTAAATGAGAAAGAGAGAGAGAGGGAGAGAAAAGCATTAAAAAATAAGAAAAGGAAGCAAGAAACCAAGGGGAAACACCTCCCCTCTCAACCCAAGCTCTCTGAAATGAAGGGGGGGTCTGAATTTATAGAAAATTTCCACGGGTTGGTCATTCCCGACGACACGCCCAGGGAGGGCGTGTCATGGGGCATGACAGGTACGACATTGACCTCGGGCTCTGGATTCTGGCGGGAAGGATGATTGCTTTTGTATGTCGGTGGTCAAGCGCTGGGTCACGCCCGTGTAGGGGTGGCGTGACACGTACGTCGCGTCGAAATCATTGGTCGGAATTCCGTCAGTCAACGGAAAAGGTAGGGTCACACCCTATGTCACGCCCGTGATATGGGGCATGATAGTACTGTTTGGCATGTTGGGATGAATCGACATTCAATGCGTTAGCAGGCTTTGGACAGAGGGCGACACGCCCCGTGTCACGCTCGGGGACATGCCCAGGGAGGGCGTGTCAGGGGGCGTGACAACCATTTTTTCTGTTTTTCTGTCTCTTTCAGTAGTCATCATCGGGATCTGGCGACACGCCCTAGGTCATGCCCGTGGAGGGCGTGACAGGGGGCGTGACAGGTCATTTTTTGCCAATTTTCTGGAAACCTGCAAAAAGATAAGAAAATGTTAGTGGCAATAATATTTATATAGAAACGATAAAAAAAGGTAATAAGACATGATTTTTACATTATAAAACAAAAAATACGATAATAGTTTATGCTACAAAACGTATTATCACATACCCAACAAAGACTAGCTTCGTCTTGAGAGCATCCAGAGCGTGTACATAGCAGATAGATCCAAATACCCGAAGGTGCTTCACACTGAGATTTATCCTGAATATCAGCTCATATAGAGTCTTCTTGTTGATCGGACTCAGTGACATCTGATTGATGACATGAGCCGCGCAGGCCATCCCTTCCGCCCAAAAGTCCTTAGCAATGCCTTTGCACTGAAGCCAACACTTATAGGTCTCCGTCAAAAGAAGGATCTTCTGATCTGCTACTCCACTTTATTTTGGACTATGTCCACAAGAGATCTCCCTTCGGATTCCATGTTTCCTGCAAAAGTTAGAGAACACGATTGAGCCAAACTCACCTCCGTTACACAATCTCAACTTCTTGATTCGCAAACCAAGCTGGCACTCCACAAGCTTCTTGAACTCTACAAACAACCGAAACGCGTTCGACTTCTCTCTCATGAAGTACACCCAAGTATACCTCGAGTAGTCATCAACCAATATCAGCATGTACCTGCTGCCTCCAAGACTAGCGGTGATGGTCGGTCCCACTAGATCACCATGGACAACCTCCAATGGTGCCTTACACCTGGACTGCGCCTTATCAAACGTAAAGAGATAAGCTCCACCGCGTTGACATCCTGCGCAAGCTTTACCGTCGCCAAAGGATGACATCCTAGGCAAACCACTCATAAGGCTTCTCACTGTCATTTCTTTCAGCTTGTCCATCCCTACATGCCCCAGACTTTCATGCCAGATAGCTGCACTATCACTGGCCTTCAACCGATAATTATCAGAACTTTTTGACAACTCAACCAAGTCCTTACCTTTGCTCCCAATATAAGCAACGTTCACCGAGTGCAGAACAACCTTACACAACTTCTTGAGGTAACCAAACTGCTTGCATTTATAACACCTTGGTCATTCCCTCCTCTTCCCATCACACCTAGGAGAAACACTCCTTTCATGCTGATTAGAAGTAGAGGTATCAACCTCCACAACCAAATTTACCTCCTTATTGAACAACCCATCTAGGGAAGTCCAAACCTCTGCAGCTGACCGACATCCGCCGATGTGGTCCAAGAGTTCCGATGAGATCGCCTGCTTGAGAATAGTCTCTGCTTTCGCTTTTGTCTCCTTCCAAGCTCTCATCACTTCAGCATTGCCAACCGTAACCTCTTGCCTTTCATATCCGCAAACCACCTCCCAGAGTCCTCGCCAAGAAGATAGCTTTATATACATGACTTCCACTTACAAAAGTTAGTTCATGTAAGAAGCTCCATTCCAAGATCCCATGCTAAATCACCTTCAATTGCACTCATCCCTGGTTCACTTAGAATCACAGAAGCACTAAAACAAACTGTCGGTTGATCAACTACACAAGCCTCTATTCCCACTGATACCATGTTGAAATTTGATATAGCGGAACATGGGAAAACAGGCGTAGGAACACTCAACCAATCCGAGCCCAAATAAACCAAATGCAAACCAGAAGAGCAAGAATCTTGTACTAAACAATTTTTACAAGGCGAGACATGATTTCACCAAGTACAAAGGAGAAGAAAATAAGCAAACAACAGAATTAAGCTGGGCGGACTGTCTCAGAGACCGCCGAGTCCGCCGAGTCCGCTGAGACCGCCAAGCTGCTACTGCACGACTAATCTAGGGAGTCCGCTCAACCTGTCTGGTTGCCAGACCACAACCAAGCTGTGCGGACTGCCTGTTATTCAAATGCTAAACTATAATCGCCGATCTGCAAGCCGCCTAACCGCAAGGTCGCCTAGTCACCCGACCGCACGAGCTTTTGCTGCTGAACTGAACAAGCCGCCAAAAGCGGGCAGCTTATTGAACTGGTAAACTAGTTGTAGAAGAGAGACTGCCTAGCCGCAATCCGCTACCTACTGTTAACCGCTGGTTGCTATCCGCAGAGTCCGCACTGTCCCTGATCGCAGTCAGAACCAATTCCTGGCCTTCCAGCTTTATCCACACAACCTCCACAGCATAACCTGATCAATCTTCTCAAACCGCACGGATACAAAAAACCAGTCCGCAGCAACTATCCGCGAGTTCACTTACTATTCATTCTCTTCTTTCTTGATGTGACAGGGGGCCTATTTATATGTATGATGAGGAGTGTGGTCACCTCCCTAGACAATAGGAAAACCCCCCCATCCCACAAAAAGAACCAAGTGTATCCGCAAGCCGCGGATACACATCAAGTCCGCCGCGACCTGTGCTCGATAGCCATCCCGCCAAGTAGCATCACCAAGGCCGGACAAGAACCTCTATCTACCTTGTCGCCAAAGTCCTAGCCAGAATGCTGCCACCGGCCGAACTCTGCAGCAACACCTTGTCCACTTATCAGCAGACACCGCTCCAGTCCGCACGCCCTACGGACTCAGCTCCAGTCTGCATACCCCAAGCTCGCAACCAAGGCACATGACACTACTGCCATGCTTGGCAGACTGAGAAACCATCCGCGCTTAACTGCGCGACCTCGCCGGACTGAGCCAAACCTGGACTTTGTTCATAACCAAACAAGTCCACACCACTGTCCATAAGGGCTAGTCTGCGCTTACTAGCGGATGCTGGAAACGGTCCGCCAATCCCGGCGACCTCCAGATCCAGTCTGCTCTAACCGGCAATCCCTGCGGCTTCCTCTAGCCGCAATGCCAGATCTAGATCAAGGCATCTGCCATGCTGGTCTGCCGAGCTCTCGTCCAGTCCGCATCTTGCCAGACTCCGTAGATAGAGAAGCTATCTGCTCAGTTACCTTCTGGGACCAAACCACTGGCTAAGCATAAGCCGGCCTTGCTGGCCACCGCCTCTATCTGCAAAGCCCGCGCGAATAGACAGCCAAGGCTGCCAAAGAATAAGCTGACTGCAATAGCTCCGTCGACCTGGATAACCGCCAGTTCTGTCCACATAGGCCGCGCGGATAGGTCTCCCAGGTCGCCCAGGTCACCCAATCACCCAATCACCCACTTTCACTTCACCATTTTAAACACAACCAAACTCCGCTATTCTAAGGAGATAAATGCAAACCTGCAAGGGTATCAAGGTAAATTTACCTATAGACCCCACTGGGCGAGTAGTCTATGTGAGCACCACTCGCCTAAAGGGGGCACGTACTGGGGAAGCTAGACACTCGCCTCCTAAACATCTCACTGGTCAACTGGTCCATGGGGGCACCACTCGCCTAAAGGGGGCGAGTGCTGGGGGTGCTAGGCACTCGCCTCTGCGGCACTCCTATGTGGATGATTCTAGAGGGGACCCGTGGTATACAATACAAAGGAATAGAAGATGCTGAATGCACTCAGCTCCACTCAATACCAAAGAGCAGAAGGCATTGAGTGCACTCGGCGAACACCGGAAGGGTCTGTAACGCCCCTTATTTTTTGATTTTTAGTTAATTCTTTTATTTGGCGTATTAATGACGTTAGGGCGTTACGTTAACTCATGATTGGCGTGTGTAATTGTTAGATCATGGGTTTTAGCTCTTGGGTTTTCTATGTGTGGATGGGTTTAGCCTCTTTGAAAGATTTCCTAGCGAGCAGGGTCTGTTTTGGTGACTCGGTGCAGCCTCTTTGGGAATGCTTGTATTTTGGCTTCGAGAGGTGTTTACCCGAGATTTGTTAGTCGGATTTTGATTTTAAGTTCGTCGTTGGATTAGTAGCGTCGGTTTTTAGTTACGGTGCGCTTTTCGTAGAATTCCGTGTTTGTTTGGTTTTCGGGTTGTTTTGACGTTTTATTTAATTATTTATGATATTCTATTATAATAATTGGATGAATAAGTATAAATAGAAACCCATCACGTCAAAACCCAATTAATTGTCTCCCTTGTGAAACTGCCGTCCTGTTGCGAAAGAACGAGAGCAGCGGACATTCCTAAGCCTTTAGCAGCCGATTTCTGGAGCTTTGGTGCTCGATTTCATCTTTGGAGAGTGTATCCGGGTAGATCTCGTCTAGATCTACGTTTCTACGATAAGCTTTTCCAGTTTATTAGATTTTTAGAGGTTTAGGTATGCGTTTTTGTACCCTATTTTCCTCTCAAAAGTTTAATGTTTTGTTGCTTAAGTGTTCTTGCGGCCAGATCTGTGAGGTGGGGCGTTTATTGGGCGAATTTCTAGTTATGTGAGGCAAGTGGTGATTTTCCTCTTGCTTGTTCTTCATTTCTCTTTTCTTTTCCTTGATCTATATAAGAAATGATTTCCTATAGGATTTCCAAACTTACAGAAATTGGTTGGATAAGGGTAGGATTTCCCCCATTTAAAAAATGATTTTCTATAGATCTTAAGGCAAGTGGTGCTTACACTCTTGCCAAGCTTTTAGCCCTTCGGTTTTCTGTTCTAGTTGGCCAGATGAGTCTTATCATGATAGTAATAACATCTCTGGTCTAGGTTAGACATAGTTAGAAATTGTTAGTATGGTTTTGTTAGGATAATAACTCTCTGACATGTTTCTATCTAAAAGCTTTGAGTGGAGCTGAGTGCATATAGCCTAAAGATTTGAGTGTAATCTTAGTGTAGAAGTTCAGTTTTTAGCCTAAGTGTAAAAGCGTTGAGTGTGTTGAATGCACTCAATGCCTTGCTGAGTAGTCTGAGAAACTAAGTTAAAAGAGTTGAGTGAGTAGAACTCACTCAACGTGGCGTTGAGTGAGTTAAAAGCGTTGAGTTGAATTCACTCAATGCCATCACTTTGATCGGCAGTGTCGACAACGTTGAGTGAGCTGATCTCACTCAACGCTGTCTCTTAAGTATGTTTAAGCTGAAGGTAAATGCATTGACAATGTTGAGTGAGCTGAACACACTCAACGCCGTCGCTTAGATAGAAAAGCGTTGACAATACTGAGTGAGTTGAACTCACTCAATACCGTCGCTTTAACTCTACAAGCTAAGTGTTAAAGCATTGACAGCGTTGAGTGAGCTGAACTCAACGCCGTCATCTGATTTTGGCAGCTAAGTGGTAAAGCGTTGAGTGAGCTGAACTCACTCAACCCCATCGCCTGTTCTTGCTGCTAAGTTTAAGAGTTGATTGTGTTAAGTTATGGCATTGAGTGCATGGACTTCCCTCAATACGGTGTCGAGTGTCCTCGACGCTTTTCCCATAGACTAGTGTCATTTCACCGATTTGTCGTGTATATCTTAAGGCTTAGTTTTGCCAAGTTAGAATCGTCGGGTTTATGCTGAATTTGTCGAGTTTTGATTTTAACGGTATTTGGGATATGAGGTTTGGTTTGGTTGGCTTAGTTTCGTGAATCATTACACTCGGGCATGTTTGGGTCTTGTTTTTTTAGGCTGTTGGGTTGTGTTGGACTAGATGGCCACCAAAGCAGTTGATGCGTAAGATCACGACAGTGAACCGGTCGCACATGTAATATAAAATGGGCGAGTTTTCCCAAGTATCGATCTCACAAGGAACACAGTAAGGTAGAGTTAATTTCGAGGAGGACTTGAGATTGAACTCCTTAGGTCGGCGGTAACGATGGGGGTTATGATTGTTGCGGAAAAAGAAAATAACACACTATCAACTACTCCTATGCAACGCCGCTATGCGATGCTTCGCTAGGCGGGATGAAAGACTAGTCGGGCCGCTATGCACCGAATCACTAGGCAGATGGGCGAGTAAGCTTGCGGAATGAGGGTCAAGAGCACCTCTTCGCAACGCATGACACTAGCAATTGCTAGTGGGGCAAGGGTGGATGGAGGTGGATTGAGCAAGGCGCACCTCAAGCAATATATAACGAAAATACAAATCACATAGGCATGATTTCATATAAACGTATTCTACAATTAAGCGTACATCATCTATAAATGAAGTTTACAATAACACATAAACAACAACAAAGGAAGAACAAGACAAGAGATCGACCGTATCCAAAGTCTTGCTGAGGATTCACGGTTGGAATCGTCGGATTGTCAATCCGCGTCCAAGCTCGTTCCTCAACTGCGTCCGGGGTAGAGAAGGGCTGTCATCACCTTCCAATGGCCCGTCTTCTTCATGTCACGATAGCGGAAGAAGGTTGCAAGCTTCCCCTTGCTTGGTGGATATGGCGTTGAAGCTTGAAATAAGCCCAAGAGATGATGGAGGAGGCCGAGAGGAAGCTCCGGCTTGGATTTGGAGGTGAAAGCTTGCCCGGAGCCTCTCCCAAAGGTGGAGGATGAAGGGAAATGGCGGAACCCTTCGTTGGGGACGAAAAACGGCGAAAGAAATCGCGGATCTTTTTATTAAGGCGAGACCTGCGCTATTTATAGAAAACAGAATTAAACACTGCGCACGATCACAGGCGCACGACCAGTGGTCGTGCACGCTATGACCCGTGATCATGTGATATGGCGGCAGAACTTGCACAAAAGAGGTCATGACGGCGCACGATCGGCAACGCACGAGCAGTGATCGTGCGCGGTATAGCTGGTGATCGTGCGATATGGCGGGACAGAACTTTCACAAAAGAGGTCATGACTGCGCACGACCGATGATCATGCGCCAAAGAGGTCGATGGTCGTGCGTGGTTAAATACGCACGACCATTGACTCCTCTGCCAAAAATGGTGAAAGCCCTATCCCGGACGCCCACACGATCCCCGAACCTACAGGAAAACTTGACGGGTTATCGATCATGGCATTCACAGACATTAATAATATGCAAGCAAAAAGGGGAAATACACACACACACAGAAATAAGCTAAAAAGGTGCACAAGACGTGGAATGTTGTAGCAAACCAAAAGGAGTGCTAATGGCGCTAAATGGTAGTGCAAAGACATGCAAATGAGCCCAGATGAGTCCGGAATTATGTATAAAATATGGACTCATCACACCCCCAGACTTAACTGTTTGCGCGTCCCGAGCAAACACAATCTAAGCAGGCAGGGAAAATAATCTAGCTGACATAGAAATTGAAATACGGAGTACCATGCGAAGTCGCATGCTCGCGTGCATAAAAATACAATAGAAGAAATTCCTAAGTATGCAAAATAGTTTATATTTTTCACAATGCGTATCAACATTTTATTACTACTCAAAAATAGAATCACGGTGAATCAACCGGTCACGCATAGGAAGAAAGTAGACTGGCCACTAAGGTGAGCTTTCCCAAAGATCGGGGCTCAGGATCATCTCCAAAGGAATCCACCAATGTCGAGGACCATACGCTTGTCCGTTCACACTCTCTCCACGACACTAGTTAGACTCAAGCGCAAATCTGTAGGACTTTAGGATAATCACCGGGCTTGGGTTACGGTGAGGTAAATAATGATAAAAAGAAAGGCTTTGCACCTAACCCAAATGAGCTAGCCTAAAACAATAGAATCCAACTGCTAACCCCAAAATATAAACGAGTACACCACACCCCCAGACTTAATTTTTTTCAACATGGGTGTGTGCACCGCCTAATCCAAATCAAAATCATCTCAAATAATATTTTCAATAAACTTTTTCTTTTCACTTTTCTATTTCACATATTTTTTTTTCTTTTCAAATCCTTTTCTTTATTTTCACAATCTCAGCAGATATAAATCTTGGAGCACATCCACATATTCACAAATAATAACACCACATCACATCCCAACATGAAAATATAAACTCTAAGCTCGACTTGGGTGTGTGACTAGGATAGGCAATAAGGCTTTGGTGAAAAATTGGTGGAGCAGAATCAAAAGAACGGTAGGCACAATGGGGCTTAGCGAGGATATGACGTTAGGAACGGTACAAAGCTCAACCGGGCCAAAATGATGGCCTACATCATTCTCATGCTAGAATAACCATGCACCAATGCTTCGAAAGTAACTTGGGGAAAGTTCTTAGCCACCGAAAAAGATAACCCTTCCTCCCGACTCAAGCAAAATGAGTCTAGTGACGGCTACACGCATTCCTAAGCTACCGTTTGATTCACACCGGATTCACCAATTTTTGAGTAGAATAAAAAGTATTTACGCAAATTGAAAATTATAAATCTATAAGCATACAGAAAAATTAAATCTACTCAAATTTCTACACAAGACGAGAGCAGTTGACTAGAAACACAGCAAGGTCAACATTTTACTCCGTCTCACAATCCTAAGCCAGCACCATAATTTTCGCAAATCTAACAAAGACATAAGTTTAACTCGCGGCACGGTAATAGCTAAGCACGCGCTCATGTGGGTGCAGTGGTGTGCAATGCAGTGAACTAATCAAAAGAAAACTATAAAAGCTTCTAGTATGCACATTAAATGTGTGCGTGCAAAAGGTAAACTGACTCTCCCCCAGACTTAAACTAAACAACACATCAAATGATATAGAAATTTAAATCAAAAAGAGCTAAGGGAAGAGGTTACCCAATGCTCAGCTAGTGAGCATACCAGAATACGCATGAGAAGTAGAAGCAGGCCCGCAAAACGAAGAATCACAACCCCGCCAATGCGTAGTTTCCATGAATACCTGCAGGGGTGAGCTCCGCAAAAACAAAAGAAAAATATACAAAAAGAAATACTAAAACTAAAACGAGACATGAAAAATAAAATACAGGAAATATAAGATAACTACTAGGGTTACTGTCATCCCAGCACGACTTATTAAATTCTATACAGGTCTAGCTAATGGGCCTATGAAAAGAAAAATGAACAAGTAACTGTTCCATTATCCATTGCGGTAGAAAGTACCAATACGGAGAAAGAGCAGTTACCCCTCTGCCTAAATAATCATACCTGCTCCTCGCAGGCAGAGGAAATAGGAAGTAAGATGAGGAGGAGGCCTGGTTCTCACTCATCTCACCACAAAAAATATCCTTGCCTAACAAGGTATCGTCCACTACAGGGAGACGGCAGGAGGAGAAAGCAGTGAATGGAGCTTCCTCAACAGAGGAGGAATCACCCTCCTCGTGAAAGAGGATGTTATCATCCACGACTCGAGCAAAAATCTCCAAGTCCTCCTTAGGCACCTGCGAAGACTCAACTCGCACGGGCTCAGATATAGAAAGGGGATCAAGAAATAAAGGAGATGAAGAACATAAGGAACTAATCGGGGGAGTGGTCCCGGTCTCACTCCCAGCAGGCTCCGAACAATGATCATCATCGGCATCATGTGATTCATGGGGAGGGGAAGGTGAGACCATGAGGTCCTTTGTGGTGATTCAGACCTCCTCAACCAACAAGGAAGTGGAAACTTCCTCATCAGCAAGGATCCCCTTATCAACACACCTCGGTGCGTCACTGTGTTCTAATACATAATACTCTCCATTGAAGAGAATAATGTCCTCGTCACACCTTGGCGCATCCTCATGTTCCCAATCTCCAAAGGGCACAACATCATCAACCAACTCACTAAAAAGAGGGGTAGATAATTCTTGCAAAGAAAGCGGAGGAACAGCAACATCAGAGAAATTAGGTGCAGGTTCCTCCGGGGGTGAATCAAGAAGAGGGGAAGAAGGTATAGAGGGCGACGGTACCGCAATGTCATCACATAGATCAGTAGAAAGTCTGATGGGTGTATCCATAGTAGTCCCCCATAGAGAAGGTGGTACTGCGAATACATAATCAGAATCAGAAGGAGCAGCCATTTGAGAGTTGGATGAGACAATCCGGATATCCGGTTCATCATTCGCCTCCAACTGGCGTTGAAATTCTGCGCAATCTTTCAACACATGGTCAGTGCTACGACAACACAAACACCATTTTCCATTACTCCTCGGTCCAGGTGGGACCGGAGAGGAATATGAAAAAGGTGAAGGCGGAGAAGAGTAGTGACCATAAGACTGGGGTACAGTGTATGAAGTACCATAAGACAACGGTGCTCCATACACTGAACCACGAGAATTATGCTCCCATTCTTCAGTGGGGCACTCATCACTGCTATTCCTATAATCCCCGCACCAACGACAACGGATATTCGCATAAGAATACATGGTGCAGCAAGAAAGAATTCACCACGAGAATTTTCTAAGCAAAAATTAACTACACACAAGAAGATAAATAAAAAGGACTACCTGCTACTGAAATATCAAAATTAGAAAAGGAATAAAGAAAAAAAAAGCAACAAATTATAAAAACTAAAGCAAAGAAAAATAAAACATGGAATGAACAGATGGAAAAGGGCTTCAATCTATAATCTCCCTCTCCAAAAACTCACATGACTGTGTTCCCCGGCAACGGCGCCAAAAACTTGATGCGTAAGATCACGGCAGTGAACCGGTCGCACAAGTAATATAAAATGGGCGAGTTTTCCCAAGTATCGATCTCACAAGGAACACAGTAAGGTGGAGTTAATTTCGAGGAGGACTTGAGATTGAACTCCTTAGGTCGGCGGTAACGATGGGGGTTATGATTGTTGCGGAAAAAGAAAATAAAACACTATCAACTACTCCTATACAACGCTGCTATGCGATGCTTCGCTAGGCGGGATGAAAGACTAGTCGGGCCATTATGCACCGAATCACTAGGCGGATGGGCGAGTAAGCTTGCGGAATGAGGGTCGAGAGCACCTCTTCGCAACGCACGCCACTAGCAATTGCTAGTGCGGCAAGGGTGGATGGAGTTGGATTGAGCAAGGCGCACCTCAAGCAATATATAACGAAAATACAAATCACATAGGCATGATTTCATATAAACGTATTCTACAATTAAGCGTACATCATCTATAAATGAATTTTACAACAACACATAAACAACAACAAAGGAAGAACAAGACAAGAGATCTACCGTATTCGAAGTCTTGCTGAGGATTCACGGTTGGAATCGTCGGGTTGTCAATCCGCGTCCAAGCTCGGTCCTCAACTGCGTCCGAGGTAGAGAAGGGCTGTCACCACCTTCCAATACCCCGTCTTCTTCGTGTCACGATAGCAAAAGAAGGTTGCAAGCTTCCCCTTGCTTGGTGGATATGGCGTTGAAGCTTGAAATAGGCCCAAGAGATGATAGAGGAGGCCGAGAGGAAGCTCTGACTTGGATTTGGAGGTGAAAGCTTGCCCGGAGCCTCTCCCTAAGGTGGAGGATGAAGGGAAATGTTGGAACCCTTCGTCGGGGACGAAAAACGGCGGAAGAAATCGTGGATCTTTTTATTAGGGCGAGACCTGCGCTATTTATAGAAAACAGAATTAAACACTGCGCACGATCACAGGCGCACGACCAGTGGTTGTGCGCGCTATTGCCCGTGATCGTGCGATATGGCGGCAGAACTTGCACAAAAGAGGTCATGACTGCGCACAATCGGCAACGCACGAGCAGTGACCGTGCGCTGTATAGCTGGTGATCGTGCGATATGGCGGGACAGAACTTTCACAAAAGAGGTCATGACTGCGCACGACCGATGATCGTGCGCCAAAAAGGTCGATGGTCGTGCGTGGGTAAAAACGCACGACCGTTGACTCCTCTGCCAAAAATGGTGAAAGCCCTATCCCGGACGCCCACACGATCCCCGAACCTGCAGGAAAACTTTACGGGTTGTCTATCATGGCAGTCACAGACATTAATAAAATGCAAGCAAAAAGGGGAAACACACACACGCACAAAAATAGGCTAAAAAGGTGCACAAGAGGTGGAATGTCGTAGCGAACCAAAAGGAGTGCTAATGGCGCTAAATGGTAGTGCAAAGACATGCAAATGAGCCCAGATGCGTCCGGAATTAAGTATAAAATATGGACTCATCAGCAGTCCCGTTTTTGAGACGTTTGGGTTGTAACATCCCATTTCCGGCTAGACCCCTAGGAGTCGGTTTGTCGTGACAGAACCCTAGGAAGCCCAAAAAATTGAAGTCCGTGACCGACCCGTCACGCTTGTGACCAGGGCATAACCCCTACGACGATCGTCAATCTCAGGAAGATGATCGTCGAGTGCAGATTTTTCATCACGGGTTGGTCACTCCAGTGACCGACGTGTCACGCCCGTGACCTAGGGCGTGACCCCTTCGACGATCGTCGATCTCAAGAAGATGATCGTCGACCGCAGATTTTTGCAACCCGGGCCTGTAACGCCCATGGCCCACGTGTCACGCCCGTGACCTAGGGCGTGACCCCCCTTCGACGATCGTCGATCTCTGGACGATGATCGACGAGCATAGAATTGACATCATGGGGCTGTCACGCCCGTGACCGATGTGTCACGCCGTGACTTAGGGCATGACCCCTTCGACGATCGTCGATCTCAGGAAGACGATCGCTGAACTATGAATTTGCAACACACTTGTCACACCCGTGACCTATGTGTCACGCCCGTGACAAAGGCCAAAACGTCAGCCTGGCTGGAAATTTCTGTAACCCAAGTAATAATCAATTCTGATTATGGGAATTTACTGTAGGAGTATTTATGGGCCGTTTCCTTCTCTAATTATTTAATAAAATGAAGAAGTGTGGTCCAATAGGAAATCGCCACCTGGTAAAAGCCTCTCCTTATTCCAGCGTTTCCTTTTCTCCACCATAACCGAAAAGCCATTTGTTACGGGAGCTTTTATTGTCGTGAATGCTTCACCCTTTCCCCTCCCCACTTGGAGATCTATAAAAGCCCCCTTAGAGCAAGAGAAGAAGATTACACTCTTGACCAAATAGATTAAGATTTTGCTCTTATTGTAGGATAAGTTCGGGAACGCCACCACTGCACCATGACAATCCGACGTTCATCTCGCCTCCAAACCGCAAATAAGGTCCTCCTCTACTTCTTCTTTTGTGGGTAGATCTTAGGATCTTAGAATGAAGTTCGTGCTCAAAGGAGCCGGACCTATCTCACGTTTTCATGGAAGACCATGAAAAATTTATTTTTCGGGTACGCCTGAAACCGCCACCTCCGGCGGCCAAACCACCGCCTACCGATAGCCATCGCCTCGACGGAGGTGGTGGTGGTGGTGGCTGGCCAGGGAAGTGACCGGACGGCCGGCGACGGATTGCGGAAGAGCTACAGGAAAAATATAAGTTGTCTGGTTTTAATCCATGGGTTCTGAAGAAGATGAACAGCAAACCATGTTTATATTATAAGTTTTAAATATAATATAAGGAGAAAATATATATATAATAGGCGTATTTTGATATTGCAAAATGAGGTACTTAGGGGACGATTTAGGAAAAATGGACAGTCAGAAAAGTTGTAGTCCTTTGCGTCTATATTAATCTAAAATTAATTTCAACTCGTTTGGGTAAGCGGTTTGACCGCAGCACCCGTTTTAGTGGGGACTGTACCTAGAGGTTGGCAGAAACTAAAATGAATGCCCACGCTTCGTCCCTTTTCCAAATGACCTGAAATTTGGGCAGGAGGTTACCATTAGCCATATCTAGAGGCTGTCCAAAAATGGGAATTTTTGGAGATATTTTGTCTAAAGTTTCTGTTTTAATTTAATAAAGTTAGAGTAATTTATTTAAGTTGTCAAATGACCTCCAAACACTCCCAAATTTTGGTGAGTGGTCCCTGGTTATAAAACCTACTTCTGTACAAATTTTCAACTCATTTGGATGAGTTTTGGATAGGGAGTCACTTATTCTTAACTAGGCAATAGAGAGGCATTTTTGAGTAAAAAGTGCACTGGAGGTTGGAACGGTCATATCACCTCAACAGAGGCTGATATTTCGATCACTAACTTGAAATGGTTATTATAACCCACTTGGAGAAAATGGTGTGGTTTAGGGTTGGTCTACCCTAGGAATCAAACTAAAACCCTAAATGGAGGGTTTTGAGGGTTGTGAAGGACATGGGGGCAATTGCTCTCGTATTGCCTTGAAACTCTGTAGAGTTGACATTAGCATGATAAGAATCATCTGGATATAATCTTGGATTATTTGGAGACAAGTAGATACCTCAAAACCCTAATCTTAGCTTTAGGGTAAAATATTAATTAAGCACAATCCGTCACTAAACATTATCTAAAGGCTGTGAAACTCGGGTAGAGTAAGTTTTAGGACGGGTAGAAACTATAACAATTTTATTGGAATTTTATGATGTCTATTTCTAGCATTTCATTTGTAACGATAAGTATATCCCCAATTGATGATTTAATTAATTATATCTTTATGATCGTTGAAATCTCATGAAATCTGGAAGTAAATGTTTTAGGACAGAATATCTACCCTTGAATATTTGTATAATTGTTAGTTGAGTAAATCCAGTACTTCCTTCACAAATATTAAAAAGTGGTTTTATGATTCGAAAATTAATTATGGATGATATTATTACTGAAAAATAATGAAACTTGGACAATACTATTTTTTAGGTTGTACCTGCATACTGTAATTAATTTATAATTTTTGGATGAATATACTATGTACTTGGTTCATAAATAATGAAATATAGAAGATATTGCTAAAATGGTTTTAGTGCCCTTTTATGATAGAAAATTATGATACATTGGATTTACCATATTGAGATAACATACCATTTATTATAATTTTGTTGGACATCTTGCATGAGAACTTAGGGTAGTTCATGTTCAAACAGGTAGCCCTTGAAATTTTTGAAGAAATTAATAAAAGGCCAGATAAATTAGGAAAATTACCAGTTTCTGGATTTAGGCTAATTATATCATGATAAGTCACCAGTAAATAATTTAGGGCATTTAGAATGAGTATTGGATCACTGCCGAACCGGTTCGACATATAGTCTAGGTTGGTCTGCATATAACATATTGTTAAATTGCAATAGGACAAGATCTGTGATAGTGGTTGGAGTTAGTCATTTTGTTTGGGTGAATAGATGTGGATGATATCGCAATAGAATGATATGAAGAGTAGTGGGAAGTGGTGTTAGCTACAGTTAAGAGGTGCTCGGGTTTGATGAAAGATCGTCTTCCCCAAAGAGAGGAAGGTTAAAAATCACCCTAGGTTAGCCTATCGTAACATGAGAAGGGAATGGGTAAGGGAATTCAACCAATAACAATAAGTGCCTTGCGAAAGGGAATGATGGGCTTCAGCTACAACCATAGTTTTTAGTGCCCTTTGAGAGCCCTTCACGGGAAATACCGGGGGCAGTCCTGGGTTAACGTAAACTGCAATAACAAACTGACAAGAGTAACTTAGTAATTAGGGTTGCACCTTTCACTAACACTGTTAGCACAAGAAGATTTATGGGATATTCGGCTCGGTTGGTTAAGAGATGGATGGAATGGTCGGGGGAGCTTCGGCTCGGTTGATTATGAGACAGACGTTTTGGCCCGGGGAGCTTTGGCTCGGTTTTTGTGTGATTACGAGTAAATTTGCATGTGCATAAAAGGAATGAAAATTTAGGTGGTGGGTCTTCGGTATTAGAGGGTCGATGCACCGACGCTAATACGCTGACTCGGCAAGTATGGTTAGCACTTCGCCAACAGAAGTCCGGTGCGCCAGCCGGCAAGAGTACGCAGGAGTCTGCTTCGTGCACCAAGCGTTGAGGCGTACGATAGGTCTGACCGGTAGTGCTTTACTGGTTTAGAGGTGGGCGAGGCCCAACCCACCGCTTCCGTCTGCCACTACGGAGGTATCCTGGGACGTAACGGCTCCTAAAGGGGGAACTAAAGGTCTGTGTGCACAGAGTCGGGTGTGTGAGTTGTACTTGCATGTTTCATCATACCCACTTGCATGTCATAGCATAATCGATTCATTAAACCCATGACACATAAAGTATATGTGGAATGGGACGCTTATACATTAGGACTTGCAAAACGACCCCTTGGTCTATAAGCTTGTGTGGGCAAGTTTATAAATTAAGGTTAAATTCAATACATATATGCTGCTGTATGATAACCGACACCCCAACGTATAAGTGTTATGGGACACGTTATACGATTGGAGCCTTGCAGAAGATCCCTTGGCTTATGCGCTTCCGCACATAAGTTAAGGTTACATTTCCTACTTTCTGTTATGGCCATTATTATTATAGAATTGCTAGATTAGTTTCTGCTGCCACTTGTTTCCTTTTTAGTTATTATCCACCTTCATGTCCTTCCCTTTCTTCCTCTCTGCTCGGTACCTAGGAGCCATGGGGGAAGGGGTAGGGGATGATAATGCTTAGTCTTTATGACTAACGGTTTTCGAACCGCATCATTTAGGGGATCGTGGAGCCCAGCATGGAGGAGCAGGCCCAGAGACCAGTGCACTAGGAGATAGGGCAGTCTAGCTCCGGAGTTCATACAGCCGGGACCGTGAGTCTTGACCTTGAGTAGATGCTTGTTTTGCTTCCGCATGAGTGACTTGTAGTGAGGACATGTTGTACCGTGCTTAAGCCAATATTCTATTACTCTGATGTATTATTCTGTAGACACTCCCTTCGTGGAGTTTTATTTCAATATATATGATTTATCTAGTGGACTTGCTTTTACTTACTTCATTTTGTGCTACCTTTCTGTGATCGAATTGGTAGGCAGAATTGGCGCCTTGTGGTGATGACTCTTCTGGACATGAAGGTGTCACCGCAAAGCAGTGATTCTGGGCGTAAGACCCTGGGTTTAAAAAGAAAAAGGGGGGGGGGGGGGGGTCTTACAAGTGGTATCAGAGGGAACATCAATCTGAAAAAGGTAGTAGTCCACTAACCCTAGGTCACCTCCGCTCGAGTTTAGTTTGGGGACAAACTAAGCAGCAAAAGCAGTGGTGTGCCCATATGGGGATTACATATAAATTGTCCACTTTTAGTAAAAAAATTTAACATTTTCTCAAGTATGGGGTTTTTGTTACGCAGCCTCCTACACAGCCTAAGCCACAAGGTGGAGTTCAACAGGCTCAGGATATTGCACCACCTCCACCGGTCCCCACTCCTTTCCTTTAGTCAGACATGGGACAGACTCTTACAACAATTTTAGAGGCTTTTAGGGCCCAGCAGGTTCCGGTCCCGCAGCCAAATCCAGGGGCAAACTGGTTGAGCATCTTCCGAGGACTTTCTCCCCCGTCCTACTTAGGGACAGAGTTGGCGGTTTGGATGGAAGAGTGGCTGGATATTATGTACGAGATGCTGACCAGGATACGGTGTCCCTGGGAGGAGAGGGTGGCTCTGGTTATCTCTTGCTCGGAGTCCCATGCCAAAAGGTGGTGGAAGACGCTGTTGGACACGACGTTTGCCGATAGGGAGGTTGCGGAGGTTACCTGGGAAGAGTTAAGGGTTGCGCTGCTGGAGCATTTAGTTCCGCAGTCGGCCAGGGTTGAGTTGGAGGAGCGGTTCTTACAGCTGAAGCAGGGCACCCAGACGGTGGTGGAGTACCATCGATAGTTCGACCATCTGGCTCGATATGCCGATTCTTACCAGCTGGACGAAGCAGGGTACATCAATAGGTTCTATAAGGGCCTGCAGGAGGACTTGAGAGAGGCTTTGTTGTTTGTATCCGACGGGCCTATCTCTCGGATTTTGGAGATGGCAAAGAGGATTGAGGCTGATTGGCACACCACTCGGGGCCGGAAGCGGCCAGCAGAGGATCAGGGACCGAGAGTCAGAAATGGCCAGCGGCGAGGATCTATACCAGAGGGGAGAAGGACAGAGGACAAGCCTCGTCAGGAAGTGAGGCAGGAGCCGAGGGAGCAGGTGATATTTGCCCCTCAACCTCTTCGGATGCAGGAGATGCCGAGACCCGGGGCAATGGCGTATTCCCCACCAGAGTGCTTCCATTGTCATCAGATTGGGTACATCCGAAGGAACTGCCCCATGAGGGGGGCACCACCTCCAGCACCACAGGGTGTCCCACCTGCTCAGCATTTCGGAGGCCGAGGACGCGGCCGAGGTCGTGGATACTTGGGGGAGATCGTAGACAGGAAAGAGAGCAGGTGTATGCTTTGGACCTTACGCAGCCTCGGAATCCAGAGCAGGTCATAGCAGGTACGCTGCAATTCTTCTTTATTTTTATAGAATTTCCGTTTTAGTTGTTAAAACTTAGAACTGCACTAGATAGATTAGCAAGGAAAGAAAACTCATTATAAAACCCTAAGACATCTAATCACCCCAGGTATAGTCTTCATCAGTGGCAAGCTTTCCCGCACGCTATTCGATACAGGAGCACGCTCGCCATCTAGAACTGACCCTACAGAGACTGCGGGAGAATCACTTATATGCAAAGTTCAGCAAACATCAGTTCTGGTTGAAGGAGGTGGGCTTCCTAGGCCATATTATCAGTGGAGCCGGGTTGGCAGTGGATCCAGCAAATATTCAGGAAATTCGGGACTGGTCGTAGTTGAAGACAGCCACCGATGTACAAACTTTCCTAGGACTTGCTGGTTACTACCGGAAGTTCGTGGAGGGGTTCTCTCAAATTTCCCTCCCACTCACATCTTTGACGAAGAAGGAGGTACCTTTCGTTTGGACCCCGCAGTGCCAGGCAGCTTTCCAGGAGCTGAAGGATCGACTCACCTCGGCTCCCATACTTACTCTCCCCTCGGGGAGGGAAGGTTTTCAGGTCTACACCGATGCTTCCTACCAGGGTATGGGAGCTGTACTTATGCAGAAGGGTCATGTGATTGCATATGCGTCTCGCCAGTTGAAGAAGCACGAGCAGAACTACCCGGTGCACAACCATGAGATGGGACCGGTCGTTTTTTCTTTGAAAGTCTGGCATCATTACCTTTATGGAGTCCACTGCGACATCTACTCCGACCACAAGAACCTTAAATATGTGGACACACAGAAGGAGCTGAATATACGGCAGAGGCGCTGGGTGGAGTTCTTCGCAGACTATCCGTATAAGATGCACTACCATCCAAGGAAGGCAAATGTGGTGGCCGGCGTGTTTATTCGGAGAGCTGCCACTTCCGAAGTCGGGCCCCAGGTTATGTCTATAGAGCTAGTCCGGTCCTTCAGAGATATGAAGATATCCCTAGTGTCCTAGGATGATCCAGAGATGTATAGGGAGTATCTGGCATCGATGGTGGCCATAGATGATATTCGGGAATGCATCCAGGATGGACAGAGGACAGATGCATGGGCAGAGCCGATATTCCGAGCCTTGGAGGAGGGTTCGATAGGAGATTATTCCCTAAGATATGGATTGCTACATTTCATAGGCAGAGTATATATACCCGCAGGAGCCCGGATTCGGGAGGACATCATGGAGGAGGCGCATTGTAGTAGATATTCTATACACCCGTGGATCACCAAGATGACGGCAGATCTGAAGAAGATGATGTTTTGGCCAGGGATGAAGAAGGACATTACGTATTTCGTGACTCATTGAGAGGCATGCCAGTTGGTGAAGGCAGAGTGCAGAAACCCCGCTGGATTGCTACAGCCACTTCCGGTGCCGGAGTGGAAATTTGAGGACATTGCGATGGACTTTATTCATGAACTCCCCCGATCACGGACAAGAAACGACTCGATTTGGGTCATCGTTGATCGGTTGACGAAGGTGGCCAGATTCATTCCGATCAGGAAGGATGACTCTGTAGGAGTACTAGTGCAGAGATTTGTGAGCAGTTTGTTTGATACCACGGGGTGCCCAAGACGATTGTGTCGGATCGGGATGGCCGGTTCACTTCCAGGGAGTGGAGATCCGTGCAGGCTTACTTAGGCACACGATTGACCTTCAGCACTACATTCCATCCCCAGACGGATGGGCAGACGGAACGCACCAATCAGATGTTGGAAGATCTTTTGAGGTTATGCATTTTGGACCGTGGGGAACCATGGGAGGAGCTCTTAACCCTGGTCGAGTTCTCCTATAACAATAGATACCAGTCAAGCATCAGGATGGAGCCTTATGAAGCCTTGTATGGAAGGAAATGCAGGACCCCGCTTTCTTGGGTTCGGGACGAGGATCCGAAGGCGTTTGGATCGTACTTTGTTGAAGACACCGAGGCTCAGGTGAGACTGATCAGAGACAGGATGTTAGAGGCGCAGAGCAGACAAGCTAAGTATTATGACGCCCGACATCGTCAGGTGGAATTTCAAGTAGGGGACCGAGTGTTTTTAAAGATCCGACCCATGCATGGAGTTTCACGGGTGCGCGGTCGGAGAAAGAAGCTCAGCCCTAGGTATATGGGCCCTTACAGGATCTTTGAGCGGATCGGGGGCCTAGCTTACAGGCTGGAGTTGCCAACAGAGCTGGCAGCTCTACACGACGTCTTCCACATTTCTTCGCTAAGAAGGGATCTACTACGCCCGGAGCAGCAGATTTTGACCCCCGAAGGGCCGGTAGCTTCAGACCGGTCTGTTCACTTGGAGCCGGTTCGGATCGATGACAAAGGAGTACGGATCTTGTGTCGCAAGAAGATCCCCTTAGTCAAGGTTCTGTTGAGGAATCATGGTCAGGAGCAGTACACCTGAGAAATGTAGGACCTGATGAGGCAAAAATACCCGGAGTTGTTCAGTCAGGTATACATCACCACCTCTCAGTATACTATGAATTGCCTTCTTGTATCGAACCGGTAGGACTAGATAAGGGAAATTGAGAACTTAGGCATGAGCAGGAAAGTAGGGGCTAATCTTTTGTTTATTGGGGGGGATTGCCCTCGTTTATCAAACAAATAACCTCGCTTCGACTCAATAGGAAAACCATATGGGATGTTACTAGTTTTATTTATTTCGGTAGAAATCCCCGAAGGCTCAACCTCAATTTCGTGGACGAAATTTTTGTTTTGTTTATTGGGATTTGTAATATCCCATTTCCGGCTAGACCCCTAGGAGTCAGTCTGTCGTGACAGAACCATAGGAAGCCCAAAAAATTGAAGTTCGTCGACCAAGACTTCGAGTCACGGGTTGGTCATGCCTGTGACTGACCCGTCACGCTCGTGACCAAGTCGTGACCCCTTCGACGATCGTCAATATCAGGAAGACAATCATCGAGTGCAGATTTTTCATCATGGGTTGGTCACGCCCGTGACCGATGTGTCACGCCCATGACCAAGGGCGTGACCCCTTCGACGATCGTCGATCTCAGGAAGACGATCGTCGAGCGCAGATTTTTGCAACCCGGGCCTTTCACGCCCGTGGCCCACGTGTCACGCCCGTGACCTAGGGCGTGACCCCCCTTCGACGATCATTGATCTCCGGACGACGATCGGCAAGCGTAGAATTAGCATCATGGGGCTGTCACGCCCGTGACCGATGTGTCACGCCCGTGACTTAGGGCGTGACCCCTTCGACAATCGTCGATCTCAGGAAGACGATCACCGAACTCTGAATACGCAACACACCTATCACGCCCGTAACCTATGTGTCATGCCTGTGACAAAGGCCGAAATGTAAGCCAGGCTTGAAATTTCTGTAACCCAAATCATAATAAATTCTGATAATGGGAATTTACAGCAGGAGTATTTATGGGCCATTTCCTTCTCTAATAATTTAATAAAATGAAGAAGTGTGGTCCAATAGGAAATCGCCACCTGGTAAATGCCTCTCCTTATTCCAGCGTTTCCTTTTCTCCACCATAACCGAAAAGCCATTCGTTAAGGGAGCTTTTATTGTCATGAATGCTTCACCCTTTCCCCTCCCCAATTGGAGATCTATAAATGTTGCCTTAGAGCAAGAGGAGAAGGTTACACTCTTGACCAAATGGATTCAGATTTTGCTCTTGCTGTAGGAGAAGTTCGGGAACGCCACCACTGCGCCATGACAATCTGACGTTCATCTCGCCTCTAAACCACGAACAAGGTCCTCTTCTACTTCTTCTTCTGTGGGTAGATCTTAGGATCTTAGAATGAAGTTCATGCTCAAAGGAGTCGGACCTATCTCACATTTTCATGGAAGACCATGAAAAATATATTTTTCGGGCACGCCGGAAACCACCACCTCCGGCGGGCAAACCACTGCCAACCGATAGCCATCGCCTCGATGGTGGTGGTGGTGGTGGTGGCTAGCCAGGGAAGTGACCGAACGGCCGGCGACAGATCGCGAAAGAGCTACAGGAAAAATATAAGTTGTCTGCTTTTAATCCACGGGTTCTGAAGAAGATGAAAAGTAAACCATGTTTATATTATAAGTTTTAAATATAATATAAGGAGAAAATATATATATAATGGGCGTATTTTGATATTGCAAAATGAGGAACTTAGAGGCCGATTTATGAAAAATCGCCAGTCGCAAAAGTTGTAGCCCTTTGAGTCTAGATTAATCTAAAATTTATTTCAACTCGTTTGGGTAAGCGGTTTGACCGCACCACCCGTTTTAGTGGGGACTATACCTAGAGGTTGGCAGAAACTAAAATGAATGCCCACGCTTCGTCCTTTTCAAAATGACCTGAAATTTGGGCAGGGGGTTACCCTTATCCATATCTAGAGGCTGTCCAAAAATGGGAATTTTTGGAGATACTTTTCCTAAAGTTTTTGTTTTAATTGAATAAAGTTAGAGTAATTTATTTAAGTAGTCAAATGACCTCAGAACCCTCCCAAATTTTGGTGAGTGGTCCCTGGCTATAAAACATACGTCAGTACAAATTTTCAACTCATTTGGATGAGTTTTGGATAGGGTGTCACCTATTCTTAACTAGGCAATACAGAGGCATTTTTGAGTAAAAAGTGCACTGGAGGTTGGAACGGTCAAATAACCTCAACAGAGGCTGATATTTCGATCACTGACTTGGAAGGGTTATTATATACCACTTGGAGAAAATGGTGTGGTTTAGGGTCGGTCTACCCTGGGATCCAAACTCAAACCGTAAATGGAGGATTTTGAAGGTTGTGATGGACATGGGGGCAATTGCTCTCGTATTGCCTTGAAACTCTGTAGAGTTTACATTAACATGATAAGAATCATCTGGATAGAATCTTGGAGGATTTGGAGACAAGTAGATACCTCAAAACCCTAATCTTAGCTTTAGGATAAAATACTAATTAAGCACAATCCGTCACTAAACATTATCTAAAGGCTGTGAAACTCGGTTAGAGTAAGTTTTAGGACGGGTAGAACCTATAACAATTTTATTGGAATTTTATGATGTCTATTTCTAGCGCTTCATTTGTAACGATTGTTATAGCCCCAATTGATTATTTAATTAATTATATCTTTCTGATCATTGAAATCTCATGAAATCTTGGAAGTAAATGTTTTAGGACAGAATGGCTATCCTTGAATTTTTGTATAATTGTTAGTTGAGTAAATGCAGTACTTCCTTCATAAATGTTAAAAAGAGGTTTTATGCTTTTAAAATTAATTATGGATGATATTATTACTGAAAAATTATGAAACTTGGTCAATACTATTTTTAAGGCTGTACCTGCATATTGTAATTAATTTATAATTTTTGGATGAATATACTATGTACTTGGTTCATAAATAATGAAATATGGAAGATATTGCTAAAATGGTTTTAGTGTCCTTTTGATGATAGAAAATTATGATATATTGGATTTACCATATTGATATAACATACTATTTATTATAATTTTGTTGGACATCTTGCATGAGAACTTAGGGTAGTTAATGTTCAAACCGGTAGCCCTTGGATTTTTTGAGGAAATTAATTAAATGCAAGATAAATTAGGAAAATTACCAGTTTCTGGATTTAGGCTAATTATATCATGATAAGTCTCCAGTAAATAATTTAGGGCATTTGGAAAGAGTATTGGATCACTGCCTAACCGGTTCGACATCTAGTCTAGGTTGGTCTGCTTATAGCATATTGTTAAATTGCAATAGGACAAGATCTGGGATAGTAGTTGGAGTTAGTCATTTTGTCTGGGTGAATAGATGTGGATGTTATCGCAATAGAATTATATGAAGAGTAGTGGGAAGTGGTGTTAGCTAGAGTTAAGAGGTGCTCGGGTTCGACCAAAGATCGTCTTCCCCGAAGAGAGGAAGGTTAAAAATCACCCTAGGTTAGACTATCGTAACATGAGAAGGGAATGAGTAAGGGAATTCTACCAATAACAATAAGTGCCTTGCGAAAGGGAACGATGGGCTTCAGCTACCATCATAGTTCCTAGTGCCCTTTGAGAGCCCTTCACGGGGAATACCTAGGGCAGTCCTAGGTAAACGTAAACTGCAATAACAAACTGACAAGAGAAACTTAGTAATTAGGGTGCACCTTTCACTAACACTGTTAGCACAGGAAGATTTATGGGATCTTCGGCTCGGTTTGTTAAGAGACGGACGGAATGGTTCGGGGAGCTTCGGCTCGGTTGATTATGAGACAGACGTTTTGGTCCGGGGAGCTTTGGCTCGGTTTTTGTGTGATAACGAGTAAATTTGCATGTGCATAAAAGGAATGAAAAATAAGGTGGTGGGTCTTCGGTATTGGAGGGTCGATGCACCGACGCTAATACGCTGACTCGGCAAGTATGGTTAGCACTTCGCCAACAGAAGTCCGGTGTGCCAGCCAGCAAGAGTACGCAGGAGTCTGCTTCGTGCACCAAGCGTTGAGGCGTACGATAGGTCTGACCGGTAGAGCTTTACTGGTTTAGAGGTGGGCGAGGCCCAACCATCCTAGGAGGTAACGGCTCCGAAAGGGGGAACTAAAGGTCTATGTGTATAGAGTCGGGTGTGTGAGTTGTACTTGCATGTTTGATCATACCCACTTGCATGTCATAGCATAATCGATTCATTAAACCCATGACACATAAAGTATAAGTGGAATGGGATGCTTATACATTAGGACTTGCAAAACGACCCGTTGGTCTATAAGCTTGTGTGTGCAAGTTTATAAATTAAGGTTAAATTCAATACATATATGCTTCTGTATGATAACCGACACCCCAACGTATAAGTAGTATGGGACATGTTATACGATTGGAGCCTTGCAGAAGATCCCTTGGCTTATGCGCTTCCGCACATAAGTTAAGGTTACATTTCCTACTTTCTGTTATTGCCATTATTATTATAGAATTGCTAGATTAGTTTCCGCTGCCACCTGTTTCCTTTTTAGTTATTATCCACCTTCATGTCCTTCCTTTTCTTCCTCTCTGCTCGGTACCTAGGATCTATGGGGGAAGGGGTAGGGGATGATAAGGCTTAGTCTTTATGACTAACGGTTTTCGAACCGCATCATTTAAGGGATCGTGTAGCCCAGCATAGAGGAGCATCCCCAGAGACCGGTGTGCTTGGAGATAGGGCAATCTAGCTCTGGAGTTCATACAGCTGGGACCGTGAGTCTCGAGCTTGAGTAGATGCTTGTTTTGCTTCCGCATGAGTTACTTGTAGTGAGGACATGTTGTACCGGGCTTAAGCCCATATTCTATTACTCTGATGTATTATTCTGTGGACACTCCCTTCGTGGAGTTTTATTTCTATATATGTGATTTATCCAGTGGACTTGCTTTTACTTACTTCATTTTGTGCTACCTTTCTGTGATCAAATTGACCTGCAGAATCGGCGCCTTGTGGTGATGACCCTTCAGGATGTGAAGGTGTCACCACAAAGCGGCGATTCTGGGCCTAAGACCCCGGGTTTAAAAAGAAAAAAAAAGGGGTCTTACATGGGTCTGTTAGTACGGGTTTGACTGGTTGGTCCCGAATCAGATCCGGTTGCGTTACGGTGTTAATGATTCACGTGTTTATTGAGCCATTGTCTCATTTTTTGTTTCCAATGGATTAAACTTATATTATTTTTGCCTATTCTCGCAGATGTTCTCGGAGTATGACTCCGTTCACACTTGGTGCAAATTTCATTACCTTTTAACTTTATAAGTTAACTCTTTCATTCTTAATATCTAGTTAGTTAGCTGTGTTTTTTAACAGCTATTCAGGTTTGGATTAGTAATCTTACTACTCCCTTGTTTACTGACAGTTTTCTTTGCCACTTGTATTTTTCTTGGTAGGTGTTCTTTCTTTGAATGCCTCAGGTTAAGGACTGTAGCCAGTTGAGCGGCTAGGTTTAGTGTTTGCTAGTGGACTGCAGTGTTGCAGAGGTTTCTTATACCTTGAGAGGTAGTTCTTTGTTGTTTTCTCGTTAGTACAGACACACATACTGACCAGTGGGTTCGTGTCTTTTTGTTGATGCCCACTGGTGGTATTCTTTTGAATTGCTGAATACTTTGCTAAGCTTCTAGTTTTACCTTTTGTGGTTGTTTTTACTTGATCTCTGGGAATGTTTTATGATGGGTTTTCTATTAGGTATTTTCACTTATAGAAGTATTACTACTAGTATTTCATACATCTCATGTTTCTAAAACTAAAATACCATTTTCTAGCTAACGTAAAGACTATTTTCATACTTACAATAAATCTAGAGTCTTGCATTCCATCAGTTGTCCTTTGGGGATTTTCATACTCATGTAGGGTGTTAATCAACATAACCAAGGTATTTTTCGCAGCGTATAAATATACTTTTACTAATGGACTAGTTGATCCACTCTGCCGAGAGATACGACCATCCAATTTAAACTTGTTTTTACTTAATAACTTATGTATTTCATATAAACTATAGAGGTTGGAGTTTTGCCTGACATCCTGCAGTTATCCCCTGCACGACGTGGCATCATAGTGCGTATTTTCTCTTACTCTGATATAACTAAATTGCTGAAAAAATGCAGGTTGTGACAATTGGTATCATAAGGAGGTTGTTTCATAATTGGTCGGGCAACCATCTCTAGTTAGTGTTAGTTGTTTAGTGTCATTTCATATGCACACCGATGTGTCATAAGTACGTCTTGCATGAAGCATGAACACTACGCTCATAAGCATGATAAGAAGTATACGAGGAATATTATGTAATATGGGATGCATAATATGTGTTTGTATATGGATTCACCATAAGTAGCAACATGTGACGGTTATGTAGTACGGGATGCATAACCATCATCACATGGATGCCCATTACCACGTTTTACTTTTTTGTTACATGCGATATTATGTAGTATGTGATGCATAATATTTCATGTGTACGTCACTCATAACATGCATTAAGGCCTTTTTAGAATGCAATGTACAATATGCATAGAATAACATCGAATTTGCACGCGTGCCAAGCTAAAGATTTATATGATGACATATGTACACACATTATTTTGAGTTTAAAAAATACAAATTCATGCAATCATGGACTATGCACAAGTGTTAATAGGATGATGGTATATTATCCTAGGTTTAAGCATTTCATCATTTATTAAATTCCCAGAGCAAGTTTGCAGCAAGAGTAAGTATTTATGTATGTTTTGTCTATACTAGGTCATTTGGTTCTAGCGGTTAAGCTAGGTTTTGACTTGTTTATTGTTGTAATTATTATAATGTCGAGAAGTCCTATGACAAGTTCGACTCCCCATTCAAAGGGCGAGTTGTCTGGTGCTCAGAATTAGGTCGTGATAGAAGGATTGCGATAGAGCAATGAAGATTTGTCTAGGCAAATGTTGGAGGTGCAGTCATAGATCAAAGCCTTGTTGTCTGTCATTGCAGGACAAACACTTAGAGTTCAGGACCCAGCCGTGGGTCATGGTGTTCCAGTTCCTCCTGCTCCTCTAGTGCCCCCAGCTGTGCTGCCACCAGAGATGAACTTCATCTCGCATTTCCAGCGTCTGGGACCCTCTACTTATGATGGTAGGGCAGACTTCATGGATTTGGATGACTGGATTGTAGCCATCGAAGAAATGTTCTCTTACTCCAGAGTTTCAGTAGACTAGAGAGTAATGGTCACTGCCTACCAGCTCAAAGGTTTGGCAAAGAGTTGATGGCTAAGGGAGAAGGAAAATTTGAAGGATGGTTGTTCCTGGGTAGCCTTCAAGGAGCTTTTGCTGAAGAAGTTTTTACCGTCAGTCGAGCGAGAACATTTGTTAAATGATTTCCTGTACTTAAAGCAGAGGCAGATCATGGTGAGTTAGTATGAGGTGGAGTTTAGCAAGCTGAGTCGGTTTGCCCCGAATTTAGTAGTTTCTGAAGCCAGTAGAGTCAAGAATTTTCTGGGTAGTCTGAAGATTGATATCCAACAGTTAGCAAGTGCTTAAAGATCGGAGAGTTATTTTGAGGAAGTCAAAGTAGCTCTTAAGGTTGAGGAGATTGACAATGCCAAGTACTGAGGATAACAAATGAGAAAGGATAAGAGGAAGACTGGTGAGAGTAAGAGTTCCATGGAATCGGTGCTGCTTCGAGGAAGAGGAGAAAAGAGTTATACAATTTCTGTGGCTGGCCATGCCACCCGTTTGAGAAATGTTTCAAGAGGATAGGAGCTCTGAGGCAGGAGCAGGTCCATTTGATCCAGGGTGCTCCTAAGGGAGATTTAGTTTATACTTCGTGCAAATGGAAGGGGCATGATCCTGCCCACTATTTGGATAAGGTTAGAGTATGCTCTCAGTGCGGATAGAAAGGTCACATCATGTCAAAGTGCCCGCAGTCTCAGCCTGCGCTACAGCCAGTTCTGCTTCGGGCCTTACCATCGCCATAGCCTGTAGACAAAGGGAAGGGAAAGCTGAACGTGCTGTCTCTGGATGAAGCCCAGACTTCTACCCAAGTGATTTCAAGTTAGTTCCTTACCTAGTTTATTTCTTTTTTTTGCTCATAGTTGTAGTTTCGATGTTGTTCGATTAGTTATATAAGCTTTTATATGGAAATTTAAAGTAAAGAATCGCTGGGTGCATGTCCTTTTTGATTCTGGTGCTACCCACTCATTTGTGGCAAGGGATTTCATAGTGCGTCATCTTTTGGCTCTCGTTTGGGTTGGTAAAACGTTTTGTGTCAAGTTTCCTTCTGGTGATTCTGTGATATCGGACAAAGGTATTCATTGTTGTCCGATTCTGTTAGGCGATTTTTTAGCAGTTGCTGATTTGAAGGTGATAGACTTGGAAGATTTTGATATGATCTTGGGAATGGACTGGTTGTCCAAATATGATGCCATTATCCAGTGCAAGGTTAAGCGCTTGGACTTCAAGATGGACAATGGTCAACCTAGGAGTGTTTATGGATATCCGAGCCAAGTTTCTCCAATTATTTCTGCGGTATGTGCTTGGAAGATTTTAGATTCCGGATGTTTTTCTTATTTGGTTTCAGTTTTGGAAACCGTTGTTAGCCTGCCGCGTGTAGAGGATATTCCGATGGTGCGTGAGTTTCTGGATGTTTTTCCAGCTAATATTCCTGGTCTTGCGGCTCAGAGGGACGTGGAGTTTTTCATAGATCTGGAGACGGGTACCCGTCCTATTGCTAAGGAGCCGTACCGGATGGCCCAACGTGTGTTGGAGGAGTTGCATACTCAGTTGGATGAGTTGCTCCTTAATGGTTTTATTAGGCTGAGTTCTTCGCCTTGGGGTGCTACCGTCTTGTTTGTAAAGAAAAAGGATGGATCTATGAGGTCGTGTATTGATTATAGAGAGCTGAATAAAGTCACCATGAAAAATAGATATCCGTTACCGAGAATAGATGATTTGTTTGATCTACTATGTGGTAGCATATTATTTTCAAATATTGACATTTGTTCGGGCTACCACCAATTAAGGATTCGTGAGACGGATATCCCACGGACTGCTTTCCATTTCAGGCATGGACATTTTGAGTTTTTGGTAATGTCCTTTGGTTTGACCAATGGTCCCTCTACCTTTATGGATTTGATGAACCGCATGTTCAAGGATTTTCTGGACCGTTCGTGGTCGTGTTTATAGATAACATATTGGTGTATTCCCGCAGTGCTGATGAGCATTGCCAGCACTTGCATTTAGTTTTATCTACCTTGAGGGACCATAAGTTGTTTGCTAAGCTGAGCAAGTGTTAGTTTTGGTTGCCTCAGGTTTCGTTCTTAGGTCATATGGTAAATAAAGATGGAATTTCAGTTGACCCTGAGAAGATAGCTGCTGTTATGGATTGGAATAGGCCAACCACACCTAATGAGATAAGGAGCTTCCTAGGGTTGGCTGGCTACTATAGAAGGTTTGTAGAGGGTTTCTCTATGTTGTCTGCACCACTGAATAAACTATCGCAGAAGAACACAGCTTTTGTCTGGAGCGATAAGTGCGAGGAAGCTTTCCTTGAATTAAAGAAGAGATTGTGCACTGCTCCAATTTTGTCTATGCCTACTGAAGGGTTGGAATATGCTGTGTATGTGGATGCGTCGCACGTTGGACTTGGTTGTGTGCTGATGCAAGAAGGAAAGGTAATTGCGTACGAGTCGAGACAGTTAATGATTTGTGAAAGGAATTACCCTACGCACGATTTGGAATTTGGGGTAGTTATTTATACGTTAATGTTGTGGAGGCACTTGCTGTATGGCGCATTATGCAAGATTTATAGAGATCATAATGATGTAGGCCCGCTCTTTCGAGTGTTTTGGTGGCCGACAAATTAACGCGATGTTCTCGAATAATTCTCACGTTACACTCTAGCACTTAACGTAGCAGCGGTTCAATTAATATTACTATTAGATTAACAATTATGTGGGATTCGCAAAACCCCTTAAGATAATACCAAGGCGATAGACCAAGGTCCTCTCAAGCAAAAAAGAATCCACACGGTTCGATTGAGCGAGTTGTACCAAAAGAGAAACCACCAAAAACAAAAGATTCAGGCAAGGGTGGTTCTCTCCCAACAAAATACAAACGAGGGCCACCATGCCTCACAAACTTAAACGAAAATATGGTAAGCATGACAATAACTTACATAAATTAAAACATGAAAAATCAAGCGTTGCACAAGCCACGCGATTTGCCAATGCCACAAGAATTATCTAGGGAAGAGAAACACATAAAATAGAAATTTTCGTTACCCCAACCGGATTGGATGAATCCGGTTTCACTCGACTAGAATCGTTCCTTAACGGCACCACTGGACGTACGCTGGAGGGAGAGAAACTCGTCGTCTTCTTCGTGTCACGCTATATTTGGAAAATCCCGGCGAAATCTTCTAAATGTGGAAATAATATTCCAATTATGGTAGGAGAGAGAAAAGGTGGCACGATCGTGGATTATTTAAGGAATGAGATATTTCAAATTTGGCAGGTGGAAAATTTATGGAAGGGGATATGCTTTGAATATGGTCACTAAGGGGGATTATAGCAATGAATATTTTTGGATTAGGAAAGGGATTTCTGGAGGCGGGGGGTCGGTTTTGATGGTGGTGGAGGGAGCTCAGGTTTGAGATGGTGGTGGCCGGTTTTATGAAGGGAAGTACTGGTCGGCCTTGGTGGTGTTGATGATGGCTCGGCTTGGAGGGATGGAAAAGGGTGGTGGCCGATTCTCTTGGTTAGAGGAGGGGACACGGGTTTGGAGGAGTGTTGGAGGTGGTCGGCTAGGTGAGGGAAGGAAGATGGCTCGGGTTTGCTAGGTTGCAAAGAGGTGATGAAGAAGGAGAGGAAGAGAGGAGGCCGAGAGAGAGAGAGAGAGGAGAAAGGTGGCCGGCGGCCAATAGGAAGAGGAAGAAGAATAGTGGCTGAAATTTGCCATAGAAGGAGGAGGAAGATTTCAAACTTGAAATTCTATTTTCTTGTATTAATTCACTAATCAGAAATAAAGGGGTACATGCCTATATATAGGCTACAACAAACACTCCAACTGGCTACATGCAGCCCAACATGAAAAATGAAATCTAAACTCATGGTTTTATAACATAACCATGTAACAACTAATACATGAAATTAAACACGAAATAACAATGATAATTTTGAAATAAAAAAAATAATAAAATATATTATTACTTCATAATAATTTATTATTAATAATTTATAAATGGGCTTGCGCTCCGGACAGCTATTGTGGCGACGCTCTTCATGGTCAAGTGTCAGAGCGCCATCGCCGTCTTCAAGTAGTTGCGGGCCGTCGTCTCCATTCAAATCTACCGGGTCACCATCATCATCAGAGGGAGGACGCTCCTTGGAAACATGTCATGGGAAGTCGGCTCCATCAATCCTCCCCCTCTTAAAAATTCTCATCACTGATGAGTATGCCGATGTGCACTCGCCTGGAAGGTCATCGGCGGGGAAGAAGGACCTGCAATGCAAAAGGTGGTCTTGGAGGGACCTCAAATACGCGTTAGCTAAAGAAGGAAAAAGAATTTCAACAACATCCACCAACGTACCTCTGATGGAGACCGAGAAGGAGAATGATCCTAAAAAACTGTCACCACCCAACACAATAGAAAGCATAGTGGAAAATATATGTGGAGAGGTAGACATTTCAGGTGGCATTAAAGCATAAAGCGTAAACTATGTAACGATGAAAATAGGAGCTATGCCCCACTCAGTGGAAAATTTTAAAAGGAATGTCATGTCACCAAACTTCCAAAAAATTCGTAAAGAATAGACTAGCAAATTCGTTAATATTTCTAAAGTGCCCAAGGGCATCTGTTTAGGGGTGTGACAAACCAAAACCAAAGCATTCACATAACGGTGGACGACTATTCGACACAACCTCGCAAGTAATTTTAAGGACGCATTTAGAAGGGTCAAGAAATTAAAAATGCGCCTAATTAAATGAAAACCATGAGGGGAGAACCCATGTGCCACATGACTTGAATTAATAGTAAAAAAATAACGGAATCATGTCCGGTGGCACAGGTGCTTTAAGTTCAAAAATTAATGTAGTGGGTTCCAACGTTTTCGTTTTAACATTGGAATTAAATTTTGATTTAAAAATTTCATAATAAATTGTCAGTAGAAAACGTTCGTCACCAACTACGTTCGCCCACGACCTTCTATGTAAGTTTAACGGAAAGGCGGGAATAATAAACTTCTCTAAATATGAAGGGCTAGAAATGACTAAATCATCTACTCGAGCTAAGGGAACCGGAGGGAGAGTCGACTGGGTTTACTCCATAGGGGGAACCAAGTCACACTCAACGTCAAAGCATGTATTAAGCGTCCAAGAGAACGCCTCCAGTTGCAAGCCTTTAAAGCCAAAAGTAAACTCGAATAGTGGATTAGTCCTCACAGAAAACTCATCCTCAGTTAACATTTCGCCCCAGAATGAATCCACCAAATCATTAAAAATTTTACTTAAGTAAGAAATAGTTATCGTCTCAATAGTAGGCAAATGCGTATACGATAAAATTTCAAAACTAACTCGGGCCTCAGGCGAAGGAGCTATCATCAAAGAAAAGCCTATCGGGCCCTCAGTTCTATCGTCATCCAAATATAATTTTTTCTCGCATGGTAAATCTACTACCACATCACATCCTATATCGAATAATTCTTCCCATGAGGTAGGGACATCGTCTAAGTCAAAATATGGGGATGGACAAATCGAGTCCCGGGGAGTGTATAAGTCAAAATATGGGGCCCTCAGTGCTATCGTCATCTTAGTGTGAATTCCAAGCAGAGATGATATCGGCAAAGACTAACTCCGAGATGTATCACACTAAGATTATCCCAAACTGAACAACCATCCCAAGGTGACTCTTCTAATACCGTAGAAATATATAATAAGCCTGGGTCAACCATAATAATGTCGGGTCTAGTAAGTTATCACCTAAATCAGTAACAGGTACGCTCCCAGCTTCGGATGACTCTACCGACTCTGCCGGAACGTCTTCTGACTCAGGGTCATCAAAAGACTCGACTAAAATATCGTCGAATAGGGGGGTGGGGGGGGGTCGAGATTATTCCTCAAAAAAGAAATCCTCATCCAGGTCACTAGGGTAACCAATCTCCTAAACGTCGCTACACTCGTAAGTGATAATAGCCTCGTCCTCAGTGACGGGCGCAATCGTAGAATCGGCCTCAGACTCATCAGGGAGAATAAATAACTAGATCCGACAGGGATGGGGGACTCTAAGGATTCTACGGGCATAGTCAGAATAGAATGATAAATAGTGCCAAACCCAGACGTGTCACTAGTCTCACGTGTCTTGATTGCTTCACTACCCACGATGATATGGACACTCTCATAATCAAGTAGGGGTCTAGTGCCCTGGCGGGGAGAAGTAAACTTATGTGACGTCCTAGTACGGGAGTACGGGGTATCATACTGGTTTGGTGTAGGCATAATAATAGGTGGCGCTTCACTCAGATTTTCAGATGACTGAGAACAATAGTGGGGAGGGTAATACTTATCCATTAATAAATTCTTCATAATATTCCAACCTACAGGTGAATCGTCGAGGGATGTCCAAAAACGTCTCTCCTCATTGAGCCAGAAGGTCTTGGCTCGACTAAATAATTGAAGTCTAGCAACGGGAATCCTGTGGGGGTCCACAATCTGATATCTCTCAAAATAGCGCTCCATAGCCTTCACCCAGCATAAAAACTCTTGCGTTCCACCTAGCCCATCATAGGTCGGAGCAGGAACTCTAACATGCCTAGATGAGTGCGGTGCAACTTGATTAGCCTTTAGTTGGCCAATCAACCCCTTAATCTCTTCCACTACCGGGCAATGGAATGACTTTCTAACTTTCATGACGGAACCTAAAGGTTTCATTCGGGAAACGTGAACATCATAGGCCATTTTTTTGTTTTAATTTTCTGCAGAAAAATGGGGATAAACTACTCGGATTAAGTGCACAAATACAAAGAAATATAGTCTAGTCCTATTTAATTTTCAAAGATCGATTTGTTCCCGCTACTTTCATAAAATACTATCGATATTTTTTTTATTCTTGCTGGCAAAAATATGGAGATTATTAATTAAATTTTTTCATGATTTTTTTTTTTGTAATTTTGAGAAAAATTTGAAATTTGAAATTTGAAATTGGAAATTTTAAATTTGAAATTTTGAATTTTGAATTTTGAATTTTGAAATTTGAAATTTGAAATTGGAAATTTGAAATTGGAAATTTGAAATTTGAAATTTGAAATTTGAATTTTAAAATTTGAAATTTTAAATTTGAAATTTGAAATTTTGAAATTTGAAATTTGAATTTTGAATTTTGAATTTTTAAATTTGAAATTTGAAATCTGAAATTAGAAATTTAAAATTTGAAATTTATTTGTTTTTTAATTTGAAATTGTAGAATTTCAATGCATTTCATGAAAACTAATTTTCTAAATATTGATCTGCAACGAAACGGGTAAGTGCATACGTACGTGCCACATAAGAGGGGGAGGAGTGCACATTAGGAAATTGACGAAAACCTCCCTCTGATACCAAATTGATGTAGGCCCGCTCTTTCGAGCGTTTTGGTGGCCGACAAATTAACGTGATGCTCTCGAATAATTCTCACGTTACACTTTAGCACTTAACGTTGCAGTGGTTCAATTAATATTACTATTAGATTAACATTACGTGGGATTCGCAAAACCCCTTAAGATAATACCAAGGTGATAGACCAAGGTCCTCTCAAGCGAAAAAGAACCCACACGTATCGATCGAGCGAGTTGTACCAAAAGAGAAACCACCGATAACAAAAGATTCGGGAAAGGGTGGTTCTCTCCCAAACAAATACAAACGAGGGCCGCCACGCCTCACAAACTTAAACGAAAATACGGTAAGCAAGACAATAATTAACATAAATTAAACCACCAAAAATCAAGCGTTGCACAAGCCACGCGATTTGCCAATGCCACAAGTATTATCTAGGGAAGAGAAACACGTAAAGTAGAAATTTTTGTTACTCCAACCGGATTGGATGAATCCGGTTTCACTCGACTAGAATCGTTCCTTAACGGCACCACCGGACGTACACCAGAGGGAGAGAAACTCGTCGCCTTCTTCGTGTCACGCTATATTTGGAAAATCCCGGCGATATCTTCTAAATGTGGAAATAATATTCCAATTAAGGTAGGAGAGAGAAAAGGTGGCATGATCGTGCATTATTTAAGGAATGAGATATTTCAAGTTTGGTAGGTGGAAAATTTATGGAAGGGGATATGTTTTGAATATGGTAACTAAGGGGGATTATGACAATGAATATTTTTTGATTAGGAAAGGATTTTTGGAGGGGGGGGGGTCGGTATTGATGGTGGTGGAGGGAGCTCAGGTTTGAGATGGTGGTTGCCTGTTTTATGAAGGGAAGTAGTGGTGGGCCTTGGTGGTGTTGATGATGGCTCAGCTTGGAGGGATGGAAAAGGGTAGTTGCCGATTCTCTTGGTTGGAGGAGGGGACACGGGTTTGGAGGAGTGTTGGAGGTGGTCGGCTAGGTGAGGGAAGGAAGATTGCTCGGGTTTGCTAGGTTGCAAAGACGTGATGAAGACGGAGAGGAAGAGAGGAGGCCGAGAGAGAGAGAGAGAGAGAGAGAGAGAGAGAGAGAGAGAGAGAGAGAGGAGAAAGGTGGCCGGCGGCCAAGAGGAAGAGGACGAAGAATAATGGCCGAAATTTGCCTTAAAAGGAGGAGGAGGATTTCAAACTTGAAATTCGATTTTCTTTTATTCATTCACTAATCAGAAACAAAGGGGTACATGCCTATATATAGGCTACAACAAACACTCCAACTGGCTACATGCAGCCCAACATGAAAAATGAAATCTGAACTCATGGTTTTATAACATAACCATGTAACAACTAATACATGAAATTAAACACGGAATAACAATGATAATTTCTAAATAAAACAAATACTAAAATATATTATTACTCCATAATAATTTATTAATATTTATTATTAATAAATTATAAATGGGCTTGCGCTCCGGACGGCTATTGTGGCGATGCTCTTCATCGTCATGTGTCAGTGCGCCATCGCCGTCTTCAAGTAGTTGCCGGCCGCCGTCTTCATTTATATCTGCCGGGTCACCATCATCATTAGAGGGAGGATGCTCCTTGGCCACATGTCGTGGGAAGTCAGCTCCATCACACAAGAGTTTGGAATACATTTTCACTCAAAGGGTGTTGAATCTGCGCCAGCAAAGATGGTTAGAGTACGTTGCTGATTATGATGTTGAGATCTAGTACCATCCGGACAAAGCCAATGTTGTAGCTAATGCCTTATGTAGGAAGACAACTAAGATTTTTAACCTTTTTATGGATTCTCTGGTAGAAGAATTTCACTTGATGGGCATTTTTGTTGGGAGTTGTAACTCATCTAATAGTTTGGAGGTAGTTGAACCTTCATGGATTGCACTCACAAGACTATATCAGATTGAAGATCCTGATTTGTTGCACCTTTACAAGAGAATTGAGAAAGGGGAGTTGCCAGATTTTTCGATCGATGACGCGGGTACCTTGAAGTACCGCGACAGATTTTGTATCCTCGATGTGGAAGGTATTCGAGTAAATTTGTGCAGTGAGGCTCATGGTTCCAGTTATTCCTACCACCCAGGTTCAACTAAGATGTACCAAGATTTGAAGCAGATTGCCTGGTGGTTCGGAATGAAAGGTGATATAGCGAAGTTCATTTTAGAATGTTATACGTGCACGCGAGTAAAGGCGAATCATGGAAGTCCTGGTGGCAAGTTAACGCCCTTAGAAATTCCGAGTTGGAAGTGGGAGAGTATCTCAATGGATTTTATTACTGGTTTACCGAGATCTCCCAGATGACATGATTCAGTCTGGGTTATTGTTGATAGACTAACGAAGTGTGCTAACTTCGTGCCTTTTAAGATTTATTACCCCATGAAGAAAATAGCTGAGCTATATTTAGATGAAGTCATTAGATTACATGGAGTGCCAGTTAGTATTGAATAAGATCGAGACTTCAGGTTTACGTCTCGATTTTGGAAGAGTTTACAAGAAGGTTTGTGTACCGATTTGAGGTATTCCATAGCTTATCATCCGCAGACAAACAGTCAAATGGAAAGAGTGAATCAAATCGTGAAGGATATGATCAGATGTTGCATTTTGGACCATGGAGGAGTGTGGGATGAGAGAATAAGATTAATGGAGTTTGCATACAATAATAGCTACCAATAAAGTTTGTAGATGGCCCCGTTTGAGGACTTGTATGGGAGGCAATGCAGAACTCCCTTATTTTGGGCCAAGGTCGGTAAGAGACCGTTGCTGGGTCCCGAAGCGTTAGAAGAAATGGATATTTCTGTGAAGCTTTTTTCGGAAAAGATTCAGATATCACATGAATGATATGAGAAGAATGACAACCAGCGTATGTCTTATTTAAAGTTTGATGTAGGGGACTTGGTGTTTCTCAAAGTTTCCCCGATGTCTGGAGTTAAAAGGTTTGGTAAGAATCATAAGTTGGACCTGAGGTATGTGGGACCTTTTCAGGTTATTGAGCATATTGGTGTATCAGCTTATAGGATTGATTTGCCCGCAAATTTTCCGGGTGTGCACGACGTGCTTCACATGAGCCAGTTGCGGAAATGTGTGCTCAGCGACCGACAGATTTTTGATGTTGTGCCCCAGTTGGAGCCTAATCTTTCCTATATTGGGATGCATGTCCGCATTCTGGATACTCAAGACTGAGTGTTGTAGAGGAAAACCATACCAATGGTTAAAGTTTTGTGGCGAAACAAAGACGTGGAAAGCGCCACTTAGGAGTTGGAGTCAGCTATGAGGGAGGCTCATCCTCATCTATTCTCCTTGTTTCTTATGGTATGTATTTACCCTTCTATAATCTTTGATTATATTCTTTTTTGTGGAATCTTTTGGTGCGTAAAGTTTTGGGATGAAACTTCTTTTTGGGGGGAGTGGCTGTAACGCCCCAGATTTTTTGATGTTTAGTTAATTATTTTATTTGGTGTATTTATGACGTCAGGGCTTTAAGTTAACGCATGATTGGAGTGTGTAATTGTCAGAGTGTGGGTTTATGCTCTTGGGGATTCTACGTGTGGCTGGGTTTAACCTATTTGCAATATTTCTTAGCGAGCCGGGTCTGTTTTGGTGACTTGGTGAAGCCTCTTTGAGAATGCTTGTGTTTTGGCTTCGGGAGGTGTTTACCAAAGATTAGTATGTTAGATTTCTATTTCAAGTTCGTCGTTGGATTCGAAGCGTCGGGTTTTAGCTACGATGCGATTTTCATAGAATTCCGGGTATGTTTAGTTTTTGGGTCGTTTTGACATTTTATTTAATTATTTATGATATTCTATTATAATAATCAGATAAAGAAGTATAAATAGAAACCCACCACATCAAAACCCTATTCATTGTCTCCCTCATGAAACCGTCGGCATGTTGCGAAAGAACGAGAGTGGCAGACATTACTAAGCCTTTGACCACAGATTTCTGGAGCTTTGGTGCTCGATTTCATCTTTGGAGAGTGGATCCGGGTAGATCTCGCCTAGATCTACGTTTCTACGGTAAGCTTTTCCAGTTTCTTAGATTTTTAGATGTCTAGGTATGTTGTTTTTACCCAATTTTCCTCTCAAAAGTTTCAGGTTTTGTTGCTTAAGTGTTCTTGCGGCCAGATCTGTGAGGTGGGGCGTTGCTTGGCTGAATTTCTGGAGATTTGAGGCAAGTGGTGATTTTCCCCTTGCTTGTTCTTCCTTTCTCTTTTGTTTCATTGATCTTTATAAGGAATGATTTTCTGTAGGATTTCCAAACTTACAGAAATCGGTTGGATTTGGGTAGGATTTCCCCCATGTAAAAAATTATTTTTTGTAGATCTTGAGGCAAGTGGTGCTTACACCCTTGCCAAGCTTTTTGCCCTTCAGTTTCCTTTTCTAGTAGGACAAATGAGTCTTATCATGACAGTAATAACATCTCTGGTCTAGGTTAGATATAGTTAGAAATTGTTAGTATGGTACTGTTGGGATGATAACCCTCTGGCAGGTTTCTGTCTAAAAGCTTTGAGTGGAGCTGAGTGTATATAGCCTAAAGCTTTGAGTGTAATCTTAGTGTAGAAGTTCAGTTTTTAGCCTGTGTAAAAGCGTTTAGTGTATTGAATGCACTCAATGCCTTGCTGAGTAGTCTGAGAAGCTAAGTTAAAAGCGTTGAGTGAGTGGAACTCACTCAACGCGGCGATGAGTGAACTTAACACCCTCAATGCCATTATGTAAATTCTAGAAGCTAAGTTTAAAAGCATTAACAGTGTTGAGTGGAATTCACTCAATGCCGTCACTTTGATTGGCAGCATCGATAGCGTTGAGTGAGCTGAACTCACTCAACGCCATCATTTAAGTCTATTAAAGCTATTGGTAAAAGCATTGACAGTGTTGTGTGAGCTGAACTCACTCAATGCCGTCACTTAGATAGAAAAGAGTTTACAACGTTGAGTGAGCTGAACTCACTTAACGTCGTCGCTTTAACTCTGCAAGCTAGGTGTTAAAGTGTTGACAGCATTGAGTGAGCTAAACTCACTCAACGCCGTCATTTGATTTTGGCAGCTAAGTGGTAAAGCGATGAGTGAGCTGAACTCACTCAACGCCATCGCCTGTTCTTGGTGCTATGTTTAAGCGTTGATTGTGGTGAGTTATGGTGTCAAGTGCGTTGACTATATTTGACGCGGCGTCGAGTGTACTCGACTCTTTTCCCATAGACTCATGTCATTTCACTGATTTGTCGTGTATCTCTAAAGTCTTTGTTTTGCCAAGTTAGAATCATCGGGTTTCTGTTGAATTTGTCGAGTTTGTGTTTTATGGGTATTTGGGATATGTGGTTTGGTTTAGTTGGCTTAGTTTCGTGAATCATTAAACTCGGGCATGTTTGGGTCTTGTTTTTTTTGGCTGTTGGGTTTTGTTGGACCAGATGGCCACCACCGCAGTCCCATTTTTTAGACGTTTGTGTCTTTTAGTTTGGGTTTGATCGGTTGGTCCCGACTCAGATCTGATAGTGTTATGGTGTTAATGATTCACGTGTTTATTGAGCCTTGTCTCATTTTTTTCCTATGGATTAAACTTATGCTATTTCTGCCTATTATTGCAAATGTTCTCGGAGTATGACTCTGTTCGCACTTGGTGCAAATTTCGTTACCTTTTAAATTTATAAGTTAACTCTTTTGTTCTTAATCTCTAGTTAGTTAGCTGTGTTTTTTGACAACTATTCAGGTTTGGATTAGTAATCTTACTACTCCCTTGTTTACTGACAGTTTTGTTTGCTACTTGTATTTTTCTTGCTGAGGTGTTCTTTCTTTGAATGCCTCAGGTTCAGGACAATAGCCGGTTGAGTGGCTAGGTTTGGTGTTTGCTAGTGGACTGTAGTGTTGCAGAGGATTCATCTACCTTGAGAGGTAGTTCATTGTTGTTTTCTTGTAAGTACAGACACACATACTGACCAGTGGGTTCGTGTCAGTTTGTTAATGCCCACTGGTGATTTTCTTTCGAATTGCTGAATACTTTGCAAAGCTGCTAGTTTTACCTTTTATTGTTGTCTTTACTTACTCTCTGGGAATGTTTTATGCTAGGTTTCATGTTAGGTATTTTCACTAATAAAAACATTACTTCTAGTATTTCATGCTTCTCATGTTTATAAAACTAAAATACTGCTTTCTAGCTAACGTAAAGACTATTTTCATACTTACAATAAATCTAGAGTCTTGCATGCCATGAGTTGTCCTTTGGGGATGTTCATACTCATGTAGGGTGTTAATCAACATAACCAAAGTATTTTCCATAGCATATTAATATACTTTTACTGGTGGACTAGTTGATCCACTGTGCCGAGGAATACAACCATCCAATTTATACTGGTTTTTACTTAATAACTTATGAATTTCATATAAATAATAGATGTTGGAGTTTTTCCTGAGCGCCTGCAGTTATCCCTGATAATACGTTTTGTAGCATAAACTATTATCGTATTTTTTATTTTATATTGTACAAATCGTGTCTATTAGAAGTTTATTTTTTATCATTTTTATGTAAATATTATTACTACTGACTTTTTCTGTCTTTTTGAAGGTTTCCAGAAAATTGGTCAAAAATTACCTGACACGGCCCCCTGTCACGCCCTCCCTGGGCGTGACCTAGGGCGTGTCACCCGATCCCGAGGACTCCTGCTAAAAGGGATAGAAAAACGAACAAAACGGCTGTCACGCCCCCCTGACACGCCCTCCCCGGGCATGTCTCTAGGCGTGATCAAGGGTGTGTCGCCCTCTGTCGCAAAGCCTGCCGCCGCATTGAATGCAGGTTCCGCCACAGCATGCAACAGTACTGCCACGCCCCCCATCACGGGCGTGACCTAGGGCGTTACATCAACTTTTCCGATGATTGACGGATTTCCAACCAATGATTTTGACGCGACGTACGTGTCACGCCCCACCTACACTGGCGTGACCTAGGGCGTGTCAACCGATGTACAGAAGCAATCATCCCTCCCGCAAGAATCCAGAGCCCGAGGTGAACTTCGTACATGTCACGCCCCCTGACACGCCCCCCCTAGGGCGTGTCGTAGGGCGTGACCAACCCGAGAATTTTGCCTATAAATTCAGACCCCCCCTTCCATTTCAGAAAGCTTTGGTTGAGTGGGGGAGGTGCTGCCCCTTTGTTTCTTGATCTTTTTTTTGCTTTTCTCTCTCTCTCTCTCTCTCTCTCTCTTTGTAATTTTTGTTTAACCATAGTTTAGTTTTTAGTTTGCCTTAGCTTTTGTTGTAATCTTGCCTTTTCTTATTGCTTAATATAGGGCTAGAATAGGAATTTAATTCATGCACTTGTAATTTCAATTTCATTAGTGTAACTTGCTCCTTTTAATTAATATAAGTGCTCTTCCTTTACTAGTGTTCCTTTTATATGCTTTACTACTCATCCCCCCTCCTCCACTCCATTATGATTAACTAATCCTCCTTGTACTCGATCTTGATGATCCGAGGTTAGAGCGATTAAGTTATGATGTTTTAATTAATCTTTTCTTTTTAGGTTAGGGCCTTGAATTACTCTTGATTAATCATGGGTTGGAGGTATATTATCGATATATACCCTCCGCCTTTGATTTCATTCTGGGCTAGCCGAGAGGCCGATAGAATGAAGTGAGCATTCAAGAGTAAAAGGAGTTCTACGCACCCCTCAAGAGAGAGACAGACGTCCAAATCTCCCGGATTGGAGTAAAATCCAATAGTGGGGTTCACCGCATAAAGCGAATTTTAGGCCTCCGATTTAGATGAGAGTCGGTCGGACCTTCCTAAACTCAGTTGGGCACGACTTCGAGAGAAGCGTGTTCAAGCTTTAAGAACCTCCACGGTCAAGGACCTTTATCCTATTAAGTTTAGATTTTTATCGCATTTTCTTAATCGTCTTTAGCCGAGGTGATTCTTGATCGAGTGCATTTCCATTTCATATTTTCAACCTTTCATAGTAATCGATTTTCTTATGCTCTTTAATTAACTATAATAGCTCTCTTTCTAGCTTTAGCTTTGCTTCCTTCCTTGCAATTAGATTCTCTAAAACCCTAGTTTTTCCGTCGATAAGATAATAGTTTTCGTGTGAGTAAGCATACTCAACAGTTCCCGGATTTCAATACGACACTTGTGTCCCCAAGCTACAATTCGATAGGTATAGTTGCCTCATTGGATTGCTAGTTCGGTTGCATTTATTTTCTTCGAACCCTAGCACGCAAAAATCCCCTGCACGGCGTGGCATCACGACGCGTATTTTCTCTTACTCTGATATAACTTAAATGTTGAGAAAATGTGGGTTGTGATAGGGTCTCTCTCCTGGGGATCCCGCGAAGCAAAGGTCCTATATGTGTGTGGGGGGGGGGGAGAAGACCCACTCTTCGAATATGGGGTTGTACACATATCATATATACTTCGTCCCCTTTCATATGGGCCTTAAGTGCCTGAATCGATGACAACAACATACAGGGTGAAAATTTGATAACTTGAAAAATGACCTCAGAGTCTCAATGCCTCAAGGTGATTTGCTTCACCGCACAATCTATCTTGGCGTGGTTCCAATCCAACCATGACATGCCCAGAATGAGATCAAATTCTGGGATTCTTAGCGTTGTCGCAGGGATTTCAAAGGGTTTTCCTTTAGTGTATGCTTCCAACTCGCACTTGGCAGACGAAGTCATCTCGGAGCTATCTGGAAGGTGTACTCTCCGAGTGGCACCGGTGAAATATTGCACGCCCTCTAAATATTTTACAATGTCTGCCGATAAAAATTAATGCGTGGTACCGATATCAAATAGGGTGTAGGCTATTTGTCCACGAACAGTCACGATGCCTAAGTATAAATTATAAAGACTCAAAGCTATATTCCTAGCATAACTTAGGAAATTGAAGAGAAATTCTTATAATAGATTAACCAAATCACGACAAACCTGCAATAACATCCTGAGGATTCCTCTCCTGCCCCATATCCAATATGAATATTTGGTCTCGAGCAGGTCGAGGATTCCTTCCTCGTGGTCCTCGTCCTCTACCACACATGTCCTTGTCCTCGTGGGGCTATCGGTGGAGGAGCAGGGGGAACATCTCCACTTAGTTGTGGGCAAAAGCGCTGGATATGGCCCGGCTGATTACACTGGAAGCAAACTTGCTCGTGCTTCTCCCTAGGCTGTAGGTATAGTTGTTGCGGTGGAGGTAGTGCTAGCAGTGGGGACGGACTCTCCATTCTAAAATTTTGACGAAAGTGACCTCCACCTCTATTGTTTACTCTTCCTCTATTGTCCTGCCTCCTTTTATAACCGGGGCCTGCTTCTATTATAGCCTCGGCTGGTCTCTTACTATTTCCCAAGTGATCTGCATCCAGCCTTTTCGCCATATCAATGATTTTTGCCAAACTAGAGTTCACAATAAACAAAAGGGCTTACCTAAGGGAATCTCGCAAGACTTTGTAAAACATCTTTGCATGACCATGTTCATCCAACTCATAGGCGTCAGCGAACATAGCGAGGTGCTGAAACTCCCTTTGATATTCCATCACAGACTTAGATCCTTGCTTCAACTGCAGGAATATTTCTTCAAGCTCGTCTCGAGCAGTCGAGGGAATGAAATGATCCAAGACAGCTCCAGAAAATTCATCCCAACTTATCTCTGTGTACACTTGGCCTTGGAAAGAGGAACCCATGAGGGACTTCTACCACTTGTTCACATGCAATTCCAAGACTGACACTGCTAAGATCACAGCCATATTAGCTAGAGACGTAATTCCAGCCATTAAATCTTGCACAGTGTCGAGCCACTCTTTAGTACAAACAACTGACTCTGTCCTATTATATGAAGGTAGGGAGAGGGCTTGAAAGGTGCTCAACCATTTGGAGCCTAGGGCTTGTTGCTGCACGGGGGCCTGCTGAGACCTAAAGGCATCTAAGAACGCCATAAGTATCTGTCCCAACTCAGACTGCTGGAACTGGGTAGGGACGGAAGGGGTGGGAGTGTCGGTTACTGGCTCTACATGCCCTGAAATCTACACATAAAGGTACAAACCTAAGGTCAGGTTGGCTAAATGTAGGGTAACGACTGGACATATTTAGTGTGAATTACACATGATCACACCACTACTTCCGCTATGTCAGTTTGCCTGTAAACTGACAAATCGAATGGGGGTGGCACCATTGTTCAATAACTTCTTTAGTTAAGGATCGTTGCAAGTTGATACCATTTGTAAGACCACCCTCCCGGAACACAAGACACGACCGAGGGGAGTCTTATGCACAGAACAGCTGCCTTGCAGTAGTGCCAACACAACGGTCGACTTGTAGTGTAAGACGCCCATCCTGCCAACAAAGATCAATATCATCAATGCCAACCCAATATAAGATTATAAACAGAAGTCAAAATCCACAAAAGCATATAAGTCTAATTAGTACTTCAATAAAAAGAAGCAACAACAAGGCTACTATAATATCAGAGTAAAAAATTCCTCAAAGGGCTATAATAAGAGTCTCTCAAAAAACTCACATCCATAATCGACGACAGCGATGGTATCGTCACGTCAGGCCCTATCACCTAGGCCTAACTTCCCTCCTGCACAACCTGCTGCTGCTCTATCTGCGGGGTTTCCTCCTAAAAATGAAGACGTAGAAACCGTTAGTCATAAAGACTAAGTGTCTATCACATTCGGTCCCCCGACGACTCTTAGGCATTAAGTGGAGAAAAAAAGAGTACAATATGTATATGTAAGCAGTAGTACAAACAGGTGGTATAGGACTAATCAATATCAGAGTATCCAACATGTACAACAAGTGAGTAAATCAATCCACACTAGCAGTTCTACTATCAACAGTAGTGTGCAAGAATGAAACTATAACAGGAAAGTAACTCAACTTATATGAATGCCCATACAAACATATAAGTTAAGGATTGGCTTAACAGTAAAGTAACTCATCATATAAGAGTGCACATACAAACTTATATGATAAGGATATTATATGGTGCAATGAAATGATATGAATGCAGTATGATGTCTCACTCATGCTCATACACACGCACACTGCTATGTTGACATAGACTTGTAGTTCCCACTTTTCGAGCAGGTAGTTAACCTCTCAGCTGCCATCCGTCGTGACCAAACAGTGACAGTGGAACGGGTTTTCCACTACTAGGCTGGTCTCCACACTACCTAGCCTAGGCCTCCATATTCTTCAATACTAAGAACACAACAGTGGAGCACATGCGTACTACGACTCAGAGGGGTCTCGGGTAGATGTGCACTAGAACATAGCCCAAACTGGCCTACTGGTGTGGCACGGAAAGGGTCTCGGGAATGAGCACCGAGGACATAACCAAACCATCCACTTGGCATGGAAAGGACCTCAGGAATGAGCACCAAGGACACAGCCAAATTGTCCAAAGACTATCTATCAACTCCCGTCGGTGTGATGGCTTGCAAGCTCGTGGACCTACCACACTATCCTTAACTTAGGATTATGACACCGCGTGTCGACTCACACCGCATGCAATTTTCACATCTAAGGGCAACACTCTGAGTCCCTTATAATCACATCAATCTAGTGCGGTCTGAATGTGAGGGATAGATCTAACTTTACTCTAGCAGGGGGGTGAATAAAGTATTTTAAAAACTTAAATTTATTTTGATAGCGGATTTAAATTAAGTGATATAAGTATATATATATATAAAGAGAAATCACAGCACACAAATAATAAGAAAACAATCACAAACGACACAAGGATTTTTATAGTAGTTCCGCAATAAATCTTGGTAGGTCTACTCTTCTACAGGTTTTTGCTCAGGTGCCCTGCCACCACAAGATCTATTTTCCAAGGGAGATCTAGCAACCCTTTGAGCTTTTGACCAGGTGCCCAAAATCCAAGCTTAAGTCTTTTGATCACGTGACTTAGGAACCAAGAGTTAAATGGAGTTAAAAACCCTGTACATAGTTTAGAAATAAACTATAAGAAATGATGTTGTATTCTCTGTCAAGAATCTCTGAGAAGACTTGTAACATCCCATTTCAGGCTAGACCCCTAGGAGTCGGTCTGTCGTGACAGAATCCTAGGAAACCCAAAAATTGAAGTCCATCGACCAAGACTTCGAGTCACGGGTTGGTCATGCCCGTGACCGACCCGTCACGCCCGTGACCTAGGGCGTGACCCCTTCGACGATCGTTGATCTCAGGAGAACGATCGTCGAGCGAAGAATTTTAAACTCGTGTCTGTCACGCCCGTGAACTGCATGTCACGCCCGTGACCTAGGGCATGACCCCTTCAACGATCGTCGATGTCGGCAAAACGATCGATGTGTGCAGAATTCGCAACCCAGGCTTGTCATGCCCGTGACCTACGTGTCACGCCCGTGACCTAGGGCGTGACCCCCTTCGACAATCGTCGATCTCAGTGAGACGATCGTCGAGCGCGGAATTTGCATCATGGCCCTGTCACGCCCATGACCTATGTGTCACGCTCGTGACCTAGGGCGTGACCCCCTTCGACGATCGTCGATCTCAGCGAGACGATCATCGAGCGCAGAATTTGCATCATGGCCCTGTCACGCCCGTGACCCACGTGTCATACCCGTGACTAAGGGCGTGACCCCCCCTTCGACGATCGTTAAACTCAGTAAGACGATCGTCGAACTCAGAATTTTCAACAAGGACCTGTCATGCCCGTGACCAACGTGTCACGCCCGTGACAAAGGCCGAAACGTCAGCCAGGCTAGAAATTTCTGTAACCCAAGTCATAATCAATTCTGATTATGGGAATTTACAACAGGAGTATTTATGAGCCGTTTCTTTCTCTAATTACTTAGTAAAATGAGGAAGTGTTGACCCAATAGGAAATCGCCACTTGGATCAGCCATTTCATCTTCCACCTTTTCCTCTCCCTCCACCATAACCGAAATATTATTAAGAGAGAGAGAGAGAGCATTCATGGCAATAAATGCTTCATCCTTTCCCCTCCCCACTTGGAGATCTATAAAAGCTCCCTTAATGCAAGAGGAGAAGGTTACACTCTTGACCAAACAGATTCAGATTATACTTCTTGCTGTAGGAGAAGTTCGGGAACGCCACCACTGCGCCATGACAATCCGACGTTCATCTCGTCTCCAAACCGCGAATAAGGTACTCCTCTACTTCTTCTCTTATGGGTAGATCTTAGGATCTTAGAAATGAAGTTCGTCTCAAAGGAGCCGGACCTATCTCGCGTTTTCATGGAAAACCATGAAAAAATATATTCTCGGGTACGCCGGAAACCGCCACCTCCGGCGGCCAAACCACCGCCGACCGATAGCCATCGCCTCGACGGAGGTGGTGGTGGTGGTGGCTGGCCAGGGAAGTGACCGGACGGTCGGCAATAGATCACGGAAGGGATACAGGAAATATAATTTTCTGAGTTCTGACTTCGGGTTCTGTAGAAGATGAACAGTAAACCATGTTTATATTATAAAGTTTTAAATATAATATAAGGAGAAAAAATATATATATATATATAATAGGCGTTTTTTGATGTTGCAAAACAAGGCACTTAGAGGCCGTTTTGGGAAAATGGCCAGTAACAAAAGAGGTAGACCTTTGAGTCTAGATTAATTTAAAATTGATTTCAATCCGTTTGGATAAGCGGTTTGACCTCAGCACCCGTTTTAGTGGGGGATGTACCTAGAGTTGGGCATGAACTAAAATGAATGTCCACGCTTTGTCCCTTGTCCAAATGACCTGAGATTTGGGCAGGGGGTTACCCTTAGCAGTACCTAGAGGCTGTTCATAAATGGGAATTTTTGGAGACACGTTGCCTAAAGTTTTTGTTTTAATTTAATAAAGTTAGAGTAATTTATTTAAGGGTTAAATGACCTCCAAACCCTCCCAAATTCTGGTGAGTGGTCTCTGGCTATAAAACTTAGTTTTGTACAAATTTTCAACTCATTTGGATGAGTTTTGGATAGGGAGTAACCTATTCTTAACTAGGCAATAGTGAGGCATTTTTGAGTAAAAAGTGCACTAGAGGTTGGAACGGTCAAATCACCTCAAGAGAGGCTGATATTTTGACCACTGACTTAGAGGGGTTATTATAATCCACTTGGAGAAAATAGTGTGGTTTAGGTTTGATATACCCTAGGATCCAAGCTAAAACCCTAAAGGGAGGGTTTTGAGGGTTGTGAAGGACATGTGGGCAAATTCCCTCGTATTGCCTTGAGATTTAGTAGAGTCGACGATAACATAATATAAATCATCTGGATGGAATCTTGGAGGATTTGGAGGTAGGTAGATATTTCAAAACCCTAACCTTAGCTTTAGGGTAAAATACCAAATAAGTAAAATCTGTAACTAAACATTATCTAAAAGCTGTGAAACTCGGGTAGAGTGAGTTTTGAAGTGGGTAGAACCTATAACAATTTTATCGGAATTTTATGATGTCTATTTCCAGCACTTCATTTGTAATGATTGTTATAGCCCCAATTGATGTTTTAATTATTTGTATCTTTCTGATCATTGAAACCTCATGAAATCTTGGAAGTAAATGTTTTAGGACAAAATGGTTACCCTTGAATTTTTGTAAAATTTTTAGTTTAGTAAATCCAGTACTTCCTTCACAAATGTTTAAAAAGGGATTTTATGCTTTGAAAATTAATTATGGATGATATTGTTACTGAAAAATTATGAAACTTAGTCAATACTAGTTTTAAGGTTGTACCTGCATACTATAATTAATTTATGATTTTTGGGTGGATATACTCTGTACTTGGTTCATAAATAATTGAAGATAGAAAATACTGCTAAAATAGTTTTAGTTGCCTTTTGATAATAGAAAAATTGTGATACTTTGGATTAACCATATTGAGATTACATAATATTTAGTATAATTTTGTTGGACCTCTTGCATTAGTATTTAGGGTAGTTCGTGTTCAAACCGGTATCCCTTGGAATTTTTGAGGAAATTAAGTAAATGCCAGACAGATTTGGAAAATTACATTTTTTTGGATTTAGGCTAATTATATCATGATAAGTCTCCAGTAAATAATTTAGGGCATTTGGATGAGTATTGGATCATTGCCTAATCGGTTCGACATATAGTCTAGGTTGGTCTGCATATAGCAAATTGTTAAATTGCAATAGGACATGATCTGGGATAGTTGTTGGAGTTAGTCATTTTGTCTGGGTCGACAGTTGTGGATGATATTGCAATAGAATGATATGAAGAGTAGGGAGAAGTGGTTTGGCTAGAGTTAAGAGGTGCTCGGGTTCGACGAAAGATCGTCTACCCCAAAGAGAGGAAAGTTACAAATCACCATAGGTTAGTCTATCGTAAAATGAGAAGGGAATGGAAAGGGAATCAACCAATAAAAATAAGTGCCTTGCGAAAGGGAACAATGGGCTTCAGCTACCATCATAGTTCCTAGTGCCCTTTGAGAGCCCTTCACAGGGAATACCGGGGGCAGTCCTTGGTTAACGTAAACTGTAATAACAAACTGACAAGAGTAACTTAGTAATTAAGGTTACACTTTTCACAAACACCGTTAGCACAAGAAGATGGTTGGGAGCTTCGGCTCGGTTGGTTAAGAGACGAACGGATTGGTCCGGGGAGCTTCGACTCGATTGGTTAAGAGACAAACGTTTTGGTCCGGGGAGCTTCGACTCGGTTTTTGTGTGATTACGAGTAAATTTGAATGTGCATAAAAGGAATGAAAATTAAGGTGGTGGGTCTTCGGTATTGGAGGGTCGATGCACCGACGCCAATACGCTGACTCGGCAAGTGTGGTTAGTACATCACCGACAGAAGTCCGGTGCACCAGCTGGCAAGAGTTCGCAGGAGTCCGCTTAGTGCACCAAGTGTTGAGGCGTACGATAGGTCTTACTGGTAGTGCTTTACTGGTTTATAGGTGGGCGAGGCCAAACCCACCGCTTCCGTCTGCCACTACGGAGGTATCCTGGGAGGTAACGGCTCCGAAAGGGGGAACTAAAGGTATTTGTGCATAGAGTCGGGTGTGTGAGTTGCATTTGCATGTTCCATCATACCCACTTGCATGTCATAGCAGTATCGATTCATTTAACCCCTGACACCTAATGTATAAGTGGAATGGGACGCTTATACAATAGGCCTTGCAAAACGACCCCTTGGTCTATAAGCTTGTGTGGGCAAGTTTATAAATTAAGGTTAAATTCAATATATATATGCTGCTGTTTAATAACCGACACCCCAATGTATAAGTGGTATGGGACACTTTATACGATGGGAGCCTTGCAAAAGATCCCTTGGTTTAGGTGCTTACGCACCTAAGTTAAGGTTACATTTCCTACTTTCTGTCATTGCTATTATTTATTATAGAATTGCTAGATTTGTTCTGCTGCCACCTGTTTTATTTTGATTTAATCTCCACCTTCATGTCCTTCCCTTTCTTCCTCTCTGCTCGGTACCTAGGAGCCATGGGGGAAGGGGTAGGGGTGATAGGGATTATTCTTTATGACTAACGGTTTTCGAACCGCATAATTTAGGGGATCGTGGAGCCCAGCATGGAGGATGTAACGACCCCATCTGTTACATGGCGTATAGTAGAAGGTCTGGCCGGGGCCCCACACTATATGCCACAAACAGACGATGATGTCACAGGATAATACCAAACCATACATGTATCCTAACTCAGAGCATGCTAGCGGAAGCTTTAAGTTGTAAATTGAACTCTAACCAGGAATGTCCAATATATAAACCACAGTTATATATACAGCCACGGAATGTACAACAAATACACAGGGTTTGGCCTTAAGGCCTTACAGTTACTCTTTCCACACCGTATGGATTACAAACATCGGCGCGCAGGCCGGCCATACATGAGTAAAAGAAAACAAACAAAACATTCGCATAGCCTTCAAGGGCCAGCCGCAGCAGTAGCAGCAACAGCAGCAAGGGCTTCAGCCCTTCATTTACCACTTGGCTCTCCAGCACCTGCATAGGGACAATCCACCCAAACGGTGGAAAACATGGCAACGGTCAGCATTCAGCTGACCCAATTATAACAATCCTACCCCTTTCTCGGGGCAGTAGCATTCCTTCCCTGCACAACATGGTATCAACAATAGCAAATATGTGCTCGCAGGCACACTCAAGCCATCACAACCGTCGACCACACGGCCCGACAGTCCGTGCACTCAGGGCACATTCTTGGTGCACTGGAAAACCAGGGTCAACACCACCGTTTACACGGTATTGACCATTCTAGTCTTTTTTGGCGCGTGGGCATAAGACTCTCATTATGCGCTCTAACAAAACCTATAACCAGGCTTACCAGTCAGACGGACATAACGCAGGTACGGATCAGCCACCCCCCGTTGCTCATGTCGTCGTGCCACCTCGAATAAGGAAGTATCTATGGCAATTTATAGGCGCGGGTCGGTTTCACCTTTCCTGTTCGGCAATCTGCCTTTTCATCGAGTTGTAGCCCAACGACTCAACCGCACACAAAGTGGCAACGCACGGCCACAAGAGTTGCATCCAACCCTCTTCATTTCCTGGACTTCATCCAGTACTTCCTGCTGCACCAAGCAATAGGTAGGCACAAGGCAAACAAGCCATAACCACGGAGTCTTCTCCGATATGCAAACAAGCATCACCAATCCAGACCAACATGTCCAGATGGGCTTCACACAACATGCCTAGATCTGTACTCCAATTCCGGACTCTAATAAGGGGGACTTCACATATCTACCCCAAGGGATGTCACAACCCACCGCACACTCGCGGGGAAGGGTTTTCCCTATGCAATGTAGAAAAGAAGGACTTCACATGTACAAGAAGGGAGATCGTTACCCTTGACAATCTCTTAGGAGCCATCGAAATCTAGCCGGTGAGAATGCACCGCAGCAGCTTTGCCTTCACATCGCTGGCCTCGGATCTCGAATCGGACCACGGGAGCTCCACCGGTGGCTTGATCTCCTCCTCCTTCTTCTTCCTCCTCTCTCTTTCTCTCTTCACTTAGCCAAATGAAGAATGAGCTCTTCTGGTGTTTTAATCCAGCAAGGAATCACCTGAGCCCTTGGATCCAAATAGAGAAAAGGAACGGCCACGATTTTCCCAAAATTCCATATTTTTGGCTGACACGGCCTGTGACATGCCCGTGTCACAGGCCGTGTACCCTTAAGCGGCACACGCGGTACTCATACCGACTGAACTCTACCAGAACACGGGCATCGACACGCCCATGTCGATCCTGACACGCCCGTGTCAGTCATGTGACACGCCCGTGTCACCCCTGCCTAATCGAGCTCCAAAACCAACAAGCAGTACACGGGTAGGCACACGGCATCGGACACGCCCGTGTCAAATCTGACACGGCCGTGTTCAAGGCTTGGTTCCGGGCCGTGTACTTCCCTGACTCAAACCGCCCATTTCTTGAGTGACACACCCTGGGACACGCCCGTGTCCCAGGCCGTGTACCCCCGACACGCCCTGGGACACGCCCGTGTCCCAGGCCGTGTCAAACAGTCTGCACCTCAACTTCAATTTTGAGATTTTTTGTGTGTTACAATCCTCCCCTCCTTAATAAAATTTTGTCCCGAAATTTGACACGGTAAGGAAACAAGAAAAATACAATGCTATAACTTGATAACTCTGTTATAACAAAAGGTACACGGTCTACAGTTTATACAAACAACTCGGGAAATTCAGCCCGCATGGTATGCTCTCGCTCCCATGTTAGCTCTTCACGGCCACAATTGTCCCATCGGACTTTGACCATCACGATCACTTTGTTCCGCAACTGTTTCTCGGCTCGATCCTCGATCCGAATGGGTCGAACCCTCGTCGTTAGCCCATACTCGACCGGTACCCGATCATTCTCCACTACCTGAGCTGGATCCTTGACAGCCTTACGAAGTACTGAGATGTGAAATACATCATGTAATCCACCCAAGTCTGCTGAAAGTGCTAGTCGATAAGGAGCTTCTCCAACTCGCTCCACTACCTCAAATGGACCAAGATACCTCAGACTTAGCTTTTTCAAACGCCAAATCCTGGACACGCCTTTGAAGGGTTTGATCTTCAAATATACCCAATCACCCACCGCGAACTCCACGTTCCGATGTTTGGCATTGTAGTACTTTGCTTGACGATCTTGGGCTATCAATAGCCTCTCCCGAATAGAGCGTATAAGCGAGGTAGCTTCTTCGACTTCCTTTTTCCCATTCAGCGTAGATTCGCCTGCTTCTGCCCAAGCTAACGGTGTACGGTATTTATGACCATACAAAGCCTCAAATTGTGCCATGCCGATGCTCTCTTGGTAGCTATTATTATAGGCAAATTCTACAAGAAAAATATAATCTTCCCACCTCTTACCAAAGTCTAGGGCGCACATGCGGAGCATGTCCTCCATCGTCCTGTTGGTTCGTTCAGTCTGGCCATCCGTTTGGGGATGAAAGGTCGTACTAAACGCTAATTTTGTACCCAACATTTGATGAACTAGCCGCCAATCATTCGATGTGAATCGCCCATCACGGTCAATGACGATGCTCCGAGGAACACCGTGCAGTCGAACAATCTGCTCCACATAAAGCTTGGCCAAGGTTTCCACTGAATCGTCTCTTTTGTTTGGAAGGAAGTGCGCCACTTTTGTCAACCGGTCCACAATCACCCAGATTGAATCATGACCGCGTTGAGATCTCGGCAATCCGTGCACGAAATCCATCGAAATGTCGTCGAACTTCCACTCCGGAATGGGTAACGACTTCAGGAAACCGCCAGGCTTCTGGCATTCTGCTTTCACCAACGCACAGGTATTGCATTCAGCCACATAATGTGCTACATATTTCTTTAGTCCGGGCCACCAGAACAGCTTTTTCAGATCTCTGTACATCTTTGTGCTCCCTGGGTGAACTGAGTACTTTGCAAAGTGAGCTTCGTACATCAACTCTTCCCTCAATTTACCCACACTCGGAACGCACACTCGACCATTTCTTCGTAACAAATCGTTATCCCAAGAGAACTGGTCATCCGGCCCATCTTTAGCATAGCGCTGGAGGCTTTCATCAAGCTCCGTTGCTCGCCGAACTCTGTTCGTAAGGTCATATTGAACCTCCGTCCAGTTCAAGCATGTATCGGTCGAAGAACCCTTGTCAACGCACGATATCTCCAATGCTTCCAAGTCCTGGATCAAACGCTGATCATGCCTCTGCAACCAGCTTGCCCGTACCGGCGTCCGACTCAAAGCATCAGCGACCACATTTCCCTTCCCGGGCGTATAGTGAATCTCGAAGGTGTAGTCCCCAAGGAACTCCATCCATCTTCGTTGTCGCATATTCAGATCCTTCTGATCCAACAAGTACTTTAGGCTTTTGTGATATGTATAGATGTCCACTTTAATGCCATAAAGATAGCGTCGCAACAACTTGAGCGCAAAGATTACCGCCGCCAATTCCAAATCATGGACGGGGTAATTCCGCTCATGCACTTTCAACTGGCGCGAGCCATAAGCAATCACTTTACCAAACTGCAGAAGAACGCAGCCTAAGCCGCTCCCGGAAGCATCACTATAGATCTCATATCCATCTGTACCACATGGCGATGTCAACACAAGCGCCGTGGTCAAACGACTCTTCAGGTCTTCAAAAGCACGCGCGCACTCCGGCGTCCAAATGATTCTTTGATCTTTTCTCGTCAGCGTGGTCAGAGGTAAAACAATCCGTGAGAAGTTTTCCACAAACCGTCTATAGTAGCCCGCAAGCCCAAGAAAGCTCCTGACCTCGGCCACTGAAGACATCACTGGCCAATCTCGAATGACACTTATCTTCAACGGATCCACCGCGATACCTTCTCCACTTACCACATGGCCTAAAAAGGCTACTGAAGAGAGCCAGAACTCACACTTTGAGAACTTAGCATAAAGCTTATTCCTCCGCAAGGTATGCAAGACCAACTGCAAATGGTTTGCATGATCCTCTTCTGACTGAGAGTATACTAAGATGTCATCGATAAACACAATCACGAACAAATCCAAGTACTCTCGGAACGTTCGATGCATTAGATCCATAAATACCGAAGGCGCATTACATAGGCAAAACGGCATTACCGTGAACTCATAATGACCGTAGCGTGTTCCAAACGCCGTCTTGGGAATGTCACCTTCCCGAATCCTCAACTGATAATATCCCGATTTCAAATCCAACTTGGAATAGACCGTTGGTCCTGCCAGCTGATCATATAGGTCATCAATCCGAGGGATCGGATATTTGTTTTTCTCCGTCAGCTTATTCAATTCGCGGTATTCAATACATAACCGCAAACTACCGTCTTTCTTTTTCACAAAGAGAACTGGCGCGCTCCAAGGTGACATACTTGGGCGTATGTATCCCTGCTCCAACAACTCTTGCAATTGGACTTTCAATTCAGCCATCTCTTTTGGCGTGACGCAATATGGGGAGCGGGCCACAGGTTTAGCACCTGGCACCAACTCAATAGAGAAGTCAATCTCCCGCTGGGGTGGTAACCCAGGAAGATCTTTAGGAAACACATCGACAAACTCTGACACAACCAGAACTTCACCGACACTGGCCTTTGGCTCAACAGCCTGAATTATCGTGAAGAATAACTTCGCGCCCTTCTGAACAGCATTGACGACTTGGAGCGCAGACAACAAAGTCCCGCCAACTCCTTGCATACTAGCGAACTTCGTCACAAGTCCGGTATTCTGGCCCAGTGTGATCTCCTTGGAGTTGCAATCAATAAAGGCACGCTGCTCCGAGAGTCAGTCCATTCCAAAGATCACATCAAACTCCGATAACGGTAGCACAGCTGCACTCAAACCGAAATCCTGACTTCCTATTTGAACATCCACATCAGAAGCCCTGACCGCAAGCATCACACAGCCATTCGACAATAGTACCCTTGTACTATCAACCGTCACATGACTCGGCACCCCAATTCGAGATACGAAGTCCTCAGACAGAAAAGAATGCGAAGCACCCGTATCAAACAGGGCTCTCCTTGGACGATTCCGAATCAGGACAAAGCCTGCAACACACACATCATGCACAAGTTATATATAACAAAAGGCAATAGCACTTAAGCAAGTAAGCTATATTAACTCGTACCTGTGACGACGTCACTTTGCTTAATCGCCTCCGGCTGACCAAGGTGATATATTCGGGGCTGTGCCTGGGACGCAGAGGAATCAACCACCGCTTTGCCCTTCTCAGCATAAGACGCACCCGTCTTCTTTTCCCCTTTGGGCTGAACAACCCGACAATCCCGGGCTATATGCCCCACCCGGCCACAAGTAAAGCATGTACGAGACTCCGGCCTTGACGTCGCCCCCGACACAACAGTCGTAGACACTTGCCCAGACGGCTTGGACCTCTTGCCCTCTTTCTTCTGGTAGAACGATTTACTAGGGCGAGGTGCTTGAACCTTTGGCTTCCACACAACCAAGCCCTTGTTCCCTTGCACCCGTCTCATGTCCTTCTCTAATGCACATGCAGTATCAACCAACGCCTGAAACCCTTGGTTCACTGAACTCGAAAGCAGGAACCTCAACTCATCCCGCAATCCTTCAAAGAACCTATTCGTTTTCCTTTGGTCATCCGCGAAGATTGTTCCCGCATACCGTCCCAACCTTGTAAACTCATGCAGGTAGGTATCCACGCTATCTTCTCCTTGCTTTAACCGTTGGAACTCATTTTCCATGGCAATGCGTTGCGCCGCTGGGACATGTTTCGCCAGAAATATTCGAGAGAACTCCTCAATCGATACTTGCGTTAATTGCCTGCCCGCCAAATGGTGGACCTCAACCTCGTCCCACCACAACCGCACCTCTCCTTCAAGCATGAAGGTGGCCAAGGTGACCTTTAAAGTTTCCTCCGCCCTGATCGCTGTCATTATCAGCTTGACACGCGATAACCAATCCTCTGCCTGCGTTGGGGATCCCAGTCCCGTAAATGTAGGCAGACTGAAGCTCATGAATTGCTTCAACTGTCGGTCAGCTGCTCGTGGATCGACTGCCTCAACCGGCTCGGGTCTTACATCAACACGAACTGGCACTACTGCCGGCTGCGCTTGCCCGGTCGGCTGAATCATGACAAATAGAGCCTCAGCAACTAAGCGAACAGTTTCCGCAGATGGAGGAGGTGTTGGCACCTCAGCTGGTGCCGCACTCTCATTAGAGCGCTGGGGCTCAGACAGCCCAGCACCACTACGCGTCACCTATAGGTGGACAAGACACACATTAGCGATCGCATGAAAGCAAAACAACAGAAAAGGAATGCGTAGATTCCTCAAACAAGATTATGTACATTCCTTAGTGGACATTCCAGAGTTCATTAGCGTTACAACAGGGCGCACAAACACGCGCGCGCCACCCCATAAAAGAATTCGACCACGAATTCGAAAGAGGAAGACCGAACGAAGCTGATACCAAAATGTAACGACCCCATCCGTTACATGACGTATAGTAGAAGGTCCGGCCGGGGCCCCACACTATATGCCACAAACAGACGGTGAGGTCACAGGATAATACCAAACCATACACGTATCCTAACTCAGAGCATGCTAGCGGAAGCTTTAAGTTGTAAATTGAACTCTAACTAGGAATGTCCAATATATAAACCACAGTTATATATACAGCCACGGAATGTACAACAAATACACAGGGTTTGGCCTTAAGGCCATATAGTTCCTCTTTCCACACCGTATGGATTACAAACATCGGCGCGCAGGCCGGCCATACATGAGTAAAAGAAAACAAACAAAACATTCGCATAGCCTTCAAGGGCCAGCCGCAGTAGCAGCAGCAACAGCAGCAAGGGCTTCAGCCCTTCATTTACCACTTGGCTCTCCAGCACCTGCATAGGGACAATCCACCCAAACGGTGGCAAACATGGCAACGGTCAGCATTCAGCTGACCCAATTATAATAATCCTACCCCTTTCTCGGGGCAGTAGCATTCCTTCCCTGCACAGCATGGTATCAACAATAGCAAATATGTGCTCGCAGGCATACTCAAGCCATCACAACCGTCGGCCACACGGCCCGATAGTCCGTGCACTCAGGGCACATTCTTGGTGCACCGAAAAACCAGGGTCAACACCACCGTTTACACAGTATTGAGCATTCTAGTCTTTTTGGCGCGCGGGCCTAAGACTCTCATTATGCGCTCCAACAAAACCTATAACCAGGCTTACCAGTCGGACGGACATAATGCAGGTACAGATCAGCCACCCCCTATTGCTCAAGTCGCTGTGCCACCTCGAATACGGAAGTATCCATGGCAATTTATAGGCGCGGGTCGGTTTCACCTTTCCTGTTCGGCAATCTGCCTTTTCATCGAGTTGCAGCCCAACGGCTCAACCGCACACAAAGTGGCAACGCACGGCCACAAGAGTTGCATCCAACCCTCTTCATTTCCTGGACTTCATCCAGTACTTCTTGCTGCACCAAGCAACAGGTAGGCACAAGACAAACAAGCCATAACCACGGAGTCTTCTCCGATATGCAAACAAGCATCACCAATCCAGACCAACATGTCCAGATGGGCTTCACACAGTATGCCTAGATCCGTACTCCAATTCCGGACTCTAACAAGGGGGACTTCACATATCTACCCCAAGGGATGCCACAACCCACCGCACACTCGCGGAGAAGGGTTTTCCCTATGTAATGCAGAAAAGAAGGACTTCACATGTCCAAGAAGGGAGATCGTTACCCTTGACGATCTCTTGGGAGCCATCGAAATCTAGCCGGTGAGAAAGCACCGCAGCAGCTTTGCCTTCACAGCAGTGGCCTCGGATCTCGAATCGGACCACGGGAGCTCCACCGGTGGCTTGATCTCCTCCTCCTTCTTCTTCCTCCTCTCTCTCTTTCTCTCTTCACTTAGCCAAATGAAGAATGAGCTCTTCTGGTGTTTTAATCTAACAAGGAATCACCTGAGCCCTTGGATCCAAATAGAGAAAAGGAACGGCCACGATTTTCCCAAAATTCCATATTTTTGGCTGACACGGCCTGTGACACGCCCGTGTCACAGGCCGTGTACCCTTAAGCGGCACACGCGGTACTCGTACCAACTGAACTCTACCAGAACACGGGCATCGACACGCCCGTGTCGAACTTGACACGCCCGTGTCAGTCATGTGACATGCCCGTGTCACCCCTGCCTCATCGAGCTCCAAAACCAACAAGCAGTACACGGGTAGGCACACGGCATCAGACACGCCCGTGTCAAATCTGACACGGCCGTGTTCAAGGCTTAGTTCCCGGCCGTGTACTTCCCTGACTCAAACTGCCCATTTCTTGAGTGACACGCCCTGGAACACGCCCGTGTCCCAGGCCGTGTACCCCCGACACGCCCTGGGACACGCCCGTGTCCCAGGCTGTGTCAAATAGCCTGCACCTCAACTTCAATTTTGAGATTTTTGGGGTGTTACAGAGGAGCAGCCCCAAAGACCGGTGCACTTTAAGATGAGGCAGTCTAGCTCCGGAGTTCATACAGCCGGGACCGTGAGTCTCGACCTTGAGTAGATGTTTTGTTTTGCTTCCGCATGAGTGACCTGTAGTGAGGATTATGATATATCGGGCATAAGCCCGTATTTTAGTACTCTGATATATTATTATGTGGACACTCCCTTCGTGGAGCTTTTATTACCTTTTTTTCTATATATGTGATTTTCCAGTGGACTTGCTTTTACTTCTTTACTGTGCTACCTTTCTGTGATGGAATTGGCCGGTAGAATCGGCGCTTTGTGGTGATGACCCTTCAGGGCATGAAGGTGTCACTACAAAGGGGCGGTTCTGGGCCTAAGACCCTGGTATTTTAAAAAAAAAGGGAGGTCTTACAAGACTAGTGCGTGATGATGCAAAAAGCTCCCCTTGATTTGAATAGAGATTTGAGATTAGGAAGGGAGACTTTTCTTCAGGGTGTAGGTCTTGTTGTATCTGACTGATTGAATAATTTTTACTGGATGTACCTGAAGCAGAATATCTGTATCTCTATATGAGTTGATCTATATCTGTAACACCTAAATCTTTAACACCATTAAGCAGCAATCTTCTTAATATATAATGTCTGAGAAGAAATCAAATATTTGAATTAAAACCATTCTTTGAAAGGCCTAAAGAATCCTTGAGATTTGTAACTGCCCTAGAGCTAATTAGAAATAAAACTCTGTGATAAATCCATATTTAATGCTGCCTTAAACAGCTATATTCATTTAGAATATTTAGTATTAAATATCAGAGTTGTAACTGATTGTAATTAAGCTTTGAAATCATTCTGCATCTGAATATAGAAACTGCTTGATCGTCGAACACATCAAGGAATTCGTCGAACTTAGCCTGGAGTTCATTGAACTGAGTTTTCTATTTCGTTGATCTTGAGCTCAGAGTTTGTCGAGATGATCTTGGCTTTCATCGAGCTAAGCATTTGAGTTGAGATAAGAGTTCGTCAAAAGGAGCTTAGTGTTCGTTGAGCTAAACTCAGAGTTAGAAACCTGAGTTCGTTTAACTAAGCTCGACGTTCGTCAAACTGAGTTTGGCGTTCATCGATCTGAATTTTGCATTCGTCGAACTAAACTTCTCTGGATTCCTTCTGATGTAACAACCCTGGAAATAATCCTATGACCCTATCCTATACAAGTTGGGTCAAAATAAAACATCCTAAACATATAATAGTGATCCTAGCCCAAATCAGTAAAAGGGTGTTCCAACAATCTCCCCCTATTTGGGTGAGGATACTATTAAAAAAAAACAAAAAGCAGAAATACCTAGCAGAAATTAAATTTTAGCAGGTATATAAAAGGTTCTTTGATAAAGTTTATAAACAACAACAAAGTTTAAAGGTATACACAAAAATTAAGAGTCCTTCTGTGGAGCAGTTGAAGGAGAATCTGAAGATGAGTTGGTAAAAATTAGCTTCCTGGTTGGATCTTCAGCTTCTCTTTTACACATTTTAAGATCTTGAGAACCAATGATCTTCAAGAAAGTGGTTCTTGGAACAACTGCTTCAGGATGCAAACTCATATACTTGTCAACATTAAATAGACTTTTCTCCTGATATCAATCCAATTCCCATTGCCTGTAGGATGGCATAGTAGAGAATTGAGAGGTGTCCTTTGTAATACCCATATCCGTCGCATAGCATATAGTAGTAGGTCCGGCCGGGGCCCGACGCCATATACTACGGACAGACTGGTTGGTTACGCGTTGAAATCATACAACCAATCACCAATGTCCTACACAGAGTCATTCTAGCGGAAGCAATTTCTTAAGTTGCACAAAATAAAAGAACCCTGCCAAGCACGAATGTCCACTACTTAGATAAAATAGGAATGATTAATACAAAGTACCGGCCTTATGGCCTTACAATAGTTCTCTCAACAAGAGTGTCTTTCATACTTCGGCTCGCAGGCCGGCCATACATGAGATAAACGGAAAACATAAAGAAAGGTAGGCCTTCGAGGACCAGCCCCGCAACATGGGCTTTAGCCCGCTATTTCCCGTTCGGCTCCGCAGCACTTGCAAACCACAATCCACCGCCCGGTGGTAAACAAAAGCAACGGTCAGCTATGCTGACCAAATTATAACGATCCCGCCCCCATAATCGGGGCGGCGATCCTCTTTCCGTGCACTTTATTAGTATAGCATCAACATAGTGTAAACACACTTCAACACAGGCGTAGGCTCGCACGACCACCCACCTCGTGCACATAGGGCACATTCACGGCGAACCGGCCAATGTCACATCAATTCAAGCCATAGACGTTCCCGTTCCACCACCACCCCTTGGACGGCCAACCATATGAGCATTTTGTCTTCTTGGCCTTGGTCACGACAATTTAAGCCATAGACCGCCGAAGACCCTCATCCATGCCAATGGTTCCACCGAATGACATAGATCGGGTACGGTTCCGCCTGACCCGTGCTCACATCGCAACGGAAGTTTAAGCCATATGTGCAGGTCAAGACTCACCGAGTCCCGTTTCCACCATAATAATCACATAACCCGGTTATGTTCATGTTGGCTCCCCGACCACCATGTTGGCAAAACCCGCTTTTGCCCAGTTTTCCGGGTGCACCTTGGAGTTAATCTCCAAGGCTCCCTGCTGCAATCTACCACGTAGAAAACCCGAAAATGCCCAAACACCCGGAGTCTTCCCCGGTTCATATGCAATGCAACATCACCGATCTGGCTCTACATGTCCGGATAGGCTTTACACACAATACCTATGCCCGTTTTCGCATACGGACTCTATAGAAGGGGGACTTTACATATCTACCCCAAGGAACGCTACAACTCTTCGCTCACTCGTGAGAGAGGGCTTCCTATGCAAAGGGAAAAAGGGCTTCACATGCCTTAGGATGAGAAATCGTTACCCTTGCGTTTTTCCAAGGCGCCATGAAAAACTAAGCGGTTGGAAAGCACCGTAACGGCGTCACCTTCGCGGATCTGGACTCGGATTACGATTCTGAGCTCCGACGCTCCACCGGCGGCCGGATCTTGGTCTCCAACCTCTACCTTGCTCTCCCTTCTCTCTAAACCCTTAGAGAGAGGATGCAAAAAGAGAATGAGGGTTTTGAAACCCTAATCCTGGCTAAAACCACCCAGGAGAAGCCCCCCACCGTCGGATCCAAAGCCAAGGAAATGAACGGCCACGATTAGGCCTCAGATTAGAAAATCTGGGCCGAACACGGGTTGCAACACGGCCGTGTTCCTGGCCGTGTCACCCATTCGCCGTCTCGACCGACTCGAAAACCAGCACACGGCATTTGACAAGGCCTCCGACACGCCCGTGTCGCTTGCGACACGCCCGTGTCGAGACCCGTGTCACGCCCCCCGTGTGCAATCGGCCAGCTTTCCAAACCCGAGGAGGACACGGCCTGCGACACAGCACCCGACACGCCCGTGTCGCATGTGACATGCCCGTGTCTGGGCCCGTATCATGGCCTGTGTGCATGACTCCGAAAGCTGCCCAAAGTGACACGCCCTGGGACACGCCCGTATCCCTGGCCGTGTGCCTCAAATCGACGATCTCTGATCGTCAAAACGTCAACCACATGACCCGTGGCCGAACACGCCTGTGTCACGCCCGTGACACGCCCGTGTCACTCCCGTGACACCTGCTCCAAAATTCAGACTGGGCTTAAAACGTCACCCGTCCCTCTTTTGAGTTTCAGGGTGTTACAACTCTCTCCCCCTTATAAGAATTTTGCCCACGAAATTTACTAAAGGAAAACAACAGGAACTGAAGGCTTTTAACGGTACCTGAGCGGAATAACTCCGGGTACTCCTCCAGCATAGTTTGCTCCCGTTCCCAAGAGAGCTCCTCCCGACCGCAATTATCCCACCGGACCTTAACCATCCGGATCTCCTTGTTACGGAGCCTCTTGACCTCAGAGTCTTCAATACAAACGGGCTTGACCCTAGTCGTCAACCCCTCGTCCACCGGCACTTGATCAACTGCGATCACCTGCGAAGGCTCTTGCACCCCCTTCCACAATACAGAGATGTGAAATACATCGTTTAGCCCACTCAACTCCACTGATAGCTTCAAATTGTATGCTGCTTCACCGACTCTCTACAAAACCTCAAAAGGTCCAAGGTATCTTGGGCTCAGCTTCTTTAAGCGTCTCACCCGCGAAACCCCCTTGAACGGCTTCACTTTCAAGTATACCAAATCACCTACCGCAAACTCCACGTTCCGGTGCTTGGCATTGTAATACTTTGCCTGCCTGTCCTGAGCGATCAACAAGCGCTCCCGAATGATCCGCACCAACGAGGTAGCACTCTCCACCTCCTGCTTCTTGTATAACCTTGCCTAACCCGTTTCTAACCAAGACAACGGCGTGCGACATTTTCTACCATATAGGGCCTCAAAGGGCGCCATTTGGATACTCGCCTGGTAGCTATTGTTGTATGCAAACTCCACCAAATAAAGGTGGTCCTCCCAATGCTTCCCGAAGTCTAGAACACACATGCGGAGCATGTCCTCCATCGTTCTTTTGACTCTCTCGGTCTGCCCATCCGTCTTCGGATGGAAGGCTTTGCTGAACTTCAACTTTGTCCCCAGCATCTGCTGCACCAACCTCCAATCATTGGACGTGAAACGCCCATCGCGATCACTCACAATGCTGCGAGGCACACCATGCAGTCTAACTATATTGTCCACATATAGCTTCGCCAACTTCTCCACCGAGTCGTCCTTCCTATGCGGAATGAAATGCGACACCTTAGTTAGCCGATCTACGATCACCCAGATGGCGTCGTTCCCCTTCTGCGACCTTGGCAATCCATGCACAAAGTCCATAGATATGTCGTCAAACTTCCACTCCGGTATAGGCAAGGACTTCCGAAATCCTCCCGGCTTTTAGCACTCTGCCTTCACCAAGGCGCACGTTTGGCACTTAGCCACAAACAACGCTACGTCTTTCTTGAGACCCGGCCACCAAAACAGCTTCTTTAGGTCACGGTACATCTTTGTGCTCCCTGGGTGGATTGAGTACTTGGTATGATGAGCCTCGTACATCAACTCCGCCCGTAGGTTACTCCCGCTTGGGACGCACAATCGATGATCCTTCCTAAACAACCCATCTTTCACTGAAAACTGGGAATTTGACCAATCCAACGCTGCCTCCATAAGCTCCTTCATGGAGTCATCTAACTCCAATGCCTGACGAACCCGGTCAGCCAGGTCATACTGAACTTCTGTCTAGTTCAACATTGCTTTGGCGCTCGTCTGCTTGTCAACGCAACAGATCTCAAGCTCCTCCAACTCCCGTACTAGCCGCTCATCATGCACCGACAACAAGTTGGCTTGGGCGGGAGCCCTGCGACTCAACGCATCTGCAACTGCATTGCCCTTCCCGGGTACATAATGAATCTTGAAGGTGTTGTCCCCCAGGAACTCCATCCACCTCCTCTGCCTCATGTTAAGATCCTTCTGATCCAATAGGTACTTCAGGCTCTTGTGATTGGTATATATATCGACCCTTACGCCGTATAGGTAGTTCCTCCACAGCTTAAGTTCAAATATCACGGCCGCCAACTCCAAGTCGTGGACCGGATAGTTCCTTTCATGCACTTTTAGCTGACGTGATCCATAAGCTATGACGCTCCTATGCTGCAACAACACGCAGCCCAAACCACTACCCGAGGCGTCATTATACACCTCGAAGCCCTCGGTCCCACTCAGCGAACTAAGCACTGGCGCCGTGGTCAACCGTCTCTTCAGCTCCTCAAAAGCTTGCACGCACTCCTGCGTCCATAAGAATATCTGATCTTTCCTTGTCAACTTCGTGAGAGGTAGCGCTATGCGCGAGAAGTTCTCTATGAAGCGCCTGTAATATCCGGCAAGCCCGAGAAAACTACGGACTTCCGCGACAGAAGACAACGCAGGCCACTCCTATATCGCAACGATCTTCTCCGGATCCACCGCTATACCTTCCCTACTGACAATGTGACCAAGGAATGCTAATGAAGGTAGCCAGAACTCGCACTTGGAGAATTTCGCATACAGCTCATTCCTCCTCAAATTCTCCAACACCAGATGCAAGTGCTTGAAGTTATCTTCTTCGCACTGCGAGTACACCAATATATCGTCAATAAAGACGATCACAAAGCGGTCCAGGAAATCTCGGAACGTCCTGTTCATCAAGTCCATAAACACTGATGGCGCATTCGTCAGTCCAAACGGCATGACCGTGAACTCGAAATTCCTATACCTTGTGCTGAACACCGTCTTCGGGATATCACATTCCCTTATCCTCAACTGATAGTACCCCGACTTCAAGTCCAACTTAGAATATACCGACGATCTGACTAACTGATCGAACAGATCATCAATCCCCGGGATCGGGTACTTGTTCTTCTCCATCAGCTTGTTCAACTCTCTGTAGTCGATACACAGCCGCATACTCCCGTCCTTCTTCTTAACGAAGAGGACCGGTGCACTCCAAGGCGACGAGCTTGGACGCACATAACCTTGCTCCATCAGCTCCTCTAGCTGAACTTTCAACTCCGCCATCTCCTTAGGCGCCAACCTATACGGAGCACGTGACACCGGTTTGTCCCTCGGTACGAGCTCGATGGTGAAATCAATCTCCCGCTGCGGAGGGGCTCCGGGAAGACTATCCGGGAACACATCGGGGTATTCACAAACCACGGGGATGCTATCCAACGTGGACTTTGGCTCCACAGCCCCCACTATTGCGAAGAACAGCTCTGCACCAACACGAACTGCCATTACCACCTGAAGAGCAGACATCAGTGTCTTGCTCGACCCCTTGAGTCCCTTGAATGTTGTCCGCCTCCTAACACCCAGCTTGACCCCCGTCCGGTCGCAGTCAATCCAATATTTCTACTCCAAAAGCCAATCCATCCCAAAGATAACGTCGAACTCTACTAGCGGCAGCAATGACGCTAGCAAGTCGAACTCTTGGCTCCCAATGTGAACCTTTACGGCGCACACTCTATCCGCATGCATCGAGCACCCATTCGGTAGCAGCACATCCAACTTGTCCTTCGCCATCAAAGAAGGGACTCCGATACGCGATATAAAATTTTCGGACAAGGAGTGTGAAGCTCCCGTATCGATCAGTGCCCGTGCCGGACTATCGCTAATCAAAACAAAGCCTATGCAAACCATATTAGGCTAACAAGCAATAAACAACAGTATCTAAGTTAACTTGCTAAAAATTAACTCGTACCTGTCACCACATCCGCTTGTTTAATAGCCTCCTGCTGCCCCAAGTTGTAGACTCTAGGGTGAGTTGGAGCATAGTGGGACGCGGTTGAATCAACTGCCTTGCCCTTCTCTTCGTAAGTAGCTCCTTGTTTTCTCTCGGACTTTGGGCGTCCGCTCCAGCAATCGCGGGTAAAGTGCTCCGTCTTTCCACATGTGAAACAAGCGCCCGGGGTTCGATTGGTAGTTGCCCCCGAGGCACTTGTAGAAGAAGCTGGACCTGACGTCCTAGGCTTCTTGTAGAATCTTCGATAGCCCGACTTCGACGTAGACAGCGCCTTGAACTCTGATTTCTTCCCACCAGATTCCTTCTTAGCTTGCACATTTCTCATGTCCTTCTCCAAGGACCGGGCCGAGTTGACCAAGGTTAGGAAACCCTGCGCCATGGGCCCTGACAGTAGCAACCTCAGCTCATCTCTTAACCCTTCATAGAAGCGGTTAGTCTTTCGCTCCTCATCAGCAAAGGTAGCGCTAGCATACCTCCCCAATCGAGTAAACTCGTGGAGGTACTCGTCTACAGTGCTATCTCCTTGCACCAACTTTTGGAACTCGTTCTCCAATGCGATCCTCTGCGCTGAGGGGAGGTATCGAGCCATGAACTGTCTCGAAAATTCCTCCATAGATACTTCGGCAAACGTCCTTCCCCTCAACTGGTGTAGCTCTAGACCTTCCCATCATAACCTTGCGTCCCCATCCAATAGGAACGTCGCTATTGTTGTCTTCTGCCACTCTTCCGTTTTAGTTGCTGTCATCACCCTATTGACTCTTGAGAGCCAATCTTCAGCCTGGGTCGGGGTTCCAGTTCCCGAGAACACCGGTGGATGGAAGCCCATCACATGCTTAAGCTGTCTCTCAGTTGTTCTCCGAGGCAACTCCGGCTCCACCGCCAACTTCTCAACCTTTCTATGCTCCGCCGCTTGGAGCGGCACTTGCTCCTCCGCAAAATCAGGCTGCTGCACCTGTCTTGCAGGTTACGAATTAATCATCGCCATTGCAGCTTCTGCCACCAACCTAATGGTCTCGGCAGATGGAGGTGTTGCAGGCGCTTCACTTGGTGTACTTCTTGCCTCAGAACCTGACCGTTCTGACGGCCCAACACCACTTCTGGTCACCTATAAACATGCAAAACACCGATAAGCGACCAAATACTATTGCAAACAGCAATTATAGGAACACGCAGGTTCCTCAAACATGTGTATTTTCATTCCTAAGTGGACATTCATGGGTTCTTTTCATGTTATAACGATGACGCACACATGTGCTCACCGCCCCTTAAAGTGAATTCGCCCACGAATTCATTTAAGTTTGACCGAAACCAGTAGTCTGATACCAATTTGTAACACCCCTATCCGTCGCATAGTATATAGCAATAGGTCCGGCCGGGGCCCGATGCCATATACTACGGACAGACCAGTTGGTTACGCGTTGAAACCATACAACCAATCACCAACGTCCTACACAGAGTCATTCTAGCGGAAGTAATTTCTTAAGTTGCACAAAATAAAAGAACCCTGCCAAGCACGAATGTCCACTACTTAGATAAAATAGGAATGATTAATACAAAAGTACCAGCCTTATGACCTTACAATAGTTCTCTCAACAAGAGTGTCTTTCATATTTCGGCTCGCAGGCCGGCCATACATGAGATAAACGGAAAACATAAAGAAAGGTAGGCCTTCGAGGGCCAGCCCCGCAACATGGGCTTTAGCCCTCTATTTCCCGCTCGGCTCCGCAGCACCTGCAAACCACAATCCACCGCCCGGTGGTAAACAAAAGCAACGGTCAGTTATGCTGACCAAATTATAACGATCCCGCCCCCGTAATCGCGGCGGCGATGCTCTTTCCCTGCACTTTATTAGTATAACATCAACATAGTGTAAACACACTTCAACACAGGCATAGGCTTGCACAGCCACCCACCTTATGCACACAGGGCACATTCACGGCGAACCGGCCAACGTCACGTCAATTCAAGCCATAGGCATTCCCGTTCCACCACCGCCCCTTGGACGGCCAACCATATGAGCATTTTGTCTTCTTGGCCTTGGTCACGACAATTTAAGCCATAGACCGCCGAAGACCCTCATCCATGTCAACGGTTCCACCGAACGACCTAAATCGGGTACGGTTCCGCCTGACCCGTGCTCATATCGCAACGGCAGTTTAAGCCATATGCGCAGGTCAAGACTCACCGAGTCCCGTTTCAACCACAATAATCACATAACCCGGTTATGTTCACGTTGGCTCCCCGGCCACCATGTTGGCAAAACCCGCTTTTGCCCAGTTTTCCGGGTGCACCTTGGAGTTAATCTCCAAGGCTCCCTGCTGCAATCTACCACGTAGAAAACCCGAAAATGCCCAAACACCCGGAATCTTCCCCGGTTCATATGCAATGCAACATCACCGATCCGGCTCTACATATCCAGATAGACTTCACACATAATGCCTATGCCCGTTTTTGTATACGGACTCTATAAAAGGGGGACTTTACATATCTACACCAAGGAACGCTCCAACTCTTTGCTCACTCGCGAGAGAGGGATTCCTATGCAAAGGGAAAAAGGGCTTCACATGCCCAAGGACGAGAAATCGTTACCCTTGCGTTCTTCCGCGGCGCCATGAAAAACTAAGCGGTTGGAAAGCACCGTAACGACGTCACCTTCGTGGATCTAGACTCGGATCGCGATTCGGAGCTCCGACGCTCCACCGGCGGCCGGATCTTGGTCTCCAACCTCTACCTTGCTCTCCCTTCTCTCTAAACCCTTAGAGAGAGAATGCAAAAAGAGAATGAGGGTTTTGAAACCCTTATCCCGGCTAAAACTACCCAGGAGAAGCCCCCCATCGTCGGATCCAAAGCCAAGGAAATGAACGGCCACGATTAGGCCTCAAATTAGAAAATCTAGGCCGAACACGGGTTGCAATACGGTCGTGTGCCTGGCCGTGTCACCCATTTGCCGTCTCAACCGACTCGAAAACAAGCACACGACATTTAACACGGCCTCCGACACGCCCGTGTCGCCTGCGACACGCCCGTGTCGCCTGCGACACGCCCGTATCGAGACCCGTGTCACGCCCCCCGTGTGCAATTGGCTAGCTTTCCAAACTCGAGGAGGACACGACCTGCGACATGGCACCCGATACGCCCGTGTCGCATGTGACACGCCCGTGTCTGGGCCCGTTTCATGGCCCGTGTGCATGACTCTGAAAGCTGCTTAAAGTGACACGCCCTGGGACACGCCCATGTCCCAGGCCATGTGCCTTAACTCGATGATCTCCGATCGTCAAAACGTCGACCACATGACCCGTGGCCGAACACGCCTGTGTAACGCCCATGACACGACGTGTTACGCCCGTGACACCTGCTCCAAAATTCAGACTGGGCTTAAAACGTCACCCGTCCCTCTTTTGAGTTTTGGGGTGTTACATCCTTACCTTCTATCCTTGCTTTCTTAATATGAGAAAGAGAAACTTGCACATTGAACCTTGCCATTCTATAAACTGGATCAAGCTCTAGATCGTACACTAAAGAAGTTGGCATTTCTTGGCTAGATTGTTGCAGGCTGCTTTGACTGCTGTAAGTATCAGAACTTATAGGTCTATCCTGCTTGTGTTGAGTTGGCCTTGAGTGATGATAAGAAGGCCTCTGATAGGAAGAAATATTACTAGCTAATCCTGTTGCTGGAGGAGGAGGAGGTCCTCTCCAAGACTTCGGTTGATAATGATACCTCATCATCTTCTTCCAATTCTTCTGCTCATTTTTGGAATACCTCATACAATGTGGAAGGTCTGGAGTGAGAGGTATCCCATGCAGAATGTAATAAGGAATGATTGTTGTAGAATAAGGTTGAGGAGCAACCTTAGCTGGAGCCCTTTTCCTTAACTTTCTTTTCTTAGAATAAGAGTCTTCTGAATCATCAGACTCTGCATGATCATTATATTCCTGCTCTAGCTAATCATATAAAGCTTCAATTTGTTTATATAAATCAGTATGATCATGAACCTGAACCTCTGACTGTTACTTTGGTAATGCTAAGGCTTTATATAACGCCCCAAACTTAAAAGTGAAATGGGGTGTGTTCGAACCAAGTTCGGGTCTTGGTAGGGTGAACACGGCCTGTTACACGGGCGTGTCGTGCTCGGGTCGTCGAGCTAAGGTCGACAAGCATTGAGTGCTCGAACACGGCCTTGGACACAGGAGTGTCCCAGGGCGTGTCAGGCACACGGTATGTGACACGGACGTGTCAAATGGCCGTGTACTCCTCTGGAAGTTTGGTCCTGTGTCGACTTGAGACACGGCCTGGAGCACAGGCGTGTACTGTATGACATGAGTGTGTTAGATTTGTCACGGGCTTTGTGCCACCCGTGTCCACCAAGGGTCATGATTGATGGCGTGGCGGTTATTCGTGACACGCCACTGATCACGGGCGTGTCAGGTTGGGACACGGGTGTAACGCCCCCGATTTTTCTGCGACTATTTTATTCTCATTCGGCGTTACAATGACGCATCTTCATGGCTTGTGCCATTTGTGGAGTGTGGATTAGCTCCTTAGACCTGAGTGGCCGATTTTGTAGCCTATGGGCAAGGTCTCCCTAGCAAGCCGAGTCATTTTGGGTGACCCGGTGTGGCCTCTTGGGGGATGCTTGTGTTTTGGCTTTAGGAGGTTATAACTTGAGTTCTGTTCGTCGAAAGTTAATTTAGACTTCTCCGTTGTGTTCGTAGCATGGGTATTTAGCTACGGTGCGAATTTCGTCGAATTCCGAGGTAGTTCGGTTTTCGCGTCGTTTTGGGTGTGCTATTAGTAAAATAAAATTAGAAATTTGATTTTTAAGCTGAGTGAACCGGCGGCTGGGCTGCAGTTATAAATATACAATAAATGTAGAGTCTTGCATAGCATAAGCTGTCCTCTTGGGGCCCTTATGCACTCCTTAGGAAGTCAAACCTGAATAAAGTATTTTCCGCAGCGTAAAGTATAGTTTTTAACTGTGGACTAGGTGATCCACCGAGCCGAGGGATACGACCTCTAAAATATAACTGACTTTCTAATCATTAAACTCATGAATTCTTTCTTAAAGTTAGTAGATGGTTTTGCCTGAGCGTCAGCAGTTATCCCCTGCTCGACGTGGCATCATGACGCGTGTTTTTTCAAACTCTTATAATTCCTAAATTCGGAGAAAATGTGGGTTGTGACAGTTGGTATCAGAGGGAGGTTGTGGCTTGTAGCGTAGTTTATCAGTAGCAGAGCCGTCCTGGATTTCTTTGACCAGACTGCACCATAAGGACGATGCACATCTTCTGCACTTATTCACCAGGACCGAGAAGGGGGAGTTTCCAGACTTTGCAATCGATGATGCGGGTACTTTGAAGTACCGCAGCAGATTTTGCATCCCTGCTGTTAGGGACATTAGAGGTATGATATGCAGAGAGGCTCATGGATCCAGCATTGTCTACCATCCAGAATCTATGAAGATGTATCATGACTTAAAGCAAATTGCCTGGTGGTATGGCATGAAAGGTGATGTAGCCCGGTTTGTTGCTGAGTGCCACACTTGCAAGCGTGTGAAGGCCGATCATGGAAGGCCTGGTGGCAAGTTGACTTTCTTAGATATCCCGACTTGGAAGTGGGAAAGTATATCTTTGGATTTCATCACGGGCTTACCGAAATCCCCGAGGGGATTTGATTCTGTCTGGGTCATAGTGGATAGACTGACGAACTGTGCGCACTTCGTGCCATATTAGATTGATTACCCGGTGAAGAAGATAGCAGAGTTGTACTTGGATGAAGTCATTCAACTGCATGGTGTGCCTGTGAGTATCATTTCTGATCGAGACTCCCGATTTACTTCTCGTTTTTGGCAGAATCTGTAGGAGGGTTTGGGTACGGATCTGAGGTATTCTACTGCTTATCACCCACAAACAAATGGGCAGACGTAGCGGGTGAACCAGATAGTTGAGGAAATTATCTGATGCTATATTTTTGACCACGGTGGAGCATGGGATGAGCAGCTGCGACTTGTGAAATTTGCATACAACAACAGTTATCAGGAAAGCTTGCAGATGGCTCCTTTTGAAGCCTTGTATGGGAGGTGCTGCAGAACTCCGTTGTTTTCGGCTGAGGCTGGTAAGAGGCATTTGTTGGGTCCTGATGCGCTTGAGGAAATGGAAGTCGCAGTGAAGCTTATTCGAGAGAAGCTTTGAATAGCTCAGGATAGGTACGAGAAGAACGCCAATCGGCGTAGGTCTGCCTTGGAATTTTCTATAGGGGACCTTGTATTTCTTATGGTTTCCCCGATGGTGGGTGTAAAGAGGTTTCGTAAGAATCGGAAATTGGACCCGAGGTATGTGGGCCCGTTTTAGATTGTGGAGCGGATTGGCGTGTCAGCTTACAGGTTGGATTTTCCAGCAAACTTCCCAGGTGTTCATAATGTTTTCCATGTTAGTCAATTGCGGAAGTGTGTGCGTAGCAGTGGGCAAGACTTGGACATTGTGCCCCAGTTGGAGCCCAACCTCTCTTTTGTTGAAGTGTTGGTCCGTATTTTGGATACTCAGGAACGGGTGCTGCGAAAGAAGTCCATTTCGATGGTGAAAGTTCTTTGGAGGAATCAGGATTTGGAGAGCACGACTTGGGAGCTAGAGTCGGCCATCAGGAAAGCTTACCCTCACCTGTTTCCCTGATTTTGATCGGTATGTTTTCCTTCTTGTAACTCCTATTTGTTACTTTTTCTTCTTTAGTAGGAGTGCTGTGCGTAAATTTTCAGGACGAAACTTTCTTTTAGGGGAGTGACTGTAACGCCCCCGATTTTTCTGCGACTATTTTATTCTCGTTTAGCGTTACGGTGACGCGTCTTCGTGGCTTGTGCCATTTATGGAGTGAGGTTTAGCTCCTTAGAACTGAGTGGCCTATTTTGTAGCCTATGGGCAAGGTCTCCCTAGCAAGCCGAGTCGTTTTGGGTGACCCGGTGTGGCCTCTTGGGGGATGCTTGTGTTTTAGCTTTAGGAGGTTATAACTCGAGTTCTGTTCGTCGAAAGTTAATTTCGACTTCGCCGTTGTATTCGTAGCGTGGGTATTTAGCTACGGTGCAAATTTCATCGAATTCCAAGGTAGTTCGGTTTTCGCATCGTTTTGGGTGTGCTATTAGTAAATAAAATTAGAAATTTGATTTTTAAGCTGAGTGAACTGGCGGCTGGGCTACAGTTAGGCTGAACTGACATGGATAAGCAGTTATAAAAGCCTTATTAAGAAGTGGTGGGCCCACTTCTCCTTCCTCCTTCTTCCCAAGACCAAAAGAAAACCGCTGTTCCTGTTTTGCGGAAATCAGATGCGAAACGAAGGGCTGCCCTTGCTTTCGGACGGTGATTCCGGGAGTGTTCATTGACGGATTTCGATTCCAAAAGCGGAGTTGTCTTGCTCTCGCTCAGATCTACGTTTTGACGGTAAGATATTCAATTTTTGTTGAGTTTTTAGGAGATTTGGGAGTTCGGTCTTGAGGTTTTTCCGTCATTAATGTACGGGAGTATGTTTTAGGAGCTGCTGCTAGTGCCAAGTAAGAGGAGGGAAAGCCGTCCAAGCTTTGCCGGAAATAGAGGCAAGTGGTGTTCTTGCCCTTTCCATTGTTGTTTTCTTGAATGTTGAAATTTCCCGATTAGCCATAGGGTAGAAGCCAAGCATGTTCCCTTTTTCTTGCTGAATTTAGGGCTTAGATTCTCCCATGAGCCCCCTTCTTTGTGTTGTTGGTGCTCAACCCGCCGGTGTAATGCCATCAGTTTATTCCTGATTGCTGTCTGGTTGGTGGCTTGCGGGTGCAGCCGAGAGAGAGAGAGAAGGGGGTGCCTGCCGTGTTGTTTGTAAGAGCCTTTTTGAGTTCTGTCTGGCCGGCATTGAGTGTGGTGCACACACTCAAAGCTTTTGCGGATTTTGCGTTGAGTGTGGTGCACACACTCAACGCCGTAGCTGTAGTAATTCAGAATATTTCTAAGTAATGGGGCGTTGAGTGAGGTGGACTCACTCAACGCCACAGCACCTGCTAGCGGCTAAGTACTTTGGCGTTGAGTGAGTCGACCTCACTCAACGTCATTTCTGTTTTTGAGTTGAGTGAGGCAAGCTCACTCAACGTCGCGGTTTTCCTGAGAAGCTAACTGTTTTGGCGTTGAGTTAGTCGTCCTCACTTAACGCCATTTCGGTTTTGGCGTTGAGTGAGGTGGACTCACTCAACGCTGTCGCTTCTGTGCAACCAAGTACTTTGGCGTTGAGTGAGGTGTGCTCACTCAATGCCATAGCCTTTTCTGAGGCTAAGTACTTTGGCGTTGAGTGAGTTGACCTCACTCAACACCATTCCTAGTTTTGCATTGAGTGAGGTGGCCTCACTCAACGCCGAAGGAAAGTTTGTGGCCAAGTCCCGTGGCGTTGAGAGAGTTGACCTCACTCAACGCAATTTCTTCTTTGGCGTTGAGTGAGGAAGACTCACTCAACGCCACAGCCCTTCTTCGCGGCCAGAACTTATGGCGTTGAGTGAGACGACCTCACTCAACGCTATTGCTGTTTTGGCGTTGAGTGAGGTCAGCTCACTCAACACCGCAGAATTTCCTATTTGCGGCTAAGTGCCAGAGCGTTGAGTGAGTTAACCTCACTCAACGCCATTGTTGTTTTGGCGTTGAGTGAGGTGGACTCACTCAACGCCGTAGTTCTCTTTTGCGGCTAAGTGTAAGGGCATTAAGTGAGTGAGCTTCACTCAACGCCATTGCTATTTTGGCGTTGAGTGAGGTCGGCTCACTCAACGCCACTTTCTCTGATTATGGTTAAGTATCAGGGCGTTGAGTGAGTGTACCTCACTCAATGCCATGCCTTTTTTTGCGTTGAGTGAGGCTAGCTCACTCAACGCTAGAGTTGTTCTTGCTGGAGGCATTGTATGAGTGAACTTCACTCAACGCCATGCTTGTTCTGGCGTTGAGTGAGGCTAGCTCACTCAACGCCAAGGTCTAGGTAGGCGTTGAGTGGGTCCCACTCAACGCCAAGCCATGTTGAGTCATTTCAACACTTTTCCTCAACCTCGATTTTCGTTCCCGAGTGAATTCCTTGATTACATTTTGAGTTTTCTTGTCGGCCTTGTTTTTCTTTCCTTAAGGCCGAATCGTGGGTCGTGGTTTGTAGTGGTGGTTTGAAGCTCTTCATGGGGGAGGTGTTGTGTAATTTAGCCAAGGCCACCCTTATTCTTCTATCTTTCTCCAGGTATGGGCTAGTCATAGGGGGTGGAAGGTCCCTTGTGTTTTCACATGTAGACCCTTGAGCTTGTTGGCTTGGAAATGGTGGTTGGGGGACTGAGTTTGCCTCCAACCCGGATCCATGTTGTTTTTCTTTGCTACTACCATCTCCCACAGCTTAGGGTGTTAGAAGTTTCTTCCTTGGTAGATTGCAGTACTTTGGGCTCTTGGTAGCTTAGTAGACTCTTCAGGATGTAGTTTCTAGGCAGGGTTGATGCTATTTCCTCGCACGTAGTGCATTTCTTGTTGTCTTGCTTTGGGCAGTTGTGACTTTTACTGCTGTGTGTTTTCCTCTTTCATTTATTCCCTAGTTGACATTTTCATGCAGTTTTTCCTTGTTTTGCTTGCTGAGGTATTCTTTCTCCTTTTGAATGCCTCAGGTTCTGAGCAGTAGCCAGTTTGGTGGCTAGGTTATGGTGGTGTTGCTGGTGGTCTCTTGGACTTTGGAGATCATGTTGCTTTGTTAGTGAGGTAGTTTTTCAGTACTTTTCTTACAGACATACATATGTGCCAGTGGGTTCGTGTCACGTTGTTGGCGCCCACTGGTAGTTTTTTACCGTTGTACTAGATATATTACTTTTTGCTGCTACCATTTTCTGGAGATAGTCTACTTGCTCTATAGAGGATTTATGCTAGGTTGCTAGTTATTTTAAAACAACAACTATTATTATGAGTATATCGCATGATCAGTATGTTTTATAAAACTAAAATCACTATTTTCCAAACAATGTATAAAGTTCGTTTTCTATTATAAATATACAATAAATATAGAGCCTTGCATAGCATAAGCTGTCCTCTTGGGGCACTTATGCACTCCTTAGGAAGTCAACCCTGAATAAAGTATTTTCCGCAGCATAAAGTATAGTTTTTAACTGTGGACTAGGTGATCCACCGAGCCGAGGGATACAGCCTCTAAAATATAACTGACTTTCTAATAATTAAACTCATGAATTCTTTCTTAAAGTTAGTAGATGGTTTTTCCTGAGCGTCAGCAATTATCCCCTGCTCAACGTGGCATCATGACGTGTGTTTTCTCATACTCTGATAATTCCTAAATTCGGAGAAAATGCAGGTTGTGACAACGGGTGTGTCCTAACCCGTGTGTTTTTCTGTACTCGACAATCGTGTCTGGATCGAGGAACACGGCCTGGGACATGACCATGTGCATAAGCGTGTTCGGCCAAGGATTAAGAGATTTTAGGAAAATCTGAGGCGTTTGTTTTCTTTAAACAAGATCTGATGGCCTAGATGAGTTCCTTCTTTCTTAAGTCCGGTAGTAGATGATTAATTCCTCATTTCCTCTTAAGTTTTCTCTTTAAAAGAAGTTAAAGAGAGGAGAGAGCAAGGAAGAGGGAATGGGAGGAATCCGGCCGCCGGTGGAGCATCGGAGCACGAACTTGAGAACTGAGACCAGATCCGTGAAGAGAATTCCCTTGCAAAGCCTTTCATCCGTGTAGTTCTTCATGGCGCCAAAGCAGACTTCTAGGGTAACGATTATCAACTTGAGCATGTGAAGCTCTTCTTTCTTTGCAAGGGAAAACCCTCTCCCGTGAGTATGTGGTGATTTTTTGATGTTCCTTGGGGTAGACATGTAAAGTACCCCTTGTTTAGAGTCTGGAATCGTAGTATGGATATAGGCATTGTGTGTGAAGCCTACCCGGACGTGTTTGTCTGGATCGGTGATGTTGCATTGCATGAGTAGCCGGAGATAACTCCATGCCTTTGATTGTTTTCGGGTTTCTACGCGGTAGATTATAGCAGGGATACTTGGGGATTAACTCTAAGGCGCACCCGGAAAACTGGGCGGAAACGTAAATCTGCTAACATGGCGGCCGGGGAGACAACCTTTAACATAACTGGGTTATGTGTTATTTGGGAATGTTTTAGGATCCGGGTGAAGCTTGGCCCACGCATACGTGTTAAAGTGACTAGGCGGAGTGAGCAATGGGCGGGTGGAAACGCACCTTGGCTTTGCGGTTCGGTGCTAGAGTCCCTAAAGTGGAACTGGCCGTTGGCATAGTCGGGAGTCTTGGACTGCGGTCGGAAAGACTAAAAAAATGCTCACAATGTTTGACCGTCCCGAGGATGGTGGTGAAGCCACGGAATTGACTGGATTCACAAAGAATGTGCCCTGAGTGCACGAGGTTATTGGTCGAGCGAGCCTACACCTATGGCAAATTATACTTATGCACTAAATTGTTTAGCAGGGTTAATGAAATGCAGAGAAGAAGCAATGCCATCCAGAGTAAGGGGCGGGGTCATTATATTTTGGTCAGCCTTAGCTAACCGTTGCTTTGTTTGCCACCGTGCGGTTGAATGTTGCTTGCAGGTGCTGCGGAACCGAGCGCCAAATAGCGGGCTAAAGCCCAAGTTGCTGAGCTGGCCCTCGAAGGCCAAAGCGAACTGTTATTTTACTTTTGTCATGTGTGGCTGGCCTGTGAGCCGATATATATAAAACATTTTATTGACAAGTGAACATTTGTAAGTCCATAAGGCCAAGTACTATTTTGTGTATTTGTTGTATTTCATTCATGTGGTCTATAGTGGACATTCATGCCATTGTTGTGTAAATTTTGGGTTCTCTTAAACTGTTTAAAAGCTTCCGCTAGAATGCTCTGTGTTAGGGCGAGTAGTTGAGTTTTTGGTATTATCTGTAACCCTTCCGACTATCCGTGGTATATGGCGTCGGGTTCCAGCTAGACCTTCTGTTATATGTCATACGACGGATGGGGGTGTTACAATTTGGTATCAGACTAGGGTGTCGGTCGTCTTTATTTGAATTCGTGGGCAAATTATTTTAAGGGGTGGTGAGCACATGTATTAGCGTCATCGTTATAACATAAAAAAACCCATGAATGTCCACTTAGGAATGGAAAATGCACTTGTTTTGAGGAACTTGAGCGTTCAAATGATTGCTTTTAGCAATTTTTGTGTCGCATAATCAAGGTTTTATGCTATTATAGCTAACTAGGAGCGGTGCTGGGCAATCGGAACGTCCGCAATTGGCGGAAAGTAGTGCACCAAGTGACGTGCCAACAACACCTCCTTCAGCAGAAACCATCAGATTGGTGTCTGAAGTAGTCTTTGCCATGATAAATGCCCAACAAGTGCAGCATGCACCACCTGCTAATGAGCAAGAACCGATTAGAGTGGCAGATTCGGGAGTGATAGAGCGTGGGGCAGTTGATCCGGTAGCACCAAGGAGAGCCACGGAGAAACAGCTCAAGCATGTGATAAGCTTTAATCCTCCGGTGTTTGACAGGATGGGAATGCCAACTCAAGCTGAGGATTGGCTCTCTACGATTAAGAGGGTCATGACCGCCACAGAAACTGTGGAGTGGCAGAAGACCACAATAACGACCTTCCTATTGGCTGGTGAGGCAAGGATGTGGTGGGACGAGTTGGAGGTTCATCTCTTAGTGGGAAGGCACCTTGCCGAAGTACCGTTGGAGGAGTTCTAAAGGTTGTTCTTGGTAAGATACATACCTTCTGCCCAGAAGCTTGAGATGGAGAATAAGTATCTCGGTTTGACTCAAGAAGAGAGAAGCGTGGATGAGTATCTCCACGAATTTACTCGGTTTGGTCGTTATACTGGTGATATGTTTACCGAAGAGGAGCGGAAGACCAACAGATTTTATGAGGGCCTACAGGGCGACCTACAGCTACTCCTCGCCGGGCCTAAGGCGCAGGGATTCCTAGCCTTAGTAAATGAGGCTCGATCATTGGAAAGGGTTGCGAAGAAAGTTCAAGAGAAGAAGGACCCAGGGGAAAAGAGGTCAGAGTTCAATGTGCCGAGTTCGAAGTCGTGTTTCTATAGATGGAACAAGAAGCAGAAGACTTCGAGTTCAGCCCCTTCGTCTGGTGCGACGGGAGCAAACTCAAGTCGAGTCCCAGGAGCGTGCTACAATTGTGGAAAGGTGGGGCATTTTGCACGAGTGTTGGAGAGGACGTGCAAAGTCCGAGAAGAGGCATGGAGCAACATTTGAAGAAAAAGGGAAGGCGGCGGAGTCAATCGCATCCCACCATGCTCCAGCCCAGCCTAGAGTTTATAATCTTGGCCTACAAGAGGCCATTAAGCAAGCTGACTTGGTGACATGAATGAGTTAAATTTTAACAGTTTAGTTTTTTTTAGTTTTTACCTTTTTGCTTGTTAGCTTATGAATGTTGGTGATAGGCTGTGTAAATTTTTGGCTGTCCGGCGAGAGCCCTGTTTGATTCGGGATCTTCGCATTGTTTCTTGTCCGAAAGATTCGTATCGCGCATCGGAGTTCCTTCCTCGATGGCAAAGGACAAGTTGGATGTGTTGCTGCCCAATGGGTGTTCAATGCGCGCGGATAGAGTCTGTGTGGTAAATATACGGATCGGGTATCAGGAGTTTGTTTTGCAAGTGTCGGTATTGCCGTTAATGGAGTTCGACGTAATCTTTGGTATGGATTGGCTCTCAGAGCAGCGAGCATGCATTAATTACAACCGATAGGAGGTTAAGTTGGGACTGAATACTGATCAGGAGACTACGTTTGCGGGCATGAAAGGGTCGAGCAAGATTTTGATGTCGGCTCTTAAGGTGATTAAGGCAGTTCGGTCTGGGGCAGAACACTTTGTCGCATTAGTGCAGGCTTCAACGCCTAAACCTAGTCTTGATAGTATTGCAGTTGTGTCCGACTATCCTGATGTCTTCCTAGACGATCTCCCAGGAGCCCCTCCCCAGCGGGAGGTTGATTTTACAATTGAGATGGTGTCGGGTGCCAAACCGGTGTCACTCCCTCCATATCAGATAGCACCTAAGGAGATGGTGGAGCTGAAGGTGCAACTACATGAATTGTTAGAGCAAGGGTATGTGCGTCCAAAATCGTCGCCTTGGAGCGCACCGGTCCTCTTCGTTAAGAAGAAAGATGGGAGCTTGCGACTCTGTATCGACTATCGGGAGTTAAACAAGCTTACAGAAAAGAATAATTATTCGATCCCAAGGATTCACGATCCATTTGATCAGTTGGTTGGGTCAACGGTACATTCAAAGCTAGATCTGATATCCGGATACTACTAGCTAAGGATAAGGGAAAGTGACATCCCAAAGTCAGCGTTCAGCACGCGGTTTGGGCATTACGAGTTTATGGTCATGCCGTTTGGGTTGACCAATGCACCACTGTTTTTATGGATTTGATGAACATGACGTTCAGAGAGGACCTGGACCATTTCGTGATAGTATTTATCGACGACATCTTAGTGTACTCGCGGTGTGAGGATGATCACTACAAACATCTGAATATTGTATTGGAGACGTTGAGGAAGAATCAACTGTATGCTAAGTTCTCCAAGTGTGACTTCTGGTTATCCTCAATCGCATTCCATGGTCATATTGTTAGTGGTGAAGGCATAATGGTGGATCCGGCGAAAATAGCGGCGATTCAGGAGTGGCCAGTGTTGACTACGGTGGCGGAAGTCCGGAGCTTTCTAGGGCTTGACGGCTACTATAGGCGCTTCGTAGAGAACTTCTCGTGGATAGCGCTGCCACTCACAACGCTGACAAGGAAGGATCAAAAGTTTTTGTGGACGTTGGAGTGCACTCAGGCTTTCAAAGAATTGAAGAGGCGGTTGGTCACGACGCCTATTTTGCGTTCGCCGAGTGGGTCCGAAGGGTTTGAAATTTATAGTTATGCTTCGGGCAGTGGTTTGGGCTGTGTTCTGCTATAGCATGGGAGCGTAATAGCCTGTGGATCATGACAGTTGAAGGTTCATGAGAGAAATTATCTGATCCATTACTCTGAGTAAGCGGCCGTGATATTTTCTCTAAAGCTGTTTAGGCACTATCTATACAGTGTGAAGGTAATTATCTACACCGATCATAAGAGCCTGAAGTATTTGCTAGATCAAAAGGACTTGAACATGAGGCAGTCGAGGTGGATGGTGTTCCTAGGGGACTACACTTTCGAAATTCATTATGTGCCCGGGAAAGGAAATGCAGTGGCGGATGCGTTGAGTCATAGGGCACCGACGCAAGCCAACTAGTTGGCGGTGCATGATGAGAATTTTGTCCGTGATTTGGAGGCATTGGAGATCTCTTGCGTTGACAAGCAGGCTAGTGCCGAGGAAATTTTGTGTTGGACGGAGGTGCAATATGACCTAGATGATAGGATTCGGCGGGCTTTGGTTCATGATAGCAGTATGAAATAGATCTTGGATGAATCGTTAGACGGGTCAAATTCCCAATTTGAAGTTGAAGATAGACTGCTAAGGAAGGACGGTCGTCTATGCATCCCTAGTGCGGATAATCTTTGGGAGGAGTTGATGTACGAGGCTCATCATACCAAGTACTCGATCCACCCGGGGAGCACGAAGATGTATAGGGACATGAAGAAGTGGTTTTTGTGGCCACGGTTGAAGAAGGATGTAGCACTTTTTGTGGCGAAGTGTCAAACGTGTGCCTTGGTGAAGGCGGAGTGCTAGAAGCCCGGAGGTTTCTTGAAGTCCTTGCCTTTCCCGGAATGGAAGTTCGACGACATTTCCATGGATTTTGTGCATGGTTTGCCAAGATCGCAAAAGGGAAATGACGCCATTTGGGTGGTCGTAGACAGATTGACAAAGGTGTCACACTTCATCCCGAATAGGAAGGAAGATTCGGTGGAAAAGTTATCCAAGCTCTATGTGTATAATATTTTACGGTTGCATGGTGTGCTACGCAGTATTGTTAGTGACCGAGATAGAAGCTTCACGTCAAATGACAGGAGGCTGGTGTATAAGTTGTTGGGAACTAAGCTGAGTTTCAGCACAGCCTTTCATCCGCAGACGGATGGTAAGACTGAAAGGGTCAACAGGACGATGGAGGACATGCTTTGCATGTGCGTCTTGGATTTCAGAAAACGGTTGGAAGATCACCTTTACATGGTAGAGTTTGCATACAATAATAGTTTTCCAGCGAGTATTGGAATGACACTTTTTGAGGCCCTGTATGGGAGAAAGTATCGCACGCCGTTGTCTTGGTTGGAGACAGGCGAGTCAAAGTTATATAAACATCAGGCAGTGGAAGACATCACTTCAATGGTACGTGCGATTCAGGAACGATTAAAGATAGCTCAGGACAGGCAGGCAAAATACTATAATGCCAAGCAAAGGAATGTGGAGTTAATTGTTGGCGAATGGGTGTATTTAAAAATCAAGTCGTTCAAGGGTGTCTCGCGGATTCGACGCTTGAAGAAGCTGAGTCCGAGATACCTTGGACCGTTTGAGATCCTGGAGCGGATTGGCAAAGCAGCGTATCGATTGAAGTTGTCGGTGGAATTGAGTGTGCTACACGATGTATTCCACGTTTCGGTATTGCGGAAGGTGGTACAAGATCCTTCTCAGGTTGTTGCAGACGATCAAGTGCCGATTGATAATAGGTTGACGACCAAGGTCAAGCCAGTTCAAATTTAAGACTTTGAAGTCAAACGGCTCTGCAATAAGGAAATTTGAATGGTTAAAGTTCGATGGGATAATTGCAGACGTGAGGAGCTTTCTTGGGAGCGAGAGCAGACTATGTTGGAAGCATACCCAGAATTGTTCCACGCAGGTAAATTTTTTTAATTATTTTGTGTACCTTTAGATAATTTCGTGGACGAAATTCTCTAAGGGGGGGGGGAGATTTGTTATGCCCCGAAACTTAAAAGTTAAACGGGTAGTGTTCGAACCAAGTTCGGGTCTTGGTAGAGTGAACACGGTCTGTGATACGAGCGTGTCACATGGCCGTGTCGTGCTTGGGTCGTCGAGCTGAGGTCGACGAGCGTTGTGTGCTCGAACACAGCCAGGGACACGGACGTGTCCCACGGCATGTCAGGCACACGCCATGTGACACGGGCGTGTCAAATGGCCGTGTACTCCTCTGGAAGTTTGTTCCTGTATTGACTTTGGACACAACTCGGAGCACGGGCGTGTACTGTATGACACAGGCGTGTCGGATTCGGCACGAGCGTATGGTCCCCTGTGTCCACCAAGGGTCGTGATGGTTAGCGTGGCGGTTATTCCTGACACACCACTGGTCACAGGCGTGTCGATGACCCGACACGGGAATGTAAGGTTGGGACACGGGTGTGTCCTAACCCGTGTACTTTTCTTTACTCGACAATCATGTCTGGATCGAGGTACACGGCCTGGGACACGGCCGTGTGCAGAGCCGTGTTCGGCGCAGGATTAAGAGATTTTAGACAAATCTGAGACGTTCGTTTTCTTTAAACAAGATCTGACGGCCCAGATGAGTTCCTGCTTTCTTAAGTCCGGGAGTAGAGGATTAATTCCTCATTTCCTCTTAAGTTTTCTCTTTCTAAGAAGTTAGAGAGAGAAGAGAGCAAGGAAGAGGGAAGGGGAGGAATCCGGCTGCCGGTGGAGCATCAGAGCATGAACTTGAGAACTGAGACCAAATCCTTGGAGAGAATTCTCATGCGAAGCGTTTCATCCGGCTAGTTCTTCGTGGCGCCAAATCAGACTTCAAGGGTAACGATTCTCAACTTGAGCATGTGAAGCTCTTCTTCCTTTGCATGGGAAAGCCCTCTCCCGCGAGTATGCGGCGAGTTTGTGGTGCTCCTTGGGGTAGATATATAAAGTCCCCCATGTTTAGAGTCCGGAATCATAGTACGAACATAGACATTGTGTGTGAAGCCTACCTAGACGTGTTTGTCTTGATCGATGATGTTGCATTGCATAATGAGCCGGAGAAGACTCTGTGCCTTTGATTGTTTTCGGGTTTCTACGCGGTAGATTGCACCAGGGATCCTTGGGTATTAACTCCAAGGCGCACCCGGAAACCTGGCGGAAAAGTAATTCTGCTAACTTGGCGGCCAGGGAGCCAGCCTTGAACATAACTGGGTTATGTGTTATTTGGGATTGATTTACGATCCAGGTGAAGCTTGGCCCACGCGTACATCTCTAAGTGACTAGGCGGAGTGAGCAACGGGCTGCTGGAAACGGACCTGGGCTTTGCGGTTTGGTGCTAGAGGCCCTAAAGTTTAACTGGTCATTGGCATAGTCGGGAGTCTTGGGCTGCGGTCGGAAAGCCTAAAAAAATGCTCACAATGTTTGAACATCCCAAGGATGGTGGTGAAGCCACGGAATTGACTGGATTCACAGAGAATGTCCCATGAGTGCACGGGGTGATTGGTCGAGCGAGCCTACACCTATGGTGAATTATACTTATTCACTTAATTCTTTAGCTGGGCTAATGAAATGCAGGGAAGAAGCATCACCATCCCGAGTAAGGTGCGGGGTCGTTATATTTTGGTCAGCCTTAGTTGATCGTTGCTTTTTTTGCCACCGTGCGGTGGAAAGTTGCTTGCAGGTGCTGCGGAACCGAGCGCCAAATAGCGGGCTGAAGCAAAAGTTGTTGAGCTGGCCCTCGAAGGCCAAAGCGTACAGTTGTTTTACTTTTGTCATGTGTGACCGTCCTATGAGCCGATGTATGTAAAACATTTTATTGTTAAGTGAACATTTGTAAGGCCATAAGGCCAAGTACTCTTTTATGCATTTGTTGTATTTCATTCTTGGGGTGTATATTTGACATTCATGTCGTTGTTGTGCAAATTTTTGGTTCTCTTAAACTGTTTAAAGATTCCGCTAGAATGCTCTGTGTTAGGGCGAGTAGTTGAGTTTTTGGTATTATTCTGTAACCCTTCAGACTGTTCGATGGTATATGGCGTCGGGTTCCAGCTGGACCTTCTATTATATTCCATATGACGGATGTGGGTGTTACACTTTAACAGCCTAGGCCTTACTCAATGCTTAAAGAAATTTAGCGTTGAGTGAACTGCATACATAGAACTTAGAGCATGCATTAAATACAATTATATGTATACCATTGTCTTATAGGCCTTCTTTAAATCTAGGGCATTGTGATCAATGGACCCAACAATAATATCTAAGTGCATCTAGACTCGACATCATGTTTGTAGTGTGCCTTTGTGCTAGATATCAAGCTAATCCTAAAAAATCTCATCTTAAATTCATTAAACGTATCTTTAGCTACCTCATAGGGTCTCAAAATATTGGTCTTTTGTATCCAGACAACACTAAATTCATACTTTATAGATATATGGAGTCAGATTATGCCGGGTGTTCACTTGATCGCAAAAGCACAAGTGGCACATATCACTTCCTAGGGCCTGCACTAATTTCTTGGTTGAGTAGGAAATAGAATTATGATGCCCTCTCCACAGCTGAGGCTAAATATATTTCCCTAGGAAGCTATTTCACACAAGCACTTTGGATGTTTAAAATGTTAGAGGACTTTGGTCTCTCTTTAAAGAATGTTGAACTTAGGTGCGACAACAAGAGTTCCATAAACTTAACGAACAATAAGGTGCAACACTATCGGTCTAAATGCATAGACATTTGTCATCACTTTATTCGTGATCACATTAAGAAGGAAAATGTGAAAGTTAGCTTCATTGGCACTGATGATCAGCTTGCAGATATCTTCACAAAACCCCTCCTTGACACTTGTTTTTCTCTACTTCAATTATAATTGGGTGTTTTTGATCTCACTACGTAATCACGTTTAAGTTAGGAAACCAAAATGAGTGATTTCTTCTAGTTGTTTACTGCATTAAAGTGATAATTCGTTGCACATTCATACTAAATCATCATTATAATAAAAAAACTATCGAAATCTGAGAAATTTTTCATGAACTTGCATCTTTATAAGTTACCACCGCGCAGTATCACTAGCAATGGAAGTATGTTAGATTATTTTCATGCTCATCTCGTGTTTGTTCTTTCTATTTTTTAATTCCTTTTATTCTCATGTACTTCTGTCTGGTGCGTATTTTTCTTTCAGTTTGTTATATAAACAAAAAAAATTAAATAAAAATTTGAAACATTAAAAAAAACACAAAACATGCATTATGTCTTATTTTTTTCTAGTTTGCTTTGTTTGATCTTTACTTATTAAAAACCAAAAAAATTATAAAAGCGCAAAATAACAAAATATATATTTACTATTTTTATATTCTCGTTTGTTTAGTTTAAAAAAACAAAAATATGATACAATTATTATTTGGACATGCATGACTAGAACTTAAAGCATAAATATTATGTGCAATGCTTTATTTAGGGTTGCTAAACTCTGTTTAACATTGTATGTTTTTGTCATAATGTGTCTAATCTATTGGTACTTCACTACTGAGTGCGACTAAATAGGATTGTGTATGTTTAATATTTCTTTAGGTATGTGTGAGAATTTAGGTAGAATAATGACTTTTCATGGTTCACACATCCTTAGAAAAGGAACTCTAATATAAATTTCAAAGCTTACATTTTATAACTCGTGATATTGTGTCTAACATACTAGGAATGACTTGAAAAATTTATGTCATGTTATTCATCTTTCATATATAGAACTTAGAGCTTTGGGCCAAAATTATAGTAGTAAGGTCTTTGTATACAAATTAAAGTGTATATATCTATGTGAGTAGATTTCGATTTCTTTGATGACCTTGAACTAAACAAAAAAATATATATAATTGATAGAATAAAAAATGGAATTACAAAATTATGTACATTATTTTTATGTTATTATGTTATGTGTCAAGGATACCCCCTAAACACTACTCATTTCTCTTGATAATCCTCTATGCGCATTGTAAAGATGAGAACCTTAGTCTATAGAATTGTTTTGATCTTGTGCAAAGACAGTAACTTGGTTTAGGGCCCTCTTTGTTCTACTCTAGGTATATTGTAGATAGAATCGTGACATAATTTTTCACTTCATCACTCTTGTGTTCGCATATGGATCTAATGAGATTAAACCTGTATTATTCATTATTTTACCTGATGCTTTTTCTTTTAATTCTATACTTACGCCTGTTATTATTCTATCTAACTCTTCCATGCATAAAAAATGGACTTAAGCTTGACTTCCTATTTATTGAACGTTTATCCCAGTACGTACATGATTACTATTCATGATGCTTACAATATTACACTAGATTAATATATAAATCACTTGACATTGTATGCCAAATCTAATGTATTTAGTTTCACATACTTTGTCCAAATATTTCTTATGCTCTGCCATTCTTTAAATCAAATGTTTTTCTCATATTGGCTAGGTTTGTACAAATACTGATTTTCTCCCATATTTGTGTGTTTGCAATGCTAAAACTTCATATCTTTGTTTAATATCTAGCATCTACCATTAGTTCCTCGCCATTTTGATAATATCAAAAGGGGTGATATTTATTTGTTCATGAGTATGTCATACTAGTCACCTAGAGGAAGACCACGTGTAGGGGGAGCACGTATGTAGGGTGAGCACATATGTAGGGGTAGTCGTACTTCATAATTCTATTTATATTTCATGCTTATTGTTGAACTACATTATACCTTACTACTAATTATGTATATCTCATGAACGAGATTTGATATTATTAAAAGGGGTAGTTTGTTGTAACCCATGGTCCGCATCGCTTTAGCTTGACAATATCAAATCCCATGTTTAATTTGATAATACTTGCGTTTGGTATAGTGTGCAATTTTATATGTATAAAGAATGTTAGTTTAAATCTCTATGACCTATTGTCAGTCGCTAGAGTACTGTTGGCGCTAGTATTGAAGAATTAATGTTGAGCGCGCAAAGAGTCTTCTCTGTGACCTACTGTCGGGAATTAGCCATACTATTGGGCACTATGCAATTTGACTGCATCGAGGAGAATATGCTACCACCAGGCATTAGCTCTACCACCGAGCACTAGCTAATTCGACCGCATCGCTGCCGCCAGACGCTAACCATACTGCCAAGCGCAATCGCGTCAATTCAACTACATCGCTAACACAAGGCGTTAGCTCTATCACTAGGTGCTATATTATCGAAAAGACTGCATCGAGGATGAACCACTACCATCGGGCGTTAGTCTTACCACAGCATTGTATCCAAAAGTGGTAGAATATTTTAAGAATATTTTTCATAATTTAATAGACAACTGGCAAAACCGTGTGAGATGACCTACTACCGGGCGCTAGCTCTATTGCCGGTGGTAGCTTATTTAAATATGAGTATAAAAGTACGTATTTCATTTTATGAAGAGAGAAGAAGGAGAATTAAATATCTAGGGTTCGTCTACTACCTTGGTTGGTGCGAACCACTATCTCTATGCATGGAAAAGCAAAATTTCTCCCTCCCATTTTGATTGAAGAATGCCGAAGAGAAAAGTCTCCAACGACCATCAGCGGTTGATCGAGTGCAAAAGAATGTCATTCAGAAGCCTCGATCAAGCACCATTCTACAAACGATTTCTAATTTGAGGGAGCAATAATTTAAAACTCTTTTATTTTTTCTATTTGTATTTTCTCTTTTTTAATCAATCTGTGCGTGAGCAAAATTGGCCTGGGTGGCCTTCAGATTCCTGAGAGGAATCTTTGGGAAATCATCCTAGGAGGATGTCTTGATCTGAGAGATCTATTGGGCTCTAAGACCCTTCCTGGGAAGAAGGTGAAGAGTTGGCTCGTCAAACTTATTAGGAAGAAGAGAGAGAGCCAACCAATACTGGGAGGGTCAGTATAGAAAATTAAAAGAAAATTATTAGTTTCATTTCCTCTGAATTCCGACGTCATGAAGATCAAGTTGTTTTGTTATAACCCTTGTATTTAATTTTGGATAAAAATATATTTCTTTTATTTCATCTCAATTTCATGGTTGTTTGCTGCGAGGGTTTTGAGAGTCGTTTAGAAAATCAGAAAACAAATTTTCATAAGGGAAAAGTGGTACTGTGACCTACCACCGCACGGTAGTAGTCTACCGCCCCGTGGTAGCTTCAAGACCATGCCGTCCTTGGTGAAATTTATTTTAATTCTGAATTTACTTCAAAATATTATTCTCCCCCCTTCTAAGGTTGGCCACAAGATCCAACACAGGGTAGCACTAGTAATTTGCCCACCTGAACAGCAACACATAGCCTGGAGCATACGTCCATCACTGTAACGCCCCCGGTTTTTCTGTGTATTTTTGGTCATTGTTTGGCGTTACGATGACGCGTTTCCTTCCTTTTTCCATTGTTAGAGCGTGGTCTTAGCTCATTAGGTTCCTTGAGTCGCATATTTGTAGTCTGTTTATAAGATTCCACAGCTAGCTGGAGTATGTTTTGGTGACTCTGCTGAGCCTCTCAGGGAATGCTTGTACTATGGCTTGGGAGGTGTTAGCCTGAGTGTTTGATCATCGGATGTGGTTTTCGACTTTACCATTGTTTTCGTAGCTTAGGTGTTTATCTATGATGCGAGTTTTGTCGAAATCCGAGATCGTTTGTGTTCGCATCGTTTCGACGTTTGCTTGATTAGCTAGGGGTAGTTGCTTTTGCTGTGCATGACCTTGAGTGGCTGAGCTTTGTAGGGTTGGTGCCCTATTTTTAGTCTAAGTGTTTAGCTGTTTTCATTTCATGTATATATATATGTTTAGATAGCTAGCTAATGATTTTGTTGTACAGTAATAGTTATATATTTATAAGCTTGGTTGGCTGAGTCGGTTCAGCTAGTGGCTGATTGTTTGCTTATGCTAATTATTTTATTTACCTTTAGATAAGTGAGTGGAGGTCTTATTATAAGGCTCCAACTGTTCTCTTCTTCCCCATTTCCCGAGCTAGCTTCAGCTTGTTAGCTTTCAGTGGAAGGAAGCAAGCGGGAGGCGGAGGACCTACAGCTTTGACCGCCGGATAGCTGTGGATTTAGGGCTTGTTTGCTCGGGTAACAGCAGATTTGAGCTGCTCTCGCTGAGATCTTGCTTCCTAGGTATCTAATTTAGCTTTTCAGGTTGTCTGTAGGGGCTAGGTTTTTTAGGGTTTGTTCTTCTTCCTCTAAAAGCTTCAGGTTTGCCTCTTAGGTGGACGATCTTACCGCCGGTGCCGAATTTTGGAAGGCAACTGCTAATTCCTGGAGGTAGAGGCAAGTGGCTCTCTTTGCCCTTGCCAATCTTGATTTTATTCCAATAACTTTTGTTTTATCAGCTCATTCTTTTCTCTCCTAGAAGCTAGGGTTGCTGCAATCTTTGTCCCGAGCAGGTTTACTGTCAATCTTGCCCAGAATAAATTATTTTTCTCTCTTTCTTTTCTCTGCTTGGTGTCAAGACAGTAGTTGGAGGTAGGGTCTTTTTTTAATTAAGCTAGAGTCCAGCTTGTTAGGTTGCTGTGGCCGGTTAGAAGGGGCTGGAGAGAGAGTTGGAGTTATTTTCCTGCTGTCTGGATAGTAGGCGTTGAGTAGGCTAGGGTCGGGCTAGAGTCAGGTTTTAGGAATATTAAGCTAAGTCAAAAGCGTTGAGTGAGTGTAGCTCTCTCAACGCCTAAACTGTTAGGCTTCTGGAATTGAGTGTGGTGCACTCACTCAACGCCATGGTCATTTTTGTGGCTAAGTCATTTGGCGTTTAGTTAGTCGTCCTCACTCAATGTCGTGGCTGTTTTGGCGTCGAGTGTTGTGGACTCACTCAACGCCAAAACCTGTTTTTGCGGTTAAGTAATTTGGCATTGAGTGAGTCGACCTCACTCAACATCATGGCTTTTTTGGCGTTGAGTGAGTCGACCTCACTCAATGCCAAGGCTGTTTTGGCGTTGAGTTAGTCGACCTCACTCAACACCGTGGCTGTTTTGGCTTTGAGTGAGTCGACCTCACTCAACGCCGTGGCTATTTTGGCATTGAGTGTGGTAGGCTCACTGAACGCCAAAGCTTGTTGCCGCAGTTTGGTTACTTGGCGTTGATTTGGAGGACCGCACTCAACGCCGAAGGTATTTGACGTTGAGTGTGGTGAACCCACTCAATGCCATTGCTAGGCTTTTTGCGGCTATGTTCCTTACATTGAGTGAATGACCCCACTCAACGTCGTTGTTAGTGCTTGGTGTTAGGTAACCCACTTAGCATCGCGTCGAGTGAACTCAGCGCTTTTGCCTTAAGGGGGCAGTGTTTTCCTTTAGGAATGTTAGTATGGCTTCTTACTTAGGGGGGGGGGGGTGTTGGGTGTTCGGCTAGTTTTTGTATGCCGACTCGTGGATTATGGTAGGTGGCGTGGTTTTGTGGGTTTTGTAAGGGGTGAATTGTGTGTGCTGAGTTATGGCCACCACCACCTAGGCCGTGTTGGGCTGGTATGGTTGGATGTGTGGACCCTGTAGCTTCCACCGGTTGTTTTAACCCTAGAGTGTTTTTCTTTGGGTCTGGTTGATGGTGAGGGTTGTGCCGCCCTCCGACCCAAGATTTTCACCACGGCCAATAGTTCACAAAGATTAGGAATGTTAGTTCCTTTCCTTTTTAGTGCCTTTTTCTTTTGTCATAGGTATGCCTTGGTGCTGCTGCAGGTGCTTAGCAGAGCATGTTGCTATTTATGTTCACACTTGGTGTACTTTTACTGCTCTTTGGATAGTGTTTCTTCTTACTGTCATGCCTTTTCTTCTACTGATAGCGTTTTGTAGCAGGGCTGGAAAACCCCTTCTTTTATTGCTCATGAATCTAATGATCCACTTCCTTTGATTTCCTTTTACTTGCTGAGGTGTTCCTTTTTTTTGAATGCCTCAAGTTCAGGTTCTAGCCAGTTAGGCGGCTAGTGCTCTTGTGGAGCTTGCTTGTGGCCTCCTGGGTAGCTGAGGTTGTTGTTCCTCATCGGGTGAGGTAATTTTTCTTCCTTTTTGTATAGGCATGCATACTCACCAGTGGGTTCGTGTCCGGTTGACGCCCACTGGTGGCTTACTTATGTTGCTAAGTATGAACTAAAACTTCTACTTTTGCCAATTTGAGGTTGTTAACTTATTTCTGGGAAGGTTTTATGCTAGGCTGCATGTTAGGTATTTTTAAAACCCTAACATATTACTACATGTATCTTATGCACATCATGTTTACAAAACCAAAGCATTATTTTTCCTTATGCGTAAACACTATCTTTTTATATATACTATACTAACCTTAGAGTCGTGCATACCATGAGTCGCCCCTCGGGGACACTTATGCTCATTTAGAATGTCAAAGCAACCTAATTAAAGTATTTTCCGCTTCGAATAAATATAATTTTAATTGTGGACTAGCTGATCCACTGTGCCGAGGGATACGGCCGTCAAATTTAACTTATTTTCTCTCATAATAATTTATGATTTTCTGTAAAGATGTCTAGTCTTGAGCTTTGCCTTAACGTGTGCAGTTATCCCCTGCACGACGTGGCATCATGACACGTATTTTCACTTGCTCTGATACAATTTTATTCGTGAGAAAATGCAGGTCGTGACAGTTGGTATCAGAGGGAGGGTTCTTGACAATTGGTCGGGCAACCTTTCCCTTATTTTCGTTGATAGTTTAGCATCATATCATACACACACCGATATGTCATCAGCACGTCTTGGCTAAAGCACGAACACTACACTCATAAGCATGAATAGAAGTATACATGGCATATTATATTGTATGGGATGCATAATATGTGTTTTTATATGGATCCACCATAGGAGGCAACATGTGAGGGTTATGTAGTATGGGATGCATAACCTCACCACATGATTGCGGCTAGCACGTTTACTTTTTTTCGTTGCATGGAAATGTTATGTAGTATGGGATGCTTAACATTTTCTTGTGTATGCCGCCCATGACATGCATTAAGGCCTTTCTTTAGAATGCATAGCACAACATGCATAGCATAACATTGTATAAGCACAACGTGTCAAGCTAAAGATTTGCATGATGAAATATGTACACACATGGTTTTGAGTCAAAGGATATACCAATTCATGCATTCATGGTCTAAGCACATTAGTTAGAATGGTGGTGAGGAACCATCCTAGGTTATGCATAACATCATTATTGTAAAAAAAAAATCCCAAAGCAAGTTTAGCATTTAGAGTTCATATTTAAGTATGTTTGTTTGTACCGGGTAGTTTTGTTCTAGCAGTTGGGCTAGGTTTTAAGCCATGCTAATATGATTATAGGATGGCGAGGAGTTTTTCTACGAGATCGACTCCCCAATCTGAGGGTGAGTCTTCTGGAGCGCAAAGCAAGGCATTGATTGAAATTCTGCAGCAGAGTAATGAAGCCTTATCTAGGCAAGTGGTGGGTATGCAGACTCAGATCCAATCTTTGTTAGCAGTTGTGGCAGGACAGCCTCTTAGAGTGTCGGACCCTACTGTAGGCATAGGTCGTCCTGTTCCTCCTGCTCCCCTGGTACCTCATGTTATGCTGCCCCCGGAGATGACATTCATATCACACTTCCAGCAACTTGGACCACATACTTATTATGGGAAGGAAGACTTTATGGTTTTGGATGATTGGCTTATAACCATCGAGGAGATGTTCTCCTATTCTGGAGTTACCCCCGATCAGAGGGTGATGATCTCCGCCTATCAGCTTAAGGGATTGTGGAAGAGTCTATGGTTGAGAGAGAAGGAGAGCTTGAAAGAGGGATCCTCTTGGGAGACCATCAAGGAACTGTTGCTTAGGAAGTTTCTGCCTTCGATCGAGCGCGACCGCCTGATGAATTATTTCCTACATTTTAAGCAGAGGCAGCTCACAGTTACGGAGTACGAGATAGAATTCAGCAAACTAAGCCGGTTTGCCCCCAACTTGCTGAGTTTCAAAGAGGATAGAGTTAAGCAATTTCTTGGTGGCCTGAGAAGTGATGTTTAGCAATTAGCTGTTGCTCATGGAGCAGTGAGTTATTCTAGTGCGGTAGAAGCTGCTTTGAAGGTGGAGGCTATTGAAAATGCTAAGCAAAGAGGGCAGTAGGTGAGAAAATATAAAAGGAAAGCTGTTGAAGGAAAGAGCCCCCAGGTACCCGGTGCTTCTTCAAGAAAGAAGAGCAAGGAGGTTTGTAGCTTCTGTGGCCGACCAGGCTATCCCGTGGAGAAATGTCTCAAGAGGTTGGCAGCTCAGAAGAATGAGCAGGTGCATGCAATTCAAGGTGCTCCCAGGAAAGATTTATTCTGTTCTGTGATAAACGGCCAGGGCATGATGTTTCCCATTGCTGGGGAAAGGATAAGAGTAAGGTAAGAGGTTGTTTTCTTTGCGGTCAAGAAGGGCACATCAAGGCTCAGTGCCCCCAGCTCCAGCCAGTGCCACTGCAGGCGTTGCCACCGCCTCAGCGGGTGGACAAAGGCATGGGAAAGCTGAATGTAATTTCTTCAGAGGAAGCTCAGACTTCGACTCAGGTCATTTCAGGTTAGATTTCTCCCTAGCCTAAATGTTTTGTTTCTAGTATAGCTTTATCATTTGTTTTTCTTAGTTACGTCTGCCATCTTATAGGAAGATTTAAGGTGAGGAACCGCAAGGCGCGTGTCCTCTTTGACTCTGGCACTACCCACTTCTTTGTGGCTAGAGCCTTTGTGGAGCGCTATCGTTTGGGCCTAGAGCGAGTTAGTGATGCCTTTTGCGTCAAGTTTCCTTCTGGTGATTCCATGATTTAAGATCAGGGTATTAGGAATTGTCCGATTTTTTTGGGAGATTTTCTAGCGAAGGCAGATTTGAAGGTGATCGACCTGGAAGACTTCGATGTTATCTTAGGCATGGACTGGTTGTCAAGTTATGATGCAGTTATCCAGTGCAAGGGTAAGCGCTTGGACTTCGTTAAGGGCAACGGTCAGCCTGGGATTATTTATGTTGATCCACGCTAGGATGCTCCAGTCATTTCTGCGGTATGTGTTCAGAAGCTGCTTGATTCTGATTGCTTTTCCTGTTTCGTCTCAGTAGTGGGGAATGTTGTTAGAATATCGCGTTTGGAGGTGATTCCCGTGGTGTGCGAGTTTTCAAATGTTTTCCCTGGCGATCTTCCTGGTCTTCCACCTGATCGAGATGTTTAGTTTGTAGTGGACTTATAGCCAGGTACACATCCAATTGCGAAGGCACCGTACTGGATGGGCCCGGGAGAGCTGGAGGAGTTGCGTATCTAGCTGGATGAGCTATTAGCGAAGGGTTTTATCAAGAAGAGTTCGTCTCCTTTGGGTGCGCTTGTTCTTTTTGTAAAGAAGAAAGACGGGTCGATGAGGCTTTGCATCGACTATAGAGAGCTGAACAAGGTTCTTATCAAGAACAGGTACCCTCTACCACAGATTGACAATTTGTTTGATCAGTTACGCGGTAGCACAGTATTATCCAAGAATTATCTTCGATCTAGCTACCATCAGCTAAGGATCCGTGAGTCCGACATTCCGTGGACAGCTTTTTGATCCCGGTATGGGTATTTTGAATTTTTGGTCATGTCGTTTGGTTTGTCCAACGCGCCCTCAACTTTTATTGATTTGATGAACCGAGTGTTCAAGGATTTCCTGGATAAGTTTGTGGTCGTGTTTATCGACGATGTTCTTATTTATTCTCCAAATGCGGAGGAGTACGACCAGCATCTGCGTTTGGTTTTATCTGCCTTGAGGGACCACAAGCTATACGCCAAGCTGAGCAAGTGCGAGTTTTTGTTGCCTCGGGTTGCATTTCTGGGCCATGTAGTGAATAACAGTGGGATTTCAGTTGACCCAGAAAAGATCTCTACTGTGATGGATTGGAGTAGGTCGGGCACACCCAAGGAGATTTGGAGCTTTCTGGGATTAGCCGGCTATTACAGGATATTCGTGGAGGGTTTTTCTACCCTGGGTGCACCTTTGACTAGATTGACTCAGAAGAATATAGCTTTTGTCTAGAGCGAGAAGTGTGAGGATGCCTTCCTGGAGCTCAAGGACAGATTGTGCAGTGCCCCTATTTTGACCATGCCTACTGATGGTATGGAGTATGATGTTTATGTGGATGCGTCGCATGTTGGTCTTGGTTGCGTGTTGATGAAAGGTGGGAAATTGATAGTAGAGGAGTTTCTTTTTATGGGCATTTCTATGGGAAGCGGCGATTTGCAGAGTAGTTTGGCAGTTGCAGAACCTTCATGGATTGCGCTTATGAGACAGCATCAAAAGGATGATCCTGATCTTTTACATTTGTATCTTAGATCTGAGAAAGGTGAATTGCCAGATTTTTCTATTGATGATGTGGGTACCTTATGGTACCACGACTAGTTTTTCATCCCCGTCGTGGGAGATATCCGGGTAATGGTGTGCAGGAAAGCCCATGGATCTTGTGTTGCCTACCATCCTGGATCTACTAAGATGTATCATGATTTAAAGCAGATTTCCTGGTAGTATGGGATGAAGGGAGACATAGCGAGATTTGTTTCTGAGTGCCACACTTGCAAGCGTGTGAAAGACGATCATGAAAGGCCTGGTGGCAAATTGACTCCCTTGGAGATTCCGACTTGGAAGTGGGAGAGCATCTCGATGGATTTCATTACAGGTTTACCGAGATCTCCTAGGTGGAATGATTTAGTTTGGGTGATCATGGACAGATTGACGCAGTGTGCTCACTTCGTACCATTTAAGATCGACTATTCGATGAGGAAGATAGCTGAGCTGTATTTGAATGAGGTCATCTGATTGCACAGTGTGCCAGTCAGCATTATTTCAGACCGAGACTCTCAGTTTACATCTCGCTTCTAGAAGAGCCAACAAGAGGGTTTGGGTACGGATTTGAGATATTCTACTGCTTACCACCCGCACACTAATGGCCAGACAGAGCGAGTCAATCAGGTAGTGGAGGACATGATCTGATGTTATATTATAGACCACGGAGGAGCGTGGGATTAGCATTTACGGCTTATGAAGTTTGCGTATAACAACAGTTATCAATTAAGCTTGCAAATGGCTCCTTTTGAAGCATTGTATGGGAGGCACTACAGGACTCCCTTGTTTTGGGCTGAGGTTGGCGATAGACAGCTGTTGGGTCCAAAGGAGCTCGAGGAGATGGAAATTGCTATGAAGCTTATTCGGGAGAAGCTTCGGATAGCCTAAGAGAGATATGAGAAGAACGCCAACCGACGTAGATCTAGCTTGGAATTTGCTGTGGGGGACTTGGTGTTCTTAAAGGTTTACCCGATGATTGGAGTCAAGAGGTTTGGCAAGAACAAGAAGTTGGAACCAAGGAACGTTGGGCCATTTATGATTGTTGAGCGGGTTGGTGTATCAGCTTACAAGTTGGAGTTGCCCGCAAATTTTCCTGGCGTGCATGATGTCTTTCACATAAGTCAGCTGCGGAAATGTGTGCAGAGTGGCAGGTAGGATTTGGATTATGTGCCTCAGTTGGAGCCTAATCTTTCTTATGTGGAAATGCCTGTCCGCATTTTGGATGCTCAGGATTGCGTGTTGCGGAGGAAAACCATACCTATGGTTAAAATTTTGTGGAGGAACCAGGATGTGGAAAGCGCGACTTGGGAACAAGAGTCGGTGATGCGGAGGGCTTACCCTTATCTGTTTCCTTGACCTTATGCCTGGTATATTTTGTACTTTCTTTTATAGCTTCGGCTTAGCTATTTCCTTTTCCTTATTGATAGAAGTGTTATGTGTAAAGTTTCGAGGCGAAACTTTCTTTTAGGGGGGGGGGGGGTTACTGTAACGCCCCCAGTTTTTCTGTGTTTTGTTTGGTCATTGTTTGGCGTTACGATGACGCATTTCCAAACTTTTTCCATTGTTAGAGCATGGTCATAGCTCTTTAGGTTCCTTGAGTGGCCTATTTGTAGCCTGTTTACAAGATTCCCCAGCTAGCCGGAGTCTATTTTGGTGACTCGGCTGAGCCTCTCAGGGAATGCTTGTACTTTGGCTTGGGAGGTGTTAGCCCGAGTGTTTGATTGTCGGATGTTGTTTTCGACTTTGTTGTTGTTTTCGTAGCTTGGGTGTTTAGCTACGTTGCGAGTTTTATCAAAATCTGAGATCGTTTGTTTTCGCGTTGTTTCGACATTTGCTTGATTAGCTAGTGGTAGTTGCTTTTGCTGTGCATGGCCTTGAGTGGACGAGCTTGGTAGGGCGGGTGCCCTATTTTTAGGCTAAGTGTTTAGCTGTTTTCATTTCATGTATATATATAAGTTTAGATAACTAGCTAATGATTTTGCTGTGTAGTAATAGTTATATATTTAAAAGCTTGGTTGGCTGAGTCAGTTCAGCTAGTGGCCGATTGTTTGCTTATGCTTATTATTTTATTTAGCTTTAGATAAGTGAGTGGAGGTCTTATTATAAGGCTCCAGCTGTTCTCTTCTTCCCTATTTCCCGGGCTAGCTTCAGCTTGTTAGCATCCAACAGAAGGAAGCAAGGGGGAGGCGGAGGAGCTGCAGCTTGGGCCGCCGGATAGCTGTGGATTTAGGACTTGTTTTGCTCGGTAACATTAGATTTGAGCTGCTCTCGCCAAGATCTTGCTTCCTAGTTATGTAATTTAGCTTTTCGGGCTGTCTATAGGAGCTAGTGTTTTTAGGGTTTATTCTTCTTCCTCTAAAAGCTTCAGGTTTGCCTCTTAGGTGGCCGATCTTGCCGCCGGTGCCGAATTTTGGAAGGCAATTACTGTTTCCTAGAGGTAGAGCCAAGTGACTCTCTTAGCCCTCGCCAATATTGATTTTATTCCAATAACTTTTGTTGTATCAGCTCATTTTTTTCTCTCCTAGAATCTAAGGTTGCTGCAGTCCTTGTCCCGAGCAGGTTTACTGTCAATCTTGCCAAAAATTAATTATTTTTCTCTCTTTTTGTTCTCTGCTTGGTGTCCAGATAGTAGCTGGAAGTAGGGTCTTGCTTTATTATGATGTAGTCCAGCTTGTTAGGTTACTGTGGTCGGGTAGAAGGGGCAGGAGAGAGAGTTGGAGTTATTTTCCAGCTCCCTGGATAATAGGCATTGAGTGGGCTTGGGTCGGGCTAGCTACAGGTTTTAGGAATATTAGGCTAAGTCAAAAGCATTGAGTGAGTGTACCTCACTCAACGCCTAGACTGTTAGGCTTCTTACATTAAGTGTGGTGCACTCACTCAACGCCATGGTCGTTTTTGCGGCTAAGTCATTTGGCGTTGAGTGAGTCGACCTCACTCAACACCATGGCTATTTTTGCATTTAGTGTGGTGGACTCACTCAATGCCAAAGCCTATTTTTGCGGTTAAGTCATTTTGCATTGAGTGAGTTGACCTCACTAAATGCCGTAGCTGTTTTTGCATTTAGTGAGTCGACCTCACTCAACGTCGTGGCTGTTTTGGCGTTGAGTGAGTCGACCTCACTCAACGTCGTGGCTGTTTTGGCGTTGAGTGTGGTAGGCTCACTCAATGCCAAACCCTGTTGCTCCGGTTAGGTTACATGGTGTTGAGTGGGAGGACCTCACTAAACGTCGAAGCTGTTTGACGTTGGGTGTGGTGAACCCACTCAATGCCATGGCTAGGCTTTTTGCGGCTATGTTACTTCCATTGAGTGAGTGACCCCACTCAACGTCGTGGTTAGTGCTTGGTGTTGAGTAACCCACTCAGCGCCGCGTTGAGTGAACTCGACACTTTTGCCTTGGGGGGTGTTTTCCTTTAGGACTTTTATTATGGCTTCTTCCTTGGGGGGGGGGGGGGGTGTTGGGTGTTCGGCTAGTTTTTTCATGCCGACTCGTGGATTATGGCAGGTGGTGTGGTTTTGTGGGCTCTGTAAGGGGTGAATTGTGTGTGTTGAGTTGTGGCCACCACCACCTAGGCTGTGTTGGGATGGTATGGTTGGATGTGTGGACCCTATAGCTGCCACCGGTTATTTTCACCCTGGAGTGTTTTTTTTGGTCTGGTTGATGGTGAGGGCTGTGTCGCCCACTCTTCCCCAAGGTTTTCACCACGGCCAATATTTCACAAAGATTAGGACTGTTAGTTCCTTTCCTTTTTAGTGGTTATTTATTTTGGCATAGATATGCCTTGGTGCTGCTGCAGGTGCTTAGCAGAGCATGTTGTTATTTATGTTCACACTTTGTGTACTTTTACTGCTCTTTGGACAATATTTCTTCTTTCTATCATGCCTTTTCTTCTACTTATAACATTTTGTTGTAGGGCTAGTAAACCCCTTCTTTTATTGCTCATGAATCTAATGCTCCACTTCCTTTGATTTCCTTTTACTTGCTGAGGTGTTCCTTTTTTTTTGAATGCCTCGGGTTCAGGTTGTAGCCAGTTAGACGGCTAGTGCTCTTATGGAGCTTAATTGTGGCCTCCTGGGTATCTGAGGTTGTTGTTCCTCATCGGGTGAGGTAGTTTTTCTTCCTTTCTGAAAGAAATGGGGACTAGACTCTGATTAACTCTAGAGGGTGGGGGTGAATAGAGTTCAATCCAATCTTTTGAAACTTTTGCAGAATTAAAATATCTTTTGCAAAATAGGTGAGTAGGATATATGTGTACAAGTGTACAAGTGTAACAAACTAACTGAAGAGATAAATCTAAGCTAGACAGCATAAGCACAAAGGAAAATACAGCCACACAGGTAACACAATAACTTTATAGTGGTTCCCCAATAGGGTACATCCACTCTTCTACCACCCTAGGTAGGAATCCACTCAGATTTTTGATCAGGTGCTCGACACCAATGAGCTTTTGATTAGGTGCTCAAAAAAACCAAACCTCAAGTCTTTTGGTTAGGTGACTGCAACCAGGAATCACTTTTGAAGGGAGAGATAACCCTGTACAGAGAGGGGAGAGAGAGGTTGATGATGACTTCTCTATTCTCAAAGCAATTTGAGAGAGGCCTTATGGATTCTAGTGATTGTATCAAAGCACCCCCTGAGATAGTATATGTTCAGGCAGGGAAACTATGTTAGGGATGGTAGGTCTTCTGCGGCAATATCAATTCCAGGATTCTCTTAACTGATTGAAATGGTTTGTCACTGAGGATCCTAAATCAGAGATAGAAGAAAGAAAAAGACTCTTGATATATGATTGGTGTTCTTTTCTTCTTCTTCTTAAGAGAGCAATGAGATCCTGCACAGAAGGAGTATTAGAAAGTCTGAAAGCTTTTTCTCTAAAAAAAATTTCTGCCACTGTGTTGTTCTTCTTGAGAGCTGTAAGCACACAAAAATATACTTTCTCGCGTCTCTGTTTTCTTTGTGTGATTGATTCTCTGTTTTCCTGCCGAGAGTATATTATAATAACTATTTTACAATTCCAATTCAAATTCCTGCCATTAAAACTAAGCAGAAAATCTGGGAATAGAAAACGTCAATAATGTTAATTAAAATATTTTATTCCCCAACTGTCCCGGGATATTTGTTAATTTCATTTACTAATGAAAACCATAATCAATGCTGTCATATAACGGCTATAAAATGAGCATTAATTACTCAAAAAAATCATGACTTATAATAGAAATAAATCGGAACAGATAAGGAAAGAATAATTCAAAAACATCTTACAGTTTTCGTCGACCAGAGATCAGAGATCGTCGACCTCAGAAAACACATTCTTCGACCATGGCTCTGCGAATAAAATTATCAAAACTTTGGATGAGTCTGAGCTGGAAAATCGTTGAGCTTAGAGCTGCACTGCACTAGAAGATCGTCGACCTTAGAACAGACAACTTCTTTGCCATGTTCGCAGACCACATAACTCTTATCTTTCACTTAGAGTACGTCGACCTGATCTCTAGAACGTCGAGCTCAGAAATAACTTCAACACATAACTTCTAGGGCTGTTATCTGATACTGTCTTCACACAGGTCCTTGATGCTACAAGCTGTAGGACTGACCTAAGACTTGGAAGATAAAATACTTGACCCAACTATACAACATGGGTAACACCCTAAGAAGTGAACCTAGCCCAAATCACCTAGGGGTTCCAACAATCTACCCCTATTTGGGTGAGGTTACTTCAGAAGAAAAGTAAGCAAACAATCATAGCAAGAAAAAAAGAGATAACTGAGAGAATAAATAAGCTATCAGCATCTTTATAAAGTTATGCATAAATGGTTCATAAGCAAAAAAGATAGAAAATAAATAAGCTATTTATCCTTGGGAGAATAAGAAGATTTAGCAAAAATTATTACTCTGTTTAGTTCCTGTGCTTGTCTGAGAGTCATGGTCATGTCTGCATCACCCAAAGTCTTTTGAGATGTGGCTCTGGGAACTATGGCTTCAGGATACAGATTCATATATTCTTCAGCATTAAACAGATTTCCAACTTGATATCTTTCTAGCTCTTTCTTCCTATAGGATGAAATTGTAGAATACTGAGAGGTGTCCTAACCCTGTTCTCTTGCTTTTCTGATCTGAGATAGAGCAATAGATTCTGTAAATCTTGCCATTCTAGTATTTGGATCTGTCTTAGGATCATATGCTTGAATTAGAGGTCCTTCATATCTAACTTCAGGACTAACTTCACTAGAAGGGGAAGGAGAGAATGTTGGCTAGGAAGGACATTGCTGAGAACTGAGAGAGCTTCTGGAGAATGAGTTATATTGCTTTTGATACTGATTAACTCTTGAAGCTTCAGAGGATCTACCATGCCTTTGGTAAGTCTGAGTAGTGTTTGAAAATCTTTGATGTCCACAACCTGAAGAGTTACCACTGGGACGAGGAGGAGGATCTCTTTTATTCATCCTTGGAGAAGAGGGAGGGGAGTACTTCCTTTTCTTCCTTGCTTTAAGCTCATTCTTTGACAACTTCATCCAATGAAGCATGTTAAGATATGGATCAATATTATGTCTGATATAGTATGGAGTGTCATTATGAGGATTTGGAGCTTGAGCTAGAGTCTTCTTTCTCAATTTCCTTTTCTTTGTCTTGGGGAAATCATCACTGTAGATTTCTTCACTACTTTCACTGTCAAAGTTTTACAAAGCATCAATTGCTTTTATATACTCGGGAGTTACCTTGGGAGGAGGAGAAGGAGCCTTTGGAGCTGGGATAGGAGGAGGAGCATAGAGGGATGGGGTCAGTCATGTACTCAGACTCTGATTTAACAGACTCTGATTCAACAGACTCTTCAATTAACTCTTTGGTATGAGCTACTGAAACTTTCTCAGTAATCATAGCTTAAGTCTTAGAGATTTCTTCAAAACTAGCCATTATTGTGGCTATCACCTCTGAGGAAGCAGGTGGAGTATATCACACAATGGCCTTGGATGATGATTTATAAGAATGTCAAGAAATTTCCATAGAAGAAAGATGGAGTATACTTTCCATATCTACTGATGGAGGTATAAAATAAAAATCCACCAGTCAAGACTTCTGGCATAGGTATACCCATCTCATCATCTACTGCTGCTGCAAGGGCCTCTTCACAGAACATCTCCCCCTACATGGTTTCAGAAGGTTCTGAAGCCATGCCCTTGGCTGAAGAAGTGGAAGGGAAGGAGGAGGCAGCAAAGAGAAATATAAGGGAATTTATTGATGTTAAAAGGGGGGATATCTCAGCTGCAATAAGCTCCTTGAGGATGGGAGTCAACTGAGATATGAGGGTAGCAATGAAAGCATTGTGAGGGGTTAAAGGAGGAATAAATGGGGGTATGGTATCAAGTATGATATCATCCTGGTTAGTAGGTGAGGATGGGTTCTGAGGAGAGGGAGTATGAATAAGGGATTGGAGGGGAGAAGATTGAGAAGAAATTTCAGTTATTATCAACACAAAGTTTGGAAAGAGGAGGGTGGTTGAGGGAATAGTTGTAAGGTGAGAGGGAAGAGGTGAGTCAGGAGGTGTGAGGTTATGAGCAGGAGAGGGCTAATGATCTAAAGTAGGATAGGCATGCGGGGTAAGGGGAGGAGTTCCTTCAGCCAAGAGAGGAGTGGTTGTTACAACCCTTGTGTTCTCTGAAGAACCTGCAAAGGGCTTTTCCTTAGAGGGCTTAGCAATTGTCCTCTCCCATCTGCCAAATAGGGCAGAGGTTAGGATCTTAGAGGCATTGCTGAATGTAGTCTGGGAAACTAACAGTTCATCAGCCTTTGCCTTCAAGAACAGGCCCAAAACCCTAGCAAAACACACTTCTTTCTTATTGTTCCTCTTCCTGATAAAATCAAAAAAAATCGGTCCCCAATCTACTTTCCTCTTATTCACAAGCGTAACCATCACCAGAAACTGCTGCCTGGAGATGTAGTCGTGGGCAGTGTGCTTTGCAAACAACACTTTCCCCACAACATCTGCAAGAAACTTGTACGTAGGAGACACGTTCTTTTTCCATAACTTGTTAGAGTTTTCACCGGAGTGACCCATAACAACTAACACATTCTCAAACTCATCATCATCCATATCCAAATCTTCTATACAATTCTCAAGTTCAAAAAATTTTGTAAGAACTACGGGATAGAGAGTAACATGAGTACCGTTGATGAATCCTGTCATCTCTTCCTCTGTAGAGGGCGATGAGAATACCCACTCCTTGATTGTGGTGGCAAGCAACTTGATGCGGTTGGTCATAAATGATTTCAGCTTTTGATCTTCACATAGTTGCAGAATATCCTGAAATATTTGATCAGATTGCTGGAATGAATCAAAATAAATGTCAAAGCCCGTGTCGAACATCATTCCTGCTGAACCAGACGCAACCATTTTTGAATACTTTTATGAAATGAGAGTACCTGCAAAAGGAAACAAACGATCAAGTGCAGGAGGGGAATTCTAAAAGCGTGGGATTGAAGTCGAAGAAGAAAGCCTATAAAAGGTTTTCAGAATACGAAACGACATTCTCAGCCCGGTGAAAGAATACAAATTCTTCGATCATAGGTCAACGAAGATTTCATTAAGGAATAAGTTAGTCGATCTCAGAACAAAGAGATGGAAAGTTTTCATCGTTCTCCGAAAAATTTCCTAAAATAGAAATCATCGTTCTCCGGTCGACGAAACTGCTTCAACAAGAGATATCATCGATCTTAGGTCGACGAAAAATCTCAAGAACAGTTACCAGTTTGTTGATTTTAGTTCGACGAACAAAAGCAATTCTTTGACCACAGACAGAGCATTAGATTAAATTCTGACCATTTATCATTCCAAGCTGATTTATGAAGAATAGATGCTTGGTTAGATCCAATGGCTTGGTAAAGATGTCTGCTCTTTGCAAATCAGTAGAGATAAACTCAAGTTTAATCTTTTGCTTGTATACACAATATCTAATGAAATGATGTCTAATGTCTATATGCTTTGTTCTTAAATGCAATACTGGATTTTGTGCAATGGAAATAACACTAGTATTATCACAGAGTATGGTGGAATTATTTAAGTTGACACCATAATGTAGAAGTTGGTTTTGTATCCACAAGATTTGTGAATAGCAACTGCCTGCAGCCATATATTCAGCTTCAGCAGTGGATGTTGAAACAGATGTTTGTTTCTTACAGAACCAAGATACAAGTCTGTCACCCAGGAATTGGCATGTTCCAGAGGTGCTTTTCCTATCTACTCTACATCCAATATAGTCAGCATCAAAAAATCCAGTTAACTCAAATGCTAACTCTATTGGATACCAGAGTCCTAGATCTGGGCAACCTTTTATATATCTCAAAATCCTGTTTATAAAAATAAGGTGAGATTCTTTAGGGTTCACGTGGAACCTAGCACAAAGACATGTGGCAAACATAATGTCTGGTCTGCTTGCTATTAGATATAGTAGGGATCCAACAATGGCCCTATACCTAGTTTGATCAACTGGTTTTTAAAGTTCATCAGCATCTACAACACCATTGGCAGCCATGAGAGTCTTCATTAAAGAGGAATCATTCATCCCAAACTTCTTAATAAGATCTTTAGCATATTTAGACTGAGAGATGAAGATCCCTTCAGAGGATTGTTTCACTTGGAGACCAAGGAAATAAGATAGTTCTCCCATGCTACTTATCTCAAACTTGAATGCATTAGATTAGAAAATATTTTGCACAGTTTGGGATCAGTAGAACCAAAAAATATATCATCCACATATATTTGTACTAATAATAATTTATCATGATGCAGTTTTGTAAAAATAGTTCTATCTACTATGCCTCTTGAAAAACCATGCTCTAAGAGAAAGCTGGCTAAGGTCTCATACCAAGCTCTTGGAGCTTGCTTTAAACCATAGAAAGCTTTATGCAATTTAAAAACATTAGAGGGATGAGTTGGAAAAACAAAACCTGGATGTTGTTGTTGGAACACCCTTTTTATATTTGGGTCAGGATAACTATGCTAAGGATGCATGACCTCATTGTATAGCATAGGTCATTGAGTGTGAGTTTAGAACTTAGGATATTTGAGATTTTAGTTCTGCTCAGCTCGACGGATAGTCGACCCCAGCTCGACGTGTCGTCGTCCTCAGCTCGACGCGTAGTCGACCGCTGCTCGACGTATAGTCGATCGTAGCTCGACGCAGCGTCGTCCTCAGTTCGACGTAACGTCGACTTCAGCTCGACGTTTTGGCGTGATTCTCTCTGCAACCTTAATCACTCTCTGATCGACGGATAGTCGAGCTCAGATCGACGATTTATGATGAATTCAATGTTTTGGGTTCTCCCGTCTGTTGACTTTTGAAATTCAAATTAAAGATCATCAAAGCAGTTATTGCAAGAGATCCCCTGGCCGTTTCAAGACTTAATTGGTCCATATCTCAAGGAATTTTCATTGGAAATCAATTAAGGCACTTCCTTCCAAGGCATGGACAGTTAAGGAATGCATTGAATGCCCTGCCAACGGCTATCTATCAGACAGTAGTAATTCTATTACTCAGAGATTTTTTCGAGTGAGACATACACAGTTATTCAGTTTTGTTACAGAGAACCTTCTTCATCATCTCTCTCTCACAGAATCTGCTGCAGAGAATTCAAAGAGAAGAACATCACTCAGAGAAAGATCATCATCAATTCTCTCTGATTCTCTTCTGCTCTGCAATCAACTCTTCTACAGACTGCCTTCTACCTTCAGACATCAAACACTCAGTGTCTGAGTTATCTATTGCTGAAGAAGGACAAGCAGTGAAGAGCCTGTCACCCTTGTGCAAAGCTTCTTCTACCTGAACTCATCTACATCTCAGGGGGAGCTTTGACAACATCAAAATCCAGAAGCTTCTCTTTTATAGTTGACAGAGAAGCATACTCATCCTTTCTTTACCTTATTCCATCTGTACAGGGTTTTAACTCCCTTCAAAAGTTACCCTTTTGGTTAGCTGAGACCTTGTCAAAATCAGTGGTGGCAAGACACCTTATCAAAAAAATCTGGTGGTGCCCAGGACACCTGATCAACCATCCTGCAGTGGATTCCTATCAAAGGGTGATAGAAGAGTGGACTACCCAAGTTTGGGGAACCACTATAATTTCCTTGTGTCTTCTGTGGTTTATGTTTACTTCTTGCTGTGTGCTGTGTGCTGTTTGCTTTATTATATATTTAATCATTGCATAACTCACTTTCTACACTAAGTAAATAAAAAAGTTTTAAATACATCAATCTATTTGAACTTACTCTATTCACCCCCCCTCTAGAGGTAGATAGATCTTATCACCTAACTTTCAATTGGTATCAGAGCGAGGTTGGTCTTTCCTTCAGGCTAACACCTGGACCACAAAGATCTTTGATAAGATCAAACTCTACAGAGGGTTTATTTTGTTTTGATAAAAATTTTTTTTATAAAAACTCATGGCACAAAACAAGAAGTATGCAAGCACAAGACCTCCAGTGTGCAATCTATCCAAGTTTGGACTCTGGAAGGCAAGGATAAAACTATATATGAACTCTTTTGATGAAGACATTTTTAACTGTGTCTTAACAGATTGTCCAAGGCCTCCTACTACAACAAGTACCTCAGCTGTTCCACCACCTGCAGGAACAGACACTGATATAATGAAATGGAAAGTTGCTGATGCAAAGGCCATGAACATCTTGGCCCAAACAATGTCAGATGACATATTTCAGAAGGTTGCTGAATGCAACTCTGCCAAAGAAATCTGGGACAAACTAACTGAGATAGTCTCAGGTTCAGCTGATGAAAGAAAAGATAGAAGAGCTCAGCTGATAACACAGTATGAGAATTTCAAAATGGCTCAAGCTGAATCTGTGGCTGACATGTACAACAGATTTAGTCTGATTGTCAGTGAACTGAAAACTTTGGACAAGGATATATCTCTCACAGAGATAAATGATAAAATTCTCATGTACTTACCTAGCTCTTGGGATTCAAGAATCTGGCCAATTAAAGATGGCAGAAGTCAAACTGAGACATCCACTGAAGCTCTCTTAGGCAAACTCAAGTCCTATGAGCTATTTGTCAAAAATAGAGAAGGGGAGCAAAACATAACTTCTTCTGCACCCAAAGTGGAGAAGACAATAGCTCTCAAAGCTTCAGAGGAAGTACCTAAAGAGAAGGAGATAGGCAATGAAGAACTATTAAGCCAACTAGCCAAAAGATTCAACAAGATGGCTAGAAAGAACTTCAGAAAATGGTCTTCTAAAGACCAAGATAAGCCAAGGTATGACAGATCTAATAATAAAGATATTATATGCTATGGCTGCAGGAAACCAGGACACACTGCACCAAACTGTCCTGAAAATCAAGGCAAAGACAAGAAAGACAAGAAAAACAAGAGAGAAAGAAGAGACAAGAAAAGAGATAAAGACTCCAAGAAATACTATGATAAATCCTCCTCCAGCAACACCAAACATACAAGGAAAGGATTTGTTGCTGAAACATGGAGTGATACTGAAGAGTCTGAAGAATCATCCAGCACAAGTGATGATGAGGATGATGCCACTGAGAAAGGATTCTGCATGATGGCAATCAATGCATCACAAAGCAGCTCAGATTCAGAGCATGAATCTGAATATATGACTGATCAGGAATTAAGTGAAGATCAAGTACTTGACTCCTTTGATTTTTCTTCTGATGATTTCAAATTTAGATTTAAATCTATGTGCATAGACTTGCTGACTGCTGAGAAAACAATTGATTCTCTTAGAAGTCAGTTGTCTGATTACAGCACATTAAGTGCAAATAATCTCAAGCTTTCTGATGAGTTAGAATGCTGTAGGGAGGAGATAGCTTCACTAAAGAGTGAGCTATCCAAGGCTAAACAGCTTGAGGAAACTCTCAATGGGAGGAGTCTCAAATTAATAGACATCACAAGCACAGTGAATTCAAGAATGAATGGTTCACTAGGTTTGTGTGCCTCTTCAAGCCAACCTATAGTGCTAACAACTCCCATAAAGTTTACCAGTAACAAGGGTAAAGAAATTATGGTGGTAGCCAGAAAAAATTCTGATCTACCTAAGCCATTTCAAGTACAACAGAAAACGTCGACCAGAGCTCGACGATCTTCGACCAGAGCTCGACGCCACTCTAACAAGAATCAGCAACACCATGCTGAAGCGTCGAACTTAGCTCGACACACGTCGAACTCAGGTCGACTGGCTGTTGTCCCTGAAGGTAGGCCTTTTCGAACGTCGAATGGAGCTCGACGTCCTGAAACATCAGCGTCGAACTTAGATCGACGATCGTCGAACAGAGCTCAGAGCCGTATTTTATTTACACAGGATAAATCTAAATCAAATCATAAATATCCTACATCTCAGCCTAACCCTTATACTGAATGGGTGATTCCTCCTAGGAGATATCATCCTGAAGGCTATAAGAGTCAGCCTGAAATGTCCTTCATCTCTGATTTCATTGGTTATCAACCTCAACCCAAGGTGAACTGGGTGAAAAACAATTAAGCTGTTACATGTGCAGATGAAGAGCTATCCAGTAGTGAACCAGCATTGGTACCTGGATACTGGTTGCTCCAAACATATGACAGGGACCAAAAGCAACCTTACTTCCTTCAAAGGAAAGCTTGGACCAAGAGTAATCTTTGGTGATTCCAACTTTGGACAAACCAAAGGATATGGTCAAGTCAAGATTGGATCAATCACCTTCAAGAAGGTAGCTTATGTGGAAGGACTAAAGCACAACTTAATCAGCATCAGTCAACTTTGTGATGCTGGTTATCAGGTTTGGTTCACTGATTTAGTCTGTAATATTGCTTTAGATAACAATATTGTGTTGATTGGAAATAGACAAGATAATATATATTTAGTTGATTTCAATTCTTCTAAAGTAGATATATGCCTTTTCAATTCTCTTAGTAAGTCAAATGAGCTTTGGCATAAAAGATTAGGTCATGTTAACCTTAGAACTATTGCTAGGCTGTCTAAACTCAACCTTGTTAGAGGACTACCTTCTGGTTCCTACAAGAAGGAAGGACTCTGCAAGGCTTGTCAACTAGGAAAGCAAACCAAAAACAGTTTCAAATCACTTAATAAGAGTGACTCACCTAGAATTTTGTATCTGTTGCACATGGATCTTTTTGGACCCACTACAGTACAAAGTCTAGGGGGGAAATCTTATGCCTTAGTGATTGTAGATGACTTCTCAAGATTCACTTGGGTGTTCTTCCTGAGAAAGAAGTCTGATAACTTCAAAATTTTAACAGATTTTCTCAAGAGCATACAGATTGAGTTCAATACTCATATAGCCCTGATCAGAAGTGATCATGGGACAGAGTTTGATTCTCTTCTTATGCAAGAGTTCTGTCAGAATGAAGGGATCAGGCACACTTTCTCAGCTCCTAGAACTCCTCAACAAAATGGGGTAGTTGAAAGGAAAAATAGAACCTTAATTGAATCTGCCACAACATTATTGACAGATGCTCATCTTCCTCTAACCTTTTGGGCAGAGGCTATGAACACCTCCAATTATGTTTTGAATAGAAGCCTGATACATAAACTAAAGGATAAGACTCCCTATGAATTGCTCAAAGGGAAGAAACCTAAAGTTAGCTTTTTCAAGATTTTTGGTTGCATTTGCTTCATTCATAATAATGACAAGAGATATTTAGCAAAATTTGAAGCTAAGGCTGATGAAGGAGTGTTTCTGGGATACTCTTTGAACAACAAAGCTTATAGGGTTTATAACAAGTCATCCCATAAAATTGAAGAATCCATGCATATTACCTTTGATGAGTCTAATATGTCTTATAAGGAGAAGAATTCTTCTACCATAGACCATTTGCAGGTACAATCTCTAGCTGAAAATATAAATCAGTTAACCATCATGGATAATGGTTCTTTATCTTCCACTACACAACAAGAACCAAATGTTAGTAACAATGAAGACACTGATCAGATTTTGGAAGGAAACAATGAAGAACTTGAAGAACCAGTTGTTGTTCCACAAGAGGAAACAACAACACAGGTTGGTGAACAATCAACACCCATTGTTGATTTAATAACAATAAGAGATCACCCAATCTCTCAAGTGATTGGAGAAATCTCAGAAGGTGTGCAAACCAGAAATCAGATAAATCAACATCTGATGCACACTTGTTTTCTCTCCCAAATAGAGCCTCAAACAATACAAGATGCAGAGCAAGATCCAAACTGGATCATTGCAATGCAAGAGGAGCTAAACCAGTTTGAAAGAAACAAAGTATGGGAATTGGTTCCAAAACCAAGAAACCAGCAAATTGTTGGAACTAAATGGGTATTCAGGAATAAGTTAGATGATCAAGGGATCATTGTGAGAAACAAGGCAAGGCTTGTTGCTCAAGGCTATTGTCAAGAAGAAGGGATTGATTATGACCAAACCTTTGCACCAGTTGCAAGGTTGGAGGCCATAAGAATTTTCCTTGCTTATGCTGCACACAAGAAATTCAAGGTATTCCAAATGGATGTTAAAAGTGCATTTCTCAATGGAGACATCAAGGAAGAAGTCTATGTCAAGCAACCTCCAGGTTTTATCTCTCCAACCTTTCCTGAACATGTTTTCAAATTACATAAGGCTTTATATGGTCTCAAACAAGCTCCAAGAGCATGGTATGAGACCTTAGCCTCCTTTCTGCTTGAAAATGATTTTAAAAGGGGTAGAGTTGACCAAACTCTTTTTATTAGAACCCATAAGTCCCACATCCTACTAGTACAAATATATGTAGATGACATAATTTTTGGGTCTACTGATTCAAGCTTGTGCAAAAAGTTCTCACAACTAATGCACTCAAAGTTTGAAATGAGTAGCATGGGTGAGCTTTCCTTTTTCTTGGGATTGCAAATCAAACAACATGCTGATGGCATATTTATTTCTCAAACCAAGTATGCAAAAGAATTGGTTAAGAAATTTGGTATGTCAGATGCATCTTCTATGAAAACACCCATGCCTACTAATGCTATTTTGGATGCTGATGAATCTGGTAAAACAGTTGATCAGACTAACTATAGAGCAATCATTGGCTCTCTTTTATATCTTACAGCTAGCAGACCAGATATTATGTTTGCTACATGTATATGTGCTAGGTTCCAAGTGAGCCCTAGAGAGTCACACCTCACATTAGTTAAGAGAATCCTTAGGTATGTAAAAAGCTGTCCAAATCTAGGTCTCTGGTATCCACATGACTCAGGATTTGATCTCACTGGATTTTCAGATGCTGACTATGCTGGATGTAGAGTAGACAGGAAAAGCACCAGTGGAACTTGTCAATTCCTTGGTGATAGACTTGTCTCCTGGTTTTGCAAAAACAAACATCTGTGTCTACATCAACTGCTGAAGCTGAATACATGGCTGCAGGTAGTTGCTGCTCACAGATATTGTGGATCCAAAAGCAGCTCCTAGACTATGGCTACAACTTAGAGAAGTCAAAAATTCTTTGTGATAATACTAGTGCAATTTGCATTGCTCAAAATCCAGTTCTCCATAGTAGGACAAAGCACATAGAGATCAGACATCACTTCTTAAGGGATAATGTAGAAAAGAATAAAATAGCACTAGAGTACATTTCTACTGATTTACAAAGGGGAGATATTTTCACCAAACCTTTGGATGAAAAGAAGCACTTCTTCTTTCTTAATCAGTTGGGAATGATAGATGGAGATAGCATAAGTTAATCTACAAGATTTTGAAACCATAAAAATGACAAAGTCTAGGCAAACGTATCTCTTTCTTAAGTGTCTAGAGGTTCTGTCTGAACTCTGCTCGACGCTCGACGTTTTTCATTTGAAAACGTCAACTGGAGATCGACTGATCGTCGACCGCTAAAAAGCGTCGACCGTCAACCTCATCTTTGCGTCGACCAGAGATCGACCCTGTCTAGAGTCTGTTAAGTTTCTGTCTCGGTCGACGACGTTAATTAACGTCGACCAGAGCTCGGCGTTCAGCATCCCAATTAGCGTCGACCGTCGACCTTCAAAACGTCGAACGTCGATCTAAGCTGAACACCACCGAGTCTCTTCGTTTCCCCTAGAGCTTCTTAGCGTTGACCTAAGCTCGACGTTATTTCCTTTTCTGCGTCGAACCCTAATATAAAATCATCTTCTCGGCGTCGATTTCATTTGCACTTTCATATTTTCTGCAAGTATTTTCTCCCTCCAAAGATTTTACACTTGTTTTCGAGAGGTATTCTACAGGAAATGGTGATTCCAGCAGCAATCTTGGCGGCGATGAAATTTGATTGCGGTTTCGACATTGATTTGGATTCCTTTGAAGGATCATCTCAAAATTTTCTGGAAATTCTAGAACTGTTCAAGGAATAGAAATTGGAGAAGTTCATGACAACCAGAATGCCAATAGCAGAAACAGAAATTAAAGAATGGATTTATACAGCAGTCACTCAAGATGAAAGCACCATTACTGGTTCAATCGCAGGGACTCAGGTATCCTTAACCTCTGCCATATTTACTGAGGTGTTTGAATTGGAGAATGGCAATGACAGTATGGAGCTGTCCAATGAAGAATATGCTGAAATGTTAGACAGGATGGGTCATTCCTCTGAGAATGCCTCCAAACTGTTGAAAGTAGACCTTGCCATAGAATTCAGACTTCTAGCTGATGTGGTAGGCAAGGTTATCTGTGCTAAGAGAACAGCACATGATGCCATTTCCAGGCATCAATTTTTCATCATGGCTGCTCTCCTGGACAAAAAGCACTTGAATTGGGGAGAAATTCTGTTTGATCTAGTGAAGAAGAAGGTCAACAAGACTTATGTTCATTTTGGAAGAGTGTTAGGTTTGCTGCTTCATCATATCTGCCCTCAGCTTCTTGTATCCTCTAAGCATATCAATGCTTCTAAGAGACTGACCTGTGCCCTCATTGGTAAGTGGGACAGGAAAATCACCAATCCCAGAGCTGCTGCAGCTATGAAAACTTCTACAGAAACAAGGACTGTTGTGGTCACTTCACCTCAGCCTTCTGATCTAGTAGAAGAAGCCATGCCATCCTTCACCATTTCATCTTCCTTCTGCTTTCCAACCACCTTCTCTCCATCCACATCTCAATTTTCATCCCCTATGCCAACAACATCATCAATTGCTACAATTGCCTCATCCATTCCTCCATCCATTACCACATCTGAAGATTTTCATCCTCTTCACTTCTTCCCTCCAATGGATATTGAGATTAACAATCCAGTTGATTCTTTCTTGGATGGTTCTCCTGATGACATATCTGAGACACCATCATTTTCTGACCTCATCATGTCATCCATCATTGAACCTGCCATCCCCATTTCATCTATCCCAACATCATCTTCTGTTGCATCTGCTTCTCCTCCCTCTACCTCTGCTCAACATCCCTTTGAACAAGTAAATTTGCTTCCCTTGGCCAACAAGCTCTATGAGCTCTTGGCTCCAAGGCTTTCTTCTCTATTAGATGCTTCCCTAGCTCCAATAATCCTCTCTTTGACCTCCATCTCATCTAAACTCTCTTCCCTTACTCCTATTGTGGCTGGCCCTTCTTCTAGGGGCCTAGAGTCAGTTCTAACTGATTCTAGGCAGGGGGAGATTTTTGTAGAAGAAGAGCTGCCTCCTTTTGATAGAGAAGAGATGTTAGTTTCAGAAATTCAGCCTACAGATAGAGAGTTTGTTCAGCCTTCAGTTGAAGACTTTACAGTGGCAGTGCCAGCATGCTTTTTCCAAAGGTCTTTCAGCCCATACAGATTATTGCCTCCTGAAGATCTGTTCAGGGCTATTATTCCCTTTTATGCTGCTGCTACTGTTATTTTTGATGAAATGATCCTTGATGACGATGCAGTGGTAGCTGATGCTCCTGCAAATGATTCTCTTGATCATAGTGCTGTTGCTGCTCCTGCTTGTTCAAATGTTGATATTAGTACTGTTGATCATTCTGTTGATGATATCACTGTTGATGAGTTGCCCAACACTTCTGATGCAGTGGAAGCCCTTGCTCTTGAAATTGCTCCTGGTAGTTCTGTTGTTCCAGAGGCAGTGGTAGCTGTTGCTCCTGCCAGTTCTATTGTTTCTCAAGTTTCTGATGCAGTGGTAGCTTCTGCTCCTGCTAATAAGATCTATCCAGCCAGATCAGTTGAGGATGTAATATCTGAAGTTATCAGTGACTTAGCTGCTCCTATGTCTGTTGCACCTGAAGCCATTTCTTTTCCTGCAGTGTTAGATACATCATCTACACTGACAGCTGCTTCTAGTCCTATTTCAGGAATTGCCTCCAAGAAGGATTTTTATGATCCATATGATCATGTGCAAAGCAGCTCCTCTGATGAGTTTGCCACTAGCTCAGATGATTCATCTGCCACCATTGCTAAAAAGAGAAAAGCTAGAAGCAAAGCTCTAAATAGAGTTCCAATGGAAAGGGCCACTGACCATGATACTCCCTATCACATTCTTCACAACTGTGAGATTACAGAGCCCTGGATGCAATATTCCAAGAACCAACTCAAGGCTATGAAACAGAAGAAGAAGTATTTCAAAGGCCCCTGTAAATCTATTCTTCCTCCTCCTCCTCCTCCATCTTCTCCAGGTGCAGGAGGCAGTGCTAACCCTGTCAGCAAACCTCCCACATCCTCCTTCCAAGGCAAGACATATCAATCCAGGAGAGGACAAAGAGGTAGCCAACCAAGAGGTTATCAACAAAGAGGATCTTCAAGAGGAAACCTATCAAGAGGTCAAGCTAGACACCAGCCATATCAAAGGGGAGGAAAGACTATTGCTTCAACCTCTGGTCCTTTTCCCTTCAAGCTCAATGATGGTGTAAGGCAAAAACCTCCTCCTTCAGATCAAAGCAACAAATATGAACCTCCTGTCCCTTATGATGATCCAGTCAACAATCCTACTGCTTGGAAAGCTAGAATGGCTGAGCTTGTTGCTCTAGACCTGATTAAGAAGAATAAAGAAAGAGGACTGGACACATCAAACATCAGTACTATGTCTGAGCAGAGAAGACAAGAATTGGACAAATACAATTCCAGCAAATTCTTTGAATTTGATAGGTACATGCAGTTGCATCCTGCTGCTGTTCCTCCCAGTGGAAAAAGCATAACTTCCTTGGGTACTTCTGAGGATTACAGATCCAGGAAAGATGTTGCCAATCCTCAGAGAGAAATCAAGTTCAAGAAAAGCCTTGAAGAAGAACCAAAGAAGAAGTAATGTAAGATAGCTCCACCTCCTTACAACTGCCATAAACACTTTTGATATTTATATATCTGCTCCTGCTTCTATCTGTGGTTTATGGTTTTGTCTGTGTTTTAATCTTCTGTATGCTTTTTATTTCCTTATAATCATGTGAATAGTAATCCTAATCCAAATAGGGGGAGATTGTTGGAACACCCTTTTTATATTTGGGTCAGGATAACTATGCTAAGGATGCATGACCTCATTGTATAGCATAGGTCATTGAGTGTGAGTTTAGAACTTAGGATATTTGAGATTTTAGTTCTGCTCAGCTCGACGGATAGTCGACCCCAGCTCGACGTGTCGTCGTCCTCAGCTCGACGCGTAGTCGACCGCTGCTCGACGTATAGTCGATCGCAGCTCGACGCAGCGTCATCCTCAGTTCGACGTAACGTCGACTTCAGCTCGACGTTTTGGCGTGATTCTCTCTGCAACCTTAATCACTCTCTGATTGACGGATAGTCGAGCTCAGATCGACGATTTATGATGAATTCAATGTTTTGGGTTCTCCCGTCTGTTGACTTTTGAAATTCAAATTAAAGATCATCAAAGCAGTTATTGCAAGAGATCCCCTGGCCGTTTCAAGACTTAATTGGTACATATCTCAAGGAATTTTCATTGGAAATCAATTAAGGCACTTCCTTCCAAGGCATGGACAGTTAAGGAATGCATTGAATGCCCTGCCAACGGCTATCTATCAGATAGTAGTAATTCTATTACTCAGAGATTTTTTCGAGTGAGACATACACAGTTATTCAGTTTTGTTACAGAGAACCTTCTTCATCATCTCTCTCTCACAGAATCTGCTGCAGAGAATTCAAAGAGAAGAACATCACTCAGAGAAAGATCATCATCAATTCTCTCTGATTCTCTTCTGCTCTGCAATCAACTCTTCTACAGACTGCCTTGTACCTTCAGACATCAAACAATCAGTGTCTGAGTTATCTATTGCTGAAGAAGGACAAGCAGTGAAGAGCCTATCACCCTTGTGCAAAGCTTCTTCTACCTGAACTCATCTACATCTCAGGGGGAGCTTTGACAACATCAAAATCCACAAGCTTCTCTTTGATAGTTGACAGAGAAGCATACTCATCCTTTCTTTACCTTATTCCATCTGTACAGGGTTTTAACTCCCTTCAAAAGTTACCCTTTTGGTTAGCTGAGACCTTGTCAAAATCAGTGGTGGCAAGACACCTTATCAAAAAATTTGGTGGTGCCTAGGACACCTGATCAACCATCCTGCAGTGGATTCCTATCAAAGGGTGATAGAAGAGTGGACTACCCAAGTTTGGGGAACCATTATAATTTCCTTGTGTCTTCTGTAGTTTATGTTTACTTCTTGCTGTGTGCTGTGTGCTGTTTGCTTTATTATATATTTAATCATTGCATAACTCACTTTCTACACTAAGTAAATAAAAAAGTTTTAAATACATCAATCTATTTGAACTTACTCTATTCACCCCCCCTCTAGAGGTAGATAGATCTTATCACCTAACTTTCAGTTGTTCTATATAAACCTCTTCTTTGAGTTCTCCATTTAGAAAAGCACTCTTCACATCCATCTGGTGGACTTTTAACTTTGTATATGCTGCATATGCTAAGAAAATTCTTATTGCCTCTAGCCTGGCAACTGGAGCAAAGGTTTGATCATAATCAATACCTTCCTCTTGCCTATATACTTAAGCAAAAAGCATTTCCTTGTTCCTCCCTATCACACCTTGGGCATCAAGTTTATTCCTGAACACCCACTTAGTCCCAATTACTGGATAGACCTTAGGCCTTGGAACTAAGTCCCAAACTCTACACCTCTCAAATTGATTGAGCTTCTTTTTCATTGCAATAATCCTGTGTGGATCTTGCTCTGCATCAGTTATGGATTGATGCTCAACTTGAGAGAGAAAGCAGTAAAGCATCACATCAGGGTTGAGTTGATGCCTTGTTTACACACCCATTAATATGTCTCCAATCACTTGAGATCTAGGGTGATCTCTACGTATGACAAGATCATTAGGTTGAGTTGGTTCAGCAACAGTTATTAGATTTAATCCCTCTTGTGGAATTGCATCAACTGTTGAAGGAAGTTTAACTGCTTCCACAGTTTCTTCATCACTATAAGCTTCTGCTACTGATTGTGGAGAGGATGTGATTCAGCCTTTGGGGTAAGGTGTAGATCATCAAAATTCTCACACAAATTTGATACCTGCAATGTACTATTGGTAGACATGTTTATCTCCTTGTAAAAAATGTAAGTCTCATCAAAAGTTGCATGCATAGACTCTTTAATCTTCAAATATGATTTATTAAACACCCTATAAGCTTTTCTTACTTGGGAATATCTAAGAAAAATTCTCATTTCAGCCTTTGCTTCAAATTTTCTAAGATACTTCTTATCATTGTTATGAATATAGCATACACACCCAAATACTTTAAAATAAGTGATTATTGGTTTCTTCCCTTTGAGTAGTTCATAAGGAGTCTTAATCTTTAGTTTATGTATTAAATTCTTGTTCAGGACATAGTTTGTTGTGCTTACTGCCTCTGCCCATTAGGATAGAAACATGTAAGCATCTGCAAGCAATGTACCTGCAGCTTCAATGAGTGTTCTATTTTTCCTTTCAACTACCCCATTTTGTTGAGGAGTTCTAGGAGCTGAGAAACAGTGCCTGATACCTTCCTTCTCACAGAACTCATGCATAAGAAGAGATTCAAACTCAGTGTCATAATCACTTCTGATCAATGCAACTTTAGTAGAGTACTCAATCTGTATGGTCTTGAGAAAATCTATAAGAACGTTAAAGGTATCTGACTTAGATCTCAAAAAGAATACCCAAGTGAATCTTGAGAAGTCATCTACAACCACTAAGGTATAAGATTTCCCTCTTAGGCTTTGTACAGTAATGGGCCCAAATAGGTCCATATGTAGCAAGTACAATATCCTAGGTGAATCGCTCTTTTTAATAGATTTGAAACTAGATTTAGTTTGCTTGCCTAGTTGACAAGCCCTGCATATGCCTTCCTTCTTGTAGGGGCCAGAAGGTAAATCTCTAACAAGGTTGTCCTTAGATAACCTAGCTATATTCTTATGGTTTACATGACCTAATCTTTTATGCCATAAGCTAGTTTGACTACTAACAAAATTAAATAAGCAAATTTCAGAAATAGCAGATTCAAAATTGATTAAATAAATATTGCCTTGTCTAGTTTATGTTTAAACAGTTTTGTTATTTAAGGAGATAGTGCATAAGGAGTTAGTGAAGCTTACTTGATAACTTGTATCACACAGTTGGCTTACTGATATCAGGTTATGCTTGAGACCATTGGCATATGTCACATTCTTGAATGTAACATCTCCACATCTTAAATCTCCATAGCCTTCTGTCAATCCAAAGCCTGATTCCCCAAAAATTACTTTAGGGCCAATCTTGGCTTTATAGTTGATAAGGCATTCCTTGTAAGCTGTCATATGCTTAGAGCAACCACTATCAGGGTACCACTTGATTTGAATGACAAGGTTCTCTTCTACCTGCAAAGAAAAAGATTAGAGGTTTTTGACTCAGGATATCTTGGGTCCTTGTTGTTTGACAAAACCATAACTTGAAATGAAAGAACATTCCGGCTGATCTTTATATCCTAGGGGATGATACCTTCTAGGGGTTATAATCCACTGACTAAAAGATTAAAATTTTTATCATCGTTTAGGTTTCTCTTATTATGAACTGGGTTCGGTGAAGTATAGAGAGTTCGTCGAGCTGAGTTCGACGATTTTGGTTGAGTTCTTCGATCTCTGCTCGTAGAATGGAAGTATCAATTCTCAGAGCCCCTAAAACGTCGATCTCCAGTTGACGAACCAAACTGATTTCGTCGATCATAGTTCGAAGAATAATTTGGGCTATTATTTGCGTTAAGAGTTCATCATTCTGAGTTCGACGAACCGTGCCCATTTCGTCGTTCTAAGTTCGACAAAAATTGCTGAACATAGTTATTTCTATTATTTCTCTTTCTCTCCTTATTAAGGTTGGTTTTCTTAAGTTCTAGTTGCTTAAGAATTTCATGAACCTGGTTAACTTTTTCAGTATTTTTCTTGCCTTTATCAGATATAAAATTTATTGGTTTTGACAGGTGATTCTTCTAAATTAGAATTGGTTCACTGGGGGAAGCACCTAATCCTAGCTTACAATTATTTATTCTGGCATTTACAGTGCTAGTTATGTCTAACAGTTTTAAGCTTCTTCCTCTAAGAGTTTCTTATAATTCTTTAGCCTTACTTAATTCAGATTTTAAAAAGGTTATTTGATTGTTAGCAGATTTTAGTTCTTCAGATAGTTTGACATTTTCAACAATGATTTAATCTTGCTCTAATAGCTTTTCCCTGAGGAGTTTGATTTCCTTCTCAGATCCTATTAGGTCTAAACACAATCTTTTGAATTCTCCTTTAAGTTCTTCTGATTGAAAATCATAAGAAGCAATTACCTGATCCACTTCAGAGAGGAGTTCTTCATCATCTGATTCTTCTGAATCAGATTTGCTGCTTCCATCTTCTATAAACATGAGGCAAACTTTCTTTGCCTTCTTCTCTTCTTCATCCTCACTTGAGCTAGAGGAAGTTGATTCCTCTTCAGTGTCACTCCATGTTTCAGCAACAAAGCCCTTTTCCTTCTTCTTGTAATTGTATTTGCTCGACGAGGTTTTGCTGTGATGACACTACAAGAATACTGGTTTTTAGTGTTAAAATTTAGTGATGAAATGCATACCGTCACTAAAGACAAGCTTTTAATGACAAAAATATATTTTGTCACTGAAGGCACGTCTTTAGTGATGAAACATTTTTAGTCACTAAAGACATGACTTTAACGATGAAATAAAAGTTTGGTCACTAAAGGCACAACTTTAGTGATGAAATAAAAGATTGGTCACTCAATGTATGTCTCCAGTGACAAATAAATTTTTGATCACTAAAAGCATGTCTTTAGTGACCAAAAATTAGTGAAGAACTCAAGTTCGTCACTAAATACATGCTTTTAGCGACGAAAATGATTTTGGTCACTAAAGACATGTTTTAAGTGAACAAACTTTATTTAGATCACTAAAGATGTACTTTTAGTGATGAAATAAAAATTTGATCACTAAAAACACGTAATTAATGATATAATATATTCCGTCACAAGACATATTTTTAGTGACCGTATAAAAGTTCTGTCACTTAACACATCTTTAGTGACAATATATACGCTCGGCCACTAAAAACATCTATTTAGTGATGACATTTAAGTTTGGTTACAAATTCTGAGCAAAAAATTGTTTTGTCATTAAATTTGTACTTTCGCTCCAAATTTTTATTTCTTTCCTCCTAAATTAAAATTTTATAATAAAATATAACTGCCACTCCTATTCCCTAAACCTAATTACATCCCGTACAACGACAAGCAAGTAGTTGATATCCTCGTCATTCTAACCTCTGCTTGACGACGGGCAGCTACATCCCTGTTATTCTCACCTCTGCTTGACGACGGCCAACGACATCCCCGTGATTTCCACCTCTGCTCGACGACGACCAGAGACAATGCCAGTTTTCTTCCACCCCGCTTCAACGATAACCTTATTCCATCATAAGTGGAATCTTAAATCTCTCATCAGTCATCGAATTCCTCAACTTGGCACTCGTAGAGATCTTTGAGGTAGTTCCTCTCCATATCACTTCTCTCTGACATATCTGTTGATGCAGTTTTCTCCGGTTTTAATCCCTCATTGGTCCTTAAGAAGGTAGGTGCCAGATTCACCAGTTGAAGGGGAGTAGCGAATGGTTACAAATCGGTCCCCTCATTAACTTCACCGTAAAGGTTTGATTAGTAATTGAAGCTGCTTCGACTAATAATAAAGCTTCCAAATTTTTTTTTGAGATTTGAGGAACTAAATTTTTTTGGAATAGCATAGGGGCGCAAAAAGTTAAGAATGCGTGCGTATGCTTCATAAACTACTGTAAGGAGTAAGACCTGGAAGCGTAAGTTATAGAATTCTAGAAAATAATTCCTGCATTTGCCCTGTTCGATGAAATGCTTCAAAGAGAAATGAATAGGAGTAATTCTAAACTCGATCTAATTTTCCTTTTACAAATGTTTTGGATGCTTCAATGATTAAATTTAAAGGTTTCTCAATGGCATAGCAGAAGTAATGAAGTCCTTATCTTGTTATTTGTACTAATAAGATAAATTTTTTCTTTACCTCTCAAATGATTTGGGCACTTAAATTTAGCAAGGTAGGCGCTTGCATTGAAAATTTTCTGATTGTTTTTCATTTTACTTTTTTCAAGTGATACAAAATGTTCAAAATAATTATGATCTTCCAAGTGTTGCTAGTCTTTCATATTACTAACTTTTGGATAGTGTCATCCAGTCAATCGACTATTTGGCAGCAATAGAGTTGATAGTTGGTGGTTTCAAAAGAGGGAGGTTGCAGAATTCTGGAGATAATACATGAAAGTACATTTTAGCTTTAGGCTCCATTTTGGGGGACTTATTTTTACCGGATAAATGGTTACGACCGCATGTACCGGACCTTGTTCCATTTTGGGGGACTTATTTTCACCGGTCAAGCAATTACGATCGCTTGTACCGGACCTTAATCATGTGTGGACTTAGTCATGAGATCTTGTGCTAATCTTATTTTTAATCCACCTATTTATCATGTGTGGATTGGTTTATTGTACGTATAAGGCCTATTTAAAATAAAATTGTGATTGTTTTTTTTATTATTTCTCAAAGGTTAATTACACACTTTATTATAATTATACTCTACAAAACCAACAAAACTAGTAGTTCGTGGTGATAACTTCCCTAAATTTTTTTTATTTAATCTTGAACCCTTTAAACTGTGTTGGTTTTATGATATTTGCATAAAAAAAGTCACCTATATGGCTCTATGTGATTGTTGAGCTCCCATATTTCTCTTTAGATCTTGAAAAAGCTTCGTGTTGCAGCCATCTCAGATGCTGATGTTAAAGTTTGTCGATCTGTATTTTCAATGATCCATGAAAACAATAATTATGATGAATTTCTGGAATAGACCGATAGTTTGGTTTCCATTTTTCATGGCTCTAAATGATGAGGAATTATTTTGTGTCAGATCACTTTACCTATTGTATTTATTGTTTGGGAATTTTTGCATTCTTCTTACAAGGACAGAACTATTTGTGGCTTTAAAAGTTAATGGAAAGTTCATAATTTTAATTTCTTTTTTGTTCTTTGAGGGTATAGGTATGGAGAGAAGGTTGGAGCAGGTGTGACGATGAAGGATGCATCGAAGAGGAGCTTCTGGGGAAGTATATATGTATATGGTGGTGCACACCATGGATGTGCTAACTAAGGTGACGGATAAACTGGGGAAAAGCTTAAGAGAACCACCTCCAACATTTGTATAGATCTCTGGAGTATAGTGTTAGGAGTTACATTACACATCAACTTTGTAGTGTCGGATGCAGGTAGTAGCTTGATTTTCATGCTAGTGGAAATTATCTAAAGGAGAGTTAAAGACATTAGTTAACTATTAAATATGTACAAGTGCGCATTTATAAATTTTTCTTCTTTGTTGATATTTTTCATGTATTTAGTTTAATTAGAGATTAAAGCACTATTACTCTATATTGAGGATTTTGGGCCATCTCCTACCCTTTTTTTATTATTAACATAACGAATATTAAACATACATCTTTTTACTATTGAGCATTTCATTTATTCTTGTGTTTAAAGGTCTAAAATTTAATTAAAATGAAAAGTCAATGAAATAATATATGATATTTTGTGAAAAATTAAACAAATATAATGATAATTTATCACTGTTATAACAAATCTTTAGTGTCGAGAAATTATCACTAAAAAAATATATGTTTAGTGAATAAGTCAATTTGATCGCAAAAAATATTTAGTGATTGAATTTATTTGGTCACTAAAAGGAGTTTAGTGACTAATATAATTTGATCACTAAAATAAGTTTTAGTGACCAAAGTAATTTGGCAACTAAACGAACAATTAGTGATTGAATTAATTTGGTCACTAAATGTTTAGATTTAGTGACAAAAAATATTACAATCACTAAAGATATTTAGTGACGGGGCTTTAGTGATGATATTGTGACAAAATAAATTTGATCACTAAATTACATTAGTGATCAAAATCAAACATTTAGTGACGAAAATGTTCGTCACTAAAAGTCAATTTTCTTGTAGTGTGACCTCTTCTGGAGTCTTTTTCTTTTCTCCTATCCTTCTTTTGGACTTCTGGACATTCAGAGATGAAGTGTCCTGGTTTCCTGCAACCAAAGCAGACAACCTCTTTAGTAGTTGTCTTGTCATACCTGGGTTTGTCTTCACTTCTAGTTGGCCTTTTCCTGAAATCCTTTCTAGCCATCTTGTAGAATCTCTTAACAAAGAGACTCATAAGTTCATCATTCACTGGCAAACTTGGTGATTCTTCTGTAGCTTTGAATGCTAGGCTATGCTCCTTTCTTGTTGGTGTTAGAGCTTTTGGTTCTGCAGCTTCTTCTCTTGATTTAACGAACTGCTCATAAGACTTGAGCTTACCCAACAAAGATTAAGTTAATATCTCTGCCATGCTCCTTGCTTCTCTGATGGGCCATATTATTGAATCCCATGTGCTGGGGAAGCACATCAGAATTGTGTCATTGACCTCTGTTAGAATAATCTCCTTGTCCAAGGTTCTTAGTTCATTGATGATGAAACTAAGCCAATTGTACATTGCTTCAACTGTCTCTGCTTCATCCTTCTTGAAATTTTCATACTGAGTAATGAGGTTTGATCTTCTATCTTTCCTCTCATCTGCTGATCCAGCCACATTTGGTTCAAGGAGTCCCAAATGGCCTTAGCTGATGAGCACTCAGCAACCTTTTGAATGATTTCATCAGACATTGTTTGAGCCAATATGTTCATGGCTCTGGCATCAGCTACCTTTGCCTTTTTCTGTGCATCTGTCCATCCAGGGGGTGGGACTGCACTTATGTCAGTTGATGTAGATGGAGTTGAAACTACTGGAGTTGGTGGTCCTGTTAAGATAGAGTTAAAAATATCTTCATCAATAGAGTTCATGTATAACTTGATTCTTGCCTTCCAGATTGTGAACTTAGATAAGTTGCACACTAGAGGTCTGGTGCTAGCATAATCCTTATTTTTTGCCATGATATCAAAAGAACAAAATAAAACAATGAGTTAATATGTGTTTATCTGGAGGTTGTTGGTGTGTCTAGGTGTAATCCTGTGAGTGTGATAAACCTGCCTCTAATACCAATTGAAAGAAATGGGGACTAGACTCTGATTAACTCTAGAGGGGGGTGAATATAGTTCAATACAGTCTTTTGAAACTTTTGCGGAATTAAAATATCTTTTGTAAAATAGGTGAGTAGGATATATGTGTACAAGTGTACAAGTGCAACAAACTAATAGAAGAGATAAATCTAAGCTACAGGGCACAAATATCACAGCATAAGCACAAATGAAAATACAGCCACATAGACAACACAAGAACTTTATAGTGGTTCCCCAACTAGGTACATCCACTCTTCTACCACCCTAGGTAGGAATCCACTCAGATTTTTTATCAGGTGCCTGACACCAATGAGCTTTTATCAGGTGCTCAAAAAAACCAAACCTCAAGTCTTTTGGTTAGGTGACTTAAAACCAGGAATAACTTTTGAAGGGAGAGATAACCCTGTACAGAGAGGGGACGGAGAGGTTGATTATGACTTCTCTATTCTCAAACAAATTTAGAGAGGCCTTATGGATTCTACTGATTGTATCAAAGCTCCCCCTGAGATTAGTATATATTTAGGCAGGGAAACTTTGTTAGGGATTGTAGGTCTTCTGTTGCAAGATCAAATCCAGGATTCTCTTGACTGATTGAAATGGTTTGTCACTAAAGATCCTCAATTAGAGATAGAAGAAAGAAAAAGACTCTTGATATATGATTGGTGTTCTTTTCTTCTTCTTCTTAATAGAGCAATGAGATCCTACACAGAAGGATTATTAGAAAGTCTGAAAGCTTTTTCTCTAAAAACTTTTTCTGCCACTGTGTTGTTCTTCTTGAGAGCTGTAAGCACACAAAAATATTCTTTCTCGTGTCTCTATTTTCTTTGTGTGATTGATTCTCTGTTTTTTGCCGAGAGTATATTATAAAAACTATTCCACAATTCCAATTCAAATTCCTGCCATTAAAGCTAAGTAGAAAATCTGGGAATAGAAAACGTTAAGAATGTTAATTCAAATATTCTATTCCCCAACTATCCCGGGATATTTGTCAATTTCATTTACTGATGAAAACCATAATCAATGCTACCAAATAATGTCTATAAAATGAGCATTAATTACTAAGAAAAATCATGACTTATAATAGAAATAAATCGGAACAGATAAGGAAAGTATAAGTCAAAAACATCTTACAGTTTTCGTCGACCAGAGATCAGAGATCGTCGACCTCAAAAAACACATTCTTCGACCTTGGCTCTGCGAATAAACTTTTCAAAACTTTGGCTGAGTCTGAGTTGGAAGATCGTTGAGCTTAGAGCTGCACTGCACTGGAAGATCGTCGAACTTTGAAAAGACAACTTCTTTGTAAAGTTCGCAGACCACAAAAGTCTTATCAGTCACTTAGAGTACGTCGAATTGTGCTCTAAGAACGTTGAGCTCAAAAATAACTTCAACACATAACTTCTAGGGCTGTTATCTGATACTGTCTTTAGGCAGGTCCTTGATGTTGCATGTTGTAGGACTGACCAAAGACTAGAAAGATAAAATACTTGACCCAACTATACAACATAGGTCAGACCCTAAGAAGTGAACCTAGCCCAAATCACCAAGGGATTCCAACACTTTTTGTATTTACATGCATACTCACCAGTGGGTTCGTGTCAGGTTGTTGACGCCCACTTGTGGCTTACTTATGTTGCTGGGAATGAACTAAAACTGCTACTTTTGCCTATTTGAGGTTGTTCACTTGTTTCTGGGAAGGTTTTATGCTAGGCTGCATGTTAGGTATTTTTAAAACCATAACATATTACTACAGGTATCTCATGCACATCATGTTTACAAAACCAAAGCACTATTTTTCCTTAAGCGTAAATACTATCTTTTTATATATACTATACTAACCTTAGAGTCGTGCATACCATGAGTCGTCCCTCGGGGACCTAATTAAAGTATTTTCCACTGCGAATAAATATATTTTTAATTGGGGACTAGCTGATCCACTGTGCCGAGGGATACAACCGTCAAATTAAACTGATTTTCTCTCATAATAATTTATGATTTTTCTGTAAAGATGTAGAGTCTGGAGCTTTGCCTGAACGTGTGCAGTTATCCATTGCACGACGTGGCATCATGGCACGTATTTTCACTTGCTCTGGTACAATTTTATTGGTGAGAAAATGCGGGTCGTGACAATCGCACAAAACAACTAACAAAACAACATAAAGGGAATGGGGAGTACAAAGTGCTTACCCCTAGCAGAATAATGCGAAATTGCACACCACAAAGGGATAAAATATGCACTTCGAGTGAAAGTGTAAACGAGTGAAATATAAGCATTAAGGTACTAAAAGTGAAGTGCATATGCATGAAAACAAGGCAAGATGAGTCAAAAATCACTATAAATATTGGACTCATTAGAAAATTACGCAATCCAGCCTTCACATGACAGTTTTTGCCATCTAGGCATCATTTTACAAAGTGATGCTTGTGACTTACATGAAGTCACAATCATGACTTCATGCAGTCAATACAGTCAACAAGCCGACATTTTCATGCAATCGATATTTTCATGCAGTCAATTAGTCTAATTCATGCCCACGACCTAAGTAAAGTGACTCCTGCGACTTCATACAGTCGATGTATTCGACAAGGCGACATTTTCTTGCAATCAATATTTTCATACTCTCGATATTTTGAATTCAATAATTCTAAGTCACTCTCGCAACCTAAGTGAAGTCACACCCATTAAACATCATGAAGTCGATGTTATCGACATTCCTCCAATCGATGTAATCGACATTAGCCTTAAGCACCAAGCCGATGCAGTCGATATTCATCCAGTTGATGCAGTTGGCATTGGCCTTAAGCATATAAAAGATATAGTCGATATTTATCTAGTCGATGCAGTTCACATTTGCCTTAAGCATACAGTCGATGCAGGTTATATTCATCCAGTTGTTACAGTCAACATTATCCCTAAGCATCCAGCTGATGCAGTCAATGTAATTGACTTTGGCCTTAAGCATCCAGCCGATGTAGTCAATGTAGTCGACATTGACCTTATGCATCCAATCGATATAGTCGATATTCATCCAGTCGATGAAGTCGACATTGGCCTTAATTATTCAGTCGATGGAGTTGATATTTATGAAGTCGATATTCATCGAGTAGATATTTTACTTAGCACCAAGAACAAAATTCCCTAACTTTTTTCCATCAGTCATGTTGGCCATGACTCAACATTTACTACTACTACTGCCTAAGGATAACCCTCTTGTCAAGGACGACTCGTTGTGATACAAGTCACTTGAGGGGTCAAGCTTAAAATGGGAAGTTACATCTTACTCATCCTGATTATGTATATTTTCTTAAAAAAGCTTTATATGTGTTAAAGTAAGCACCAAGAGCTTGTTATAAAACTGTAACACCCCCATCCGTTACGTAGGATATAATAGAAGGTCTGGACGGGGCCCCACGATATATTCTATAGATAGTTAGTGGAGTTACGTATTGAGACTATAATCCATTTACGCATCCTAACTCAGAGTGCAGTCTAGCGGAAGTTAATTAAATTGTTTAGAACCCAACGAAATGAATGTCCACTAAACCAAAGCAGGAATGATAACATAAATACACAAATCTCTATGGACTTAAGGCCTTACAACTATTTCCTCAAATATAAGTGTTTTACATACATCGGCATGTTGGCCAGCCAGACATGAAACAGTAACGTACACTGCGCTTGGCCTTCGAGGGCTGGCACAACAAATATGGCTTCAGCCCGCAACTTCCCACTTGGCTTAGCTGCACTTGCATAAAAGCATTCCACCACAACGGTGGCAAACAAAGGACCGGTCAGCATTAGCTGACCAAATTATAACGACCCCGCCCCTCACCTAGGGAAGTGGTGATCCTTCCCTGCAGGAAGAATAACATGAACAATATTAGTAATATAACGTGCAATTTAAGCACCATTCACCACAAATTTTTTCACTGCCGGACCCACATCTCGTGTACTCAGGGCACATTATCGGTGTGCTGAGATTCAAGCTCCACCACCATTCTCAAGACGGTACCTTTGAGCATTACTAGTCTTTCCGACCCAAAGCCTAAGACTCTCCCTATGCTACGACAAATTCATGCTTAGGTTCAAGCAACTGACTCACTCTAAGCTATACGCCATAAGGTGGTTACAAGTCAGCCACAACCAAATTCTCAAACCGCCAGGCTCGCAAGCCACGACGCGTGTCAGCTTTCCCTTGCCCATATACACAATACATAATCGCGTTATGTTCAAAGGCTGGCTCATACGGACACCATATCGGAGCAATCTAAGATCACAGCTCAATCATACTAGCCCCTAAGTATCCATGAGATAGGCCTCGAAAGCATCGGTCACTCGGAGCTACCGCCAGCGGTAGCGCTACCGCCCCGTGGTAAGAGACAGACTGTTATTTCTTCCCAAAAATTTGTGTTTTCCTGGAGACCTACTCCAGTACTCTCACTACATCAACTTGTACACCCCACGTCTCTGAAAATTACACATTTACCGTGAAGTATTTATGACATACAAAACAATCATCACCAATCCAGACCAACCTGTCCGTATGGGCTTTACATAGAATGCTTAATCTGTACTTTGATTAGAGATTATAAATTTAATGGTAACGGGGATACAACTGATCGACCCATCGAGAGAACAGCTTCCACGTGCTCATGGAATGTCTACCGTCACATGACAAAACAAAGGACTTCATATGTCAAAGAAGGAAGATCGTTACCCTTGACGTTCGTTTTGGAGGCATGGGAGAGAATCTAGCTGGATGAAAATAACTATAATGGTCTTGACTCCGCATATATGAACTCGTCATGTGACTCAAAGCTCCGAAACTCCAACAGTGGATGGATCTCCTTTCTCTTCCCCTCCTTCACTCTCCTCTCTCTCTCTTTGTTCAGAACGATAATGCCAATAAAGAAAAATGAAGTTGAAACTTAACCTCCCCAACCTTAAACCGAGCTACTACCGCGCGGTAACTAGCTACCGCCACACGTTACCACAAGCGTTGGCTTGTTCTGCAAGCCTACCGCCCAAAATCACCAATCACGCGCCGACACATGGCCACACCATAACTGTTTCACTACTGCCACGTTGTATATCCTTACCGTCATGCGGTACGCAATGTGTCACATCAACATGTCGTTTACGAAGAACAGTCTATACCGCCACGCGTTATCACTACCTCCATGCGGTTGCTTTTAGAAGGTAACTCCAAATAAATTTGCCACACTATCGTTGGCATTAACATTACTGCCAGGAGGTATCTCAAAGAGAACTTTATTGATTAATTCGACCATGTTACTACCACTTTGTTGAAACCGAAAATCGGTCTCTTGTGGAGTTCACCCTTGGGGAAGTTGTGGTCTCGCACATACTTCGCTCCTGTAAGAAAAACAACAAGGAAGAGAGAGCAAAGGACTAAACCAAGGGACCGACGCGGAGGTCCCACCACACACCCAAAATATCACTGAGCGCTTCCCCTCCTTAGCCAAATGTTGGGCTAAGGTACATCAGAAAGCGTTATAAGACAAGGAGACAAGTAAGCGTGCCCTCTAAGGTACCCCTTGGGTCCTATTTATAGATTTATTAAAATGGTATGCAAATAACTAACCTCCGCCGGCCTAAAATTACTGTAAGCCCCTTTGGCTGGCCTGCCAACAGCCAAACTCTACTGTTCTCAATAGCTATGTGCATCCCACCCGGGTCTGCCATCAACAAGACTACGCTGTTTCAACTAGCTATGGGCAGGCCAACGGGGGCAAAATGGTAAAAACACCTCACAGACTGCTGGGCGAGGAGCCCCCACCAATCTCTACTCGAAAAGGACGATGAGTGCTCGACGAGGTTGGCACTTTCCGGTTATACTCGGCCTTTGGCGAGTACAGGCCCGACTGTCCCTATCCGCCTACTACTTGCTGAATATGGGGGTGGAGAAGCATCACTCAACGCCAAGTCCAGGAGGGCACTGAGGGTGTTGAGTGGAGAGGCATCACTCAACGCCAAGGCACGGGCTCAGCCTACCCTGACCGCATGTCACGAGTTCGCTAAAAGTTCAGATCTCGACGAACGAGGCTTGGCTAGTACAAGCTCGCCCCTCAAAAACATCCCAACCCGCCTGGGCAAGTAGGAGGTACTGTCGAGCTCATTAGGGCGAGTGTAAGCCGGCCGATGAGCAAACTCGCCTCACTCGACGCCAAGACAGAAGGTGTTGAGAGAGCTCGCCTCACTCAATACCAAGGCAGCAGGCATTGAGGGAGCTCGCCTCACTCGACGCCAAAACAGAATGCATTGTGTGAGCTCGCCTCACTCGACGCCATGGTAGAAGGCGTTGAGTGAGCTCACCTCACTCGATGCCACAGCAGAAGGCATTGAGTGAGCTCGCCTCACTCGACGCCACGGGAAAAGGCATTGAGTGAGCTCCCCTCACTCGACGCCACGGGCCTTGCTCTCCTGGGACTTGGGCTTGACTTGGCCAGTCTGGCTCATGCTGACCCCACTCACCGGATACTGGTTTGAACACAATCTCTGCTCTTTAAGAGGTTGGCACAAGCTCGGAAAGAAACATCCAACCCCATGGGATTCGGCGAGTGTGGCAGGAGCTAGGGAATCATTTGACTGGGTCCACTAGCGGCTATAAATATGCGCTTGTGTACCTGGATGACCTTTGTCACTCCCCTCCTCCCTGAACTTGCCGAATTGCATTTTCCTAAGGAGCTCCAAGATGGGCTTGCGAAGGCTCGCGAGATCTCCTCCGCCCGCATTTCCTGCTTAACCTCCATTCCCCTCATCCTCCCGCGGAGCGCCCCCGCCGAATCAAATTTGGCCAAGAGGGTGAAACCAGATGCAGAGGCGTCTGAATGCGCTTACCAAGATTTGAAGAAGGCCCTGGAGCCTGAGACAGGCTCCTCCACCTTGCGTGCCCCTGGGAAGGAGGGGAATTTAATTGACCTCTGCGCCGACCAGGACAGTCGGGATGGGGGCGGCGGGATCACTTCTTCACGGGCTGATATTCTTGCCGCTGACCTGCGGTTTGGGGCTTCGGAGGCTCATCACCGTGACCCGTCCCCATCCTTTGGGACCCTGAGGCTGAACTCACAAATATCGGACTCGTCGATCCTCGTCCCCTCTTCTCAGCTCACCGAGACTTTAAGGGACGGTGCCGGAATAATCCCAGTGTCAGGCTTCAACCTTATTTCACCCCAAATGCAGCCTTTGGGTCATGGTAAAGATCTGAAGATGCCTCCACACCGCTTTTCCCTCGATGAGCTGAGCTCTTCAGGTAAGTCGCTCTTTACTGGGCTCTCCGTTGTTCCTCCTGATGCGTTCTCCTTTCACATTATTCAACCATTCTTGCAGCCTTACAAAGTCAATCGGAGGCCGACGAATAACTGGAGCGAGCTCACTACTTGCCCCTCCCTTCCCCGAAGACATTGGAGTCCTTCTTGGACGCCGAGCTGGGGGGCCCTGAGCTGACAAAGCGAGGAATCGAGGTCCTCAAGAATATGGTGCGCGAGTTCTACCGGTTACGGGAAGACAATGATGTGTTGTAGTGGGAGTTTGCGTGGCTGGTATGCGAGGCGAGAGAGGGCCTGACGGGCGAGACGGCATCCCTTTCACCTTTGTTGGAAGAGCTAGACGAGAATCTTTTGGCAGCCCGGGGATGCTTGAGGCGGATCCGCGAGCTCCCCGACTCGCGCTGGCTTGCGGGGAAGCAGATGTGAGACCGGGGAAGGTCAAGAACGGCCCCCTGGCGGGCCTACCGGGACTCTCCTCTTGTCCCCTCAGCTCACGCGTGCGCCGAGATGGCTGCTTTGCTTGCATCCAATTTCCCTGGGCAATATACCTCTTTGGCCTATAATAACTTAGAAACGTTTTCTGACTTTTTTGCTTGTTTAATCGAATATAATATTCTTGATTGGCACGTGATGGGACAGGTCCTGGAAGTCGGCGAGCTGGATTAGGCGAGCTGGGCTAGGCGAGTTGGGCCAATCGGTCAGCTCGGCCCTTGACCCCTTTTTCTATAAATAGGCACCCTTACCTGCTCCGACTTACTTCTTTTATTGCTTCTGTACTTTCCTCCTCTGCTCGCCTCCTTCTTACCGACACTCGCTCTCTACATTTTTTGCAATCATGGGGAAGTCCAACCCTGACTCTGATGGTCGCTCCAAGTGCGCTCAACACTTTACTGACTACTGCTTCTTTGAGGGGAACACGATGGAGGAGGAGTTCGCCGCGTTCAGTGCCAAATTCAAGCCCCTGGCTTCGAGGCGCGCCGGCCTAGGGAGGGCGAGGCCATCCACACTTTCTACCCCAAGGAGCTCGCCTTACCTATCTCGCATTTCAGGATGGGGCTGCGCCTTTTGCTCTGGCCAGAAGTCCGCCAGATCCTCAAGTACTTTGGTGCGGTGCCCGCGCAGTTGAACCCGAACTCCAACGCCATGATGGTGGCGTTTGCGAGCTTCCTCTGCCGGGAGTGAATAGAGTTTGACCTGACCGTGTTCAGGAAACTCTTTACTTACAAGGCGACCCCTGACGACATCTCCTACTTCGAGGGCTCCTTTATCAAGGTTCGCGAGATCGCGAACAAACATCACAACTGGATGCCCAAGATTGTCTTCATCAAGGGCGATCTTGGCAACGTACCCTACTCGCCGCAGCAAAAAGGCGATGAGGTATACCAACCCCCCACTTTGTCCGACAATGACGCCGAGCTCCACAATTTTTTCCCCCACAAAGACTTTGAGGTTTCCTGCCTCCAAAAGGGCCTCGACTCGCTCCTCCCCGTCCTTTCCAGCGAAGGTATATCTTTCAACTTTCCTCCTTGCCAGATCTCGCCAAATCCATTGGAATTTTTCTAAGTTATTTCTGCAGGAGAGCGGTTGATTCCCGAGAACCTGCCTTTAGCGGATCCGGGTCTACTCGCTGACCCATTCGCCCGTGTGAAGGCTGCCACAACCGCCTGCCGAGATGAGTCGTCGTCGTCTAAGCTTTATGGCAGGAAGCGGGCTTATCCCACGAGGTCCAGATCGCCTCGCCGCCATCCACTACAGAAGAATCTTAATGTGGCGGTGGTTTCTTGGGCAAAGTAACAACAACCACATCCCAAGTACATGAGCTTGCCCGATACCACCCCAGACAGATCGTCGGGGAGCCCGCTGAAGGAGACAACGGGAAAAGAGTAGGAGGGAGGCAAGCCTTCTGCTCCTGCAATCAAGAAGCCCACGGCCCGCAAGATGGGTCCGCCGAAGAGTCACCCCCTCTTCGTCCTTGGGGGTAAGTGGAAGGACTCGAACAGTGAGCCTGTGGTTCAGTGGGACAAGTCCGCCCACCGGATCTCCGTCTCCACCCTCCAATCCTCCTGGGCCGACCGCGAGCCCTCCTCAGGTCAAGCCTACGCGCTCGGCTTTGGCCTCTTTGGGCGTGAGAACGATGCGGCCTACAAGCGCATGACCCTACGCCAACTCGGCCATAAGGGCCTGTAGGCCCACATGCGGGCACTAGAGCTCAACCACATTGTTGTTCATCGCGGCTTCAACCTCAGCCACCTCCTGCAGAAGGCGGAGCATGAGCGTGACTTGGCCCAAGATAGGGTCATTGTCCTAGAGCGGAGGCTCGAATTTGTCGAGGATCTGCTTGCCAAGGGCGCCGGCGGGCTGGTGAGAACCGATCATCCCTTCCCCCCCTTTTCTTTTACTTAGGATTTTTTAGCTTCATGTTTACCTATCCATTCATACCTCAGGAAGCCGAGGCTGCCCGGGAACTGCGGACTCGTGCCGCTGGGTTATAGGAAGAGAAATGCCAGCTCTGTGCTCGCTCCGACACGCTGGAAACTCGCGCCGCCGAGCTGGAAGCCCGCACCAATGAGCTGGAAGGGAAGAATGCAAAGCTATACGAAGAGAACAAGGGACTTCGCAGCGAGATCGCTCGTCAGGTTGAAGCTTTTCTACCTCCTGTCGGTAGCTAGCCTCCTTTCCCATACAAGAGCACCAGGATCTTCGGCGAGGCAGAGGTTGCTAAGAGCTTGCAGGTCAACTCGATCGCATCCGCCAAATGTACCCTGCAGATTATGAAGGATATGCAGGTGCTTATGGGGAATGCGAGGAGGCCACCGTCCGAGATCTGATGTCGAGTCTGTTCCCGCCCATGCCGCCGAGTGAGAAGGAGGATAGTCTCGACTATTTCTTCGGCAAGGATTTCAAGGACCACCCTTCCGGCGGAGCAAACGTAGACCTCCAATCAAGGGGAGGAGGCGAGAGCTGACCCCCCTCCCCCTTTTGTTTTTCTTTCTTGCAATTCTTCCTCCCCTTTTATAACCTCGCCGAGGCGAGCTCCCCTTTTGTAATCACTTTTTTTGTAATCCTTTTATACTAAATAAAAAGTGAATTTTTCTATCTTTTTTGCTTTTGAACTTTCCTTCTGCGATGCACTCGGCCGTGAGCCCTCCCCTTCTTTAGATCACGCTAGGACATAATTCGCCTCCAGAGCGCGTGCCTAGGATCCTTACGCATGAGCGCATTCTGAGATTTCTCCCCCCCCCTCTTCAGGTTAGCTAGGGATGGACCACCTGCCGAGCTGGGCACGCAACCATCCAGATCACATGCGAGTTCTCCCTTCTATTGATAATGTTGAGTCAAAACTATCCAAATATTTCATAAGTAAATCTGAAGGGGGGGGGGGTGGAGTGCCTTGCTGGGGCTCGCCTTCCTCAATGGGGAGACCGATCGGGGCTTACATTTTCTCTATCGTACTGGGCCTGCAAGTTCGAGCTCGCCTATAGGGACCTTCTACCATTACAACTTTAAGTAAGTGGTCTTCCTCAATAACTCCCGGAGAGGGAGAGACTCCCTTGAGTAACACCCATCCCTGCTAGCTATGTGATAGCCTAACAACGGGGTCTGATCATTGTCCGGGGAAGACACTTTCGAGTGACATCCAGCCCGGTCAGCTAGGAGAGAGCCTGACAGCGGGATCTGCTCTGGGTCTTGGGCAGCCTCCCTCGAGTGACATCAAGCCTTGTCAGATATGTGAGAGCCTGGCAGCGGGATCTGCTCAGGGTCTGGAGCAGACTTCTCTCAAGTGATATCTAGCTCTGCCAGCTAGGAGAGAGCTTGACAGCGGGTTCTGCTCGGGGTCCGGGGCAGATTCCCTAGAGTGATATCCAGCCCTGCCAGCTAGGTCATAGCCTGGCAGCGGGATCTGCTCGGGGTCTGGGGCAGACTCCTCTGAGTGACATCCAGCCCTGTCAGCTAGGAGAGAGCCTGACAATGGGATCTTCTCGGGGTCTGGGGCAGACTCCAAGTGACATCCAGCCCTATCAACAAAGAGAGCTTGACCGTGGGATTTGCTCGGGGTTTGGGGCAGAATCCCTCGAGTGATATCCAGCCCTGCCAGTTAGGTGAGAGCCTGGAAACAGGATCTGCTCGGGGTCTGGGGAAGACTCCCTCGAGTGACATCCAGCCCTGCCAGCTAGGTGAGAGCCAGGCAGCGGGATCTGCTCGGGGTTTGGGGAAGACTCCTTCGAGTGACATCCAGCCCTGTCAGCTAGGAGAGAGCCTGACAGCGGGATCTTCTCGGGGTCTGGGGAAGACTCCCTCTAGTGACATCCAGCCCTGTCAGCTAGGTGAGAGTTTTGCAGCGGGATCTGCTCGGGGTCTGGGGCAGACTCCCTCGAGTGACATCAATCCCTGCCAGCTAGGTGAGAGCCTGGCAGCGGGATATGCTCGGGGTCTGGGACAGACTCCTCCATTAACATAGTTCCCTATCAGCTAGGAGAGAGCCTGACAGCGAGATCTGCTCGGAGTCTGGGGCAGACTCCCTCGAGTGACATCCAGCCTTGTCAGCTAGGTGAGAGCCTGACAGCGAAATCTGCTCGGGGTCTTGGGCCGACACCTCTGAGTGACATCCATCCCTATCAGATAGGAGAGAGCCTGACAGCGGGATCTGCTCGGGGTCTTTGGCAGACTCCCTCGAGTGACATCTATCCCTGCCAGCTAGGTGAGAGCCTTACAGCGAGATCTGCTCAGGGTATGAGGCAGACTCCTCCGGGTGACATCAAGCCCTATCAGAGAGTCTGATAGCGGGATCTACTTAGGGTCTGGGGAAGAATTCGAGGGACATCCAGCCCTGTCAGCTCGGAAAGCTTGACAGCGAGATCTGCTCGGGGTCTGGGGCAGACTCCCTCGAGTGATATCCAGTCCTGCTAGCTAGGAGATAGCCTGGCAGCAGGATCTGCTCGGGGTCTGTGGAAGACTCCCTCGAGTGACATCCAACCCTGCTAGCTAGGAGAAAGCCTAGCAGCGGGATCTGCTCGGGGTTTGGGGCAGACTCCTCCGAGTGACATCCATCCCTGTCAGCTAGGAGAGAGTGAAAGTAGGGGTTAGATCTGATATACTCTAGAGGGGGGGGGGTGAATAGAGTATGTAGGTATAATTTAAATCTTTTTCTGAACTATAAGAATTAATCCTAACCTTGGATACTATATCATAGAAACTAAATAGAAATAAGTGTAAACACAGAAAGACCTAAATATCACAGCAACACCAAGAACAAAAAGAAAAAGCGGCAACCAGACGACACAAGAATTTATAGTGGTTCCCCAACCTGGGTACGTCCACTCTTCTACTACCGTGTTAGGAATCCACTCAGAGTTTTGATCAGGTGCCTGACACCAATGAGCTTTTGATCAGGTGCTCAACAACCAAACCTCAAGTATTTTGATCAGGAGAATTTCAACCAGGAATCACTTTTGAAGGGAGATGACAACCCTTTTTACAGTGGGGGGTGATATAATGATTGTGTATTCTCTTTCTCAATTCAAACAACTGAGAAGACTTGTGGATTTGATGGTAGCAAAAGCTCCCCGTGAGATGTTGCTTGTTCATGATGATGGAAGCTTTGCTGCAGGGTGATAAGCCTTAAAGCTTTCAATTTTTACAAGAAGAACTTTAGGAATTATTTTGACAGATGCAGTATTGTTGTCCTTCAGAGAGTTCCTGAGAAGAAGACACTTGATTTGGATGGTTGTTCTTCTTCTTCAGAATTGTTCTTCTTCTTATCTAGCTGTTGTTGATTCTTGACTGATCGATCTTCAATCTCAAGAACTCTGTATTTCTTTTAATTATTGTCTGTATTGTATCTCCTGTATGTTTTTAGAAGGGAAAATCCATATCTTTTATATATTTCCCGTGAGGAAGTCCATCTGAATTTTGAAATCCTTCTATAATTAATGTTGATGGCCTTGAAATATTTTTTGCATTGATTTGTTTCCACAACCGTCCCTTGTAAAAACGACAGGCAACAATTCTGTTGAAGACCATAATTAATGATCTTGTCTAACGATAATATTCAGAGAATATTAGAGCACTAATTACTCAGGAATTATTGTCACGTAATAAGGAAAAAAGAGGAAAACAACCAAGACATGATTCGTCGACCTGAATCCACAGTTTGTCGAGCTGAGAATGGTTGTTCGTCGAACTGAGATCCAAGATCGTCGACCTCAGAATGTTGCTTGATAACTTTCTTCTTCTGTGCATAGAGTTCGTCGAGCTTAATCTAAGATCGTCTAGCTGAGCCCTGAGAAAAGAGTTAGTCCAGTTGGGTTACAAGATCGTCGAGTTGAGTCTGCAGTATGGACTTAGAATATTTTTTGATGTTGAGTGTTGAATCACCTTATCCAGAATTAGTCGACCAGAGAACAGAGTTCTTCTTGCTGATGTTCTTAGTTCATCGACTAAGGCATGACTTAGAGGAGTTATTACTTTGTCTAGAGTTCGTCGTGCTGTGCTCAGAGAATTGTTCCTGAGTTCGTCTAGCTGAGCTCGACTTTCATCGACCGGAGATCGATGAATGTAGAAATCCTTTTTTTAAGTCTTGAATTCTCTAAGTCTTGAGTCTCTGGCAGTGTTGGAGGCTGGTCCTTTGTACTGTTGAATAAAAGGACTTGACCTAGACTCTAGGACACAACCATGACCCTAGTCTATACATGTTGGGTCATATCCTAACTTAGTGAACCTAGCCCAAATCCAACTAGGGATCCAACAATCTTCCCCTATTTGGGTGAGGTCACTTATAACAGACTCAATACAAGAAAATATACAAAGCAAGAACACAATATATATCTGACAGAAAATTTAATAGTGAATGCAATAGATATATTTACATAGTCAGCTTTGTAACAAGAAAACACAGTTTATAGAAAAAAAAACCAAATAGCAGTTCAGGTTCTAGATTTTTTGTTTCTTCTCCTTTGGCTGAGCTTCTTTCCTCTTATCCCCAGGCTAAGTAAAAATGATTTTCCTATCAGGATTAGCAGCTTCATTCTTTGATATGTATATGTCTGCTGCTCCAATCACTATCAGGGTGGAGGTTCTGGGAACTACAGCCTCTGTGTGTCTAGCCATATAATCTGCAGAATTAAATACCTTCTTGCTCACCTGAAGTCTTTCAAGTTCTTTCTCTCTATATGAGTACATGGTAGTGAACTTGGTTGGATCTTCTCCTTCTTCTCTGGCCTTCATTATCTGTGATAGACCAATCAATTCTTGAAGCCTAGCCATCCTAAAATTAGGATCAACATCCTAACTGACAGATGATTGATCATCTTGGGAGGGTAGCAGAGTAGCAGGCCTGAATTGAGTAGAGTGTGCTTGAAAGTTTGTTGCTTTATGGCTTTCATCACTCTGAATGTATAGTGACTTTGGAGGTGAAGTTTCATTATATTTTCCTTTAGGTTTGTGTGATACTGAAAGCCTTCTTTGTTCAGCTTGTTGTTGGGGAGAAGAGAACTCTGGCTTCTGATAGACTACTTCTTTTATCTGTTACGTACAACCCATACTTCTTTGTTGGCTTCTTCCATGAGATTGATGTCTCGATGGCCTTTCCTACCTCTGATAAGTTCTGGTGAATGTAGTCTTGGAAGGTGCATCTGACCTTTGAGAAGTTGTTCCTGAAGCACCAGTAGTAGGAGGAGGAGGAGGAGGATGAGGATCCTTTCTATATTTATGAGCTGGGGGAGGAGAGTATCTACTGCTTTTCTTTCTGGCCTTTTGTTAATTCTTTGAAAGCCACATCCAGGCTAGCATCCCTTTGTATGGGGTTATCTTTTGTAAAATATAGTAGGTAGTGTCATTTGTATTTCCTGGCTTAGGAGCAGAAGGAGGATGAGCCTTCCTTTTGTAAGAGATTTTCTTCCTCTTTTGATCCTTATCAGAATCATCGTCATCATCATCATCAGAAGGTTGAGGATTGTCATACATATCATCAATTTCTTTTAGTGTGTCCTCAGAAATTGTTTTCTTTTCTATTTGAGATGGAACTGGAAAGGGGACTGGAGAACTGTATACATCTGTACTTTGATCAGATAACTTATTTTCTTCCTCTATGTCAGCCAAGATCAAAGCATCTAGATCTGGCACAGGAGAATCATCCATTATGAATACTGGAGCCATGGGAGAAGATACAATGGGAGAAAAAATCTGTGGGGATGATGGAGTTGCAGGGATAGCAAAACAAGCCTTGAGTTATTTGACAACTTCAGGGCTTATTGGAGAAGAATAGAAGGGAATAGCCAATGATGGCTTAGTACACTCTCTGGAGGGAGACTTAGATAAGCTGTATCAAATGATCTTAACAGACTCATCAAGTCTACTGTAGGATTAATGAAAATAACACCAACAATATTTATTTCTAGTATAACTGACTCATCTATTTCCATGTCAGTTTCAATAAAATTAATCAAATCAAATAAATCAGTATCATCTGCTTCAGCTTCTGCTTCTGTATCCATTACTACTGTATCTGCTGTATCTGAGACTTCTTCAAGAAGTATCTCCCCCTGCGTAGTTTCAGTAGATACTGAAGCCAGGCCCCCAAATGAAGAGGGAGTAGTTGTGAGGGCAGAGATCTGGGCAGCAAGAGAGGATATGGAGACAGCTAGAGGAGAAATGGCCTCTGCTATTAGAGATTTGAGTAGGGGTATGAGGAGAGTAATGAGTGGGGTGAAAAGAGATGGATCCAGGTTTAGAGAAGTGGATTGTGGGGCAGTAGTTGGTTGAGTGGAAATTGTAGTTGCTTGGGGGGTGATAGGTGGAGATGGAATGGGAGTGTCTAGAGTCATATTGAGGAGAGGGAGTGTGCAGTGGAGAGGATAATAGGTTGAAGGAGGGGAGTAAGGAGAGGGTGGTGTGGGGAATATTAGCAAGATGAGATGGAAGAGGAGATTGAGGTGGTGTTGGCATTGGTGTATCTTGTTGGGGGGAAGGTGTAGAGGAGGAAATATGTGTCAGAGATTGAGGAATTGGGGATGATGAAGGTAGGGGAGTAGAAACTATAACATGAGTTGAAGCTGTGGTGTGTTGAGTTGCTGGCAGAGATGAAGGTTGGAGAGTTGGAGATTGAGGAGTTGCTGGAGTAATGTTGGATGGAATAATGTTGGATGGGATCTCTTCAGAAGGGTTAGAAGTGGCTGGAACAACCCTTGTACTTTTAGAAGCTTGGGTGGCAGAGGATGAAGCCTTAGAGGGCTTTGTGATTGTCCTCTCCCACCTGCCAAACAAGGCACATGTGAGACTTTTGTTAGCATTGATGAATGTGTTCTGGGAGACCAGTGATTCAGCTGCCTTTTCTGTAAAGAAGATCCCTAGGATCCTTCCAAAGTTTACTTTCTTTTTACTGTTCCTTTTCTTGATAAGATCAAAGATGATATGTGCGTAGTTCACCTGCCTCTTGTTTACCACTACACACATAGCCAGAAATTCATGCCTGGTTATATAATTGTGTGCAGTGTGCTTGCTCAGCAAGACTTTCCCAACAATATCTGCGAGAAACTTGAACTCGGCAGATAGGTATTTCTTCAGTAGTTTATTTGGGTAATCTCCTGAGTAACCCATCAGACTCAACATCATATCATATTCCTCATTATCAATTTCTAATTCTTCTTCTCCATTATCTAATCCAAAGATTTAAGTTAGTACAGCGGGAGTGAGAGAGATGGCAGTACCCACTATTGATCCGGTCATTGTGTTGTCCTAGGTTGTAGATGCAGTATAGACCCATTCTCTTATTTCTGTGCTGGGTAATTTGATTCTGATGGTCAGCAGATTTTTCAATTGCTGGTCTTCCAACAGTTGTAGAATGTGGAGGAACATTGGATCGGAGTGTTGAAAGGAGTCGAAATCCACGTCGAATCCGGTATCAAACCTCCTTACCGCAAGAGCGCCTGCTGGAATCACCATGAGTGCACCTGCAAGAGAGAAAACGAAGATCAAGTGCAGAGGAAACTGAAAGCGTGGGATGGAGGTCGAAGAAAACCTAAATATAAGGATTTCTGGAATATGAAACGATAGACTCCGGTCCACGAAAAATAAAAATATCTTCATTCTGAGGTCGACAAAATAATTTAGAGTTAAGCAGTTCGTCAATCTCAGTCTGAAGGGTTGAAGACATTTCGTTGACCTCTGGTCGACAAAAGTTTTCTGAAGTAAGTTCGTCAATCGCAGGTCGACGAAGATCACTTAGCACAGAGAGTTCGTCGATCTCATGTCGATGAAAATCTCAAGAACCTTTCGAAGTTCGCCGACCTCCGATCGACGAAATTTGAAGAGTTCTTCGAGTGCAGACAGAAACTAAACTAGGTCTTCTCCATTGATCATTCCACGCTGATTTATAAAGAACAAGATATTTCGTTCATCCAAGAGTTTTGTGAAAATATCAGCTCTTTGTAAATCAGTGTAGATATGGACAAGTTTGATTTTGTTTTTGTCTACACATTCTTTAATGAAATAATACCTAATGTCTATATGCTTAGTCCTACTGTGATGGACTGGGTTTTGTTCTATGGCTATAGCACTTGTGTTATCATATAGTAGAGTTGAATTATTTAAGTTGAACCCATAATCTATGAGTTGGTTCTGAATCCACAGCATCTGGGAATAACAATTGCCAGCTGCAATGTATTTTGCTTCAGCAGTTGATGTGGACATAGATGATTGTTTCTTACAGAACCAGGACACTAATCTCATACCAAGGAACTTGCAAGTTCCTAAGGTACTCTTTCTGTCCACTCTGCATCCAGCAAAGTCAGCATATGAGTATTCATTTAACTCAAACTCTCACTCAGTGGGATACCAGAGACCTAGACTAGGGCAACCTTTTATATATCTCAAAATTCTTTTTAGAAAAACTAGATGAGATTCTTTAGGGTTCACCTGGAACCTAGCGTAAAGGCATGTGGCAAACATGATATTAGGTCTGCTTACTGTAAGGTATAGTAGGGACCCAACAATGCCCCTATATAGTTTCTGATCCACAGGTTTCCCTCTTGCATCAGAGTCTATTACAACATTTGTAGCCATGGGTGTTTTCTTTGCTGAGGCATCAGCTATCCTAAACTTCTTGATAAGCTCTTTAGCATATTTAGCTTGGGAAATAAAGATGCCATCAGGAAGGTGCTTCACTTGGAGACCAAGGAAGTAGGAGAGCTCACTCATGCTACTCATCTCAAATTTAGAATGCATTGGATTAGATAATCTTTTGCATAATTTGGGATCAGTAGACCAAAAAATTATGTCATCTACATAAATTTGTACTAACAAAATTTTATCATGATGCATTTTAGTGAATAAAGTCCTATCTACTATGCCTCTTGAAAAAACATGCTCTAAGAGAAAGCTGGCTAAGGTCTCATACCAAGCTCTTGGAGCTTGCTTTAAACCATAAATAACTTTATGTAATTTAAATACATGAGAGGGATGAGTTGGAGAAACAAAACCTGGAGGTTGTTCAACATAAACTTCTTCTTTAAGTTCCCAATTTAAGAAAGCACTCTTCACATCCATTTGATAAACTTTGAACTTTTTGAGTACATAATAAGACAGAAATATCCTTATAGCTTCTAGCCTGGCAACTAGAGCAAAGGTTTGATCATAGTCAATTCCTTCCTCCTGCCTATATCCTTGAGCAACAAGCCTAGCCTTGTTCCTCACAATCATATCTTTGACATCAAGCTTATTTCTGAATACCCATTTGGTTCCAATGACTAGGTAGTATTTTGGTCTTGGAACCAAAACCCAAACTCTGCATCTCTCAAACTAATTGAGCTCTTCTAGCATTGCATTGATCCAGTGGGGATCTTGCTCTGCATCAGTTATGGATTGAGGCTCAATTTGAGAGAGGAAAAAGGCATGCATGAAGTCTTGGTTGAGTTGATGCCTTGTCTGTACACCTGCTGTTATGTCTCCAATCACTTGGGATCTGGGGTGATCCCTTAGTGTGACAAGATCAGTAGTTGGAGTTGGTTCAGCCACAATATTTTGAAGGAATTCCTCTTGTGGAATAGCCTCTGTCATTGTTGGAGGTTCAGCTATTTCAACAGTTTCTTCGTCACTTTCTTAACTTACTTGTTGAGAAGGTTGAGATATAACTTTGGGGGTAAAGTGTAAGCCATCCAATTCCTCACACAAGTTGTGTACCTGCAAGGAGTCTTTGGTAGAAATCTCTTTCTCCTTATAAAACATGTTAGCCTCATCAAATGTAACATGCATAGATTCCTCTATTTTCAATGTGGATTTATTAAATTCCCTATAAGCTTTGCTGACTTGGGAATATCCTAGAAAAATTCCCACTGCAGCCTTTGCTTCAAACTTTCTAATGTGCTTTTTGTCATTATTATGAATATAACCTACACAACCAAAAACTTTAAAATAGTTGATTATTGGTTTCTTCCCTTTGAGTAATTCATAGGGAGTCTTATGCATTAGTTTGTGTATCAAACTTCTTTTTAGGATATAGTTTGTTATGCTCACTGCCTCTGCCCAATAGGATAGGGGCATGTAAGCATCTGCAAGTAATGTGCCTGCAGCTTCAATGAGTGTTCTATTTTTCTTTTCAGCTACCCCATTTTGTGGAAGAGTTCTAAGAGCTGAGATACAGTACCTGATACCTTCCTTCTCACAGAACTCATGCATAAGAAGAGACTCAAACTCTGTACCATAATCACTTTTGATCAATGCAACATGAGTAGAGTACTCAATTTATATGGTCCTGAGAAAATCTGTAAGAACCTTGAAGGTATCTGACTTAGATCTCAGAAAGAATACTCAAGTGAACCTGGAAAAGTCATCTACAACCACTAAGGTATAAGATTTCCCTCCTAGGCTTTGTACAGCCACAGGGCCAAAAAGGTCCATATGTAGCATGTACAATATCCTAGGTGAATCACTCTTATTAATGGATTTGAAGCTAGATTTAGTTTGCTTGCCTAGTTGACAGCCCTACAAAGGCCTTCCTTCTTGTAGGGGCCAGAAGGTAAACCTCTAACAAGGTTATCCTTAGATAGCCTAACAATGTTTTTAAGATTTACATGTCCTAATCTTTTATGCTATAAGTCATTTTGACTACTAACTATATTGAGCAGGCATATGTCTGAAGTAACAGAATGACAATTTACTACGTATATGTTTCCTTATCTACTTCCAATTAAAATAGGTTGGTTTCCTTTTGAAGTAATAATACAGGAACTAGAGTTGAATGATACCTTATAACCTTCATCACATAGTTGGCTTATAAAGATGAGGTTATGCTTCAGTCCACTTACATATGCAACTCTTTTGAAAGTTACTACTCCAATTCTGACCTTGCCATAGCCTTCTGTTTGGCCACAATTGGAGCCACCAAAGATGACCTTTGGTCCTAGCTTTTACTTGTAATCAATCAGATTGTCCTTGCTTCCTGTCATATGCTTGGAGCAACCACTATCAAGATACCAATGTTGATTGTATGCTGGACAGGTCTTCATCTACAAACAAGAAAGTTAGTTGTTCTTGACCAAGGTAACATTGGGTCCTTGTTGATTTTCATAACTATAACTAGAGATGTAAGAGCATTCAGGCTGATCTTTATATCCTTTAGGATGGTATCACCTAGGTAGAATAATCCATTAAGTGAAGGGGTTAAAGTTGTTAAGAGAATTTAAGTTTATGTTATTAAGATCTGGGTTTGACGATCTCTGGTTGGATCGTCGACCTGAGCTCAATGAAGTTGGATGAGATAGTCGATCCTTGCTCGAAGAATGAAAATATACATTCTTTGGGCACCAAAATCGTCGATCTCTGGTCGACGAACAATACTGGTATCATCAATCATATATCGAAGAATGATTGTTACTAATGTTTGCATTCAAAGATCGTCGTTCTGAGCTCGACATTTTGTTCATATATCGTCGATCTGAGTTCAACGATAACTGCTGAACATTGTTATTTTTGTTATTCTTTTGGATATTGAGTTTATTCTTGGTTTCAATTTGTTTAAGAATCTTGTTAACTTTATTTACCTGTTCAGTATTCTTCTTTCCCTTGTCAGATATAAAGTTGACTGGTCTGGAAAGATTATTTTTCTTAATTAAGGGTGGATCACTAGAGGAGGAACCTAGTCCTAGTTTGCTATTATTGGTCGTAGCATTTACAGTACTAGTGATATCTATTATTTGTAGACTTCTTCCATTCAGTGATTCTTCTAATAGTTTTGCCTTACTTAGTTCAGTTTTCAGAAAAGATATTTGTTTATTAGCAGATATTAGTTCATTGGTTAATTTTGCATTTTCTGCAGTGATGCTGTCTATGGTGTTTAACTTTTCTCTGAGAAGTTTGATTTCCTTCTCAGAGCTTATCAAGTCTAAGCATAAGTTTTTGAATTCAAATTTAAATTCATCTGACTCAAAATCATAAGAAGCTATTAGCTGATCTTCTGCTATTAGAGATTCTTCATTATCTGATTCATCTGTGTCAGATCTGCTACTGCCTGCCTCAATAGCCATGAGGCAGACTTCCTTTGCTTTCTACTCTTTTTCATCCTCACTGGAGCTGGAGGATATAGATTCTTCTTCAGTATCACTCCATGTCTCAGCTACAAAGCCCTTGTCTTTCCTCTTATGCTTGCTTGAGGAAAGCTTGTTATTGTGACTCTTCCTTGAGTCCTTCTCCTTTCTTCTGTCCTTCTTCTGAGCTTCTGGACACTTAGAAATGAAGTACCCAGGTTTCCTGCAGCCAAAACACACTACTTCTTTAGAGGGTGTTTTGTCATACCTTGGCTTATCTTAATATTTAGAAGGTTTCCTTCTGAAACCCTTTCTAGCCATCTTGAAGAATCTCTTGGCAAAGAGACTCATCAACTCTTCATTTACTGGAATGACTTCAGATTCTTCTGTAGCATTGAAAGCTATGCTATGCTCCTTCCTAGTTGGTGTAGGAGTCTTCACTTCAGTTGCTGCTTCCCTTGCTTTGATCAGCTGCTCATAGGACTTTAATTTTCCTAGAAGAGGTTCTGTTGAAATACTTGTCTTGCTTCTGGCTTCTCTGATGGGCCAGATTCTTGAGTCCCATGTGCTGGGAAAGTACATTAGGTTCTTGTCATTCACTTCAGTTAAAGTGAATTCTTTGTTTAGAGTCCTTAGCTCACTGATGATGGAGCTACGTTTGTTGTACATTACTTCTACTGTCTCTGCTTCATCCTTCTTGAAGTTATCATACTAAGTGATGAGATTTGACCTTCTGTCTTTCCTCTCATCTACTGATCCAGCCACCATTTGGTTCAAGGAATCCCAAATCTCCTTGGCTGATTAACACTCAGCAACCTTTTGAAATATTTCATCAGACATAGTTTGAGCCAGTATATTCATGGCTTTGGAATCAGCTATTTTAGCCTTCTTCTGTGCATCTGTCCATCCAGGGGGTGGAACTGCACTCAGGTCAGTTGATGTAGTTAAGGTTGAAGCCACTGGAGCTGGTGGTCCTGTTCAGATATAATTAAATATATCTTCATCAATAGTGTTCATATAAAGCCTAATTCTTGCCTTCCAGATTGTGAACTTGGACAAGTTACACACTGGAGGTCTTGTGCTTAAATATACTTTGTTCTATGCCATGTTGTATATATAAATCTAGTAATGATAAAAAAGAATAGAGCTAACTTAGGATCTTTGGTTCAAGAGTTAGCTTGTACAACCAAAAGAACCACCTCTGATACCAATTGAATGTTGGGGTTAGATCTGATATACTCTAGAGGGGGGGGGTGAATAGATTATGTAGGTATAATTTAAATCTTTTTCACAGCTATAAGAAGTACTCATAACCTTGGATACTATATCATAGAAAATAAAGAGAAATAAGTGTAAACACAGAAAGACCTAAATATCACAGCCACATCAAGAACAAAAAGATAAAGGGGCAACCAAACGACACAAGAATTTATAGTGGTTCCCCAACCTGGGTACACCCACTCTTCTTCCACCCTGGTAGGAATCCACTCAGAGTTTTGATCAGGTGCTTGACACCAATGAGCTTTTGATCAGGTGCTCAACAACCAAACCTCAAGTCTTTTAATCAGGAGACTTGCAACCAGAAATCACTTTTGAAGGGAGATGACAACCCTTTTTAAAGTCAGGGGTGAGAGAATGATTGAGTCTTCTCTTTCTCAATTCAAACAACTGAGAAGACTTGAGGATTTAATGGTAGCAAAAGCTCCCCCTGAGATGTTTCTTGTTCAGGATGATGGAAGCTTTGCTGCAGGGTGATAGGCCTTCATGCTTTCAATTTTGACAAGAAGAACTTCAGGAACTATTTTGACAGATGCAGTATTGTTGTCCTTCTGAGAGTTCCTGAGAAGAAGAGACTTGATTTGGATGGTTCTTCTTCTGTAGAATTGTTCTTCTTCTTGTCTAGCAGTTATTGATTCTTGACTGATCGATCTTCAATCTCAAGATATCTGTATGTCTATTGATTATTGTCTATATTATATCTCTTGTATGTTTTTAGAAGGGAAAATCTATATCTTTTATATATTTCCAATGAGGAAGTCCATCTGAATTTTGAAATCCTTCTGCAAATAATGCTGATGGCCTTGGAATATTTTTTGCATTGATTTGTTTCCCCAACTATCCCTTATAAAAATGGCAGACAACCATTCTGATGAATACCATAATTAATGCTCTTGTCTAACGGTAATATTCAGAGAATATTAGAGCACTAATTACTCAGGAATTATTGCCACGTAATACGGACAAAAGAGGTAAACAGCCAAGACTGGATTCGTCGACCTGAGTCCACAGTTCGTCGAGCTGAGAAAGGATGTTCGTCGAGCTGAGATCCGAGATCGTCGACCTCTGAAAGTTGCTTGATAACTTTCTTCTTCTGTGCATCAAGTTTGTCGAGCTGAATCTAAGATCGTCGAGCTGAGCCCTGAGAACAGAGTTTGTCCAGTTGGGGTCCAAGATCTTCGAGCTAAGTTTGTAGTCTTGACTTAGAATATGTTCTGATGTTTAGTGTTGAATCACCTTATCAAGAATTAGTCGACAAGAGAACAGAGTTCTTCTTGCTGAGGTTCTTAGTTCGTCGACTGAGGAATAACTTAGAGGAGTTATTACTTTGTCCAGGGTTCCTCATGCTGAGCTTAGAGAATTATTTCTGAGTTTGTCTAGCTGAGCTTGACTGTCGTCGACCGGAGATCGACGAACGTAGAACTCTTTTTTGTTAAGTCTTAAATTCTCTAAGTCTTGAGTCTCTGGCAGTGTTGGAGGTTGGTCCTTTGTACTGTTGACTCAAAGGACTTGACCTAGACTCTAGGACACAACCATGACCCTGGTATATACATGTTGGGTCATATCCTAACTTAGTAAACCTAGCCCAAATCCTACTAGGGATCCAACAGAGAGCCTAATATCGTGATCTGCTCGGGGTCTGGGGCAGACTCCTCCGAGTGAAATCCAGCCTTGTAAGCTAGGTGAGAGCCTGACAGCAAGATCTGCTCAGGGTTTTGGGCAGACTCACTCTTCCATTTGCACAAGACATGTCATGAGCATAAGTATCTAGAGAAATTTTATTTCACAAAATAAAACTTATGCGACTCAAGGGTAAAAGTGCTTTTGGTCATCACCACTCCAGGTGAGACCGAGGGTTTCGCCTTCCACATTCAGGAGGTGATACCCTCCTGACTTCAAGACCTCCTACACTATGTATGGCCTTCCCAATTGGGTTTGAGTTTCCCCACTTTGGCTGACCTCCCTGCGGCATCCACCTTTCTTAAGACCAAGTCCCCCTCCGCGAATTTTTTGACTCTGACGTGCTTGTCAAAGTACTTGACCACTCTTCTCTTCACTTCCTCTTTCCTCATGGCAGAGTGGTCTGGCAGCTCCTCAACTGTGTCGAGTGAGAGCCGCAGCTCCTCCTCATTCTTGGCCTTCCATTCTTCTCTGCCCTCTCCTGCCTCGACAACCTGAGGCGTTCAGACCTCGAACTCTACCGGAAGTACCGCCTCGCACCCATGGGAGAGTTTGAAAGGAGTCTCTTCTATGGCCATGTTGGGTGTGGTTATAAGGGCCCAGAGGACCGATGGGAGCTGCTCGACCCAGCTTCTTCTCAGATTCTCTACCTTCTTCTTGAGGAGGTTGATAATGATCTTGTTCGGCACCTCCACTTTCCCGTTGCTCCTTGGGTGATGAATCGAGGCGAACCTGAGATCGATCCCGAGCTGCTTGCAAAAGCTAATGAACTTGGCACTGGCACACTAAGGGTCGTTGTTTGTGACAATGGCCTGGGGCAACCCATGACGGCAGATGATATCCCCCATACAAAGTTCCTGATGACCTGGGAGGTTACCTTGGCCAGCGCCTTAACTTCCAGCCACTTAGGGAAATAATCGATCATCACAAGTAGGAACCTTCTCTGGCCGCTGGCCTGAGGGAAGGACCCAACCAAGTCCATTCCCCAAATTGCAAATGGCGAGGGGCTGTGATGTAAGATCCTGTCTCCTCATCCGAGGCTAACCCGGATGTTATGCCCAGAACCGCCGCCTTACGGTGACACTAACTCCTGAGTTAGTCGACACCGTAAGACGCCGATTCTGCCGGCTATTACGATCATTTTTCACTAGAGATGCGGAAGTAAAAGTGTATAAACAACCCAATACACATGTCCACAGAAGTCACAGAGCATATCATATATAAGGAATGAAAAGCTACTACAGTCCAAAATGAGTACAAAAGTGAAATAGGGCTTATGCCCATATACATCAATAGAAATGAGGCTCTCTCTCACAAAATAGAAAGCAGTAAACTAAGCTATCCACTACATCTCCTCACAAAATAGAAAGCTGTAAACTAAGCTATCCACTACATCTCCTCCCACCTGAGGACGTGCGGTAGTAGTGTCTGGCGGGGGTGGTAGCTGCTCCTCATGCCCTGCCTCCTCGTCCCGCTGGACGTGCTGGTCCACCTCCTCGAACTCCTAAAAAGGGGGAGTCAACGTATGTTAGTCAAAAAGACTAAGTCGTATCCTCAACACCTCCTCCTGTCGCTCTTAGGCACCGGATGGAAGGAAGATGCGGAGGACAACAAGGGGTAGCAAAGTGGAGCAGGTGACATTTCTATCTAGCAGGAGTAAGTAAAGTCTAGCAGTTATATATATGATCTAGCAGTTCTATATATGATCTAGCAGTTCTATTTATAGTGCAAGTAAGTAAAGACTGTACAGAAAGAGAAGAACTGCAGTAAAAAGGTAGAACTGAAAGTAAAGGTAGTACAGAAAGGAGTGTACGCTACTGCTACTCCTACTCCTATCAATATCACATAAGTACCCTAACTTATATGAACGCCCATACGAACTTATAAGTTAGGGTTTCCAAAAGTAACTTATCATATAAACCGCCCATACAATTTATATGATAAGGATCTATGAAGCGTATGCCCTAATGAATGAATGTATGTTATGATGAATATATTAACATGCAAGTGCAACACACACACACGACTCCGTGATCACAGACCTTTAGTTCCCTCTTTTTGAGAGCTTGCATCACTCTCGGGTACTACCGTTGTGGCTACGGCAACAGTGGAGCGGGCTCTCCACTTCTAGGTAGGTATAAGCACTACCAGACCTAGACCCCTCTCATACGCCTCTGTACACGTCTTAGGTGCACTCTAGAGTTTTGCGTACGTATTTTGCTGACTACCCGTCAGTCTTGTAGGTCGAGTGTACGTCTTCGGGGATTCCGCAGTATATATATTTAAGCATACTGGCCCCTCCACCCGTACTCCTCGCCCGAGTCATCGTACTGCCATCGGTGCATCGACTGGCCAGTCCCGCGTGACTCGCCACTAATTTTATGCACATGCAAGGTATTAATCTGAGCTTCCCGCTCGTACAGACATTGTTAACACCTTCCCTCCAATCCAATTTGGGTGAGTAAGCGCTTGTATCCCTCCAACCTTAAGAAACAGGTGAGCAAGCCACTCCAACCCGGTTAGGATGAGCTTGTTACTTGTATCCCTCCAACCTTGTGAAACAGGTGAGCAAGTAACCCATATGATGTTCCCAACCTTATTTAACCGGCGAACCTATCGCGTAGGACTCCAAACCTATTAGACTACTCTTGTTTTAAGGTTTATTATACCTAGTGATTTAAAGTGAATCCCAGGACTGCCCAAGGCATGCCCCGTGAGGGGGTCTCGAGGGCACTAGGAACCAAGACGGGCATGAAACCCGAAGTTCCCTTTCGCAAGGATAATTAGTTTTAGTTGATGTTTACCCATTACCCACGATTCTCCTTTAGTGTTACTCCTTAGTAGACTAATGACTTATGGTATTATTATCGGAAAGGCGACGGTCTTCCGTCGGATTCCGTTATGTCTATTGTAAAGTGATTTGCACTCTATCACTCGTTGCTATACTTATGATGCCATCAACACCACCCGGGTTCATTCCCAATTTCCACGACTATCCCATTTTATTCTATCTCCCGGTGGTCCTAGTAGAGTAATCCTACTTATTCTAAATGTAGCCCCAGACCTAGTACCACCCTGCCATTTCCAAGTTATAATACCATCCCCATCGTTCTGTTCATTAACCTAGGGTGGTATTCTCTAGATAAGCATTTACGTACGACACGTCTATCGAGACTGAATGACTAGGGTGAGATAACCTATCTAATGATCCATTGAATGAACTTCCAAATGCATTGTGTTGTGTTTAATCACATGAGATTATTATAAATAGGACACGTCGATTTATTTATTACTTATCATCATCAGAATCATTCAATTACTGTTAAGGGTAAAATCGTCATTTTCCCGAATACTTATTATTCAAATCTTCGATTTATCAAGTCGAATCTCAAGGGCTCGAATATGTCTCCCTTGAGTTTATATAATATCCTTAGGGTTTTATGAATCTTCTAAACCCTAGTTTGGATCATTTTTAGAAAATGCTTACGTGTTCACCAAATTATCAAAATAGTCAAATTCATTAAGTGTGGGATTTTTGCTCCCCAAAAATCCCAACTAACTTAGGGTTTTAAATTATACCCTACTGGTCTACTGAATCAGGGGGTGTGCATTCTAACTGCACCCCTTTAGGTAAATATCAAAAACTTGCTATTTGCACCCCGAGCCTAAGTAGTTCAATTCTTGCATGTGGGTCTTTCCCAACATGACTTGTTCCAATTTCAGAGAGATTTCTACCACTGGTCTATATGGTCCCTAATGGCCAGCCACCAAAATTTGGGGCCATTTGGAGTTAGCTAACTCCAAGAATCACCTAGTTAAGCCCTAGGGGTATTTTGGTAATTTTCCCACATTTTGTTTTCCAATCAAGCCCATTTTTGGGCAGGGCCTAAATATGCCCTAATTATACCTCTGACCAAAATCTCAGGTCAAGGGGGCTTCTGGTTTGGCTTGGGCAGCCATTTGAAATTCTGCAAAATTGCTATTTGCAGCCCAAGTCAAATTTCATTTCTCAAACATGCAAGTGAGATTCCTCATCATGCAGTGAATCAATTTAGCCCAAATTTTTACCATGGGTCTAATATACCCATGAGAGGGTGCCACCAAAATTTGGGGCCATTTGGAGTTAGGAAACTCCAAAAATCACATTTATTTACTTTTGGGTATTTTTGTAAAAACTATAGCAAAATGCTCCCCAAAAATTCTGATTTTTGGGGAGGGCCTAGATTTGACCTAATAAGCCACATGCCCAAAATCTCAGTCCATTTGGACTTAAGGTTTGAGCAGGGCATCAGTTTTAATTTCTGCCCTAGTTAGGGGGCAGTCCTAGCAAAACAGCCCTACAGGGCAGCCTACTGGTCCGAAACCTATGATTTCTGTGGCATCTTAAAGTTAACACATTTATCTATATTTTTCATTCAGGGTCCATCCTAAGGTGGGGCCTCTAAGTACCTCATAAACAACATGAAAGACAGCTGTTACCATGTGACAATATTCCACATTATTCATAAAATAATTATACAGATTTATAATAAAGAAATCTCTGCACGAATCTTGAAGTAATCTAACGGTAGCTGCTTTTCTTCCCCATGCAGTGCATGCATGGCCAGCCCGAGCAGGTGTTCCTTGCGGGGCCATTTCCGGCCATCGCCGGCGGCGGGGCCTCCGGCCAAGACCTTCTCCGGCCTCACGGTGGTCGGGGCTAGGGCTGGCCGGCGACTGGGCGGCGGAGGGCGGCGGACGGCGGCGGCGCAACCAAGCCGAAAACCCTAAAAACCGCCATTTTTGAAGCTATTTTCAAGCTTTTTTGATCCCTATGTCGAGCTCGTTTGAGCTCGACTTCTAACCTAGATGATCTAGGATCTAGTATAGTAAGAGGGGAGGGGATACGGACCCTTGGTGGTTGTGGTTGAGGGTGGCGGCGGCTTCCCCTAGCTTGCAAATTCCGGTGAGTTCCTTGGCTTGCCATGGCTTCCTTGCTTCCTCTCTCTCTCTCTCTCTGGGGTGGAATGAGTGGAATGAGGGATAGGCTCGGTTTAGGCTGAGTTAAGAGAGGGGGGGCGACTTCACCAAGGCTTGGGGCGGATTCACCAAGGAGGGCGATTTCAACAATGTGGGGGGGTTCGGGTTGGTGTGTTTGGCCGGCTAGGTGGCTTGGGGGTGGGTCCCACTACTCCAGCTGGTTTAATTAACCCCTAATGGTCGGGTTCCAAGGTTGGGGGCCAAGGTTGGTGAGTGGAGAGAGGGGGTTTGGCTCACATAAGTGAAATAGGCTATATAGGGGATATAGGGCTCGGGTTTGGGCTTGGGCTTGACTCAAGGCTGCATGGTGGGGTCCCACACCTCCTAATAGCCCTACATGGTCAGCCAACCCAATGTGGGTTGGTGGGGTGAGCCCAAGTGGCCCAAAATGACTCCTTAGCATTTTCTCTCTCCTATTCCTCCTCTTTTCTCTCTCCTAGGTAATTTCCCAAAATTACTATTGCATGCCCCTATTTTTCTCTTCCCTAGGGGGTATAGGGTCACTTTAGACCCACCTAATGAGTTTGGGTTGGTTTGGGTGGACCCAACCTAGTGAAATGGGCTAGGGCACCATTTTCACTATTTAGGTCAACATGTTGACTTGACCCAACATGGGTCAACTAGTTGACCCCATGGCCTACCTTGGGGTCCACTTAGATTGTATTTAGGGTTAGGGCAATGTGGTGGGGTCATGGTGTGGCTAGGGTTTGTATTTAGCCTAGTTTGACCTAGGTTGACTTGGGCCCCATAGTGGGCCCCACATGGTCTAGATCCTCCTCCTAGGGTCAAACCTAGCTAAACCCTAGCATCCACCACATGTCTAACCCAAATCTAAGTCACTTGAAATTTGGGATGTTACAAACCCTATAAACAAAAAAAAATAATTTCGTCCCCGAAATTTAAGTTCGGGCTACGGGGTTTCTACGATAAGCTTATAAAGAATTCGAAACGTAACTAAAAAAGAAACCATAAAACTAAGTTGTACCTGAGGAAAATAGCTCCGGGTGTCGCTCCATCATGAGATCCCTCGGCTCCCAGGTGTGCTCCTCCCGTCCGTGGTTGGACCACAACACCTTCACGAGAGGGACCTTCTTTTTCCGTAACACTCGGACGGCGGTATCGTCGATCCGGACCGGCTCTAAACGAACTGATCGATCCGATGCTACTGGCCCGTCGGTAGTAAAAATATGCTGCTCAGGGCGAAGGAGTGCTCGTCGTAGGGAGGAGACGTGAAAGACGTCGTGCAGAGTTCCCAACTCTATCGGTAGCTGCAGTCGGTAAGCCAAGGGGCCGATCCGCTCCAGGATCAAGTAAGGCCCCATATATCTCGGACTGAGCTTCTTGTGCCTCCGCACCCGGGAAACACCGTGCACAGGACGTATCTTCAAGAAAACCCTGTCTCCCACCTGAAACTCCACCTTACGATGCCGCGCATCGTAATACTTCGCCTGTCTGCTCTGGGCCTCCAACATCCGATCTCTGACCAGACGTATCTGAGCCTCCGTATCCTCGACATACTCTGAACCGTGAGCTCGTGTATCCTCATCTTGTACCCATGATAGAGGTGTCCGACACCTCCTCCCATATAGTGCCTCGTAAGGAGCCATCCCAATGCTCGCCTGGTGACTATTGTTATAAGAAAACTCAATCAAGGGTAACAGTCGCTCCCAGGGCTTCCCCGTATCCAAAATACAAAGACGCAGCAGATCCTCCATAGTCCTGTTGGTCCGCTCTGTCTGACCGTCGGTCTGTGGATGGAAGGCAGTGCTGAAAGAGAGCTGCGAACCTAAGTAAGCATGCACTGCCCTCCACTCCCTAGAAGTGAATCGACCGTCACGATCCGAGACAATCGTCTTGGGGACGCCGTGGTACCTAACGAACTGCTCCACAAACAACCTCACCAATACGGCAACTGGGGCGTCCTTCCGGATCGGTATGAATCTGGCTACCTTGGTCAATCTATCGACGATGACCCAAATGGAATCGTGCCCAGAGTGGGAGCGAGGCAACCCATGCACAAAATCCATAGCAATATCCTCAAACTTCCACTCTGGCACCGGTAATGGCTGTAATAACCCTCCTGGGCTCTTGCATTCAGCTTTCACTAGCTGACATGCCTCGCAGTGTGTAACATAATGTATGATCTCCCTCTTCATCCCGGGCCAGTACATGCTCTTCCGCAAATCAGCCGTCATCTTGGTGATACCGGGGTGCACTGAGTACCGTGATTGGTGCGACTCCCTGAGTATGTCCTCCCGGATACCACCTCCTGCGGGTATATATATACGGCCACGGAAATGAACGAGGTCGTCGCGTAGCGTGTAATCCTCTGCCTTGCCCTCAGCTAGGGCTCCGAATATCGGCTCTAAATCTGCATCCTGCCTCTGATGCGCCCAGATGCGCTCCCGAATGTCACAATCACTAATCATGGAGTTCAGATACTCCCGGTACAGCTCTGGCTCAGTCTCTGACACCACAGTAATGTGCAGGCCCTCCACCATCTGAGCCAACGACATAGCTCCCACCCGAGGTTCCGGACCAGTAGTGCCGGCTCTCCTGCTCAAGGCATCCGCCACAGTGTTTGCCTTCCCCGGGTGGTAATGGATCTTGTACTGGTAGTCACATAGGAATTCTAGCCATCTCCTCTGGCGTAGATTCAGATCCTTCTGAGTGTCGATGTACCTGAGATTCTTGTGATCGGAGAAAATATCACAATGGATCCCGTACAGATAGTGCCTCCATATCTTTAATGCGAATACCACTGCCCCGAGTTCTAGGTCATGGACTGGGTAGTTGTGCTCGTGCTTCTTCAACTGTCTCGAAGCGTATGCTATCACATGACCGTGCTGCATTAGGACAGCACCCATCCCCTGGTATGATGCGTCGGTGTAAATCTGGAATCCTTCCTTCCCAGCTGGAAGTGCAAGGATAGGGGATGAGGTGAGCCTGCTCTTCAATTCCTGGAACGCTGCCTCGCACTTCTCAGACCAATGAAATCCTGCCTCTTTCTTCGTCAACGATGTGAGGGGGAGAGCTATCCTGGAAAACCCCTCCACAAACTTGCGGTAGTAGCCAGCTAGCCCCAAGAAGCTACGTATCTCCGTGGCCGATTTCGGCTGCGGCCAATCTCTAACTGCCTCGATCTTAGCTGGATCCACAGCTAGTCCAGCCCCACTGATGGTGTGTCCCAAGAATGTTACCTCCTCAAGCCAGAACTGGCACTTAGAGAACTTAACATACATGCTATGCTCCCTCAGCTTCCCCAAAACCAACGATAGATGTTGCGCATGTTCCTCCTTGGTCTTGGAATAGACCAAAATGTCGTCGATGAAGACTATGACGAACCGATCCAAGTAAGGCTCGAATACACGGTTCATCAGACTCATGAATGCTGAGGGCGCATTCGTGAGCCCGAAGGGCATCACCGTGAACTCAAACAAGCCATACCGAGAACTGAACGCCGTCTTTGGTATGTCCTCCTCTTGGATCCGCAACTGATAGTATCCAGATCTCAAGTCCAGCTTTGAAAACCAGAATGCTCCCTGAAGCTGATCGAACAGCTCATCAATCCGTGGCAGTGGGTAAGTGTTCCGGACCGTAAGCCGGTTCAATTCCCGGTAATCAATGCACAACCGGAGCGAACCGTCTTTCTTCTTCACGAATAAAACTGGTGCTCCCCAGGGTGAAGAACTAGGCCGGACAAATCCGGACTCCACTAGCTCCTGTAACTGCGTCCTGAACTCTGCCAGCTCCCTTGGAGCCATCCGGTACGGTGCCCGGGATACGGGCTTGGCATCTGGTATCAACTGGATACGGAAGTCGGTGTCTCTGGCCGGTGGTAGTCCGAGCAATTTCTCCGGGAATACGTCGGAGAAATCCCGGACCACGGGTATATCGGAAATGGCCGTCTCCGCCACTATCATCTCGAAGCATACAAGATACACCTCCTCGCCCTGCTCGTAGGCTTTGACAACCTGTATGGAAGATAATGAAAGAGGTGGGATAGGTCGGATACCTTCGATGGTGACGTAGGAGTCGCCATGCCTGAGGGTGATCCTCTTGGACAGGCAGTCTATTTGGGCGTAGTTCCAGTGTAACCACACCATGCCCAGAATAATGTCGAAGTCCTGCAGCATCAGGATCGTCCCCGGTATCTGGAATATCTTGCCAGAAATCTCTCCCTCCAAGTTGCAATGCTCCGTAGTCACTATCTCCGAGCCGTCAGGCAAACGCACCCTTCTCTCCGCGCCTGTGAATCTTTCCACACCATCTAGCCCCTTGATGAAGGCTTCTGATATGAACGAGTGTGTAGCACTCGTGTCGTATAAGGTATGGGCAGGTTTGCCATTGACGATGACTATGCCTGAGGTTTTGATTATTTTAACGAGTGTTATTCTACGAGGCTTAATGAGCTTATAAGATCAAGTAATTTGAAGGAAATGAAACTTTTAAGGTTTTAAATTACCTGTAATGACCTCCTCTGGGTTTCTTGGAACGGCAAGATCCAAGGCGTACATCTGATCACGACCCCTGCCTCGGCCGTGATGTCCTCGTCCTCGGCCTCGGCCTCGTCCTCGACCTCGACCCTGGTATGCTGGAGGGGCCACTGGAGGGGGTGGAGGAGGAGGAGGAAGCTGACGGAACTGCTGCGGACAATCAGCTCTATAGTGCCCCGGCTGGTGGCACCCAAAACAGACCACTTGTCTTTGACCTTGATCTTCCTGCCCGATCGGTCCATGAATCTGAAGAGGTGGAGGAGCATACACTGGAGGAGGCCTCTGCTCCTGCCTGTAGTTCTCCTGTCTGTAATTCTCTTGCCTGTAGTTCTCCTGCCGGTAGTTGGGACGGCGACGTCCCCCGCCTCGTTTGAACCCAATGACCTTGCCCTTCTGGGGGCCTCTACTACTCTCTCCGTGCCATGGCCCATCAAGTGGCCTCTTCCCTCTACTCTGTGTCATAAGTTGGTCCGCCTCGTGCTTCTTTGCCATCTCGATGATCTCTGTCGTTGATCCATGAGAAATAAATAGCAGTGCCTGCCGTACTGAATCCCTAAGTCCTCGGTAGAACTTCTTTGCATACCTCCGGTCCTCTAGATCATGGAAGCCTGCAAATCTGGCCAAATGGGAGAATTCCCTCTGGTACTCAATCACAGAATGAGTCCCCTGTTTGAGGTTCAAGAACCTCTCCTCCAACTCATCTCTGTCTGTATCTGACACAAAATGTCCAAGGACGGACTCACTGAACTCCTCCCATGAGATCTCTGATGGGTCCCTATCAGCATATGTGGAATCCATCATGGATTTCCACCATCTCCAGGCATGTGAATCTAGAGCAGAAGTCGCCAAGGGTACTGCCTGTTGCACCGGGCAACTGATGCCTGCAAGCATCTCCTGTATGGCCTCCAGCCATTCCTCTGTCTTCACAGCATTCTCCGTCCCGTGGTACGTGGGCGGGGACAGGCGCCTGAACGCATTCAACCAGTTTGACCCTGGATTTGGCAGCTGTGCCGGGGCCTGCTGGGCTCTAAATGCATCTAGGATCGCAGTAAGGGTCTGTCCCATCTCAGTCTGCATGAACGGAGTGGCATCCGGAGGGGGAGGGACCACGTTCTGTGGCACGGCGACCTGTAGAGGTTGCAAAAAGGTGATTCTTAAGTCAAAATTCTTCAAAATTTGGCCTAACTCATTGTTTAATGGACTATTTAGTGTGACTTTTTACACATGGGCACACCATTGCTTCCGCTGAATAGTTTGTCCGCAAACTACTCTCGGGCGGGGTGTTCCAGTGTTGTGGACTTCTTTCTCTAATGATCGTGTTTTTCAAGTGATACCAGTTTGTAAGATCCTGTCTCCTCATCCGAGGCTAACCCGGATCTTATGCCCAGAACCGCCGCCTTACGGTGACACTAACTCCTGAGTTAGTCGACACCGTAAGACGCCGATTCTGCCGGCTATTACGATCATTTTTCACTAGAGATGCGGAAGTAAAAGTGTATAAACAACCCAATACACATGTCCACAGAAGTCACAGAGCATATCATATATAAGGAATGAAAAGCTACTACAGTCCAAAATGAGTACAAAAGTGAAATAGGGCTTATGCCCATATACATCAATAGAAATGAGGCTCTCTCTCACAAAATAGAAAGCAGTAAACTAAGCTATCCACTACATCTCCTCACAAAATAGAAAGCTGTAAACTAAGCTATCCACTACATCTCCTCCCACCTGAGGACGTGCGGTAGTAGTGTCTGGCGGGGGTGGTAGCTGCTCCTCATGCCCTGCCTCCTCGTCCCGCTGGACGTGCTGGTCCACCTCCTCGAACTCCTAAAAAGGGGGAGTCAACGTATGTTAGTCAAAAAGACTAAGTCGTATCCTCAACACCTCCTCCTGTCGCTCTTAGGCACCGGATGGAAGGAAGATGCGGAGGACAACAAGGGGTAGCAAAGTGGAGCAGGTGACATTTCTATCTAGCAGGAGTAAGTAAAGTCTAGCAGTTATATATATGATCTAGCAGTTCTATATATGATCTAGCAGTTCTATTTATAGTGCAAGTAAGTAAAGACTGTACAGAAAGAGAAGAACTGCAGTAAAAAAGTAGAACTGAAAGTAAAGGTAGTACAGAAAGGAGTGTACGCTACTGCTACTCCTACTCCTATCAATATCACATAAGTACCCTAACTTATATGAACGCCCATACGAACTTATAAGTTAGGGTTTCCAAAAGTAACTTATCATATAAACCGCCCATACAATTTATATGATAAGGATCTATGAAGCGTATGCCCTAATGAATGAATGTATGTTATGATGAATATATTAACATGCAAGTGCAACACACACACACGACTCCGTGATCACAGACCTTTAGTTCCCTCTTTTTGAGAGCTTGCATCACTCTCGGGTACTACCGTTGTGGCTACGGCAACAGTGGAGCGGGCTCTCCACTTCTAGGTAGGTATAAGCACTACCAGACCTAGACCCCTCTCATACGCCTCTGTACACGTCTTAGGTGCACTCTAGAGTTTTGCGTACGTATTTTGCTGACTACCCGTCAGTCTTGTAGGTCGAGTGTACGTCTTCGGGGATTCCGCAGTATATATATTTAAGCATACTGGCCCCTCCACCCGTACTCCTCGCCCGAGTCATCGTACTGCCATCGGTGCATCGACTGGCCAGTCCCGCGTGACTCGCCACTAATTTTATGCACATGCAAGGTATTAATCTGAGCTTCCCGCTCGTACAGACATTGTTAACACCTTCCCTCCAATCCAATTTGGGTGAGTAAGCGCTTGTATCCCTCCAACCTTAAGAAACAGGTGAGCAAGCCACTCCAACCCGGTTAGGATGAGCTTGTTACTTGTATCCCTCCAACCTTGTGAAACAGGTGAGCAAGTAACCCATATGATGTTCCCAACCTTATTTAACCGGCGAACCTATCGCGTAGGACTCCAAACCTATTAGACTACTCTTGTTTTAAGGTTTATTATACCTAGTGATTTAAAGTGAATCCCAGGACTGCCCAAGGCATGCCCCGTGAGGGGGTCTCGAGGGCACTAGGAACCAAGACGGGCATGAAACCCGAAGTTCCCTTTCGCAAGGATAATTAGTTTTAGTTGATGTTTACCCATTACCCACGATTCTCCTTTAGTGTTACTCCTTAGTAGCCTAATGACTTATGGTATTATTATCGGAAAGGCGACGGTCTTCCGTCGGATTCCGTTATGCCTATTGTAAAGTGATTTGCACTCTATCACTCGTTGCTATACTTATGATGCCATCAACACCACCCGGGTTCATTCCCAATTTCCACGACTATCCCATTTTATTCTATCTCCCGGTGGTCCTAGTAGAGTAATCCTACTTATTCTAAATGTAGCCCCAGACCTAGTACCACCCTGCCATTTCCAAGTTATAATACCATCCCCATCGTTCTGTTCATTAACCTAGGGTGGTATTCTCTAGATAAGCATTTACGTACGACACGTCTATCGAGACTGAATGACTAGGGTGAGATAACCTATCTAATGATCCATTGAATGAACTTCCAAATGCATTGTGTTGTGTTTAATCACATGAGATTATTATAAATAGGACACGTCGATTTATTTATTACTTATCATCATCAGAATCATTCAATTACTGTTAAGGGTAAAATCGTCATTTTCCCGAATACTTATAATTCAAATCTTCGATTTATCAAGTCGAATCTCAAGGGCTCGAATATGTCTCCCTTGAGTTTATATAATATCCTTAGGGTTTTATGAATCTTCTAAACCCTAGTTTGGATCATTTTTAGAAAATGCTTACGTGTTCACCAAATTATCAAAATAGTCAAATTCATTAAGTGTGGGATTTTTGCTCCCCAAAAATCCCAACTAACTTAGGGTTTTAAATTATACCCTACTGGTCTACTGAATCAGGGGGTGTGCATTCTAACTGCACCCCTTTAGGTAAATATCAAAAACTTGCTATTTGCACCCCGAGCCTAAGTAGTTCAATTCTTGCATGTGGGTCTTTCCCAACATGACTTGTTCCAATTTCAGAGAGATTTCTACCACTGGTCTATATGGTCCCTAATGGCCAGCCACCAAAATTTGGGGCCATTTGGAGTTAGCTAACTCCAAGAATCACCTAGTTAAGCCCTAGGGGTATTTTGGTAATTTTCCCACATTTTGTTTTCCAATCAAGCCCATTTTTGGGCAGGGCCTAAATATGCCCTAATTATACCTCTGAACAAAATCTCAGGTCAAGGGGGCTTCTGGTTTGGCTTGGGCAGCCATTTGAAATTCTGCAAAATTGCTATTTGCAGCCCAAGTCAAATTTCATTTCTCAAACATGCAAGTGAGATTCCTCATCATGCAGTGAATCAATTTAGCCCAAATTTTTACCATGGGTCTAATATACCCATGAGAGGGTGCCACCAAAATTTGGGGCCATTTGGAGTTAGGAAACTCCAAAAATCACATTTATTTACTTTTGGGTATTTTTGTAAAAACTATAGCAAAATGCTCCCCAAAAATTCTGATTTTTGGGGAGGGCCTAGATTTGACCTAATAAGCCACATGCCCAAAATCTCAGTCCATTTGGACTTAAGGTTTGAGCAGGGCATCAGTTTTAATTTCTGCCCTAGTTAGGGGGCAGTCCTAGCAAAACAGCCCTACAGGGCAGCCTACTGGTCCAAAACCTATGATTTCTGTGGCATCTTAAAGTTAACACATTTATCTAGATTTTTCATTCAGGGTCCATCCTAAGGTGGGGCCTCTAAGTACCTCATAAACAACATGAAAGACAGCTGTTACCATATGACAATATTCCACATTATTCATAAAATAATTATACAGATTTATAATAAAGAAATCTCTGCACGAATCTTGAAGTAATCTAACGGTAGCTGCTTTTCTTCCCCATGCAGTGCATGCATGGCCAGCCCGAGCAGGTGTTCCTTGCGGGGCCATTTCCGGCCATCGCCGGCGGCGGGGCCTCCGGCCAAGACCTTCCCCGGCCTCACGGTGGTCGGGGCTAGGGCTGGCCGGCGACTGGGCGGCAGAGGGCGGCGGACGGCGGCGGCGCAACCAAGCCGAAAACCCTAAAAACCGCCATTTTTGAAGCTATTTTCAAGCTTTTTTGATCCCTATGTCGAGCTCGTTTGAGCTCGACTTCTAACCTAGATGATCTAGGATCTAGTACAGTAAGAGGGGAGGGGATACGGACCCTTGGTGGTTGTGGTTGAGGGTGGCGGCGGCTTCCCCTAGCTTGCAAATTCCGGCGAGTTCCTTGGCTTGCCATGGCTTCCTTGCTTCCTCTCTCTCTCTCTCTCTGGGGTGGAATGAGTGGAATGAGGGATAGGCTCGGTTTAGGCTGAGTTAAGAGAGGGGGGGCGACTTCACCAAGGCTTGGGGCGGATTCACCAAGGAGGGCGATTTCAACAATGTGGGGGGGTTCGGGTTGGTGTGTTTGGCCGGCTAGGTGGCTTGGGGGTGGGTCCCACTACTCCAGCTGGTTTAATTAACCCCTAATGGTCGGGTTCCAAGGTTGGGGGCCAAGGTTGGTGAGTGGAGAGAGGGGGTTTGGCTCACATAAGTGAAATAGGCTATATAGGGGATATAGGGCTCGGGTTTGGGCTTGGGCTTGACTCAAGGCTGCATGGTGGGGTCCCACACCTCCTAATAGCCCTACATGGTCAGCCAACCCAATGTGGGTTGGTGGGGTGAGCCCAAGTGGCCCAAAATGACTCCTTAGCATTTTCTCTCTCCTATTCCTCCTCTTTTCTCTCTCCTAGGTAATTTCCCAAAATTACTATTGCATGCCCCTATTTTTCTCTTCCCTAGGGGGTATAGGGTCACTTTAGACCCACCTAATGAGTTTGGGTTGGTTTGGGTGGACCCAACCTAGTGAAATGGGCTAGGGCACCATTTTCACTATTTAGGTCAACATGTTGACTTGACCCAACATGGGTCAACTAGTTGACCCCATGGCCTACCTTGGGGTCCACTTAGATTGTATTTAGGGTTAGGGCAATGTGGTGGGGTCATGGTGTGGCTAGGGTTTGTATTTAGCCTAGTTTGACCTAGGTTGACTTGGGCCCCATAGTGGGCCCCACATGGTCTAGATCCTCCTCCTAGGGTCAAACCTAGCTAAACCCTAGCATCCACCACATGTCTAACCCAAATCTAAGTCACTTGAAATTTGGGATGTTACATGTGATACTCCTGAGGCACTGGGCAGGTTGCAGCTAGAGGAGAGTGAACAGCTGGCACTTATGACACTCCTATGCGAATTTTTCCGCGTCTTGGCCCAAGGTCGGCCAAAAATATACTTGCCATATGATCCGGCCTTCTAAGGTCTGACTCCTTGAGTGGCTTCCACACTCCCTAGAGTGAATTTCCTCCAAGATCCTCACGACCTCCCTCTCGGCCATACAACGTGCCAATATCCCGGAGAGGGTCTTTCGGTATAGATGGTCGTCTCGCATGAGATAGTATGCCGATTTGTGCTTGAGCTTCTTCCTGTCCATCCCCTCAGGATACTCTCCCGTGGACAAGAAAGTTGTGAAAGGGTCCACCCACGAGGGGTGCTTCTCCACCTCCATCAGCTCTACCTCCTTAATGGAGGGGTGGAACAAGTTGGTGATGGTACCCCCCACCCAGGGACAATGCTTTTCCAGTTGATCAACCTGATCGTTTTCCTCCCTGGTCACGTACCGGATGGAGAAAGTCTGGAACGTGCAGATGACCCCCTTCACTTTCGCCAAGTACAGCTGCAGAGTTGGCTCCCTTGACTCGAACTCTCCGTTAATTTTGGTGGCGACAACCATGGAGTCAGTGAGGACCTCCACGTCACACACCCCCAGCTCCGTGGCCAAGCAATGGCCAGAAATCACAGCCTTATACTCGGCCTGATTGTTGGTAATGGGAAAATGCACCACTACTGTTTGCTCAATCTTCATCCCATATGGACTCTCCAAGATCACCCCCACTCCCAGGGAATGTCTTCCCGATGCACCGTCCACCCTCACCTTCTAGGGAACTGGACGGGGGAGTTCCGCCTCCGCTACTTCCACCACATAGTCAGCCAGGAAGTCGGTTATCGGTTTTGCCTTGATTGAAAGGCGAGGGACAAAGGAAATATCGAATTCTCTTAACTCTACCGACCACTTGGCCAGCCGACCTGAGTGCTCCACCCCCTCGAAGATGTTGCGGAGGGGGTGGTCAGTCACCACTCGGATCGAGTGTGCCTGGAAGTAGTTTCGGAACCTCCGAACTAAAATGATCAGAGCAAAGGCCAGCTTCTCCAGGATAGGATACAAAAGCTTTGTAACACCCCTTATCCGTCGCATAGCATATAGCAGTAGGTCCGGCCGGGGCCCGACGCCATATACTACGGACAGACCGAAAGGTTACGAATATGGACAACCATTCCAACCAATTTAACAACAACGTCCTACACAACGCATTCTAACGGAAGTATTTTAAAGTTAAACAAAGAACCCATAAAGGCATGAATGTCCACTAGTAATAAAATACCACAAAGGAATGACGAACATGAAAATACACAAAAGAGTTCACGGCCTTAAGGCCTTACAAAATTGTTCGCTTAACAAGATAGCGTCTTTCATACATCGGCGCGCAGGCCGGCCATACATGAATATGAAAAAGCTAATAACTAAGCCTTCGAGGGCTGGCGCTGCAACATGGGCTTTAGCCCGCTATTTGCCGCTTGGCTCCGCAGCAGCACCTGTAGAAAGCAATCCACCCAAGAGGTGGCAATACAAAAGGGCAACGGTCAGCAAAGCTGACCAAATTATAACGACCCCGTCCCGTTTCTCGGGACGGCGGTGCTCCTTCCCTACAAATAAAACTACCATAGCAATTCTATAAAGTATTCTATTCGCCACAAGTGTCGGCACGCACGGCCGCAGACTCCGTGCTCTCAGGGCACTAACCGGTGAACCCGGTCCGGACCCAGTCCGACACCGCGATTCCACCACCATCCCTCGGATGGCAACTCTCGTGAGTATTTAGCCCTTTCAGCCGAAGCCTAGGCATGTTTCCAGCCTCCCGGGAAGTCCCATGTACTTTAGGTCGCTTCTACCGAGACCACTTGGAATGGGTAGAGTTCCACCCGCTCGTTGCTCACTTCACCATGGCCATTTAGCCATCGGTGCGGGCCAAGTTTCTCCTCATTCCCACAATCGATCAAAACACGCACATAACCCCGTTATGTACCGATTTGCCCTCCAAGGCAACATCGTGGCGGCAATGCGATTCCGCCCAAGCTTTCCGGGTGCGCCTCGAGGTTAACCCCCAAGGATCCCTGTATGCAATCTACTGCGTAGAAATTTCGGAAAACTAAAATCATCGGCGCGGAGTCTTCTCCGGCCATGCAATGCAAACATCACCGATCCAGGTTAAACCCGAATAGGCTTCACACACAATGCCTACGCCCGTACTCCGATTCCGGGATCTAACAATGGGGACTTTACATATCTACCCGAAGGGATTCCGTGCCTCAACGCTCACTCGCGAGAGGGGGATTTCCCCATGCATAGAAAGAAGGGCGACTACACATGCCCTATGAAGAGGATCGTTACCCTCGTAGATTTCCGCGTGCCCGCCATGAAGATGTAGACGGATGGAAAGCTTCGCCTCGCCCTTGCCTTCAAGGATCCGGACTCGGATCGCGAGTCGGTGCTCCGGTGCTCCGCCGGCGGCCGGAACTTTGCTCCTCCTCCTCTTGGCTCTCACCTCTCTCTAAGAGTTTAGAAAGAGAAAGGTAGGGTTGAAATGAGGGAATTCAGCCCCAAACTCAACCCTAATACCCCCTTGGTTAACCCACAGCCGTTAGATTCAACATAAAAGATCCGGACGGCCCGGATTCAACCCAAAATATCAGTTACGCCGATCGACACGGGTCCTGACACGGCCGTGTGCCATGGGCCGTGTTACCTAGAGCTTCAGGAACGATCGTCGGGCTTCATGAACACGGCTTCGAACACAGCCGTGTTCGAGGCCGTGTGCCCCACACACGGCTTGAGACACGGCCGTGTGTCTCAGGCCGTGTCCTTCTCTGACTCGAGACTGCACAAAACCACCATAGACCACTGAACACGGGTAGGCACACGGCCGTGTGCCTGGCCGTGTGCCCCTGTTCAGACCTCCAAAAGTGCTGTTTGATCGCCCCGCGATCATCTCCGAGGTTGGGGTCTTACAACTCACTCCCCCTTAAGAGAATTTCGTCCCGAAATTAAGAACAGAGACTACACAAAAAAATAAACATAACGAGTACCTGAGGGGAACAACTCGGGGTACTCCTCGCGCATTGCCTGCTCTCGCTCCCAAAAGAGCTCCTCGCGTCCGCAGTTATCCCAACGGACCTTCACCATTCTGATTTCCTTGTTCCGAAGCCGCTTGACTTCGAAATCCTCAATAGATATGGGCTTGACTTTCGTTGTCAATCCTTCCTCAACCGGTACTTGGTCGGCCGCTAACACCTGCGAAGGCTCTTGCACTGCCTTCCGCAAAACCGAGATGTAGAATACATCGTGCAAAGCACTTAACTCTGCTGATAACCTCAACCTATAAGCTGCTTCTCCGATCCGCTCCAGAATCTCAAATGGCCCAAGGTATCTCGGACTCAACTTTTTCAAGCGTCGAATCCGTGAGAGACCCTTGAACGGCTTGATCTTCAAGTACACCCAATCGCCAACACTGAATTCCACGTTCCTATGCTTGGCATTATAATACTTGGCTTGCCTATCCTGGGCAATCCGCAACCGCTCCTGTATAGTATGCACTAAAGAAGTGACATCTTCAATGTCTTGACGCTGATAAAGCTTGGACTCACCCATTTCTAACCACGACAACGGCGTGCGACATTTTCTTCCGTAAAGAGTTTCGAACGGCGCCATCTGAATGCTTGCTTGATAACTATTGTTATAAGAAAATTCGACCAAGTATAGGTGGTCCTCCCACCTCTTTCCGACGTCCAACGTATACATGCAGAGCATGTCTTCCAAGGTTCTGTTGACTCTCTCGGTCTGGCCATCCGTCTGCGGATGAAACGCCGTGCTAAACTTCAGTTTGGAGCCCAACATTTGATGCACTAGCCTCCAGTCATTGGACGTGAAACGCCCATCGCGATCACTCACAATACTGCGGGGCACCCCGTGCAAGCGCACAATGCTATCCACATAGAGCTTTGCCAACTTCTCTACTGGATCATCCTTCCTCATTGGTAAGAAATGCGACACTTTCGACAATCTGTCAACGATCACCCAAATGGCGTCGTTTCCCTTCTGCGATCTTGGCAATCCATGCACAAAATCCATGGATATGTCGTCGAATTTCCACTCCGGTATAGGCAAGGACTTCAGAAATCCGCCCGGCTTTTGGCACTCCGCCTTCACCAAGGCGCACGCTTGACATCTGGCCACATACAACGCCACATCTTTCTTAAGTCCCGGCCACCAAAACAACTTTTTAAGATCACGATACATCTTCGTGCTCCCTGGGTTGATTGAGTACTTGGTATGATGAGCCTCGTACATCAACTCCGCCCGGAGGTTGCCCCCACTTGGGACGCACAAACGATGATCCTTCCTTAATAACCCATCTTCTACCGAGAACTGGGAATTTGACCCATCCAGAGCGACCTCCAAAAGCTCCTTCATAGAGTCATCCAACTCCAATGCCTGCCGAACCCGGTCAGCCAGGTCATACTGCACCTCTGTCCAGTTTAACATTGCCTTGGCGCTCGACTGCTTGTCAACGCAACAGATCTCAAGCTTCTCCAACTCCCGTACTAGCCGCTCATCATGCACCGACAACCAGTTGGCTTGGGCGGGAGCCCTGCGGCTCAGCGCATCCGCAACTGCGTTGCCCTTCCCGGGTACATAATGTATCTTGAAAGTGTAGTCCCCCAGGAACTCCATCCACCTCCTCTGCCTCATATTGAGATCCTTTTGATCCAACAAGTATTTTAGGCTCTTGGGATCGGTGTATATGTCGACCCTTACTCCGTATAGGTAGTGCCTCCACAACTTGAGTGCAAATATCACGGCCGCCAACTCCAAGTCGTGCACCAGATAATTTCTTTCATGCACCTTTAGCTGACGCGATCCATACGCTATCACGCTACTATGCTGCAACAACACGCAACCCAAACCACTACCCGAAGCGTCGCTATACACCTCAAAGCCCTCGGTTCCACTCGGCGAACTGAGCACTAGCGCCATGGTCAACCGTCTCTTCAGCTCCTCGAAAGCCTGCATGCACTCCTGCATCCACAAAAATCTCTGATCCTTCCTGGTCAACTTTGTGAGAGGTAACGCTATCCGCGAGAAGTTCTCTACGAAGCGCCTGTAATAGCCGGCAAGCCCAAGGAAACTACGGACTTCCGCTACCGAAGACAACACAGGCCACTCCCGTATCGCAACTATCTTCGCCGGATCCACTGCTATACCTTCCCCACTCACTATATGGACAAGGAACGCTACCGAGGGTAGCCAGAACTCGCACTTGGAGAACTTTGCGTAAAGCTCATTCCTTCTCCGAGTCTCCAACACCAAATGCAAGTGCTTGAAGTGGTCTTCCTCTCTCTGCGAGTACACTAGAATATCATCAATAAAGACGATCACAAAGCGGTCCAGGTAATCTCTGAATGTCCGGTTCATCAGATCCATAAATACCGATGGCGCATTCGTCAGTCCAAACGGCATGACCGTGAACTCGAAATGCCCGTACCTCGTACTAAACGCCGTCTTTGGGATATCACACTCCCTGATCCTCAGCTAATAGTACCCCGACTTCAAGTCCAACTTGGAGTATACAGACGATCCGACTAACTGATCAAAGAGATCATCAATCCTCGGGATCGGGTACTTGTTCTTCTCCGTCAACTTGTTCAATTCTCTGTAGTCGATGCATAGCCGCATACTACCATCCTTCTTTTTAACGAAGAGGACCGGTGCGCTCCAAGGCGACAAACTTGGACGCACATAACCTTGCTCCATCAGCTCCTCCAGCTGAACCTTCAACTCCGCCATCTCCTTTGGCGCCAACCTATAAGGAGCACGTGACACGGGTTTGGCACCCGGCACGAGCTCGATCGTAAAATCAATCTCTCGCTGCGGTGGGGCTCCAGGAAGGCTATCTGGGGACTCATCTGGGTACTCGCATACTACGGGGATCTCATCCAAAGTGGACTTCGGCTTTGCGGCCTCCACTAATGCGAAGAACAGCTCTGCACCAGCACGAACCGCCTTCACCACTTGAAGAGCAGACATCAGTGTCTTGCTCGACCCCTTAAGCCCCTCGAAAGTAGTCTCCCGCCCTACACCCAGCTTGACCTCCTTACGGTCGCAATCGATCCAAGCCTTCTGCTCTGACAGCTAATCCATTCCAAAGATAACATTGAACTCTACTAACGGCAATAATGACGCTAGCAAGTCGAACTCTTGGCTCCCTATGTGAACCTTCACGGCGCACACTCTATCCGCACGCATCGAGCACCCATTCGGTAGCAACACATCTAACTTGTCCTTCGCCATCGAAGAAGGAACTCCAATACGCGATATAAACTGTTCGGACAAGAAAGAATGCGAAGCACCAGTGTCGAACAGTGCCCGTGCCGGACTATCGCTAATCACCACAAAGCCTAAGCAAAAGACATTAGCTTAACAAGCAATAGGTAATAGTATTCTCAAGTCAACTTGCATAAATTAACTCATACCTGTCACCACATCCGCTTGCTTGATGGCCTCCTGCTGGCCCAAGTTGTAGACTCTAGGCTGAGTCGGAGCATAGTGGGATGCGGTCGACTCCACCGCTTTGCCCTTTTCCTCGTAGGTAGCTCCTTGTTTCCTTTCGGATTTTGAGCGTCCACTCCAGCAGTCACGGGCAAAGTGCCCCGGCTTTCCACACGTGAAACAAGCGCCCGGGGTTCGATTGGTAGTTGCCCCCGAGGCACCTGCAGAAGGAGCTGGACCCGACGTCCTAGACTTCTTGGAGAATCTGCGGTAGCCCGACTTCGACGTAGTCGGCGCCTTAAACTCTGATCTCTTGCCACCAGATTCCCTCTCCTTCTTCGCTTGCACGTTTCTCATATCCTTCTCCAAGGACCGGGCCGAACTGACCAGGGTCATGAAACCCTGCGCCTTGGGCCCCGACAGTAGCAACCTCAAATCATCCCTTAGTCCATCATAAAAGCGGCTCGTCTTGCGCTCCTCGTCTGCGAAGGTAGCGCCGACATATCTCCCCAACCGAGTAAACTCGTGGAGGTATTCATCAACGGTGCTATCACCCTGCACCAACTTCTGGAATTCGCTCTCTAGCGCGATCCTCTGCGCCGAGGGGAGGTATCGAGCCATAAATAGTCTCGCAAACTCTTCCATCGGGACTTCGGCCAATGGCCTTCCCCTCAACTGATGCAGCTCTAGGCCCTCCCACCACAGTCTTGCGTCCCCATCCAAAAGGAACGTCGCTATAGTGGTCTTCTGCCACTCTTCAGTTTCCGTCGCAGTCATCACCCTGTTGACCCTTGAGAGCCAATCCTCTGCTTGGGTCGGGGTTTCTGCCCCCGTGAACACCGGTGGATGAAAGCCCATGACATGCTTCAGTTGTCTTTCAGTTGCTCTCCGCGGCAACTCTGGCTCCAACACAACTTGCTCAACCCTCCTTTGCACTGCCGTCTGAAGCGGTACTTGCTCCACAGCAGGAGCAGGCTGCTGCACCTGCCTTGCAGGCTGCACATTAATCATTGCCATGACCGCTTCCGCCACCAACCTAATGGTCTCGGCAGACAAAGGTGTTGCAGGCGTATCCCTTGGCGCACTGCTCGCCTCAGAACCTGGCCGTTCAGACGGCCCAGCGCCACTTCTGGTCACCTATATTCGTGCAAAAACACCGATAAGCGACCAAACACTACTGCAAACAACAATTAAAGGAACACGCAGGTTCCTCAACAAGTGTATTTTCATTCCTAAGTGGACATTCATGGGTTCTTTTTCATGTTATAACGATGACGCACGTGACCGTGCTCACCACCCCTTAAAAGAATTCGTCCGCGAATTCCAATAAGTTAGACCGAAACCGGCAGTCTGATAACAATTTGTAACACCCCTTATCCGTCGCATAGCATATAGCAGTAGGTCCGGCCGGGGCCCGACGCCATATACTACGGACAGACCGGAAGGTTACGAATATGGACAACCATTCCAACCAATTTAACAACAACGTCCTACACAACGCATTCTAACGGAAGCATTTTAAAGTTAAACAAAGAACTCATAAAGGCATGAATGTCCACTAGTAATAAAATACCACAAAGGAATGACGAACATGAAAATACACAAAAGAGTTCACGGCCTTAAGGCCTTACAAAAGTGTTCGCTTAACAAGATAGCGTCTTTCATACATCGGCGCGCAGGCTGGCCATACATGAATATGAAAAAGCTAATAACTAAGCCTTCGAGGGCTGGCGCTGCAACTTGGGCTTTAGCCCGCTATTTGCCGCTTGGCTCCGCAGCAGCACCTGTAGAAAGCAATCCACCCAAGAGGTGGCAATACAAAAGGGCAACGGTCAGCAAAGCTGACCAAATTATAACAACCCCGTCCCGTTTCTCGGGACGGCGGTGCTCCTTCCCTGCAAATAAAACTACCATAGCAATTCTATAAAGTATTCTATTCGCCACAAGTGTCGACACGCATGGCCGCACACTCCGTGCTCTCAGGGCACTAACCGGTGAACCCGGTCCGGACCCAGTCCGACACCGCGATTCCACCACCATCCCTCGGATGGCAACTCTCGTGAGCATTTAGCCCTTTCAGCCGAAGCCTAGGCCCGTTTCCAGCCTCCCGGGAAGTCCCATGTACTTTAGGTCGCTTCTACCGAGACCACTTGGAATGGGTAGAGTTCCACCCGCCCGTTGCTCACTTCACCACGGCCATTTAGCCATCGGTGCGGGCCAAGTTTCTCCTCATTCCCACAATCGATCAAAACACGCACATAACCCCGTTATGTACCGATTTGCCCTCCAAGGCAACATCGTGGCGGCAATGCGATTCCGCCCAAGCTTTCCGGGTGCGCCTCGAGGTTAACCCCCAAGGATCCCTGTATGCAATCTACCGCGTAGAAATTTCGGAAAACTAAAATCATCAGCGCGGAGTCTTCTCCGGCCATGCAATGCAAACATCACCGATCCGGGTTAAACCCTAATAGGCTTCACACACAATGCCTACGCCCGTACTCCGATTCCGGGCTCTAACAACGGGGACTTTACATATCTACCCGAAGGGATTCCACGCCTCAACGCTCACTCGCGAGAGGGGGATTTCCCCATGCATAGAAAGAAGGGCGACTACACATGCCCTATGAAGAGGATCGTTACCCTCGTAGATTTCCGCGTGCCCGCCATGAAGATGTAGACGGATGGAAAGCTTCGCCTCGCCCTTGCCTTCGAGGATCCGGACTCGGATCGCGAGTCGGTGCTCCGGTGCTCCGCCGGCGGCCGGAACTTTGCTCCTCCTCCTCTTGGCTCTCACCTCTCTCTAAGAGTTTAGAAAGAGAATGGTAGGGTTGAAATGAGGGAATTCAGCCCCAAACTCAACCCTAATACCCCCTTGGTTAACCCACAGCCGTTAGATTCAACATAAAAGATCCGGACGGCCTGGATTCAACCCAAAATATCAGTTACGCCGATCGACACGGGTCCTGACACGGCCGTGTGCCACGGGCCGTGTTACCTGGAGCTTCAGGAACGATCGTCGGGCTTCATGAACACGGCTTCGAACACGGCCGTGTTCGAGGTCGTGTACCCCACACACGGCTTGAGACACGGCCGTGTGTCTCAGGCCGTGTCCTTCTCTGACTCGAGACTGCACAAAACCACCATAGACCACTGAACACGGGTAGGCACACGGCCGTGTGCCTGGCCGTGTGCCCCTGTTCAGACCTCCAAAAGTGCTGTTTGATCGCCCCGCGATCATATCCGAGGTTGGGGTCTTACAAGCTCTGCGTTCCCCGAGACCCGACCGACATAGTAAATCGGTAGTTGTTTCTTCCCCTCTTCCCGGACCAAAACGGAGCTCAGGGCCTCCGCTCCGACCCCTAAATACAAGAATAAGTCCTCTCCCTCCTTTGGCCCTTGGAGCAGGGGGGCCTGAGTTTGCTGCCACTTGAAGGCCTGAAACGCCTCCTCGCACTCCGAGGTCCACTCGAAATTCCGAGCTCCCCTCAGGGTCTTGAAGAAGGGAGAGCACTTCTCCCCAGCCCGGGAAAGGAATCGGCTCAACCCTGATAACTTCCCCGTTAACCGCTGCACTTCCTTGGCGTTCCGTGGTTACCCTAACTCCACAATCGCCCTCACCTTGTCAGGGTTGGGCTCTACACCGGCAGGGGTGAGGAGATGCCCCAGAAATTTCCCCCTGCTCGCCCCGAAAATGCACTTCAAGGGGTTTAGTCTCATTTTATACTTGCGGAGAGTGGCATAAGTCTCTTTAAGGTCCCGGAGGTGAGAGTTTACTTCTTGGCTCTTGATCATGTGGTCGTCTACATACACTTCCAGCTTCCTTCCCTTCTGCTTTTGGAAGACCCTATCCATCATCTTTTGATCGGTTGCCCCTGCATTTTTTTGCCAGAACAACATCATTTTATAACAATAGCATCCATCACCTATGATGAAGTAGACGTCCTTGATGTTGGGGGTGTGCATCCTGATCTGATGATAACCTGAAAAAGCATCTAGGAAACTCATTACAGAGAAACTGATGGCTGAGTCAACCAGCACGTCGATCTGAGGCAAGGGGTAACAATACATGGGGCATGATTTATTAAGTAACGAAAAATTGATACACATTCTCCACCGGTCGTCCCCTTTTTTAACCATAACAACGTTGGAGACCCAGCCGTGGTATTGGATCTCGGATAAAAAACTGGCCTTGAGGAGCTTGGCCACATCCTCCCAAATTTGCTCGGCCAACTTGTTTGTCGTGGACCTCTTCTTCTGCTAGATGGAGCGAGCCTCCGGATACAAGTTGAGGCAATTACAGGCCACGTCTGCATTGATCCCTGGCATCTCCGCAGCTCTCCAGGATAAGACGTCCACATTCTTCTTGATGCACTCCAACAACCTGCTCTGAGTCTCCGGGGTCAACCCCCCGCTGACGCGGACCTTCTCTGCCCTGCCTCCGAGAGTGAGAACCTCCATATCCACCACCTCTTCTGCCGTCTCCAAACGAGAATTCTCCCCCCACTCTTCAGCATCCCCCTCCGGGGTCGAAGACCTCTTCCTAAGCTTCCTCCGCGGCCATTGCCTCGGCCGTCTCCTGGACTTCCTCCATCTCGTCCTCCGGAGGGCGGGTCACATCCACCTCCACTCCTCTTGGCTAGCCTCCTGCTCTGCATCCTCCATGCTTTTCCCCATCTCCTCGGTACCCCCATGCCAAGAGATGGAGTTTACGGCAGTGACATAGCACTCTATTTCTATCTTAGGGTCTCCGCGGACCCGGACCTGGACCCCCTCGATGTTAAACTTCAAGCATTGGTGGAAGGATGAGGGGACGTAGCGAAAGGCGCTGATGAGGGGTCTCCCGAAGATGGCAGTGTAGCTGTTGGGGGCATCTACAATAACAACTTGCAGGTGCGGGACTGCCCCCACCCCCAATGTAATATGGAGTCCCACTCCTCCTTCTACCTCCTCACTCTCCCCCGAGAACCCAAACAAGGGTCCGTCTGAGGCAAGCACCCTCTTCTCCTCCAGCTTCATCACGTCGAAAGTCTTCTTAAAGATGATGTTGACCGAGCTTCCATTGTTGACGAGGATCCGGGCGATGGTAAAGTTCCCGATGGCTGTCTATATGACCAACGCATCAAAAAATTGATCCTCGTGATCCGGCATATCCTTCCTTGAGAAGGTGATCTTCTCCTCCTGGGGTGGGGTCTGCGACGTGGAGGAGACGCTCCTTCGGTACATGGTATGGAGGCTCGCCTTGTGGGAAGCCTCGACACCTTCCCCTCCATGGATCATCCCGATCCTTCCCAGGGTACCCACATCCGCCCAGTCCTCGCACTGGTCCTCCTCTGGGCGCGGCATGACCTCTTCGATCCGCACCTCCTGAAGCTCCTACTGTCGTTGTTTCTCCCTATTTCCTCACAATTCGAGGAAATCCGGGCACGTGGTCGTGGTGTTCCCTTCCTCCTGGTGGAAGTCGCAATAGGGCAGCTCCACCCTGACTTCCCTTCTCCTTCTCCTTGCCTCCCTCCTTCTCTCCCCCATGGCTATTGCCATAGCCTTCTCCTGGTCGGGAAGAGGCGGCCTCTGGGCCTGCCATCCTCCCGGAGGATAGAATTGGTCTTGGCCTCTCTAGCGACGGACCCCTCCATGGAACCCTCTTCTCGCCCCTTGATCTTGCCATTCTGGCCTCCAACTTAGCCGTTAATTCGGCTCCTGATGCCCCAACCTGGACTGTTGTTGCGGCTGCTGTTGCTCCCTCTGCCGAGGTTCAGCTCTCATTTCTTCTTAACCTCTGCCACCTCTGGGCCTCTCCTCCTCCGTAGCCCACCTAGCTAGCCTCTGGGCAAAATCCGGGTTTGACGCCTCCCCGTCGACTTCTCTCTCCGCCCTCTCCATCAACTCCTCATAGGAGAGGGGCGGGATCCTCTTCAGCTCCATCTGGAAGAAACCTTGCTGCAGCCCCAAGGTGAAGGCCATCATAAGGGTGTGTCTCGGCATCTCCTGAACCTGGGTGACCTCCTCCTGGAAGAGATCGGTATAGCTCCCCAGGGTCTCATTCACCCCCTACTTGATGCGGAACAGGTACTCTGATTCCCTCTTCCTCCTCTTCAAGGTTTTGAACCTCAACATGAACCCCCGACATAGGTCCTCGAAGCAGTAGATGGAACTGGCCGGCAGCTGGTGGAACCACTCCCTTGCCTTCTCCGTCAGGGTGATGGCAAAGAGTCTACACTTAAAGCCATCCGACATCTGTCAGATCGAGACCATGTCCTCAAAACACTAGACGTGTTGGACCGGGTCCCCCTTCCTGGTGTTGTAGGACATCTCGGGCTCCCTGAACCCATTCGAGACTGCTGTAGAGGATACCAACTCGCTGAAGGGGCTATCTATGCCCACCGGGCGAGCTGGAGGGTCTCGCGCCTCCAACTCGCCGAACCTGCCACTACTCCCCGAACCTGGGAAGAGCACTCGCCAGAGGAGCTCGAAACCCCGACCTTGCTCAGTGACCTCTTTCCCGGCTTGCCTGGCGGGCGCTACCTCGTTGAGTGCTGGATTCGTGAGGACCGGAATTGCCGGATTCGATCTCTCGGAATGCATGCCGTGAATGAATTGAACCATGTCGAGTACCTCCTGCTTGAAATACTCGAGAATCCCCAGGGTGGCGAAAGGGGGAGGAAGTGGCGAGTCGGTCCTGTCCAATCCTTGCCCTTCTCCTCCAGTCATCGAGCTTGCTGAAGGTTTTCTATGCTGACAACTCTCCACGCTCACAGCACTAAAATTTTGAAACCAAAAAATCGGTCTCTTGTGGAGTTCACCCTTGGGGAAGGGGTGGTCGCGCACCTACTTCACTCCTACAAGAAAAACAATAAGGAAGAGAGAGCAAAGGACTAGACCAAGGGCGCGACGCGGAGGTCCCACCACACACCCAGAAGATCTCCGAGCGCTTCCCCTCCTTAGCCAAATATCGGTCTAAGGTACCTCAGAAAGCACTAGAATACTGGGAGACAAGTAAGCCTGCCCTCTGAGGTACCTCTTGGGTCCTATTTATAGATTTCGGAAAATGGTCAGCAAATAATTAACCTCCGCCGGCCTTAAATTACTGTAAGCCCCTTGGGCTGGTGGTGGTTTAAACTCATGGCGCCCCGGGTTGGTTCTAGGATGGTGAGTATAAGACAGTGGTTTTATTGAAAAAGGCGGGGCACGCAGATTTATTTTTTATATAAAAAGGGGTTGAAACCGAGTTTTAACGAAAGGGAGGCAAGTGCACCTATCGCGTGTAGTACAGGATATTCTCGGGGTGGAATATTTGGGTCGTATTGTTCCCGGGGTCATTTTGCCAATTTCTGCTCTTTCCCTGAATGAACTATTATTTTCCCAATAATATTTTGGTGTTGTTATATATTAAAAAAAAGGGCAGACATAAATATATATAAAATGCAGAAAATGAAAGCATAAAATAAAGCAGGAAGGCCGATGAAGAAATAGCACAACAATATCAAATAGAATTCAAACTAAAATAGACTTTTAATAAAAAGAGATCCTAAATTTCAAATTAATTAAGGCGGAGACTTGGCTGTGGAGGTTCCACAAAAATGAGCACACCTATCTCTAGGTAATATCGCTCACCTAAACGCTAAGACTATTTGACCGATCGTTAGACCGACGAAGGATTCATCTTAACGGCTGCATTACGCTAAGAACACCGCTATTGGGTGGGGAACCAAATCCGGGAGAATTACGCTTCTCCTCTCTCAAGGTTATGCACACAACTCTCTTTACCCAAGGGTGATCGGTCCATTCGTATGGCTTCTCGACAAGCTAGCGTATGGACTACGGAAATAGGCCCTGCACATTGATATGGGGACGCCTAAAGCTAGAATGCGATAAAAGGAAAGCAGAAAATGAAATCAGTAAATAAAGCAGTAAAGAAAACAGTAAATGATAAGTCCCGACTCAAATGAGTGGGCAGGAATAAATGAAAGCGAGCCCTACCCAAACGAGTAGGAGGAAATAAATGCACCCACACACGCACTCTACGAAAATGAAAACACACACACACAAAGTCCTACTCAAATGAGTAGGAAGAAAATGAAAGCGGTAAATTGCAAGTCCTATTCAGATGAGTAGGCACGAAATGAAAGCATGCCATTTAACCCTTAACGTGTATGCAGAAATAAATGTGCACATGCACACACTCTGCATAAATTGAATGAAAGCTATAAAATCTAACTCATACACGCACGCACACATACAAAATAATAATAAAAACAAAGTTACTGAAAAATTAAAACGATGACATTTCTACCGCTAGAATGCGGTAGAAATGCGTAAAAATACAAAATAAAAATTAAAGGAGCGAAAAGTTTTTCAAATAAACGCAAAACAAAAATGCTCGGAAAATTAAAACAACTATATTTTCATTCTTATAAATCCGTAAAAGTGCGTAAAAAGTGGAAATAAAGTAAAAAGAATGAAAAGTTTTAGGACCTAAAAAAGAAAATCTAAGTTAGTGAAAAATGAAAACGACTTTGAAAATGATTTTATAGATTTATAGGAATGCATAAAAAGCTAATAAAATCCTCAGTCTAATAAAACTAAGGTGCATGAAAAGTAAATGGGCGGCATTAGGGCTAGAAAATGCGATAAATTCCTAAACTAAACGAGTTATAAAACTAAAAATGAAAACATAAAAACATAGAAAAAAGAAACGAAAAATTACTTAAGGTAGGGCGCTTTCAAATGAATTTTTCATACTACGTAAAGAGAAGAAAATTGCAAATTTTATTAAAATATAAGTGCTTACAATAAAGTTAGAACAAGAAAGCTAGTACAAACACTAAGAGGGGGAGGGAGAAATTTATCTTATATAGAATTAGAAGCCAAATGGGTAGCACCTACCCTAAGCAAAGTGGTCAAAAAAGTGGACCAAGTGAGCTTACAGAAAGCTATTATTTATAGGCAAAATTTACAGGTTTGACACGCCCTAGTCACGGGCGTGACAGGGGGCATGTCCGGAAGGGTTTATCTAAGGAAGGAAAAATCTAGCGAGCTGGCATTGTTCTGGAAGCAGCGGGTTGTGACATGTGTCGGTCATGGGCATGTCGAGCTTGGATATGGGCATGTCGGGGGGCATGACTTGACAGTTGGGTGGAGGAAGTCAATTTGATCTTTGCTGGCTGGAGGCGTTTAATGTCGTCATCGACGCAGGCATGTCGAAATGAACATGGGTGTGACAGCTGGCATCGAGGCATTGAGTGTCGAGTTGATGGCGTTGAGTGTGTTCTGTCTCGACGGTATTGAGTGGTTGACACGGGTGTGTCGAGTATGGACACGGGCGTGTCCCGCTCTGGTTGATGATGGCGTTTAGTGGCGTTGAGAGATGAACAGTGAAAGCGTTGAGTGGCGTTGAGTGACTGACACAGGCGTGTCGATCATCGGACACGGGCGTGTCAGGTAAATTTTTGTCCTTTTCAGGAATTTTTCTGGAAAATTAAATTAAGCTAAGTTAGAAATAATATTCATAAAAAAGAGCAATTTATTGAATAATACAAACTAAAAAAGACAAAACTAAACTAAAATAACATAATAAAAACACAGAAAAATGCTTATATTTACAACTCATCAAATACCCCAATACTAAAGCTTTTGCTATTCCAGAGCAAAAGTTGGAGACGAACTTATAAGGAATAAGAAAAACTCTAAGTTTAGCAACCGCTTAATTAATTATAAGAGAGATCTAAATAAACATACGTGGTATAAGAGTTAAGTCCTAAAATTATGTAGATGATTTAAATAGAGTAAAATTTTTTGCCAAAAGACTTCTTAATGTAATCAAATAAAAAGCAATAATTATACTGGTTAGATTAAAAAAAATAGTTTGGAATTATATGAACTTTCGCTTATAGGAGTTTTACGGGAAATAATGCAATTTACAAATTATGCTCTCAAAATGATTTTTGAATTAATTCTAGAGTCGTGAAATTGGCTAAGGGGGTTTGGCGGTTTATGAAGTGGTTTGGATTATTAGGCGAGGTAATTTTTTCTCGAACATCCATTTTTTTCTTTTTGGATTATTAGGAAAATTAAATCTTATTTTCCTAATATGATTTTTGTTTTTCAATTTCATAATAATAAAATTAACCCAATGTATATATGTAGGAGTAATGAATTTTATCCCCTTACTCCGTAACATATAATCTTTTAATATTTGGGTGCCTATGTTTATGGAATGAAATCATATTCCCATTGACATAGGATCCTTTAGGGGTATAATATTTCTCATATCAAGTAGGTTATGATAAATAAGGGGAGAAAAGAAAACTAGATTTTGGAGAGCAACCTTCATAAATTGTACGTTCCAATTTTTCAGAAAGCTAAAAGTAAACACAATTGAATTCTATAGTCGTTACTTTCTAACATAATACACGTGCTCCTATCAATGAAAAATTAGAAGTAGATCCTAAAACAAGTTCGCTATTTTTAACAAAGCATAATAAATTTTTTAAAACTTATCATCGGCTATTTAAATTTTTCAATCAATAATTAACAAACGAATTGTAAGAAAAGAATAAGTAAAATTCGCATATAAATTAACTCGAAACTAGATTTTTGGAAAGCAAAAAGGGTTAAGGCATGGTATATTCGTTTTATTTGTTTCATAATAGAAATTTTTTTGGGATTTTAGGGTTTTTATCTTTTTTTTTGGGGTTTTGGTTATTATCTTTTTTTTTGGATTTTTAGAGTTCTTATCTTTTTTTTATTTTTGGATTTTTATTATTTTTGATTTTTTTTTATTTTTAATTTTTTAAGTTATTTAGAAGAAAGGGGAAAGAAAGAGGTGTTATATATTTTTTTTTATAAAGAAAAGAGGGAAAAAGAAGAGGAAAAAAAGCAATTACAAAGAATAATTACAAAGCAAAAAAAACTGATCGCCCACGAATAGACTCTTATTTAGGTGATTGCTTCGATGAGTCGAATGTCGCGGAGCGATATTTTTTTTGAGTTTTTTAATAAAAACAAGCAGTAAAATTTTTTAAGTTTTAATTTTTTCAATTTTTTTGTATTTTTCATTGAATGCAAAAAATAAAAGAACAAAAAAATAGGAAAACACCCCCATACTTAAGTCCAACATTGTCTTCAATGTTGTACTAAGTACGAGGAATGATAGACATAAAAACAGATATGTTCAAATAAAGAAAAAGACAGGGGGGAGGAAACTTCCCTGAAACGCGTTCGGGGAGGTCCGTGAAGAAATGACTGCAAAAATTAGAAGAAGTAGCAAAAATATAACAGAAAAAAAATGAAAAAGATAAATTCGGCAAAAAGTGTGCGGGGATAGGGGGTTAGTGAGTGTTACTCGTAAGCTAACGTTTTAGCTATATGAGTATGAGAGATATGCGTTCCCCTAGCGCTCATAATAGTGAAGCGCGTCGAAGTGACAAAATAAATATGTTATTTTTAGTTTTTTAGTGTTTTTTAGTATCTTTTTAGTTTTTTTTTAATTCTTATTGTTTTTTAATTTTTTTTAGTTTTTAAGTTTTTTAGATTTTTAAGTTTTTTTGTTTTTTTTTATTATTAAGGTTTTTTTTTGTTTTTAAGTTTTTGATTTTTTTTATTTTTTTAATGTTTTTAGTTTTTAAGTTTTTGATTTTATAGATTTTTTTTAGATTTTTTTAGATTTTTATTTTTTTTATTTTTTACGTTTTTTTATATATTTTTATGTAGTTATTATTATTAATAATATCATTATTATTAATAATATATATTTTTTTTGGTTGGCCAAATTTTTTTGGTATATAAATAGAAATAAAAGATAAAATTAATAGTTTTCAGGAATTCAAAATAGTAAATCGAAAATTCCCCGACAACGGCGTCAAAAACTTGGTGGTTAAAACTCGCGGCGCCCCGGGTTGGTTCTAGGATGGTGAGTATAAGACGGTTGTTTTATTGAGAAAGGCGGGGCGCGCAGATTTATTTTTTATATAAAAAGGGGTTGAAACCGAGTTTTAATGAAAGGGAGACAAGTGCACCTATCCCATGCAGTACAGAATACTCCCGGGGAGGAATATCGGGGTCGTATTGTTCTCGGGGTCGGTTTACCTATTTCTACTCTTTCCCTGAATAAACTATTATTTTACCGATACTATTTTGGTGTTGTTATATATATAAAAAAAGGACAGACATAAAAATATATAAAATGCAGAAAATGAAAGCATAAAATAAAGCAGGAAGGGCGATGAAGAAATAGCGCGACAATATCAAATAGAATTCGAACTAAAATAGACTTTTAATAAAAAGAGATCCTAAATTTCAAATCAATTAAAACAGAGACTTGGCCGTGAAGGTTCCACAAAAATGAGCCCACCTATCTGTAGGTAATATCGCTCACCTGAACGCTAAGACTATTCGACCGATCGTTAGACCGACGAAGGATTCCTCTTAACGTCCGCATTATGCTAAGAACCCCGATATTGGGTGGGGAACCCAATCCGAGAGAATTGCGCTTCTCCTCTCTCGAGGTTATGCACGCAACTCTCTTTACCTAAGGGTGATTGGTCCATACGCATGACTTCTCGACAAGCTAGCGTATGGACTACGGAAATAGGCCCCGCACATCGATATGCAGTCCTACGCATCGTAGACCCGGGGTAAACCTTAAGTACTTTTAATTAACGAGAAAAAGAGGACCTTTAATTATATAAAGTGATTTTATCTGTCCCAATGCTCTTCGATATTGAGGGCTAAGAGCGGTTAGCCACTCATCAGAATGGGGACGGCTAAAGCTAGAAAGCGATAAAAGGAAAGCTGAAAATGAAAGTAGTAAATAAAACAGTAAAGAAATCAGTAAAGAAAGCAGTAAATGACAAGTCCCGGCTCAAATGAGTTGGCGTGAATAAATGAACGCGAGCCCTACTCAAATGAGTAGGTGGAAATAAATGCACCCACACACGCACTCTACGGAAATGAAAACACGCACACACAAAGTCCTACTCAAATGAGTAGGAAGAAATTAAAAGCGGTAAATTGCAAGTCCTACTCAAATGAGTAGGCGGGAAATGAAAACACGCAATTAAACCCTTAACGAGTAGGCGGAATAAATGCGCACACGCACACACTCTGCATAAATTGAATGAAAGCTATAAAATCTAACTCATACACGCAAGCACACATACAAAATAATAAGAAAAACAAAGTTACTGAAAAATTAAAATGACGACATTTCTACCGCTAGATTGCGGTAGAAATGCGTAAAAAGACAATAAAAATTAAAGGAGCGAAAAGTTTTGCAAATAAACGCAAAATGAAAATGCTCGGAAATTTAAAACAACTATATTTTCATTCTTATAACTCCGTAAAAGTGCGTAAAAAGTGGAAATAAAGTAAAAAGAACGAAAAGTTTTACGACCTAAAAAAGTAAATCTAAGTTAGTGAAAAATGAAAACCACTTTGAAAATGTTTTTACAGATTTATAGGAATGCATAAAAAGGTAATAAAATCCTATGTATAATAAAACTAAGGTGCATGAAAAGAAAACGGGCGGCATAAGGGCTAGAAAATGCGATAAATTCCTAAACTAAACGAGTTATAAAACTAAAAATGAAAACATAAAAACAAAGAAAAAAAGAACAAAAAATTACTTAAGGTAGGGCGTTTCCAAATGAATTTTTCAAACTACGTAAAGAGAAGAAAATTGCAAATTTTATTAAAATATAAGTGCTTACAAGAAAATTAGTACTCGAAAGCTAGTACAAAAACTAAGAGGAGGAGGGTGAAATTTCTCTTACATAGCATTAGAAGCCAAATGGGCAGCACCTACCCTAAGCAAAGTGGTCAAAAAAGTGAACCAAGTGAGCATACAGAAAGCTTTTATTTATAGGCAAAATTTACAGGTGTGACACGCCCTAGTCACGGGCATGACAGGGGGCGTGTCGGGAAGGGTTTATCTAGGGAAGGCGAAATCTGGCGAGCTGGCATCGTTCTGGAAGCAGCAGGTCGTTACACGTGTCGGTCACCGGGATGTCGAGCTTGTATATGGGCATGTCGTGGGGGGGGGTGACTGGATAGCTGGGTGGAGGAAATCAATTTGATCTTTGCTAGCTGGGGGCATTGAGTGTCGTCATCGAAAAAGGCGTGTCGAAATGAACACGGGCTTAACAGCTAGCGTCGAGGCGTTGAGTGTCGAGTTGATGGCTTTGAGTGTGTTCTGTCTCAACGACATTGAATGGTTGACACGGGCGTGTCGAGTATGGACACGGGCGTGTATCGCTCTGGTTGATGATGGAGTTGAGTGGCGTTGAGAGGTGAACAGTGAAAGTGTTGAGTGGCGTTGAGTGACTGACACAGGCATGTCAATCATGGGACACTGGCGTGTAAGGTCAATTTTTGACCTTTTAAGGAATTTTTCTGGAAAATTAAATTAAGCTAAGTTAGAAATAATATTTACAAAAAGGAGCAATTTATTGAATAAAACAAACTAAAAAATACAAAACTAAACTAAAATAACATAAAAAAAACACAGAAAAAATGCGTATATTTACAACTCATCAGCTGGCCTGCCAAAGGCTAAACTTTGCTACTCTGAATAGCTATGTGCAGCCCACCCGGGTCTGTCAATAGCGAGACTCCGATGTTTCAACTGGCTATGGGGAGGCTAGCAGGGGAAAAATGGTAAAAACACGTCACAAACTGTTGGGCGTGTAGCCCCCAACAATCTCTACTTAGCAAGGATGGCGAGTGCTCGACGAGGTTGGCACTCGCCGCTTCTACTCGGCCTTTGGCGAGTACAGGCCCGGCTAGCCCTATCTTCCTACTACTTGCCGAATGTGGGGTGGAGAAGCATCACTCAACGCAAAGGCCAGGAGGGCGCTGAGGGAGTTGAGTTGAGAGGCATCACTCAACGCCAAGGCATGGGCTCGACCTGCTCTAATTGCATGTCGCGAGTTTGCTAAAAGGTCAGATCTCGATGAACGGGGCTTGGATAGTACAAGCTCGCCCCTCAAAAAACTCCCACCCCGCCTTGGCGAGTTTGAGCTACTGCCGAGCTCTTTAGGGAGAGTGTAAGCTGGCCGAAGAGCAAACTCGCCTCACTCGATGTTAAGACAGAAGGCATTGAGGGATCTCACCTCACTCGACGCTAAGGCAGAAGGCGTTGAGGGAGCTCGCCTCAATCGATGCCAAGACAGAAGGCGTTGAGTGATCTCGCCTCACTCGATGCCACGGCAGAAGGGGTTGAGTGAGCTCGTCTTAATCGACGCCACGAGAGAAGGCGTTGAGTGAGCTCGCCTCACTCGTCGCCACGGGCCTGGCTCGCCTTGGCCTTGGGCTGGACTTGGCTAGTCTAGCTCATGCCGACCCCACTCGCCGGATACGGGGTTGTACACACTCGGTATCAACCTACTGCCAGGAGGTATCTCATAGAGAGAACCTGTAATAATTCCACAATACTACCGCTGGCGCTAACCCTACCGGAGGGCAGTAGCTAACAAAACAAATATCCTGACTATGGGAAAACTTGGGGCATTACAAATCTCCGCCACTTAAGGAAATTTCAACCAAAAATTACATGTTGCAGGAAAACACAGAAGTATCAATATTACAAATGTATACCTACAAGGAAACAGCTCGAGAAACTCCACTCTCAAAGTTTGCTCGCACTCCCATAACAGCTCTTCACGGCCACAGTTGTTCCATCGGGCATTGACAATTCTGATTGACTTATTTTGCAGTGGTTTGACCTCCATGTCTTTGATTCGAATGGGCTTGAACTTCATTGTCAACCCACTATCGATTGGCACTTGATCTGTCGCAACAACTTGCATGAGTTCTTGAACTACCTTCTGTAATACCGATATATAAAATACATCATGTTGACCACTTTGTTCAGTCGAAAGCTTCACCAATGTGCCCCAATATCTCAAACGGCCCAAGGTACCTCGAACTTAGCTTTTTCAAGCATTGAATCCTTTATACTCCCTTGAACGGTTTGATCTTCAGATAAACCCAGTCTCCCATAGCAAACTCGACATTTCTGTGCTTATCATTATAATATTTTTCCTGTCTATCCAGAGTGATCAACAATCGCTCTCGGATTGTACGTATAGTTGAACTAGCATCTTAACCCTCCTTTACCTTGAATAGCTTCGTTTCGCCCGTCTCCAGCCATGTAAAAGCAATACAACACATTCTACCATAGAGGGCCTCGAAGGGCGCCATCTAAATACTTGCTTGGGAGCTATTGTTGTAGGTGAAATCTAGGGCGCAAATACGGAGTATATCTTTGATCATCCTATTTACCCTCTCGGTCTGACCATCTATCCTATTTATAGTTTGATGAATAAGCCTCCAATCATTAGATGTGAAGATCCCATATAAGTCACTAATGATGCTGTGAAAATGAGCGAGAAAACGGCCAAGTGTAAAATAAACCGCAAATTTTATTGCTCCAAAAAGATAATTATTACATAGGTATGCCCCCTTATTTATAGAAAATGAGGGAGATGAGAGAATTTAATAAACAATATAGGACTAAATATGAGCCGTGCGGCCTATGCGGTTTGACAAGGTCAAACCGCACACTATACAGAACAACTGAGATCACCTAGAAGCAATAGAGGAAAGCTGCCAGACTACTAGGGAAGACCGCCAGATTGCTGGTACAGGACGCCATACCGCATCTGCGAGTTGCCACTAGACCACAGTTACGACTAAACAGACCGCTACTGCGACAAGCCATTAGACCGCAGCTGTGGAAAGTCACCAGACCGGTATTGTATATAAGCATCAGACTACCGGAACAAATCGCCAGACCGAAACTGCAGGTTGCCTTCTTACCGCAATTGCGGCAAACTATCAAACTACTGCCATGACTAACAACCAAATCGCAGTTGCGGCTAACCTTCACACCATATCTTCTAAGATATGCCACCAGACAACCAGACAACCTAGACAAATAGCCAGACCGCCCGAACAACTTGCTGCCCGACTAGAAATACAAACTGCAAAAATTTAACACTCCCCCTCAAGCTGGAGCGTATATATAAACCATGCCCAGCTTGCTACAAACATTTGAAGCGTAAACTGGTTTCGTGAAGAAGTCTGACAGTTCTTTACCAGAAGTGATGAAGGGAGTACATATCTGATTCTTCAACACCTCTTCCCTAATGAAATGACAATAAAACTCAATGCTCTTTGTCCTCTCATGAAAGACAGGATTCTTTGATATGTAAATGACGGCTTTGTTATGATAGAACATAAGAAGAGGATGATTATAGACTTCTCCCAAGTCCAGCATAAGAGCTCGTAACCATTTCAACTCAAAGGTAGTTGAAGCCATGCTCCTATACTCTGCTTCAGCACTAACTTCGAAACCACAACCTACTTCTTACTTTTCTAGAAAACGTGGTTTCCTCCTACAAGGGTGCAAAAACCTAATGTAGACTTTCTATCTTCTTCATTATCAACATACCTGGCATCAGAATATGCTTTAATCTTCAGATGATTATTCTTCTGAAACAACAAGCCATTTCCTGGAGACCCTTTCACATACTCCATAATTTTCATGGCAGACCGAAGATGATACTCTCTAGGATTCTATATAAACTGACTGACCTTTCCAATCACATAATAGATATCTGGTCAAGTAATAGTTAGATATATGAGTTCTCCTACAAGACGTCTGTACACTATGAAATCTGGAAGAAGAGGATAATCTTCAGTACACCCCTTATCATCTCCAACCACCATCGGGCAACGAGCAGATTTCATGCCAAGAAGACCGATATCCTTTAAGAGATCTAGCGCGTACTTTCGCTATGAAAGAACCACTGAGTTCCTCTTTCATGAAATCTCAATGCCCAGAAAGTACTTCAGAGGTCTTATATCCTTAGTAACAAAATTTTATTGAAGATGTCGTTTGGCTAGACCAATGCTTTCTTTATCATCACCAGTCAGAAGAATATCATCAACATAGACAGTAAGAACCACAAGACCTTTACTAGTCTTGCGTATAAATAAGGAATGATTAGCAGAGCTTCGACTAAACCAAATAAGAGAAACAACTCCACTACACTTTTCAAACCAAGCTCGTGTACTCTGCTTTAAACCATAAACTGCCTTCCAAAGCTCGCATACCTGAGACTCTCCCTGAGCAACATACCCAGGAGGGTGCTCCATGTAAACCACTTCTTGCAAATCACCATAAAAGAAGGCATTCTTCACATGTAACTGAGACATCTCCCAGTCTCGATTAACAACCACATAGAAGTAAATGTGTATAGTGTTGATGCGAGCACAGGAGAAAAAGTATCAAAGAAATCTAAACCATAAATCTTAGTAAAACCTTTTTCTACAAGCCTCGCCTTATAATGATCAACCGAACCATCTGGAAGATACCTAACAACAAAGATCCACCGATAGCCAACCACGTCAATGCCCAAAGGTGGGGAAAAAGAGTCTAAGTACCTCTCTCAGTTAATGTGTTCATTTCTTCATCCATTTCGACTTTCCACTGAGGAACCACAAGAGCTTCTTGATACGTAGCCGGTATAATAGTAGAGGAGATAACAAGAGCAAAATACTTTCCATCCGGGGAAAGCTGAGCATATGAGACAACCGCATCAATAGGATGCTTAGTGCATTGTCGAATGCCCTTCCGCAGGGCAATGGGAAGATAAAGATCAATCTTGTCCGAAAGAGGCAATTCACTGTCAGAAGAAAGAAGAGGCCCGACAACAGGTACAAAAGCCTCTAAGCTAGGGCAAAGAATTCGTCTCAAGAGAAAGAGACGGCGTAATAGGAACAGTTGTGGAAAGAGCTTGTTCCAGCAGAGGTACCAAGATAATAGGTATTGAAGAAGAAGTATTTGAAGGCAAGAGAGAAGAAGCGGGAGAAAACTACAGTCTATTATCAAAGAAGGTAACATCAGCAGACACATACTATTTGCGCAGAATAGGATTAAAATAGCAATATCCCTTCTGAGTTGGACAATAACCAAGAAATATTCTTTTAACAGAACAGGGAGAGAGTTTGTAACGACCAGGAGAAAGTGTATGAACAAACGTCGTACCTCCAAAAAATTTAAGTGGTAATGGAAATGGCTCGGCCCTGGGATACAAATTAAAAAATAGAGTCTTGCCCTAAAGAACAGATGAGGTATCCGATTAATAAGATAACAGGAGAGAAGAACAACATGACCCCAATAGGACTGCGAAACATTCATTTGTAACAGTTGACTGCGAGCAACATCCAATAGAAGACGATTCTTGCGTTCAGCAATGACATTTTGTTAAGAGGTATAGGGGCAAGAAGTTTGATGAATCAAACCATGGTTCGCACAAAAATCAGAAAATTGTCGACTGATATAGTCCTTGGCATTATCAGTACGAAGAACATGAATAGGAACCTTAAACTTTGTCAAGATCTCATTATAAAAGGCGGTAAACACAGTATAAAGTTTGGAACGATCTTTCAGGAGATATAACCAAGTACACCGTGATAAATCATCAATGAAAGTAACAAAGTATAAGCTACCTCTACCACCAGTAGCATTAGGAGCAGGACCCGGATATCAGAGTTAACTAGTACAAAAGGATGCGAAGAACTACGTCCCATTCGTGCTGGGAAAGAAGAGCAATGATGTTTACCAAGCTGAGAGGCTTCATAATTCAAAGGAAATTCCTCTGAAGGAAGGTCTAGGAAAAGATGATGAATAAGGCTAAGAAGGATGGCCAAGATGACGATACCATTGCTAAAGAGATAAAGAAGCAGAAAGAGCAACATCGTGGTCAAAAAGAAGAGGCCACCATTGGCAGTCCCAGTAGCAATCGTAGCTTTCGAGAAAGAATAAGAGAAAGAACAAGTGGTGCCCGTAAAAGTAACTGTGCAATGTAACTGAGTGCAAAGAGCACGAACATTGAGTAAATTTCACAGGAAGGTTGGGACGTAGAGAGTGTCCTCAAGTAGCAAAGACATAGAGAGACACACAATGCCAACACCATGCACAGGAGCAGGAACAATAGGTGACAACCAGTTCTGTTCAAGCAAAGAGGAGAACAAACGAGAGTTTCCAGTCATGTGACTAGTGGCACCAGATTCAATAAGCCAGATATCATAGGAGGCCACAAAAGCACGAGCGATAGAGGAGAGAAAATAAACCATCTCAAAGAAAATAGAAACCAGAAGGAAGAAAAACTAACCACACGGTTAGAAAAAAGCCATCAAAAGAAGCCAAACCGAATAAGATAGCAAATAAGTCACAGAAAGCCAACGATTAAAAGAAAGAGAGAGGCAGAGAATCAAACCACATGGTTTGAAAAGAAGCTGAAGAGAACCAGACACCAAGAGGAGAACACCAAGAAGAGACCGTACGAGAAGATAAATCCACCCACACGAGAAAAGAGAATTCACAGTGACCAAACCGAAAACAAACCGCGCGATAAGACAACACGGTCATGGTGATACCACACAAGCAATAAGAATAGAGGTCGTGACCAAGATGTGGATCCTGCAATGGTTAGGGAAGCCGCAGCGACAAGAAAAGAAGGCATAGTGACAATAAAAGAAGTAGCAAAGAAGAAGAAGAAGAAAGAAAGAGAGAAAGAATGAGTCTGCACGGTCACGGTGACAACACACCAGTGGCAAGGAACATGCCACGACCAAAACACGAAACTCGCAACAGAGAAGTGAAGAAGTAGCAAACAGCTGAGAAACCCCAACGAAATGTGACTAAGCAAAGGAAGCCACGCAAACAGAACACATGTAAAGAAGAAAGCCCAGGATAGAGAAAAGCAAGGGAGGGAAGGGTGGGAAGCGAACAGGAAGAAGTCGATGCGGGAAGCAAATAAGATGAAGTCAGCAAGGTTTAACAAACAAAACGCAATCTGATTGGAGCAAAGGATCAATTCCCTCTTATACCATGTGAAAAATGAGTGAGAAAACGGCCAAGAGGTAAATAAACAGCAAATTTTATTGCTCCAAAAAGATAATTATTACATAGGTATGCCTCCTTATTTATAGAAAATGGGAGAGATGAGAGAATACAACAAATAATGTGGGACTATATTCAAGCAGTGTGGCTTATGCGGTTTTACAATGTCAAACCGTACACTATGCAGAACAACTGGGATCACCCAGAAGCAATAGAGGAAATCCCCCAAACAGCTAGAGAAGACAACCAGACCACTGGTATATGCTGTCGTACTGTAATTGCGGGTTGCCACCAGACTACAATTGCGGCTAATCAGATTGTTGCTGCGACAAACCATCAGACCGCAGTTACGACAAGTAACCAGACCGCTGTTATATGTAGCCATCGGACTTTCGGGACAAACTGCAAGACTGTAACTGCAGGTTTCCTCCAGACCGCAGTTATGGCTAACTATCACACTACTGCCACGACTAACAACCAAACCGCAGTTATGGCTAACCATCAGACGTATCTGCTTAGACAAGCCACCAGAAACCAGACCGCCTGAACAAACCTCCAGACCTCTCGAACAACTAGCTGCCCGACTATAAATTCAAAATGCCAAACTTTAACAGATGCTATATGACATACCGTGCATTCATACTGTAAGACCCCCCCCCCCTTACCAAGGAGGCTCCCGGTCTTATGCCCAAGACCACCGTCTTACGGTGGCACTAACGCACGGGTTAGTCGACACCGCAACACGCCGATTCTGCCGGCTAGTACGATCATATAACCTGTAGGCCAATATGAGAAATAGAAGTATAGCAGTAACAAAAATCTACTAGTCCACAAGCCACAGTACATTTCATATAATAAAATGAAAGTACATCAGTCAATAATGAGTACAAAATAAGAAGAGTAAAAAGGGATTATGCCCTGTACATCATATACAAAAATCCCTCTCTCTAGCAGCGGAAGACACTATGATCTCTAACTCATCCCACCTGTGGTAGCTCTGTAGTAAAAGTAGTAGTAGGTGGTAGTTGAACTGGCTCCTCAGGCCCTGTCACCTCGTCCTACTGGTCGTGCTGGTACCCCATCTCCTCGAGCCCCTAAAAATAGTTAGTAACCTACCGTTATTCAAAATACTAAGTCGTTTCTTCCGCACGTCGCCCCGCAACTCCTAGGCACCGTGCGGGAGGATGAAGCGGAAGGAAACAAGGGGTGGCAAGTATAAGCAGATGACAGTGGCCCTATACTAACAAGTACATGAGGAGTAATAATAGTTCTACACTAGCAGTTCTATGTAAGAGGCACAAGTACAGTAAGTGAAGAAAAGAACAACAGTAAATAAGTAATGTAACTGCTATAAGTAGACTAAGAGCAGTGCTACGCAGTATAGTAAAGTAAGTATGCTACATCTAATCTATCATCACAGGAGTACCCCAACTTATACGAGTGCCCATAAAAACTTATAGGTTAGAGTTTCAAAATTAACTTATCATATTAAAGAGCCCATACTAATTTATATGATAAGGATCCATGATGCGTATGACTACTATGTATGAATGCATGCGGGTTATCATGCAACATGCAAGTGCAACTCACACACACCGACTCTGTGATCACATACCTTTAGTTCCCACTTTTCGGAGCTAGCATCACTCTCTTGTACCGTCATTGTAGCTACGGCAGCAGTGGAGCGGTCATCACCACTCCTAGGCTGGTATGCACACTACCAAACCTAGACCTCCCATATGCCTCTGTACACGTCCTAGGTGCACTCTAGAGTCTTGCGTCCTAATTACTGACTACCCGTCAGTGTTATTGGGTCGGCTGTGTACTTTTGGGGATTGTCTTGCAGACCGCAGTATAAACAACCTACTTGCCCCTCAGACCCTCACCCCCGCCTGGTTCACCGTATAGCCATCGGTGTGACGATTGGCACAGTACCGCATGGCCCGCCACTAATTTTAAGCACATGCAAGTATTTCATCTCGAGCCTTCAGCTCGCAGGGCCAACCAGTCCTGAATCCCTCCAACCCTGCACGGGTGAGCATATAATATGAATCCCTCAAACCCAGTATGGGTGAGAATGAACCACAATGTCTTAACCTATTAGCCTACTCTTCTCTATGCTTATTATACTTAGTGATTTAAGGTTAATCCCAGGACTGCCCAGGGTATGCCCGGTGAAGGGCTCTCAGGGGCAGTAGGAACTGCGATGGGATTACGCCCAAAGTTCCCTTTCGCAAGGATATTTACTTTTATTGATGTCTACCCCTTTATCCTTACTTTGCTCTCATTATTACTCTTGAGTGATCCCAATGACTTAAGATGTTCTCAAAAGGGTGACGGTCTTCCATCGGCCTCCACTCCAGTTGCTATCCAAGGGCTTGCACTTTTACTCTCGTCACTAAGACAACACTACCCACCAAGGTTATTCTCCAAATATAATCTCTCGCTCATCCGTCAATCTATCCCCTGGTGGTCCTTATAGTATAACCTACTTACACTATGCGCAACCCATGACCAAATACCACCCTTAAACGGAGCTTCGAACTCCTTGGGCCACCTGCCCCAAATGATTTATCCTAGGATGGTATGGACTAATGAAGTGAGCATATTGATTTACATAATTTTAAGTCATTACAACCTCTAATTAAATCATTTAATTAATTCCCTAGGTCATTTAATACATGAAGTAATACAAATTATAATCCACTGACCTAAGGAATTTCTCTTGAGTTGTATCATGGTAAAATAATGCTGTGTATCAAAATTCATAATTTTCCTTTGAATATTTCTATTTATTCATTAATTAATACAAAACTCACATAATTGCCATTTTCCAAATGAAGTATAAATAATACATTACCCAAAATTCTAGGAAAATTACAGAGCATAAGTATACTTAATTTAAGGCTAATGGCAGAGTTTCATCAACTTATATAATGTAGTGAACAACCAAATTAAATTCTTACTAATTTACCAAAATGCCGTTATGCTAGTTTAAAAATTATTATGGCATCCAAAAATTTTGAGATAATTATACAAGGCTAAGCATAGCTTTATACAACACTAGAAATTTTTCCAACATTTTCTGATGTATATTTTCATCATAAATAAATGATTTCCCAAAAGGACAAAATGGTCAAAAGTACATATAATCATTATAAAATCAACTAATCAGGGCCATAAATTTTTTTTAGGGATTACATATGACTCCCTTAATTTCTAGGCAAGATTTGAGAATTATAACTCTTGAATAACCCTATTTTCAAATTTTTATCCCTCAATGGCCTATCTTTCATAAATTCCAAATAATAGGATTCTTGCATCCAAAAATCCCAAAATCTCTATGAGGGGTACACTTTATTCTAATGAGCCTCTGGATTAAGTTCCATAATTTTTGAATGTATCAAATAGGCTGAATATGCAATATTTCAAAAATTGTTATTTGCACCCCCAAAGCTATATATAGCCAACACATGCAACTAGGTTAACCCAACATGCACTGGTCCAAATGTGCTGAATATATTTCCATGCACATATTATGTCCCCAAGGACCTGCCACCAAAATTTGAGTCCATTTGGAGTCATATTACTCCAAATATTTCATTAATTTAAATTTGTGTATTATGACAAAAATATAGGAAAATTTCTTCCAAAATTTTTCATATTTTCACAAGGTCTAGGTATGACCCTAACAAGCATCTGACCAAGATTTTAGGTCATGTGGATATATGGTTTTGCCTGAGCAAGCATTTGAATTTCTTCTCTTTCTTAGGAGTAGTCCTAGTAGAACAGCCCTACAGGGAGCCCTACATCTCAAAATCTCAGGTTTAGGGTGGCAAATGAAATTTAAGAGCAAGGCCTACAATTTTGATTTAGGGTTCAAGTTCTGGAAGTGCTTTTAATAGGCCTATTTTTAACATGCAAAAGTCTGTATAAAAGTGTTACAAAATAACACTATTCATATTAATTAATTTCATCAAATCAGATAGGATTTAAACAGACGGCATCCGTTCATCTCCTACCTCCAGCCGATCGCTGGGATGAACCCGTCTTGGGCCACCTTTGCTGGCTATTTTCGGCCAACAGAGCTACCACCACCGCCGACGAATTTCGCCACCACCTCCGTTGAGGTGGGGGCTAGCGTTTCTTAGCGGTGAGGCCGCCGGAATTTGCCCCTCTGGCGATCCCGAGCAAGAAGAAAAACTCGTTATTTTCCGCATTTCCTCACATGGAATCGGGCTCAATTGAGCCTGATATCTCCTCTAGTCGATCTAGAAAGCTAGTGCGAGTAGAGGTAAGGTGAAACGGACCTGTTCCAGGCCTTGGCAGCGGTTGCAGCGGCGGTTTGCCATGATCGAGCAGCTCTGGTGATCTCCTGCTCCAATCCTAGTTTCTCCAATGATTTATTCGATCCAGTAGTCGATTTCCACTCCTTTACTCTCTCTGAAGCTAATAGTGGGGGTAATTTGGGCTGAGGTGGGCTATATGTGGAGTTAACTCCAAGGTGAGCTCGTGTTCAACTTTGGAGGCTTCACCCATGGTGCCAAGTGGCCACCATGCAGCCAAATTCCTCTGAAATTCTTTTTGGGTGGCCGGCCAGCATACTTTGGGCAGAGGGAGCCAAGGCCAAATGGACTCCTCCTCTTAAATCCACTTTCTCTCTCCTCTTTTTAGTGAATTCTCCAAAATGCCCCCATGCATGCTCTCTCTCTCTCCAAGTCCAGAGGGGTAGGAAGGTCTTTCACACCTTGGGCTGATAATGGGCTAGGTTTGGTGGGCTTGACCCAAGGGGAATTGTCTTAGCACCCATTTTCTTCTTTAGGCCACATGTTTGACCAAGTTGACTTTTTAGGTTGACTTGGTCAACATGGCTAGTGGGCTGGCCCCATTTGAGGGTCATGGACCCTATGGCATGACCCAACATGGATTGTGCCATGGTGATGTCCCACTTGGACCATTTGGGCCTTTAGGTGTAGGTTTGACCAACTTAGGGCTAAGGTTGACTTTGGTCAACGAGGGTCAAAGGGTGACCCAATGGCATGCCTTAGGGTTCACTTAGATAGTCCTTAGGTTTAGGGCGATGTTGTGGGGGTCATGGTGTTGCTAGGGTTCCTATTTAGTCTAGTTTAACCTAGTTTGACTTGGGCCCTATAGTGGACCCCACATGTCTACAACCCATTACCTAGGGTCAAACCTAGCTAATTTCCCTAACACCCACCCCATGCCCAACCCAATCTAAGATAAGGGGTCTAAAAGTAACATGGGATGTTACCAATCCTATAAACAAAAAAATAATTTCGTCCCCGAAATTTAAATTCGGGTCTACGGGGTTCTACTTGCAAGAGTTATAAGAAATTTAAACGCATAAACTAGAGTGTACCTGAAGTAAACAACTCTGGAAGTTTATCCATCATCAAATCCCTCAGCTCCCAAGTGTGCTGCTCCCATCTATGGTTGGACCACAACACCTTCACAAGAGGAACCTTCTTCTTTCGCAACACTCGGACAACTGTATCATCAATCCGGATAGGTTCCAACCGAACGGATCTTTCTAGTGCTATCAGACCTGATGTAGTAGTGATGTGCTCCTCCAGTCCCAGGTGTGCAGCTCCAGCTTATAGGCCAAGAGGTCGATCCGCTCTAGTATCAAATACGGCCCCATGTATCGAGGGCTGAGCTTCTTGTGCTTCTGTACCGGAGAGACACCGTGCACCAGGCGTATCTGAGAGCGCTAAGTTGTCAACCTAAATCACCTAGAGGGGGGTGAATAGGTGAATTTCGTGTCAAATGCGGAATAAAAAAATATAACACAGCACAGATCCGTAATCAAGCAATCACACAGATGACAAGAGATTTATAGTGGTTCCCCAATCTTGGGTACGTCCACTTTTCTCACTGATCTAGCAAATCACTAGACTCAGCTACTCCACTATCTCGGATTGCAAAAACAATCCTACACCTCGGAACCACGTTCCTACAAAACTTGATCCCAAATGGATCTACACTCGGAAGATAAAACTTCCTACCACTCGGAGAAAGATCTCCTACAATGAAATTTGTTTGAATAAAGTTTACAAACAAGAATATCACAGATCTGGATCTTTGACTTAATCTTCCTCTTGAGAGCTTTTCGGTTTGAACAGAAACAGTTGAAGAAGACGTGATTGAGATCCACGATTCTGAGATCTGGAATCACCACGATCAAGAAAGTAAATCAGAGGCGATGAGGCACAATGTGATCAGATGATTCTTCTTGAGTCTGGATCGCTGGAGAAACTGAGATCGATAGCAGCGGCTGAGAGAAGATGATCCAGAGCTTCTTCCGAAAACGGTAATGGCGGCGGATGAGAAAGTTAGGGGTTTCGGGATTTTCTCTTTCTTAAAAGATAATCTCTGTAAACTCGTATTTTTAGTCAAATCTGAAAAGACCTATTTATAGGCTATCTCCAACGGTCATAATCGTAATTAAGATTGACACGTGAACCAATCATAAAAAGGTTAATTTCAAATCTCCGTCAATTTTGGACTTAACGATTTCTGGAATTCTTAGCCGACATACTCGGGTTAGATAAGATACTCGAGTATAAAGGTCTGCTACTCGAGTAGATAAGAGAAACATGTACTCGAGTAATAGAAATGACTACTTGAGTGCCTTGGAAGAACTACCCGAGTTACTCTAGACAGATTACTCGAGTAAGTAGAAACATCTACTCGAGTACTAATCCAAACTACTCGAGTTTAAGAAAAATCAACTCGAGTGCTAAGCCAGTCTACTCGAGTATAAGAAGGATCTACTCGAGTGCTAAGCCACTTACTCGAGTATATGAGCGAAGTTACTCAAGTATGTGGACTTAGAAATATTTAGACTGAACAGTTAGCCCTACTCGAGTATAACTAAGAGACTACTCGAGTATGACTAAGGCTCTACTCGAGTACACAAACACCTACTCGAGTAAGGAAAAGAGGTACTCGAGTATATGAATGGATTTACTCGAGTATATGGACTTAGAAACTTTCTGAGATGAGAAGTCCAGATCAACTCGAGTACGATCAGAACACTTACTCGAGTAACTTGAGAACTACTCGAGTATGTAATCCAATCTACTCGAGTACTAAGTCACTTACTCGAGTATATAGAAGATACTACTCGAGTATATGGACTTAGAAAAAATTTCTTCTGAGAAAGTCTTCAATACTCCAGAGTCCAATAGTCCAAGTGCATGGAAACAAAGTGTACCCCAATAGAGAGGCTATACATGAGTCAACACCTTGGATCACACAATGAGGAATTACATTGTATGGTCCTGTGTTTGATGACCCACTATAAACTGACATTGGTTTACACTTGGCAATAGAGTCCTGCATGCACAACTTAAACACAACATCAAATACAACTTAATTCATCTTAGTTTCAGGTCTGACTTCCCACAAATCTGGGGTATTGTGAAGACAATTCCCAACAGTATCTTCAAAAATACCCGGTCCCCAACCTGGAACTCCACCTTTCGGTGTCGAGTATCATAATATCTGTCTTGCCTACTCTGGGCCTCTAGCATCCGATCCCTGATCAAATGAACCTGAGCCTCCGTATCCTCAAGATAATCAGAGTCGAGAGACTTGGTGTCCACATCCTGAACCCAAGACAGCGGTGTGCTACACTTACTCCCGTAAAGTGCCTCATATGGTGCCATCCTGATGCTAGCCCGGTGGCTGTAATTATAAGGGAACTCGATCAATGGTAGCAGCCTCTCCCAAGGCCTCCTTGTATCAAATATGCATAGACGAAGCAGATCCTCCATGTTCCGGTTGGTCCACTCGGTCTGGTCATCGGTCTACGGATGGAAGGCGGTGCTAAAGGTAAGTCGAGAACCAAAGTAAGCATGTACTTCCCTCCACTCCCTAGAAGTGAACCGACTGTCACGGTCCGAGACAATAGTCCTAGGAATACCATGGTACCTTACGAACTTCTCCACGAACAACCTCACCACAACAGCAACTGGAGCATCCTTCCTAACTGGAATAAACCGCGCTACCTTGGTCAGCCTGTCGACTATGACCCATATAGAATCGTGCCTAGAGTGGGTGCGAGGCAGTCCGTGCACAAAATCCATAGCAATGTACTCGAACTTCCACTCTAGAACTGGCAATGGCTGCAATAAACCTCCCGGGCTCTTGCATTCTTCCTTAACGCACTGACACGTCTCGTAATGTATCACAAGGTGGGTGATCTCCCTCTTCATCCTAGGCCAGTACATAGTCCTCCGTAAATCTGCCCACATCTTGGATATGCCAGGGTGCTCTGAATATCTCGAGCATTGTACCTCTCTAAGTATGTCATCCCGGATACCGCCTCCTACTGGTATATAAACACGTCCACGGAATCGAAGGATATAATCCTGCAGCGTGTAATCCTCAACCTTGCCCCTTTCTAGGGCACCGAATATCGGCACCAATGTGGCATACAGCCTCTGATGTGCCATAATGCGCTCCCGAATGTCATCGTCTCTGACAAGTGATCTCAGGTACTCTCGGTATACTACTGGTTCGTCCTCAAAAACCATAGTTATATGCATGTTTTCCATCATCTGTATCAGCTTTATAGCCATCACTCGAGGCTCTGGTCCAGAAGTACTGACCCTCCTGCTCAATGCATCTGCTATTGTGTTTGCCTTCACCGGGTGATAGTGGATCTGGTATTCATAGTCACAGAGGAACTCTAGCCATCTCCTCTGTTGCAGGTTTAGGTCCTCTTGCGTATCGATATATTTGAGATCCTTGTGATCTGAGAAAATATCACAGTGAATCTCATACAGATAATGTCGCCATATCTTGAGTGCAAATAAGACCGCCCCGAGCTCTAAATCGTGTACCGGATAGTTATGCTCGTGCTTATTCAACTGTCTCGAAGCATATGCAATAACATGTCCGTGCTGCATCAGTACAACACCCATCCCCTCGTATGAGGCATCCGTGTAAATCTAAAATCCTTCACTCCCGGATTGGAGTACAAGGATGGGGGATGAGGTGAGCCGGTCCTTCAATTCCTGGAATGATTCTTCACACTTGTCTTACCAAATGAACTTTGCCTCTTTCCTCGTCAAGGATGTGAGGGGAAGTGCTATCCTTGAGAATCACTCCATGAACTTGTGGTAATATCCGACAAGTCCCAGAAAAATGCATATGTCGGAGGATGATTTCGGACACGGCCAATCACGTAGTGCCTCTATTTTGGCTGGATCTACGGCCAACCCGGCTCCACTGACAACGTGCCCCAGAAATGCCACCTCCTGTAGCCAGAACTGGCACTTAGAAATTTTTGCATATAACTGGTGCTCCCTCAATTTCTCCAGCACCTGCGCCAAATGCTCCGTGTTCTCTTCCTTGCTCTGGGATTAGATCAGAATATCAACAATGAATACTATAACGAAGCGGTCCAAGTATGGATCGAATACACGGTTCATTAGACTCATGAATGTGGAGGGCGCATTCGTGAGACCAAATGGCATCACCGTGAATTCGTAAAACCCGTATTGCGAGCTGAAAGCCGTCTTCGGAATGACTTCTTCCCGAATGCGCAACTGATAGTAGCCGGATCTCAAATCTAGTTTAGAGAACCAGAAGGCCCCCTGAAGCTGATCAAATAACTCGTCTTTCCGGGGCAATGGATAAGTATTCCGTACCGTTAACAGGTTCAGCTCACGATAATCTATGCACAGTCGTAACGATCCGTCCTTCTTCTATACAAAAAGAACTGGTGCACTCCACGGAGAAGAGCTCGGATGCACAAATCCTGACTCCACAAATTCCTGAAGCTGAGTTCTGAATTCTGCCAACTATCTGGGAGCCATCCAGTACGGTTCCCGAGATACTGGCCTTGCCCCTAGTACTAGCTGTATACGAAAATCCACATCCCTAACTGGCGGTAGTCCGGGCAATTTCTCCGGGAATACATCTGAGAAATCCCGAACCTCTGGGATATCAGCTATAGAAGTCTCTGCTACCACCATCTCGAAGCAACTAAGGTACACCTCCTCTTCCTGCTCGCGGGCCTTGACCGCCTATACAGATGATAACAACATAAGAGGGATCAGTCTAATACCTTCGATGACGACATAGGAGTCGCTGTGCCTTAGAGTGATCCTCTTTGATGGGCAATCAATTTGAGCATGATTCAAGTGCAGCCATCTCATGCCCAAGATCAAGTCAAAGTCTGGTAATATAAGGACCGTCACCGGCACCTCGAATGCTTTACTACCAATCTCGACTTCCATATTGCAATGGGCTGTGGCCCGCAGCTCTGGCCCATCGAGTAATCGTACTTGCATCTCTATGCCTATCAGTCTTTCCACGTCCTCCAGACCTTCTATAAAGGTCTCGGAGACGAACGAGTGAGTGGCACCCATGTCAAACAAGGTGCGTGCGGGCTTACCGCTTATCATGACTATGCCTGAGGTTGGTTGATTTAAAATAAAATGTTATTCTATCACCTTAGGTGTAATAAATGAAAATTGAATTTAAAAAATTCACAATAGTTTTGTACCTATGATCACCTCCTCGGGATTTCTTGGTTCAGTAAGGTCCAATGCATACACCTGCTCCTGTTCTCTTCCATGACCATGATATCCCCGGCCTCGGCCTCGACCTCGTCCCCGGCCCTAGCCTCGGCACTGCTGTACTTGAGGGGCCACTAGAGGTGGAGGAGGCAGTGGTCGGAAATGATGCGGACACTCTGATCTGATGTAACCGGGCTGGTGGAATCCGAAACAAATGACCGGCCGGTGGCCATGGACGTCCTACCTCACCGAGTCCTGCATCTGTAGAGGTGGGGGAGCTAGTACTGTAGGATGACCCTGCTCCTGCCTGATGTTGGGACGACGACATCCCCCACCCCTCTTATATCCAATAACCTTGCCTCTCTAGGGTGCCCTGCTACTTTCCCCAGATGATGACCCATCACGTGGTCTCTTCCCTCTGCTCGACACAATCAGCTGGTCTGCCTCCAGCTTCTTTACCATCTCTATAATCTTTGTAGTGGTGCCATGAGATATGAATAATAAGGGCTGCCTCAAGGAGTCTCGGAGACCATGGTAGAACCTCTTAGCATACTTCCGATCATCCCAGTCATGGAATCCGGCAAATCTAGCCAGATGGGAGAACTCTCTTTGGTATTCGATCACGGATTTTCTCCCCTGCTGGAGGTTCAGAAACCTCGCTTCCAAAGCATCCCAGTCTGTGGTGGATACGTAGTGCTCTAATCACGTATCGCTGAACTCCTCCCAAGAAATATCCATCAGCTCCCTATCAGCATATACAGAGTCTCGTACAAACTTCCACCACCTCTTCGCATGTGCATCCAGTACCGAGGTGGCAAGAGGGACTGCCTTGCTGAATTGGCAGCTGATGCCAGCCAATAGCTCCTGAATAGTCTCCAAACACTCCTCTATCTTCACAACATCCTCTATCCCACGGTACACCGGCGGAGACAGACTCTTGAAGGAACTCAACCAGTTTGACCTCGGATTTGGCTGTGGGGCCGGGACCTGCTGGGCTCTGAAGGCTTCCAGGATAGCAGTCAGAGTTTTCCCCATCTCAGTAAGAAAAAAGGGAGTGGCAGCTGGAGGGGGAGGAACCATATTCTGCTGCGGAGCGACCTACAGAGGTTGCAAAATAGATAAGGTTTAACATGATTGGCCTAACTCATTGTGTTAACTGGACTGATCCTATGACTTTTACATGGGCACACCATCGCTTCTGCTGCATAGTTTGTCCGCAAACTAATGCTCGAGCGAGGTGGTCAAGTGTTGTGGACTTCTTTCTCCTATGATCGTTATTTTAAGTGATACAAGTTTGTAAGACCCCCCCCCCCACCAAGGAGTATCCCGGTCTTATGCCCAGAACTGTTGTCTTACGGTGGCACTAACACACGGGTTAATCGACATCGCAATACGCCGATTCTACCGGCTAGTACGATCTTATAACCTGTAGGCCAATATGAAAAATAGAAGTATATCAGTATCAAAAATCTACTAGTCCACTAGCCACAGTACATATCATATAGTAAAATGAAAGTACATCAATCCATAATGAGTACCAAATATGAAGAGTAAAAAGGGCTTATGCCCTGTACATCTGATGAGTTGTAAATTACCTATATTTTCGTATTTTATTTAAATCAATTTTGTATGTTTTTTGTCTTTTTTTTATCTGTTTTATCCAATAAATAGCTTATTTTTGTAAATATTATTTCTAACTTAGCTTTATTTTTATTTGCAGAAAAGTTCCAGAAAAATTCCAAAAAATCAAAAATTGACTGACACGCCCGTGTCAATTGACCGACACGCCCGTATCGAAACCGACCCGCAAGCTTAGTCAAACTGCCAACGCTGCCGACATCGAACTGCCAGCTCCCCCGGTCACGCCCCCCTATCACGCCCGTGTCAAGGTGTGACACGGGCGTGACCTTGCCACCTGGCCCGACGTGACGCGCGCGACTTTGCGGCCAGACCGCGCCCAGATCGACCTCCCCGACACGCCCCAGTCACGCCCGTGACTGACATATGTCACGCCCGTGACCTAGGGCGTGACCGCCACGTTTTCAGCCGAAGTCAGCTTTCCAGTCAAGTCACCCGATCAGCTCATGAATAGTGTCGACACGCCCCCCTGTCACGCCCTAGTTACGGGCGTGACCCACCCGAAATATTGCCTATAAATAAGAGCTTCCAGGAAGCTTATTTTGTCCACTTTTTTGACCACTTTGCTTAGGGGAGGTGCTGCCCAATTGGATTCCATACTTATGTAAGGAGAATTTCTCCCCCCTCTCTCTCTCTTAGTTTGTATTAAGGTTTTTACTTTAATAAAATATGAATTTTTCTCTCTTAATTTGTATGAATAATCCATTTGAATGCGCCTACTTAAGCAACTTTTCGTTCATCTTTTTGTATTTCTTTTATGTTTTCATCTTTTTTTGCTTTCATAACTTAGTTAGATTTAGGATTTATCGGCATTTCTAGCCGTTGTGCCATCCGTCTAGTTTTCATTTCCCGCACTTTTTAGCTTTAGCTTTTTCTTCTTTATCATTTTTATTCATATAGGTTTTATAAACCCCCCCCCCTAAAAGTGTTCATTTTTTATTTTCTTTAACTTAGGCTCTTAGGAATGCAAAACTTCTCGTTCCTTTTTAGTTTTATTCTCACTTTTTTGGAGGTTTTATAAAAACTTACGAATAAAAATGTAGTCGTTATAATTTTTCGCTCACTTCGTTTTAACTTTTTAATTTCAAAACTTTTAGTCCGGTTAATTTTTATTTCATCTTTTTATGCATTTCTACCGCATTCTAACTGTAGAAATGCAGTTGTATTAATTTTTCGAGTACGTTCATTTTGCGTTTATTTGCAAAACTTTTCGTTCCGGTTAATTTTTATTTTCACTTTTTATGCATTTCTACCGCATTCTAGCGGTAGAAATGCAGTCGTTTTAATTTTCTGAGCACTTTGTTTTTCTTATTTTTGCAAGTGTGTGTGCGTGTATGAGTTAGGTTTTACTGCTTTATTTCATTTCTGTAGAGTGCGTGTGTGCGTATGCATTTATTTCCGCCTACTCGTTAAGAGTTTAATGACACCTTGCTTTCATTTCCCGCCCACTCGTTTGAGTGGGACTTGTCTTTTTACTGCTTTCATTTTCTTCCTACTCACTTGAGTAGGAAAACTTTGTATGGGTGCGTGTGTTTTCATTTCTGTAGAGTGCGTGTGTGTGTTTTACTTTCAAGTAGAGTGCGTGCGTGTATGAGATAAATTTACTGCTTTATTTATCGCTTTCTTCAATTAAGAAGAGTGTGTGCGTGTGTGCTTTTATTTCCGCCTACTCATTCGAGTAGGGCTTGCTTTATTTAATTTTCTTTATGGTTTTGAAGTGTGCGTGAGTGCCTGCATCAATTAGCCTTCAATTTATCTTACTGTCCTATTTTTCGTGTTTTCTCTTATAATTGTTCAGTGCTTAATTTAACACTCACGCTACACCTAAAAACATAAAGCCGTCCCCATACCGATGAGTGGCTAATCTCTTTTAGCCTTCGGCATCGAAGAGCATTGGGACATAAAAAATGATTTGAAATAATTAAAAAACTTTATTTTTATTTTAATTTAAGGACTTAAGGTTTACCCCGGGTTAACGACGCATAGGACCACATAATCGATGTGTGGGCTCTATTTCCGTTATCCATACGCGACGCCGAGAGGCTGCACGTATGGACCGAACCCCCTTGGGTAAAGAGAATTGCGTACGCCCCCTCGAAAGAGGAGAAGCGTAGCTCTGCCGGATTGGGTTCCCCACCCAATAGCGGGGTTCTTAGCGTAAAGCGGGCATTAAGAGGAATCCTTCGTCGGTCTAACGATCGGTCGAATAGTCTTAATGTTTAGGTGAGCAATATTCCTAGAGATAAGTGCGCTCATATTTTTGGAACCCCCACGGCCAAGTGCCTTTTATTAAATTTAAAACAAAGTTTAATAATTGTTAAGAATTATTTTAGTCTTAATCCGATTTGATGCCAAGTGTTAACCCGTCATCGAACTAACTTAGCAAAATTCTGCTTTCTTTCTTTCCGTTTTAATTAAACTAAAAAATCCCACCTTACTGTTAGTAAGATAAGAGTGTTCCTGGAAGAGTATTTATAATCAACGCGTCCCCGAGAATAATACGACCTCGGTATTTTCCCGAATACCGAGTACTACTTGCGATAGGTGCGCTTGCCTCCTTTCGTTAGAAAACTCGATCTTCTAACCGGCCCGCGGAATCTGACCATTTCGAACCAACCACAGTAGGTCTCTGTTCCGCGGCCATCAAGTTTTTGGCGCCGTTGCCGGGGAGTCACGGTTGTTATATTGAATCCGGAACTCTATTAATTTTACTTTATTTTCAAATAAAAAATTTTATACAAAAAAAAAAATCCTTCCCCCTTTCGTTTTTTTTAAGGGTGCATGACCCGTGGACAACCTTCGAGTTCTGAAAATCTTGAATTCGACCCCGAGATCGACCGCTCTCTTGCGCGTATCCGATCTCTCCGTCGAATTCCCTTTTTAGACCCCGCAGAATCTATCGGAGAACCCTCTTCTTCTTCTATGGCCGACCCGAATAATGCCCAACCGGCCGAGCGTACTATGTCTTATTACGCTCGGCCCAACTTGGATGATACGGGGTCGAGTATTGTTCGGCCCGCTGTGGCCAACAATAATTTTGAAATTAAGTCAAGTGTGATTCAAATGATCCAAAATTCCGTGCAGTTCGACGGACTGCCGGATGAGGACCCCAATAATCACTTGTCTAATTTTCATGAAATTTGCGATACTTTTAAAATTAATGACGTCACTGATGACGCCATTCGTTTGCGCCTTTTTCCCTTCTCTCTTAAGTCCAAGGCTAAGGCGTGGTTACTCTCCCTCCCGCGGGGATCCATCACGTCCTGGGCGGAATTGGCTGAGAAATTCCTTACGAATTATTTTCCGCCCGCGAAAACTGCAAGACTGCGGGCAGACATATCTTCGTTCGTCCAAAACGACTCCGAGTCTCTTTACGAGACTTGGGAACGCTTTAAGGAGTTCCTCCGCCGGTGCCCGCACCACGCTCTGCAAACGTGGTTGCAGGTACAAATTTTTTATAATGGACTGAATAGTCAGACGCGTCAAATGATTGACGCGGCTGCCGGGAGCACTCTGAACAATAAGACCCCCGAGGCCGCCCAGGCCCTTTTCGAGGAAATGGCGGTGAACGCCTACCAGTGGAATGTCCCGCGGGCACGCCCTAAGCAGGCGGGCATTTTTGAAGTGGATGCCACTGCTCAGCTAGCCCTCCAAGTGGAAAGGCTAACTAAGCAGGTGGCGGAGATGTCTGTTGCCTCCTCCACTCCACCTTGTTTTCTCCCCCCCCCCCCTCCAACGTCTGCGTAGTCGACGAATTCGTGGACTATATGGGAAATCCGGTGCGTCCTTCATTTCAAAACAACCCTTATAGTATCCACTATAATCCGGGTTGGAGGAACCATCCGAATTTCCCCTGGAGCAACCCGAACAACGCGCAGCGTCCCCCTCCCCCTCCTTTTGCGCCAACGTTTCCTCCTCCCCCTCCTATGAAGCCATCCCTGGTGGAGGAAAATTTTAATCATTATGTCGCGTCCAACAAGTCTAATATCCGGAACATCAACGGATCGCTAAAAAATTTAGAACTCCAGGTTGGACAGCTGGCGCGACTCATGTCAGAACGCGCCATGGGGGCACTGCCAGGGAACACGGAGCCCAATCCAAGGGAAACCGCCAACGCTATAACCCTCCGTAGCGGTAAGGAGGTGGTCGATCCAAAACGGATCGATCCTCAGGTACATATTTCACCTCCGACCCCTCTTCCCTCTTCTTCGATTACGCAACCCTTACCAATTTTTAACGATAAAACTATTTTAAACAAGGCGTTGCCCTACCCGCATAAGTTCGATAATGAGCGAGTAAACGCGCAATATGAAAAATTTATTTTATTACTTAAACAAATTCATATTAATGTTCCTTTTTGCGAGGCTATCTCGCAAATGCCTAAATATGCGAAATTTTTAAAATAACTACTTTCTAATAAACGCAAACTCGAGGATATTTCGCATATATCTCTCAACGCTGTCTGCTCGGCGGCTCTTACTAGTAAATTGCCCTTAAAACAAAACGACCCGGGAAGGTTCTCCATCCCGTGCCTTTTTGGCGATGTATTAGTAAAATACGCCTTGGCAGACTTAGGCGCGAGCATTAATTTGATGCCGTTCTCGCTCTTTCTGCGTTTAGGTTTGGGTACTCCTGCTCCTACCAATATGTGCATCCAACTAGCGGATCGCTCGGTTAGGTTCCCCATCGGGGTTGTTGAGGATGTCCTTGTCCGAGTAGACAAGTTCACCTTCCCGGTGGACTTCGTCATCTTGGACATCGAGGAAGACGCCAACGTACCAATAATACTTGGTCGCCCTTTCCTCGCGACCTCACGTGCGTTAATTGATGTAAGTAATGGTCAGCTTCTCCTTCGGGTAGGAGACGACCAAGTTACTTTTTCTATTAACTCCTCTATGGAAGACTCGTCGCCGAGCGACGATTTCTGCTATTCTTTAGATTCTTTTTATGGAGATTGTTCTTCTCCGGTTTTCGAGTCCGAATTTTTAAACGAAAATATTTTTTCACTCGAAAATTTTTATTACGATGAGGACGAGTCTACGAATATGCCTTTTGAACCAATTGGTTCAAAAGACATTAGCACTAAAACCTCACTAGAAGAACCGCCCATCCTGGAACTCAAACCATTACCCGAATCCCTAAAATACGCCTTTTTGGGAAAAAATGATACACTCCCGGTAATCATTTCTTCGTATTTAAGCGATTCGGAGACCTCCGATTTATTGGAGGTTTTGCTTAAACATCGCCACGCAATTGCGTGGCAAATTTCTGACCTAAAGGGGATTAACCCTTCTTTATGCACTCACAAAATTTTCTTAAACGATAATTGCCGCAAAACCATTCAGCCGCAGCGGCGTCTTAACCCAAACATGAAAGACGTCGTGAAAGCTGAGATAATTAAATTATTAGATGCGGGGATTATTTATCCCATTTCTGATAGTGCATGGGTTAGTCCCATTCATGTCGTGCCCAAGAAGGGCGGTCTAACCGTAGTGGCGAATGAGCACAACGAGCTCGTCCCAACTCGTACTGTTACGGGTTGGCGGGTGGTCATCGATTATCGCAAACTTAATGATGCCACCCGCAAAGACCATTTTTCACTACCGTTCCTTGACCAAATTCTTGAGCGTCTTTCCGGTCATCCTTTTTATTGTTTTCTCGACGGTTTATCGGGGTTTTTCCAAATCCCTATTTCCCCCGAAGACCAAGAGAAAACAACTTTTACTTGCCCCTTTGGCACCTTCGCCTATCGAAGAATGCCATTTGGCCTCTGCAATGCGCCGGCTACATTCCAAAGATGTATGCTAGCAATTTTTGGTGAGCTAGTAGAAGATATTATGGAAATATTTATGGATGACTTTTCTGTATTCGGATGCTCATTCCCGGATTGTCTTCGTAATCTCGATTGTGTCCTCCAGCGATGCGAGGACACGAATCTTGTTTTAAATTGGGAAAAGTGTAACTTTATGGTTCGAGGAGGATAGGTCCTCGGCCATAAGTTTTCGATTAAGGGGATAGAGGTCGATAAGGCCAAAGTTGAAATCATAGAAAAACTTCCTCAGCCGACAAACATAAAATCCATTAGGAGTTTCTTAGGCCACGCGGGCTTTTATAGGCGCTTCATTCAAGATTTTTCAAAAATAACAAAGCCGCTTACTCACCTCTTGGAAAAGGAATCACCTTTTGTCTTTAGTAGCGATTGCGAGTCTTCCTTTAATTTTATAAAACAAAAACTTATCAATTCTCCAATTCTAGTGTCCCCTAATGGGTCTCTTCCGTTCGAAATCATGTGCGATGCTAGTGATATTGCCTTAGGCGCCGTTCTTGGCCAACGCGTAGAAAAACATTTTCATCCTATTTATTACGCTAGCAAGACGCTCACTTCCGCACAAGTGAATTACACGACAATGGAAAAGGAACTCTTAGCCGTCGTTTTCGCTTTCGATAAGTTTCGCTCGTATCTTACGCTATCTAAAGTTATCGTTTTTACCAATCACTCCGCCCTTAAATATTTATTAGCTAAAGCCGACGCGAAGCCCCGCCTTCTTCGATGGATTCTCCTCCTACAAGAGTTTGACTTGGAGATCCGAGATAAGAAGGGCGCGGAGAATCTAGCGGCAGACCACCTCTCCCGTTTAGAAAATCCGGGTGCGGAAGCGCTCGTCGAATCTGAGATAAATGACAGATTCCCCGAGGAACGCCTTCTCGCCATTCGTTCGTCTTCGTCATCTTCGCCTTGGTTCGCAGATTTTGCGAACTACTTAGTCGCGCGGGTACTTCCAAAAGATTTTTCAAGTCATCAAAAGAAGAAATTCTTTTCCGACTTGAAAAATTTCTTTTGGGATGACCCATTTCTTTTCCGTATCTGCGCGGACCAAGCGGTTCGAAGATGCGTCGCGGGAGTGGAGTGCACACAAATCTTGAGGCACTGCCACGAGGGTCCAGCCGGGGGGCACTATCAAGCCAACCGGACCGCTAGGAAGGCGCTAGAGGCGGGCTACTTTTGGCCCACTCTCTTCAAAGACGCGCACAATTTTGTGCGTGCATGTGATAGCTGTCAGCGGTCGGGTAACATCTCACGTCGCGACGAGATGCCCCAAAATATGTTTTTAGAATGCGAAGTTTTCGATTTATGGGGCATAGATTTTGTTGGCCCCCTACCTCCTTCTTATAAAAATATGTATATTTTAGTGGCGGTCGACTACGTATCATGGTGGGCGGAAGCGCAGGCTCTCCCCACCAACGATGCGCGAGTCGTCGTTACATTTCTAAAAAAATTATTTTCTCGCTTCGGCATGCCTCGCGCTATTGTTAGTAATAGGGGAACGCATTTCTGTAACGCTCTAATGGCTAAGACGTTAGCTAAATACGGAGTCACGCACAAGCTTGCCACCCCCTACCACCCGCAAATAAGTGGCCAAGTTGAGGTAGTAAATCGAGAAATAAAACGCATATTAGAAAAAACCATTTCACTTAATAGGAAAGATTGGTCCGCTAAGCTCGACGACGCGTTATGGGCGTATCGTACGGTGTACAAAACCGCTACCGGTTGTACCCCGTTTCGATTAGTCTATGGCAAAGCGTGCCATTTACCCGTAGAACTGGAGCACCGCGCACTTTGGGCATTAAAACTCTTAAACCTCGACTCTAACTTAGCCGCTCAGAATAGAAAACTGCAACTAAACGAGCTCGATGAATGGCGTGCGAACGCTTACGAGAGCAATAAGTTCTATAAGGAGCGTTCTAAGTTTTATCACGATCGAAAAATTAAAACCCCAAAAATCTTTTCTCCGGGTGATCTAGTCCTTCTTTACAATTCTCGTCTTAAACTTTTTCCTGGCAAACTCAAATCCCGTTGGTCCGGTCCCTTCTTAGTTGAAGAAGTTTTTCCATATGGGACCGTACTCGTCTCCCACCCGGAAAAAGGCTCGTTTAAAGTAAACGGTCATCGATTAAAGACTTACATAGCGGGCGACCCTGTGATCGAGAGTATAGCGAAACCTTATCCCTCCTCGACTTATAAACCCGCCACTATAGTCAAGCTACGCGACTATAAACAAAGCGCTCCTGGGAGGCACCCCACGTCTATCTTTTTTATGTCTTTATTTATTATGTTTTCTATTTTTCTAATAAATGCAGGGTTTCTAATGGGCTTCCCCGAGCGCGGATCAGGGACGTTTTCTGCCCCCTCTTTTTCCTTTTTTGTACATATACCTGCTGTCTTGTTCCTCATGCTTAGCATACAACATTGGGGACAATGTTGGATCTAAGTATGGGGGTGTTTTCGTATTTTCGTACTTTCTTTTTCGCTTACAAAAATAAAAAAAATAAAAAAATTAAAAAAAAACAAAAAAAAAACAAAAACAAAAAAACAAAAAAACAAAAAAAACAAAACTTTAAAAAAAATATATACTTCAAAAAAAAAATAAAAAAAAAATGATTTTAATTAAAAATTTTTGAAGTTTCATTTTTGAAACTTTGACTTATTTTAACTTGGTCCGCGAGATCCGGCTCATCGAGCCATCCACATAACGAGTCATCTCGCGGCTACCTAGTTTATATTTTTCTAAATATTCTTGTAAATATTTTTGTAAATAATTTTTGTAAATACTTTTTGTAAATATTCTTTCTCTTTCCCCTCTCTCTTTTTCCCTCTCATCCTTGTAAATATTTTTTCTTTTTCCTAAATTTTTGTAAATAGAATGAAAACTTCATTAAAAACACAAAAAAATTCACAAAATTTAAAAATTTAAAAAAAATTCACAAAACTTAAAAATCCAAAAAAAAAAAATTTCGCATTTTTCTTTCTTTTTATTATGTATATATTAAAGATATAAATACAAAACTACAAAAAAAAGAGCATAACTTCAAAAAAAAAACAACAAAAAATTTGTTATGTAAGTTTTGAAACAAATAAATCAAACATTTCATTCTTAAGTTTCTTGTTATCCAAAACTTTTGTTTTGAGTTTATTTATATGCGAATTTGATCAATTCTTTGTTCACTATTCGTTTGTTAATTATAGATTGAAAAATCTAAATAGCCGGGGTTAAGTTTTAAAGAATTTATTATACTTTGTTAAAAATAGGGGACTCGCTTTAGGCACTACTTCTAATTTTTCATAGATAGGAGCATGTGTACCATGTTAGAAAATAACGACTATAGAATTCAATTATGCTTGCTTTTAGCTTTCTGAAAAATTGGAACGTACAATTTATAAAGGTTGCTCTCAATTATTTTTCAATTAAAAATCTAGTTCTCTTTTCTCCCCTTACCTATCATAACCTACCTGGTATGATAAAAATATTTCCCCTAAAAGAAAAAGATCTTATGTCAATGGGAATAAGATTTCATTCCGTAAACATAGGCACCCAATAAATTAAAAGATTATACGTTACGGAGTAAGAGGATTAAATTCATTACTCCAACACATATATATTGGGTTATTTTTATTTATGAAGAAGAAAAAATTTTATGTTAAGGAAAATAAGATTTCATTTTCCTTTAACATCCAAATCAAAAAAAATTGGAGGTTCGAGAAAAATAACCTCGCCTCAAAATCCAAGCATCTTCATAAACAAACATCAACCCCCCTTAGCCAATTTCATGACTCTAGAATTAATTCAAAAATCTTTTTGAGAGCATAATTCGTAAATTGCATTATTTCCGATAACACTCCTATAAGCTAAAGTTCGTATAACTCCAAATTTCCTGTTAATCTAACCAATACAATTATTGCTTTCTATTTGATTACATCAAGAAGTCTTTTGGCCAAAACTTTTGCCCTGTTTAAATCATATAAATAATTTTAGGACTTAACTCTTATACCCCGTATATTTTTATTTGATCTCTCTTATAATTAATTTAGCGGTAGCAGAACTTAGAGTTTTTTATTATTCCTTATAAGTTCACCTCAAACTTTTTCTCTGGAATAGCAAAAGTTTAAGTATGGGGGTGTTTGATGAGTTGTAAATTACCTATATTTTCGTATTTTATTTAAGTCAATTTTGTTTGTTTTTTGTCTTTTTTTAACTGTTTTATCCAATAAATAGCTTATTTTTGTAAATATTATTTCTAACTTAGCTTTATTTTTATTTGCAGAAAAGTTCCAGAAAAATTCCAAAAAGTCAAAAATTGACTGACACGCCCGTGTCAATTGACCGACACGCCCGTGTCGAAACCGACCTGCAAGCTTAGTCAAACTGTCAACGCTGCCGACATCGAACTGCCAGCTCCCCCGGTCACGCCCCCCTGTCACGCCCGTGTCAAGGTGTGACACGGGCGTGACCTTGCCACCTGGCCCGACGTGACGCGCGCCACTTTGCGGCCGGACCGCGCCTAGATCAACCTCCCCGACACGCCCCAGTCACGCCCGTGACTGACACATGTCACGCCCGTGACCTAGGGCGTGACCTCCACGTTTTCAGCCGAAGTCAGCTTTCCAGTCAAGTCACCCGATCAGCTCATGAATAGTGTCGACATGCCCCCCTGTCACACCCTAGTCACGGGCGTGACCCACCCGAAATTTTGCCTATAAATAAGAGCTTCCAGGAAGCTTATTTTGTCCACTTTTTTGACCACTTTGCTTAGGGGAGGTGCTGCCCAATTGGATTCCATACTTATGTAAGGAGAATTTCTCCCCCCTCTCTCTCTCTTAGTTTGTATTAGGGTTTTTACTTTAATAAAATATGAATTTTTCTCTCTTAATTTGTATGAATAATCCATTTGAATGCGCCTACTTAAGCAACTTTTCGTTCATCTTTTTGTATTTCTTTTAAGTTTTCATCTTTTTTTGCTTTCATAACATAGTTAGATTTAGGATTTATCGGCATTTCTAGCCGTTGTGCCGTCCGTCTAGTTTTCATTTCCCGCACTTTTTAGCTTTAGCTTTTTCTTCTTTATCATTTTTATTCATATAGGTTTTATAAACCCCCCCCCCTAAAAGTGTTCATTTTTTATTTTCTTTAACTTAGGCTCTTAGGAATGCAAAACTTCTCGTTCCTTTTTAGTTTTATTCTCACTTTTTTGGAGGTTTTATAAAAACTTACGAATAAAAATGTAGTCGTTACAATTTTTCACTCACTTCGTTTTAACTTTTTAATTTCAAAACTTTTAGTCCGGTTAATTTTTATTACATCTTTTGATGCATTTCTACCGCATTCTAACGGTAGAAATGCAGTTGTATTAATTTTTCGAGTACGTTCATTTTGCGTTTATTTGCAAAACTTTTCGTTCCGGTTAATTTTTATTTTCACTTTTTATGCATTTCTACCGCATTCTAGCGGTAGAAATGTAGTCGTTTTAATTTTCTGAGCACTTTGTTTTTCTTATTTTTGCAAGTGTGTGTGCATGTATGAGTTAGGTTTTACTGCTTTATTTCATTTCTGTAGAGTGCGTGTGTGCGTATGCATTTATTTCCGCCTACTCATTAAGAGTTAAATGGCGCCTTGCTTTCATTTCCTGCCCACTCGTTTGAGTGGGACTTGTCTTTTTACTGCTTTCATTTTCTTCCTACTCACTTGAGTAGGAAAACTTTGTGTGGGTGCGTGTGTTTTCATTTCTGTAGAGTGCGTGTGTGTGTTTTACTTTCAAGTAGAGTGCGTGCGTGTATGAGATAAATTACTGCTTTATTTATCGCTTTCTTCAATTAAGAAGAGTGTGTGCGTGTGTGCATTTATTTCCGCCTACTCATTCGAGTAGGGCTTGCTTTATTTAATTTTCTTTATGGTTTTGAAGTGTGCGTAAGTGCCTGCATCAATTAGCCTTCAATTTATCTAACTGTCCTATTTTTCGTGTTTTCTCTTATAATTGTTCAGTGCTTAATTTAACACTCACGCTTCACCTAAAAACATAAAGCCGTCCCCATACCGATGAGTGGCTAATCTCTTTTAGACTTCGGCATCGAAGAGCATTGGGACATAAAAAATGATTTGAAATAATTAAAAAACTTTATTTTTATTTTAATTTAAGGACTTAAGGTTTACCCCGGGTTAACGACGCATAGGACCACATAATCGATGTGTGGGCTCTATTTCCGTTATCCATACGCGACGCCGAGAGGCTGCACGTATGGACCGAACCCCCTTGGGTAAAGAGAATTGCGTACGCCCCCTCGAAAGAGGAGAAACGTAGTTCTGCCGGATTGGGTTCCCCACCCAATAGCGGGGTTCTTAGCGTAAAGCGGGCATTAAGAGGAATCCTTCGTCGGTCTAACGATCGGTCGAATAGTCTTAATGTTTAGGTGAGCAATATTCCTAGAGATAAGTGCGCTCATATTTTTGAACCCCACGGCCAAGTGCCTTTTATTAAATTAAAAACAAAGTTTAATAATTATTAAGAATTATTTTAGTCTTAATCCGATTTGATGCCGAGCGTTAACCCGTCATCGAACTAACTTAGCAAAATTCTGCTTTCTTTCTTTCCGTTTTAATTAAACTAAAAAATCCCACCTTACTGTTAGTAAGATAATAGTGTTCCTGGAAGAGTAGATATAATCAACGCGTCCCCGAGAATAATACGACCTCGGTATTTTCCCGAATACCGAGTACTACTTGCGATAGGTGCGCTTGCCTCCTTTCGTTAGAAAACTCGATCTTCTAACCGGCCCGCGGAATCTGACCATTTCGAACCAACCACAGTAGGTCTCTGTTCCGCGGCCATCAACATCATATATAAAAATCCTTCTCTCTAGCAGCGGAAGACACTATCATCTCTAACTCATCCCACCTGCGGTAGCTCTGTAGTAAAAGTAGTAGTAGGTGGTAGTCGAACGGGCTCCTCAGGTCCTGTCACCTCGTCCTGCTTGTACCCCATCTCCTCGAGCCCCTAAAAAAAGTTGGTCACCGACCGTTAGAAAAAAATACTAATTCGTTTCTTCTGCACCTCGCCCCGCAACTCCTAGGCACCGTGCGGGAGGATGAAGTGGAAGGAAACAAGGGGTGGCAAGTATAAGCAGATGACAGTGGCCCTATACTAACAAGTACATGAGGAGTAATAATAGTTCTACACTAGCAGTTCTATGTAAGAGGCACAAGTACAGTAAGTGAAGAAAAGAACAGCAGTAAATAGGTAATGTAACAGCTGTAAGTAAAGTTGAGTAATAGCAGTGCTACGCAGTATAGTAAAGTAAGTATGCTACATCTAATCTATCATCATAGGAGTACTCTAACTTATACGAGTGCCCATATAAACGTATAGGTTAGAGTTTCAAAATAAACTTATCATATAAAAGAGCTCATACTAATTTATATGATAAGGATCCATGATGTGTATGCCTACTATGTATGAATGCATGCGGGTTATCATACAACATGCAAGTGCAACTCACACACAACGAATCTGTGATCACAGACCTTTAGTTCCCGCTTTTAAGAGCTAGCATCACTCTCTGGTACCGTCGTTGTGGCTACGACAGTAGTGGAGTGGACATCTCCACTCCTAGGCAGGTATGCACACTACCAAACCTACACCACTCATACGCCTTTGTACACGTCCTAGGTGAACTCTAGAGTCTTGCGTACTAATTGCTGACTACCCGTCAGTCTTATTGGGACGGGTGTGTGCTTTTGGGGATTGTCCTCCAGACCGCAGTATAAACAACCTACTGGCCCCTCAAACCATTACCCCCGCCTGGTTCACTGCACTTCCATCGGTGTGATGATTGGCGCAGTACCGCATGACCCGCCACTAATTTTATGCACATGCATGTATTTTATCTTGAGCCTTCAGCTCGCAGGGCCAACCTGTCCTGAATCCCTCCAACCCTCCACGGGTGAGCATATAATACGAATCCCTAAAACCCAGTATGGGTGAGAATGAACCACAACGTCTTAACCTATTAGCCAACTCTTGTCTACGGGTTATTATACTTAGTGATTTAAGGTTAATCCCAGGACTACACAGGGTATGCCCGGTGAAGGGCTCTCGGGGGCACTAAGAACTGCGATGGGATTACGCCCAAAGTTCCCTTTCGCAAAGATATTTACTTTTATTGATGTCTACCCCTTTATCCTTACATTGCTCTCATTATTACTCTTGAGTGATCCTAATGACTTAAGATGTTCTCAGAAGGGCGACGGTCTTCGGCCGGCCTCGACTCCAGTTGTTATCCAAGGGCTTCCACTTTTACTCTCATCACTAAGACAACACTACCCACCAAGGTTATTCTCCAAATGTAATCTCTTGCTCATTCGTCAATCTATCCCCCGGTGGTCCTTTTAGTTTAACCTACTTACACTACGCGCAACCCATGACCTAATACCACCCCAAAACGGAGCTTCCAACTCCTTGGGCCACCTACCCCAAATGATTTATCCTTGGATGGTATGGACTAATGAAGTGAGCATATTGATTTACATAATTTTCTTAAGTCATTAAAGTCTCTAATTAAATCATTTAATTAATTCCCTAGGTCATTTAATACATGAAGTAATACAAATTATAATCCACTGACCTAAGTAATTTCTCCTGAGTTGTATCATGGTAAAATATTGCTGTCTATCAAAATTCATAATTTTCCTTTGAATATTTCTATTTATTCCTTAATTAATACAAAACTCACATAATTGTCATTTTCCAAATGAAGTTTAAGGAATACATTACCCAAAATTCTAGGAAAATTACAGAGCATAAATATCATTAATTTAAGGCTAATGGAAGAGTTTTATCAACTTATATAATGTAGTGACCAACCAAATTCAATTCTTACTAATTTACCAAAATGCCATTATGCTAGTTTAAAAACTATTATGGCATCGAAATTTTTTGAGATAATTATACAAGGCTAAGCATTGATTTATACAGCACTATAAATTTTTCCAACATTTCTGATGTATATTTTCATCATAAATAAATGATTTCCCAAAAGGGCAAAATGGTTAAAAGTACATACTATCATTATAAAATCAACTAATCAGGGCATAAATTTTTCCAGGGATTAAATATGACTCCCTTAATTTCTAGGCAAGATTTGAGAGTTTTAACTTTTGAATAACCCTATTTTAAATTTTTATCCCTAAATGGCCAATCTTTCAAAAATTCCAAATAATAGGATTCTTGCTTCCAAAAATCCAAAAATCTTTATGAGGGATAAAATTTATTCTAATGAGCCTATGGAATAAGTTCCATGATTTCGGAATGTATCAAATAGGTTGAATATGCAATATTTCAAAAATTGCTATTGGCACCGCAAAACTATATATAGCCAACAAATGCAAGTGGGTTAACCAAACATGCAATGGTCCAAATGTGCTGAAACTTTAACCACGCACATATTATGTCCCCAAGGACCTGACACCAAAATTTGGGGCCATTTGGAGTCATATTACTCCAAATATTTCATTAATTTTAATTTGTGTATTATGACAAAACCTATAGGAAACTTTCATCCAAAAATTTTCATATTTTCACAGGGTCTAAGTATGACCCTAAAAAGAATCTGACCAATATTTTAGGTAATGTGGATATATGGTTTGGCCTGAGCATCCATTTGAATTTCTGCCCTTGCCTAAAACTAGTCCTAGTAGAACAGCCTTACAGGGAGCCCTACAGCTCTAAATCCCAAGTTTAGGGAGGCAAATGAATGTTAAGAGTAATGTCTACACTTTTTATTTAGGGTTTATGTTCTGTAAATTCCTCTAAGAGGCCTATTTTTAACATGCCAAAGTATGTATAAAAGTGTGACAAAATAACACTATTCATATTAATTAATTTCATCAAATCAGATAGGATTTAAACGGACGACATCCGTTCATCTCCGATCTCCAGCCAAAGGCTGGGATGAACCCATCCTGGGCCATCTTTGCTGGCTATTTCCGGCTAGCTGAGCCACCACTACCGCCGGCGATTGTCGCCACCATCTCCTTTGAGGTGGGGGCTAGCGTTTCCTAGCGGTGAGGCCGCCTGAATTGGCCCCTCCGGCGATCCCGATCAAGAAGAAAAACTCGGTATTTTCTGCTTTTCCTAACATGGCATCGGGCTCAATTGAGCCCGATATCTCCCCTAGTCGATCAAGAAAGCTAGTGTGAGTAGAGGTGAGGTGAAACGGACCTGTTACAGGCCTTGGCGGCAGTTGCGGCGACAGTTTGCCAAGACCGAGCAGCTCCGGTGATCTCCTGCTCAAATCTTGGTTTCTCCACTGATTTCATCGATCCAGTAGTCGATTTCCACTCCTTTCCTCTCTCTGAAGCTAATGGTGGGGGTGATTTGGGCTGAGGTAAGCTATATGTGGAGTTAACTCCAAAGTAAGCTCGGGTTCTACTTTGGAGGCTTCACCCATGGTGCCAAGTGGCCACCATATAGCTAAATTCCTCTGAAATTCTTTTTGGGTGGCCGGCCAGCATACTTTGGGCAGAGGGAGACAAGGCCAAATGGCCTCCTCCTCTTAAATCCACTTTCTCTCTCCTCTTTTTGGTGAATTCTCCAAAATGCCCCATGCATGCACTCTCTCTCCAAGTCCAGAGGGGTAGGGCTGGTCTTTGACACCTTGGGATAATAATGGGCTAGGTTTGGTGGGCTTGACCCAAGGGGAATGGGATTAGCCCCCATTTTCTTCTTTAGGCCACATGTTTGACCAAGTTGACTTTTTTGGTTGACTTGGTCAACATGGCTAGTGGGCTGACCCCACTTGAGGTTCATGAACCCTATGGCATGACCCAACATGGGTTGGGCCATGGTGATGTCCCACTTGGACCATTAGGGCCTTTAGGTGTAGGTTTGACCAACTTAGGGCTAAGGTTGACTTTGGTCAACTAGGGTCAAAGGGTGACCTAATGATTTGCCTTAGGGTTCACTTAGATTGTCCTTAGGGTTAGGGCAATGTGGTGGGGGTCATGGTGTTGCTAGGGTTCCTATTTAGGCTAGTTTTACCTAGTTTGACTTGGGCCCTATAGTGGGCCCAAATTGGCTACAACCCATTACATAGGGTCAAACCTAGCTAATTTCCCTAACACTTACCACATGCCCAACCCAATCTAAGTTAAGGGGTCTAGAAGTAAAATGGGATGTTACACATACAATATTATCAACGTAAATCTTCGCCAGCTTTTCCACTGAATTGTCCTTCCTATTCGGAATGAAGCGTGACACTTTCGTTAAGCGATCATAAAAATTGCATTATTCCCTTTCTGCGATCTCGACAAGCCGTGCATGAAATTCATTAATATGTCGTCAAATGTCCACTCCGATATAGGTAATGAATTTAGTATTCCTCCGGGCTTCTGATATTCAGCCTTTACTTGGCACATGCTTGACACTTTGCAACATATAGAGCTATGTCCTCTTAAATCCATGGCCACTAGAACAACTTTTTCATGTTCTTGAACATCTTTGTGCTCCCCAGGTGGATTGAGTATTTTGTGAAATGCGCCTCATACATTAATTCCTCTCATAACTTACCAATATTTCGGACACACAATCGAGTGTTCTTCCACAAAAGGCCATCAATAACGGAAAATTGGGCATTCAACCCATCCAAAGACTCTGCCAAGAAGCGCTTCATGCTATCATCCAGCTCCAACGCTTGCCGAATCTGATCTGCGAGGTCATGCTGCACCTCTGTCCAGTTCAAAAATGCATTTGCACTAGATCTACTATCAACAAATGATATCGCTAAGGCTTCCAAATCTCGAATAAGATGCTCATCATGCATCTGTATCTAGTTGGCCTATGCAAGAGTCCTACGACTCAGCGCGTCTGCAACAACATTTCCCTTCCCATGAATGAAATGTATCTTGAAGGTGTTGTCACCAAGGAACTCCATCCACCTCCGTTGAAGCATATTCAAGTCTTTCTGATCTATCAGATACTTTAGGCTCTTATAATCTATAAATATATCAACCTTTACGCCATGCAAGTAATCCCTCCAAAGTTTTAGAGTGAATATCACGACCGCTAACTCCAAATTGTGGACTGAATAATTACTCTCCCACACTTTCAATTAGTGCGAGCCCTATGCTATCACCCTCACATGTTGAAGAATAACACATCCTAAGACGCTCCCCGAGGAATCACTATAGATTTCACAGCCCTCTGAAATACATATAAATCACAAAATACGTGTCGTGGTAAGATAACTTTTCAATTCTTCAAAAGCTTGTGCGCATGCCGGCTACCAAACAAACTTCTTATTCTTACTCGTCAAGGTAGTGAGGGGCAAAGCTATCCGCGAGATGTTCACTACGAAGTGCCAGTAGTAGCTGGCATGTCCATAGAAACTCCGGACTTCAGCCACTGTAGACAACACAGGCCACTCCCGTATCGTAACTACCTTTGTCGGATCCATCGCAACTCCCTCTCCGCTAACCACATGACCAAGGAACGCCACCAAAGACAACCAAAACTCATAATTAGAGAACTTTGCATAGGTAAGACTGTATTTTTTTTTGCTTCGCAACCGGGTCTTACGCCCGGAACCGCCGCCTTATGGTAACTCCAACTACCAAGTTTGACTCCACCGTACGACACCGATCCTGCAGGCGAAAACGATCACATCACAGTGTATCAATAAAAGAGAAGTAAGTAATACAAATCCATAGATCAAAGCTCACTATCAATATATATAAAAGAGTAATAGTTCACAATGAGTACAAAGTATGAAAAAGAGTAGAAAATGGGCTTAAGCCCGATACATATCGAATACAAATAATCTCTCTCACAACTCCCAACATCTAAGCTGAAGTAAATTGAAACCGTCCTCGACCTATCTCCGTGTAGTACTGGTAGTGCGTAACAACTGCTCCTCAAGTCCTGCCATCCTCCTGCGACTTGTGCATCACTCGAATTCCTAAAAAGATGTGGTCCACCGACCGTTAGTCAAAATACTAATCCACTATCGTCCTCGCTTCACTCTTGCGACTCCTAGGAACCATGCGGGGAGGAGGAAAGGAAAGATATTTAAGGTGGAGAATGAACAAGAGCTAGTGACCACTACCCTAGCAGGAGTATGTACAAAAGAACAATAGCAATAAAGCAGTAATGTGAACAAAGTAAAGTATAGAGCAGTAAAAATATTAAAGTGAACAAGATATATTAAAAGTAACCTTAATTTATAATAATACTCATACAAACTTATAGATTAAGGAGTCCTTTTGCAATGCCTGTCGCATAAAAAGTCTCATTCCAATTTATACGATAGGGGTAGGTGTTTAAATACAATGATGACATGATATGCTATGTTATGCAGGTTTAATGTTATGTTCATACAAGTGCAACACACACACTAGACTCAATGTGCACAGACCTTTAGTTTCCGGATTTTGGAAGCTAGCTTCACTCCCAAGAGCCTCCGTAGTGGCCAACAAATAGTGGGTTGGGCCACCCCACTCTTAGGCGGGTATCCGCACTACCAGTCCTAGCCCTTACGTACGCCTCTGAAGGATACACTAGAGTCACCACGTACTAATGCTGACAAAACCGCCAGACTTTTCCTTGGCTAAGTGAGAACCACACTTACCGAGTCAACGTATCGATGTCGGTGCGAACGAATGTCTAATATCGAAGACCCACCACCTTTATGCACATGCAACCAAGAATTCCCGAGCCATCGGCTCCTTGGAATAACCCGTCCGTCACAACAACCTTTTAAGCCACTAGCTCCCCGGACTAACCAGTCTATACCTATCACCACCGGGTCTACTGCTCATGAGTCTCAACCAACTAGCCTCCCGATACCACGGGGTGTGTGAAGGTGGATAATTAGAGTTAAATCTTGCATAACAGTTTAATCAGATAGTTTAGGGTTAACCTTGGACTGCCTAGGGCATTTCCTGTGAATGTCTCTCGAGGGCACTAGGAACTACAATGGGCTGAATCCCAAAGCTCTCTTTTGCAAGGTACTTATTATTATTGGTATCTACCCATGTCCTAAACTCTCTTAGCATTACATTTGAACTAACCCTAAGTGTATTTAGTCTCTTTCTCTAGGGAAAGACGATCCACCGTCGATCCTGAGCACAACATTGCCCCTAGTCAACAAGGCTCTCGCAACCTACCTTTCTTTGGTGACCTTATTCATTCTCTAGCAGACCAGGTACACCAACTACCTCATACCAAGGTTCACATGTTTCCCTAATTCTACGATTTTGTTGTGTGCAGACCTACAAGACTATATGATTTGCAAGGATGGTGACCTTCCAAATAATCATCCAAATGACCTAAGATTATTATTGGGGGTCTATCATGATACTTTATGAATAAATACTGAAGAGTATAATTTTACTACTTTATTTATTATTTATTAAATTTTCTACAAAATCAGGCCACCTATGCTTTTGAACACCAAGTACACTCATATTACTAGGTATGGACTTAACAAAATTATAAAAATTTGGTAACATTAAAATAACAGTTAATTTCAAAAATCCCAATTTTCCAAGATGGATTTGACCATCAAAAAATTATGGAATAAATAAATACAATATTAAGATAAATAGGGAAAATTAGAATCAGCCTTCCAAAAATTATGAGAAAATTACTTGATGATAAATATGACCAGAAAAAGCTACTGACCAAGAATTATTATTTTCCAACTCCAATTGGTCACATATATAAATTATTTAAAAATACTCAAAAATGGGTTCTTGTGAAGGATGAAAAGTCTTTCAATATTTTAATAAAAATTCACAGAGCATTAATATATCTTCAAATGTTCTCTGACCAAGTTTCATAATTTTTCAGTGGATAATTAATTCTTGAATAACTATCTTATGATCAAAGAAAATATAGGGTATGTGAATGAAGTACAATAAATATTAATCAAAAATTCATACATTAATTTCCATAGATTAATAAAAACTATATAAGATTACAGTCTAAGTTTCATGAACATCCAAGATCATTTAATGATGCAATAAAATTATGAGTTGAAGTGCCCTAATTGGTCCTTAATTATTTCAGAGGGGTTACATGCTCCTAAAATTTCTAATAATATTTTATTGGGCTTATTTCCACCCTATGAACATATCTACCAATTTCCTAGATATTGCAAAGACATTTGGTCCTATGTCCTTCAATAGGCACAATATCCAACCCTAGAGTTCACACTATGGTTTTATGGTATTTCAACCCCAAACCACCTAAAACCTCTGGTGGGGGTGTTTTATGTGATATTAAGTCAGTGGCCAAAGTTTCACCAACTTTTGTTGAGGAATGCCCACTCAAACCATCATGTGCACTTTTGACCTAATTTTCCCCTTATGAGACCAAACTTTGGTAACATAAATACCTAATGAAATCAATCCCAAATGAAATGCAATTTTTACCAGGGTCGTACCATGACCCTAATGGTCAACCACGAAAATATTGGAGGTATTTGAGGTCAATAGACCATAAAATGTAATCATACATGATTTATTAAATGTTTACAAAAACTATAGAAAAATATTCTCCAAAAATTCCCATTTTTTGATATGATGAGGGGGTCAGTGTAATTAGCCTATGGTCCAAATTTCAAAGCATTTGCCTAACTTGTTTAGTGGGGAAACTCAAATTAGTCTCTTATCAGGCCAAGTACAGGCTGCACCATATTTAGTGTTGCTGTCAGAACACTGACCCAAATGTGCCGAAATTTTTTAAACTAAACTAGACTCAAAGGCCTACAACTTTCGTGACTGGCCATATTTCCTAAAACGGCCTCTTTGGGCCTCATGTAGCAGCATCAAAAGATGCATGTTAAGAGTAATTAATCACTAAATTAAATATTTAAATATAATAATATAATAGCACTGTTCATCTTCTTCTTTCTCCCGAACAGAACTCGTAAAATGCCAAAAAATCTGTAGCTTCTTCCCAAGTGAAATGTCAGCCACCTGGTCACCTCCTTAGCCAGACAGTGCCACCTCCACCTCCGTCGAGATGATGGCTATCGCCCGGCGGTTGTTTGGCCGCCAGAGGTGGTGATTTCTGGCGAACCCGCCACCATGATTTTTTTTGAAAATCTCCTTTATTTTTCCTCACTCTAATCGGCTCGTTTAAGCCTGATTTCTTAGCCTAATTCGATCTAGATACTAGCATAAGGGGAGAGGAGGAGAAGTGGACCTTGTTTGGGGTTCGACGATGGCGGTGGAAGCGGTGACCGCAACATTTTTCCTCTCCGGCAAGCTTGCCCGATTCCTCAATCCTCCACCAAAACCATTGATCCAATACATTATTTTGACTATCATGGATGTTTTCAAGGTGATGGGATGGTCAAAAGTGGGAATGGGGGGGCTGCATAGGGGGATTTATATTTTTCCATGGGAGGGGAGTGAAGGGCCATGGTGGTTGGACTCCTACATTGATGGTGGCTGATGAGAAACTTATGGGAATCTCTTCCCAAGGGTCAGGAGGAATGAATGGTTGCTTGGGGTGGTGAATGGGGTGGCTCATTGTCTCCCTCCATAACTCCTCTCTCTTTCTTATTTCTCTCTCCTCCATTAAAGGAGAACTTGAAGTTTCTCTCTCCTAGTCATCATTTACAGATTTTTAGTTGCATTCCATGTAAATATCATCCTCCAAAAGCTAGTGGGCCACTCAACTTGGGCTTAGCCCAAGTGAGTTGGGCTAGGTTGGGTACCCTTGAGTTAGTTTAACACCTTGGTTGTCACTTGACCTTTATTAGGGTACTTTGACCATTTTTGGGTTTAGGTTGACTTTAGTCAACTTGACCGCTTGGGTTGACCCAAATTGCCCTTAGTTGCCCAATGAACCTCCTAAAGGGTTATGAAGGTTCAGGTGGGGTCAAGGAGTCAAGGTGAAGGTCCAGTGGCCCTAGATAGGCCACTTTGACCATTTTAGGATTAGGGTTGACTTTGGTCATCTTGAGCACTTTAGTTGACCCCAATGGGTTCTAGGTGCTCCAAGGGACCCCCTAATGGATTAGGAATGTTATGGTGGGTCACAAAGTCATGGTGAAGCCTTAAATTCAAACCCTAGGTTAGGTAATTTGAATGTGTTTTTTGCAGACCATGGGGATCTTCACCTTCATGTCTAAGTTCACATGGTCTCTTTATGCTTCCTAGGGTTTTGTCATGACCTAGTCATGACAAAAACACTCCTAGGGGTGTAGTTGTTTGAGGTATGTTACAGCGTACGACTAACTCCTCCTCACGGTCTCCAAAAATGTTCGTAGATGATCCACATGTTCTTCCTCAAACTGAGAGTACACCAGAATATTGCCAATAAACACTATCATAAACAATTCCAAGTACTCTTGGAACATTCTGTTCAACAGGTACATGAATACAAATGGCATATTCGTCAGCCCAAATGGCATGACCGTGAACTCATAATACCCATAGCGTGTACTGAAAGCCATCTTGGGAATGTCACCTTTCTTGATTCTCAACTGATAATACCAAGATTTCAGATCTAGCTTCGAGTACATAGTCGATCAAACTAGCTGATTGAACAGATCATTGATTATCGGAATCAGATACATATTCTTATACGTTAGCTAATTCAACTCCCAATAATCTATATATAGCTGCTAGATTCCATTATTTTCCTTAACGAAAAGGACTGGTGCGCTCCAAGGTGACGAGCTTGGACACAAACTTGATCTAGCAGTTCTTGAAGCTATAATTCTAGTTCCACCATCTCACTTGGTGCTAGACGGTACAGAGAGGGTGAAATAGGCTTGGCAACTGACACTAGCTCAATGGTGAAATTGATCTCTCTCTGAGGTGGAGCTCTAGGGAGATATTCAAGGAAAATGTCAGCAAACTCTGATACCACGGAAATACTAATCAAACTGGGCTTTGAATTCTTAGCCTCTAATAGGGTTAAGAATAACTCCTCACCCTCACAAATTACTTTGACTACTTAGAGAGAAGACATCAGTGTCTTGGTCGATTCCTTCATACTAGAGAAGTGAAAGACTTTGTTTGAAGAGCCTAAACACCTAGAGGGGGGGGGGGTGAATAGGTTCTAATATTTTAAAGTCCTTTTTAGGCTAACAGATAGATAATTATTCAACACAGATTAATCAAATCACATAACATAAACACATCACAGCAAACACCAGATCTATAGTGGTTCCCCAAGATATGGGTACATCCACTTTCCCCCTTCGCCTATCCAGTAGATAATTGGATTCAGCCTAACTTCCTTCCACTGGCTCAGATCCTCAGATCTTACAATCTCAGAACCAAAATGGTTCCTACAGCTCAGACATAACAAGTCCTACCCTAGATTATTCCCCAGAATCATACCTCAGGCCTCAACCCTACCTCAGCCTTTATAACTAGGCTTACAACTCAGACTTTCCACAAGTCCTACCTCAGATTCTTCCCCAGAATCCTACCTTAAGCCTCAGCCCTACCTCAGCCATTATAACTAGGCTTACAACTCAAATTTGATAATAGATCTTACAAGAATTAAAATATAATAAGAAACAAAGAAATTCACCAGCTAGATTCCATTGTTGGTGTAGCCTTCTTGATCAGTTCTTGACTGAACTAATCCTTCTGATCCAGCCTGACTTAGCTTCTCAAAGCTTCTTGATAGAACAAAATAAGGTGGATCTTCTTGTTGTTGAAGTTGATCTTTAGTTAGCTTCTTCCTTAAATTCAGATTAGAATCTGAATCTTTCTTGCAGAACAATTCTTAGTCTGTTTCTCATTTTTCCCTTTTTTTACACACACTGAAGTTTCCGATCTATCTCTTATATAGAGTTTGCTTCATGGTTACCGGCTGATTTAATTTCTAGCAAACCACTGACAGATCTGTCAGAGGTGTCAGACCGGTTGGATATGACAGCTGTCAAGTCACCAGACATGTCAGTAGATACATCAGAGTCATTCCAACTCAGTACAAATCACTCAGCAGGCTGCTTCATATGTGTCAACACATATTGGCCAAGTGTCGACACAAGTCTTCATGGTGTCGACACAATACTCCAAGTGTCAATACATACATACTTCTGCTTCTCGACACATGTTCTGTTGAATGTGTCGACACAAGTCTTGTATGTCGACACAAATGCTTCCGGTGTCGATACAGCCGTTGCTGGCAAATGGCATCGAGTATGTGTCGACACAATTCCTGTGTGTCGACACAGCTGCTTCTGGTCTCGACATAGCTGTTGTCGACAGATGGTGTTGAATGAATGTCGACAGTGTTGAAAGTATCCAGACAGCATTGAGTGTGTGTTGACACAAGTCCTGTGTGTCGACACAATTACTTCTGGTGTCGGCATAACTCCTGGCTCAGGTGTCGACACAATTTGAGTGTCGACACATCTTTTTCAGAATTGTCGACTTAGCTTGAGTGTCGGCACAACTTCTTCATAAGAGTCGACACAACTTGAGTGTCGACACAATTTCTTCACAAGCGTCGACACAACTTCAGAGTGTCGACACAAGTTATTCATAAGTGTCGACACAGCTTCTGGGTGTCGACATATTTTCTTCACAAGTGTCGACACATGTACTTAGAAAATTTCCTTCAAATGCTTAAACCTGCACAATGTAACTTAAACATCAATTAAATACAAATTGATGCATATCATTTACTAAGATGAGGCTTCTCCAAATCTGGTACACATTTTCAAATGTACCCAACATTCTTCCCCTATTTGGAGAAGTCAAAACCCTTAGTCAAAGACATATATCTCTCATAATAAAACTGAAATAAAAATAGATGAACATTCAATTTTCAGCAGGTAAACACATAATCATTGAAAATAGCAAAGAAATTAAAACTGAACTGATTTCATTCAACAATGTCAAGTTTACAAGGATTTCTTTCAAGATCAAAACACAAAATGTTACATATATCTAACACATAAGCCTATCTATCCTATTATTGACTAGGCTCCTTAATGACAATTCCTTTGCCAGCCTTGATCTTTGGCTGTACAGAAGGTTCAACATCTTCAGCAGGCTTCTTCCCTTTCAGGGCCTTCTTCTTTAGTTCTTCATCCTTAATTTTCTGCCTTTCAAAATAGTGGAATGGATTTTGAATGTACTTGCTTGGCTCCTAAGCATTAACAGGTAGTGTCCCAGCCTTAGCTCTTCTTATATGTTAAAGAATGGCTTCTTGTCCTGCTAAGTATTTATTCCATTCCTATTCTGAATAACATTTACCCCTATCATGGGTTTTATCCTTTACAGCTTTCCATGCATTAAGTATAATGTTTCTAAAAGGTTGGCTCCACTGCTCAATGTCTGGCTTTATCTCAGCCTGCTCTCTGAATCTCTTCTTGGATAGTTGTGCTTCCTTTTGAGCTTCTAAGGCAGCTTTTGACATCTCTACTTTTTCCAGAATTACATTTTGAGCCTCTTGTGGAGGACTATATATTTTCTACACTTCTTCTTGAACCATTTCAAAGTCTGCTGGGGGGTAGATCACCTGAGCAACTTTAGGCTGATCTCCTTCAAGATATGCAGGTTGTATCCCAAATTCTGCTACATTATCATCATCACAAAGAGGATGATATCCATGAGTGGCTCTGATGCAATTGGAAATCCATTTAGCATGGTCAGAGCTAGCTTTTACCAGTAATCTCTCCCACTTTATGACTACTCTTTCAATATGACTTCTCAAATCATCCTTTTGAAACCTGACCTGATTAACAACATGGTCAGTTCCTTCCTTAAATTAATCTCTTAATTTTATAAAGAAATCAGATATATTCTTTTGAGAAGCCTGAAAGGTGGCCTGAACCGCAGCTATATCTTCCTTGATTTGCTTTGAAACTTCATCTTTCACAGCAGTTGATAAATCATTCATCTTTGTCAGTATAATAAAGTGTGAATCTTTCAGATTGTCATTCATTCTTATCTGATTTTCAAGTACATATCCTTGTTTTACTTCAAGTTCATCCACCTTATCTTTGATAGCATGTTATTGCTCGGCCAGGAACACCATAACATTACCTCCTTTATGGAAGCAATCTGTCATCTCCTTCTTATTTTGATTCACCTCAAATCTAATAGATTTGATGTCCTTGGCCAATTGAAACTGTAACTCTTTATGAGTTTCATCCACATATTTTTCTAGAGATTGTCTTTGTTCATCCAATTTAATCGACATCTAGACCAGTAAAGAACTGAAGTCCAAGCTTGGTGCAGATGGTGCTATGCTCATTTGCAATGCCTTTTTATATCCAGAACTCTTTTACTTCAAAGCAGCTAGTTTCCTTTTCTTAGCTATTGTGGCTTCTTCATCTTCAGAAGATTCAGTTGTACTTTCAATATCAATTGTATTCTTTTCAGCTGGGGCATCCTTAGAAACTCCCCCTCAGTCCTTTGAATATCATTTTCTTATGCAATCAGCTCCCCCTCAGTCCTTGCAGGAGGAAGATCAGAGAATAGGTCATCCATGGTGAATTTCTGCTTAATTAGCTCATTTTGAGCTTCTGTCTAAACAGATCCTTGAGCTGCAATGTTGATTTCAGATGATATTTTCATGACAGCATCTATAGCCAAGTCACTTTCTAAGACTGCATCATCAATGCCTCCCCCTTGGGAAGGAAACTCAGTTACTTGTACTATGTGTTCTCCCCTGTAGTTGTGTACATTTGTTGTTCTTGGGGGACACTTCCTTGCACTTGTTCTTCTGCATCCTTTTGTTGCTGGTCTTCATCAGAACTAAAGACCACTTCCTCCTCAGAATCACTGGAGGATCCATCCTGTGGAACCACTTTCTTCTTTTTCTTATCATTCTTAGTTTTCTCCTGAGGAGTAGGGACTTCCTTGGTCAGAACTCTATCCCACCTTGATAGAATTCTTACATCCATCCTTTTCATGTGATTTATTTTTGATCCAACCTCTTGTTTCAGTACATCTGGTATTACAGTAGATAAGCATAAACTCAGAATTCTTCCATGTTCGGTTTCTTAGTTCCTTCACGAACTTTATAAAACACTACTGCTGCAAAGTCAGTGTTTATCTTGAATATGATCCTTACTATAAGATTGAACATGTGGACAGAGATTATATCATGTCCACCGGTTTTGCAAAGAATCACTTTGCCAACTACTTCAGATAGGAATTTTCCCTTGGGAATTCATCCCTTTTCTGTTAATAGATGATCAAATCTTTATATTGGGGCTCAGCCCACACCAGCTTAAAGTTTCTTTAATCTGGGAAGGGGTTATGTCATCTGTATCCTTGACTGATGGAAGCTGAAGTGATTTCCTGATAGTTTTTTGTGTGAGTTTCACTAGGGAATTTTTAACATTCCCTTTAATTTTCTTTCCTGCAGAATCCACTGTAGCGGTTGAATAAAACTCCAGAACTTCTTTCTTTCATATCTTTATTGTTTCAGAAACCAAGAACTCCAATCCATTTTCTGAAATTAGGGCAATAACACCCTGAATTTCATCTGAAGCTGTTGTGAAACCTTCACGAACCAGTTCATAACCTTCATTTACTTTGTCTTCTTGACGAGGCGCCATTGATGTAAGATTTGGAGGAGAAGAGAAGAGAAAAGAAAACTTGCATCGATAGAAGGTGGAAAGTCAAGAATACTGAACGCGTAGTCGACCAGATTTTGGTTTCACCTATTTATAGTATAAGTATAAGGCAGGTCAAGAGACGTGGCAGAGTCGACAAGTATTCATACGTGTCGACAGAAATGACCTAGGTCTCGACAATACGTGATTTAAGTCGACAAGACTATGTGTCGACAAACTAATGTCAGAGTCGACAACTTATGTTAAGTCGACACATTTATGTGTCGATAAACTTGTGTCTGTGTCGACACTTACTAATTAAGTTTCGACTGACTTGTGTCGATACATGCTTTTTTGTGTCGACACATGAATCCTCTCGACAAAGTTGTGTTGACAGCAATTCTTCTATCGACACAGATACTGTTTCTGTGTCGACACTTCCTTTTATTTAGTCGACACAACTTATTGGGTGTGTCGACACAGCTTGTTTGTGTCGGCACAAATATTGTACTTAGACAAATTTCCAGAGAAATTTGATGCTTACTTATTCACCTTAGGGATACTTATGCAAACCTATTCTAAGTTCAACATTCCTAATTCAATTTTAAAATAATTGAATTTAGTTTCATCCAGAGGTTTTGTAAAAATATCAACTATTTGATTATTAGTTTTTACAAATTCTAGGCTAATATTTTCCTTCTCTACATGTTCTCTGATGAAATGAAACTTAATTTCTATATGCTTGGTCCTACTATGTTATACAAGATTATTAGCAATAGAAATAGCACCTGTAGAATCACAAAATAGAGGAATTCTACTTACATAGATGTCATAAACTTCTAGTTGATGCTTTATCCACATCAATTATGCACAACAGCTACCTGCAGCTATATACTCTGATTTAGTTGTTGATATTACTACACTAGTTTGCTTCTTGCTGCACCATGACACTAGCCTCCCACCAAGTAATTGACAAGTTCCTGTGGTATACTTCCTATCTTCTTTGCATCCAGCAAAGTCTGCATCAGAGAAACTAGTTAGTAGGAATTCTCTATTCTTAGGATACCAAAGGCCTAGATTTGGTGTAACCATAAGATATCTCATAATTCTCTTAACTGCAGTATAATGAGATTCCTTAGGTCGAGATTGATACCTAGCACAGACACATGTTGAATACATGATGTCAGGTCTACTAGTAGTCAAATAGAGTAGAGAGCCAATTATCCCTCTATACAAAGACTAATCAACAGGTTTCCCTACCTCATCTTTTCCTATAGGCATACTTGTTCCCATTAGAGTTTTCATGGTAAAAGCTGAGTACAAACCATACTTCTTAATTAAATCCTTGGTGAACTTAGACTGGGATATAGACAATCCATTCCCAGTCTGTCTAACTTGAAGTCCCAATAAGAACTTCAGCTCACCCATACTGCTCATCTCAAACTTCCCTTGCATAAGTTTGGCAAACTTCCTGCAAAGGTTGTTTTCAGTAGAACCAAAGATAATGTCATCCACATATATCTAGACTAGTATTATCTTGCCTTTTAATTCCCTATATAATATAGTTTTATCTATCTTTCCTCTAGAGAATTTATTCTAAATAAGGAAGGCAGACAAAGTTTCATACCAAGCCCTTGGAGCTTGTTTCATACAATATAGAGCTTTCCTAAGCCTATATACATAATCAGGAAAATGAGGGTCTACAAAACCTGAGGGTTATTCAACATAGACTTCTTCTTTTAAATCACCATTTAGAAATGCTTATTTCACATCCATCTGGTATACCTTGAACCATTGATAGGCAGCATAGGCCAAGAACAGCCTTATAGCCTCCAGCCTTGCCACTAGAGCAAAGGTTTGATCAAAATCAATACCTTCCTCTTGCCTGTAGCCTTTTGCTACCAGTCTAGCCTTGTTCTTGACTATGGTGCCATTCTCATCAAGCTTGTTCCTGTAGATCCATTTAGTTCCTATTATGTTGTGATCCTTAGGTTTTGGCACAAGTTCCCAGAATTTACACCTTTTGAACTTACTGAGCTCTTCTTGCATTGCATCAATCCAGTTGGTGTCTTGCATTGCTTCTTTAATATTCCTGGGTTAAATTTGAGACAGGAAGCTAGAACATAGAACTGTGTTCATGCTCCTGCTCCTTGTTAGAACACCTTGACTTGCTTCACCAATGATTTGGTGAACTGGATGATCCTTCAGGTGTCTCCTTGCTGGAGGAAATCTGTCAATATTATGGCCTTCTCCAGTTTCCTCAACTTGATGCTCCACACTTTCTTCTTCATCCAGAGAGACTTGTTCTCCCCCTAGATAACTGGCATCTTTATCTTCATCCAACCTAGCAGGAACATCTTCATTGATGGTCAGCTTGTCCAACCTATCTGTAAGACTTGTAGAGCTAACAGAAGAACTAGACAATATATTGTTAATAAATCTTGACTCATCAAATACATCATGCACAGATTCTTCTACAACTTGGGTAGTCAAGTTGTAAATTCTGTATGCTCTACTATGGTTTTTGTACCCAACAAATATCCCTTCTAGGGATTTGGCAGAAAACTTAGTTTTGTAGTGCTTACCATTGACTAGTACAAAACACTTGCTACTAAAGATTCTGAAGTAAGATATGTTTGGTTTTCTTCCTTTCAAAATATAGTAGGGAGTCATCTTGTGTTTCTTATTGATGGAGGCTCTATTGAGCACATGACATGCAGTATTAACTGCCTCAGCCCAAAAGTATTCAGGGAGAGTATTGTCATTTAGTAGAGTTCTACTAGCCTCAATTAGAGTCCTATTCTTTCTTTCAACAACACCATTTTGCTGAGGAGTTCTAGGTGAAGAGAATTCATGATGAATCCCAAGTTCTTCACAGAATCTTGTCATACATTCAGACTAAAATTTAGTTTCATGGTCACTTCTAATTTTGACTACTAAACTATTGTATTCATTCTGTATTTGTCTAACAAAAGTCTGAAAAACAAATGGGGTTTCAGATTTCGGCCTCAAGAAGAAAACCCATGTATATCTGGAGTAGTCATCCACAACAACAAGTGTGTATACTTTCCTACTAAGACTGTGAACTGGCATAGGACCAAACAAATCCATATGAATGAAATACAAACATCTCATTGAATCTTTAATGTCAAGTGCTTGGAAAGAGGACTTAGTCTGCTTGCCTTTTTGGCAAGTTGAACACACACCCTCTTTGATGCACTTAATTTGAGGACCATTCCTCACTAATCCCATGCTTAATAGCGATTCTATAGACTTATAGTTAGGATGAGCTAGTCTCTTATGCCATTTGACACAAAGAGAAGCTTTCTCTCCTGCAACCAGACAAATTGGTGAGTTGTTAAACTCACAATCTAGGTTAAGGCAATATACATTTCCTTTCCTAGTGCTAGTCAAAATGATCTCTTGATCACTTGACCTTCTTATCTGGCACTCCCCTTTGAGAAAAGAAATGACATAACCTATATCACTAAGTTGACTTATGCTAATTAGGTTATGTTTTAAACCCTTCACATAAGCCACTTTAGTGATAATAGTTGAATCACTAGTAATGTTATCTAATCCTTTGATGATACCATTTTCTGATCAACCAAAGATAACTTTGGGTCTATTCTCTATGGGCACACAGTCGCTTAACTTTCTCCTTATTCCTGTCATATGTCTGGAACAACCACTATCCAAGTACCATATAGGAGTATTGTCACTTGGATTCATCTGCAACATATAAAGAGTTACTTACCCTTAGAACCCAACTTGCTAGTGGGTCCTAGGTCCTTGTTAGTTTGAAATACTGCAACTGTTCTAACAGGAAAACTGCTCTTAGTTTTAACACTAGTGTTAAACCAGCAACCCATGGCAAAGTTCCCCACCTTGCCGCAACACCAACACTCAAACCTATTATACCTTTTCTTAGGAAAAGACTTTACTGCTTTGTTGTCAGCAGTCTTGTTGAATGTTGGTGCTGGAGTATCACTCTTCAAGAAATCCTCTTGAACCTGATGGGTATGCCTATAATGTGGTCTATAAGCATTTGCACCCTTGCCCATGTGATTTCCATGCTCACAGTGACCATGTGTAGTGTCATGATCATACCTATTAGTAGGATTCACCACCTTCTTAAAGAAAATAGGGAATTCAGCAACTAGAGGCTGAACTGGTCCCTTACCTTTTCTATGTGAATTGAAAGCCCTAGTTCTTCCCTTAAAGCCTAGACGTATCTTCCCTTTTTGTGAAATAAAATTGTCTATTAGGGGTAAGACAGATTTTTGGCTTGGAGAATTTAGCCACTAGCTCTCTCTCTTGCTGAAGTTTTTCCTCCAGTTTCTTGGTATGATTCTCTTTAAAAGAGATTGTGACCATTTGAATAATTGTAATGTTCTTCAATTTGGCAACTTTATTCAGTTTTAAATCCAACATCTTAGCTTAATCTACTGCAGCCAGCTTAAGAGACTCAATTTCTTTGGCCTACATTTTAACAAGAAACTTGCTCTTCTTCAGAGATTATAACAACCCACCATACTCATCAATGAGTTGGTGTACATCCCCTTAAGACTCAGATCCATCCACTTCTATTGAAGCAGATGCTTCTGATTCTGATACAGTAATGTAATCTGAAACTAAGGGAGAATAGTTTACCTTACTTGGTCAAGGCTGATCCTGGCACTGATCATCTTCAGATTGAGCCATCAGCCCTCTACAGCAATGTTCTTCAACTCCATTTATGGAGTCCAGCATCTATAGGAATTCTAGTTCCCTAGACTCCTCTTCTGTTGAGAATAGCCCAACATATGCTTCTGCTTCTTCTTCTCCAGATTCTGAAGATGAAGAGTCTGTCCAACTCTTCTCCTTCTGAGCAATTAGAGACTTCTCCTTCTTACCTTTGATCTGCTTCTTCTTCTTGTCCTTTGACTCCTTTATTTTGTCAGGACAGTCAGCTATGACATGTCCAGTCCTATTGTAGCAATAACACACAATCTTAGTATTATATTGTTTACCAGGTTTAGAGGCATACCTGTCCTCCTTGGGTGTCTTATTTTTCTTATAGTACTCATCCTTGGAATAGGATGAAGACCATGGCCTGGTTTTCCACTTATTTTTCTTCATAAACCTTTGGAATTGCTTTGTAAAGGCAGCAAAGTCCTCATCAAAAGTATGACTATCTGAGGTGTTATTGTCGGAAATTCCTTCTTCTGCCTCAACACTCCTTTTGGGTGGAGAAGGAGATTTTCTCCTACCCTTTCTTGAGCCTTCAGCTTTGAAGGCCACTGAATTTTCTTTAAACTTAGATCTGCTGCCCTTCTCCTCTTCTTTTCTGGCAGTAAGTTGTATTTCATATGATAGAAACTTTCCAAATAGTGTAGGTGGAGGTGTATCTGCCAGCCTTGCCACTTCTCTGATGGCACATATCTTAGTGTCCCAATCCTTAGTTAGAGACCTAAGAAACTTATCATTCAGTTCATAAGTGCTGAAGACCCTTCCATAGGTCATCAGCTCATTCATTATTCTAAAGAACTTCTTATAGCATTCAGCTATGCTGTCAGATTTAGCTTGTCTAAAGCTCTCATACTCCTGGTTCAACATTGACTTCCTATCCTCTCTGACTTCTTTTGTGCCCTCCATGTAGACAATCAATGTGTCCCACATTTCTTTGGAAGTTTTACAATGCACAAGATTCTGAAAAGTGGCATCATCTATAACACATACAATAATGTTCTGTGCTCTTTTATCTAGTGTTGCCAGGATGATTTTATCCTTGGTCACTTCAGAATAGCTCTTTGGAGTTTGAATGTTTGCATCAAGAATTGATAACTTCATTGGAATGAAGGGGCCTTCCTGTACTGTGATATAAATTCTTAGATCAGATGCTTCCATAAACAACCTGACCCTTTCCATCCAAATGCCAAAGGATTCTTTCCTACATATAGGTAATTTCATAGATCAAAATTCCTTTTGATTCTCATTTGAACCCATTCTTGATAACTGTTATTTGCCTTGGAGAATAACTCCGACTGTTAAGTCAATCTTTGAGGAACCTCCCTCGGATACCACTTGAAAGACTTTGTTTGAAGAGCCTAAACACCTAGAGGGGGGGGGGGTGAATAGGTTCTAATCTTTTAAAGTCCTTTTTAGGGTAACAGATAGATAATTATTCAACACAGATTAGTCAAATCATAGAACATAAACACATCACATCAAACACCAGATCTATAGTGGTTCCCCAAGATATGGGTACATACACTTTCCCCCTTCGCCTATCAAGTAGATAACTGGATTCAGCCTAACTTCCTTCCACTGGCTCAGATCCTCAGATCTTACAATCTCAGAACAAAAATGGTTCCTACAGCTCAGACATAACAAGTCCTACCTCAGACTCTTCCCCAGAATCCTACCTCAGGCCTCAGCCCTACCCCGGCCTTTAAAACTAGGCTTACAACTCAGACTTTCCACAAGTCCTCCCTAAGATTCTTCCCCAGAATCCTACCTCAGGCCTCAGCCCAACCTCAGCCTTTATAACTAGGCTTACAACTCAGATATGATAATAGATCTTACAAGAATTAAAATGTAATAAGAAATAAACAAATTCACCAGCTAGATTCCTCTGTTGGTGTAGCCTTCTTGATCAGTTCTTGACTGAACTGATCCTTCTGATCCAGCTTGACTTAGCTTCTCAAAGATTCTTGATAGAACAAAATTAGGTGGATCTTCTTACTGTTGAAGTTGATCTTTAGTCAGCTTCTTCCTTAAATTCAGATTGGAATCTGAATCTTTCTTGCAGAACAATTCTAGGTTTGTTTCTCTTTTTTCCCTTTTTTCACACACACTGAAGTTTCCGATCTGTCTCTTATATAGAGTTTGCTTCATGGTTACCGGCTGATCCGGTTTCTAACAAACTATTTACAAATCTGTCAGAGGTGTCAAACCGGTTGGATATGATAGTTGTCAAGTCACCAGACATGTCCGTAGATACGTCAGAGTCATTCCAACTCAGTACAAATCACTCAGCAGGCTGCTTCATATGTGTCGACACATATTAGACAAGTGTCAACACAAGTCTTCATGGTGTCGACACAATACTCCAAGTGTCGACACAGACATACTTCTGCTTCTCGACACATCTTCTGTTGAATGTGTCAACACAAGTCCTGTGTGTCGACACAAATGCTTCCGGTGTCGATGCAGCTGTTGCTGGCAAATGGCATTGAGTATGTGTCGACACAAGTCATGTGTGTCAACACAGCTTCTTCTGCTCTCGACATAGTTGTTGTCGATAGACGGCGTTGAATGAATGTCGACAGTGTTGAAAGTATCCAGACGGCATTGAGTGTGTGTCGACACAAGTCCTGTGTGTCGACACAATTAATTCTGGTGTCGACATAACTCCTGGATCAAGTGTCGACACAGCTTCTTCAGAATTGTCGACTTAGCTTGAGTGTCGACACAACTTCTTCATAAGATTCGACACAACTTGAGTGTCGACATAACATCTTCATAAGTGTCGACACAACTTCAGAGTGTCGGCACAAGTTCTTCATAAGTGTCGACACAGCTTATGGGTATCGACATAGTTTCTTTACTAGTGTCGACACACGTACTTAGAAATTTTCCTTCAAATGCTTAAACCTGCACAATGTAACTTAAACATCTATTAAATACAAATTGATGCATATCATTGACTATGATGAGGCTTCTCCAAATCTGGTACACGATTTCCACTGTACCCAACAAGAAGGTAGTTTCATGATCCGTATTCATCCCTAGTTTGACCATATTGAGAATGCAATCGATGTACGCACGTTTCTTTAAGATCCAATCCATGCCAAGAATGACATCAAACTCTACTATCAGCAATACTAACGTTCCCAAGTCAAACTCTTGACTCCCTATCCGCACCTTTATACAACAAACTCTATCTGCACGCATTTAACATTCGTTAGCTAGCAACACATCCAATCCATCCTTCTCTACAGAAGATGGTACTCTGATACGCGACACAAAGTCCTCAGACAGAAAGGAGTGTAAAGCTCCTATATCAAACAGTGCTCTCACTGGACAGTCCAAGATTATGACAAAGCCTAAGACAAAATAGTCATACAACTAATGCATATGACATAAGGTATGGAAAGCAATAAAGCTATACTCTAAAACATACCTGTAAGCACATTGCCTTGCTTAATGGACTCCTGTTGGCCAAGGTTGTATACTCTAGGTTAGGCTAGAGCATAATGGGATGCAGTTGAATCCAATGCTTTTCCTTTCTCCTCGTAAGACGCACCAGCCATCTTCTCAATCCTCGGAGGACTACTTCGACATTCTCAGGCTATCTGTCCCAGTTTTCCACAAGTATAACAATGAATTAGGCCTCGCCTATAAGCCATTCCAGACACCATAGAAGAAGGAATCGTTCCAGCAGATTTGTACTTCTTGTTCCACCTTCGGTACCCAGCCTTCAATGAGTTTGGTACCTTAAACTCTTGCCTCTTTAATGCCGAGTCATTTTTACATTGTACATGCTTTATATCTTACTCCAGGGATCGGGCTGTAATAACCAAGATCAAAAAACCTTGCGTCATTTGACCTGAGAGAAGTAACCTCAGATCGTCACGCTATCCTTCATAAAACTAGTTGGTCTTGCGCTCCTCATCAGTAAAGATGGAGCCCGCATACCACCCCAATCTCGTGAACTCATGCAAGTAGTCATCAACACTACTCTTGCCTTGAGTTAATCTCTGCAATTGATTCTTCATAGCAATTTTCTACCCTGAAGGGATATATCGAGCCAGAAACAATCTCGAGAACTCGTCCATCGAGATATTTGTGAGCTTTCTTCCAGCAAAGTGATGCAAATCCAATTCATCCCGCAATAACCTTGCCTCTCCATCCAGTAGGAAAGTCGCTATGGTGACTTTTTGCCACTCCTCCATTTCCATTGCTGTGATTACTTTCTTAATCCGAGAGAGTCAGTCTTTGGCTTGCATTGGGAATCCAGTCCCCATAAACACTAGAGAATTAAAGCTCATCACATTCTTTAACTATTTATCAGTCGCTCTTCTTTGCACTACATGCACTGCAGCTACTTGATCGGCCAATATAGGCTCAGCCATGCCAAGCGGTACTTGGCCCAATTCATGGGTAGGAGGCAACACTTGCCTCCCTGTATAACGACTCCACCCGTTTAATAACATACAGTAGAAGGTCCGGTCGGGGCCCCACACTATATGCCACAAACAGACGGTGATGTCACAGGTTAATACCAAAACACCATCGCATAATAACTCAGAGCATGTTAGCAGAAGATTTTAACAATAAAGATGAACTCATACCAGGAAAGTCCACTATATATAAACCACAGTTATATATACAACCACTAAAAGGAATGCCCAGCAAATTCAACCATGTTAGCCTTAAGTCCTTACAATTTCTCTTTTCATAGTATGGATTACATACATCGGCGCGCAGGCCGGCCATACATGAATAAAAGATAACACATTTCGCTTAGCCTTCAAGGGCTAGCAGCAGAAATGATAACAACAGCAACAGGGACTTCATCCCTTCATTTTCCGCTCGGCTCTCCAGCACCTGCACAGGGACAATCCACCCAGAGGGTGGCAAACAATGCAACGGTAAGCATTCAGCTGACAAATTTATAACAATCCTACACCTTTTCTAAGGCAGTAGCATTCCTTCCCGGCAGAGCAATGCATCAACATATATAGTATGTCTTGTGCACTTACGCACAAACAATCCATCACAACCGTCAGCCACACAGCCCATCGATCCGTGCACTCAGGCACAATTTTGGGTACACCGGCGAACCGGGATCAACACCATTGAGTATTTAGTCTTGATGGCGCGCAGGCCTAAGACACTCATTATGCTGCTGATGAAAGCCCAATGCCTTGGCTCTTTCTTGTACAGCAAACATAACGCAAGTATAGATCCACCACCCCCCATTTCTCAAATCGCCTTGTAATCACCAAGCAAATCATACTCACAGCTACAATTAAAGGCGCGGGTCGGTTTAACCTTTCCTGTTTGGCAAGAAGCCTTTTAAGAGCTCGCATCTCACAATAGCCATAATGTCCACCATGGACTGGCTTCACAATCCAAAAGGGGAGTAAATGACAGCATCCTTCGCGGTTGCTTGGCGGGTTCAGCAGAACTCTTTATCTGCACCCAAACTCAACCCAAACCCTGTAGTTCCTGCAGTGCTAGAAAACTAGTCTTTTATAGCATACAACATAAGCATTACAAGGATGTTTTCCTAGAATTCCTCATTCCAGTACTTCCTACTACTTCCCTTCACAGACACAACCCATTGACTCCACAAACTACACGTTTATATGCGCAGTCTTCTCCGGTGCGCAATATGCAAGATCACCAATCCAGACCAACCTGTCCAGATGGGCTTCGCAAGCATGCCTATCCCGTACTACACATTTCCGGGTCTAAATGCAGAATTAATTGGGGATAACAACTATCAACCCACGGGGATCACTTACTCTTCCACCTTTTGGTGGAGGATCCCATGCTCATGCATAAAGGAGGACTTCACTTGTCCAAGAAGGAATATCATTACCCTTGACTATCTCTTGGGAGGCATTGAAATTCTAGCCGGTTGGAGAGCACCGCAGCAGCTTTGCCTCCACAGATCTAGCCTCGGATCTCAAATCGGAACTCGGGAGCTCCACCGGTGGCTGGATCTTCTCCTCCTTCTCTTTCCTCCTCTCCCTTCTCTCTTCTATTTTAGAAAGAGAATGGACAAATGAAGAATGGCCTCTTCATTCCAATCTTTTGTTTTAACCCAACAGAAATTCATCTGAGTCCTTGGATCCAGGATGAATAAAATGGACGGCCACAAATCGGCCTAAAAGTCCAATATTTGGCCTGATACGGCCTCTGACACACCCGTGTCACAGGCCGTGTACTTTAGCGGTACACGAATGATGGCCGCGGAATAGAGACCGACTGTGGGTGGTTCGAAATGGTCAGATTCTGCGGGCCGGTTAGAAGATCGAGTTTTCTAACGAGAGGAGGCAAGTGCACCTATCGCAAGTAGTACTCGGTATTCGGGAAAATACCGAGGTCGTATTATTCTCGAGGACGCGTTGATTATATCTACTCTTCCAGGAACACTATTATCTTACTATCAGTAAGGTGGGATTTTTTAGTTTAATTAAAACGGAAAGAAAGAGAGCTGAATTTTGCTAAGTTAGTTCGATGACGGGTTAACGCTCGGCATCGAATCGGATTAAGACTAAAATAATTCTCAAAAATTATTAAACTTTGTTTTTAAATTAATAAAAGGCACTTGGCCGCGGGGGTTCCAAAAATATGAGCGCACTTATCTCTAGGAATATTGCTCACCTAAACATTAAGACTATTCGATCGATCGTTAGACCGACGAAGGATTCCTCTTAATGCCCGCTTTACGCTAAGAACCCCGCTATTGGGTGGGGAACCCAATCCGGCAGAACTACGCTTCTCCTCTTTCGAAGGGGCGTACGCAGTTCTCTTTACCCAAGGGGGATCGGTCCATACGTGCAGCCTCTCGGCGTCGCGTATGGATAACGGAAATATAGCCCATACATCGATTATGTGGTCCTATGCGTCGTTAACCTAGGGTAAACCTTAAGTCCTTAAATAAAAATAAAAATAAAGTTTTTTAATTATTTCAAATCATTTTATATGTCCCAATGCTCTTCGATGCCGAAGGCTAAAAGAGATTAGCCACTCATCGGTATGGGGATGACTTTATGGTTTTAGCGAAACGTGAGTTTGAAATTAAGCACTAAACAATTATAAGAGAAAACATAAACAAACAGAACATTTAGATATATTGAAGGAAAGCTAATTGATGCAGGCACTCACGCACACTTTGAAACCATAAAGAAAGTAAATAAAGCAAGCACTACTCGAATGAGTAGGCGGGAAAGAAATGCAAGTGCAAGTCCTACTCAAAACTGAGTAGGCGGTAAATGACAAGTCCTACTCAAAACTGAGTAGGCGGTAAATGAAAGCACGCCATTGACTCTTAACGAGTAGGCAGAAATAAATGCAAGTACAAGTCCTACTCAAAAATGAGTAGGCTGTAAATGAAAGCACGCCATTGACTCTTGACGAGTAGGCGGAAATAAATGCACACATGCACGCACTCTACATAATTGAAGAAAGCGATAAAAGAAAGCAGTAAGAAAGCTGAAAATTACAAGTCCTACCCAAACGAGTAGGACTGAAGAAAGCAGTAAATGCGAATCCCGGCTCAAGCGAGTGGGCGGGGGTAAATTAACCTCATACATGCACGCACTCTACATAATTGAAGGACACAAAATGAAAGTTACCTAAAAATTTAAACTTTTCTACCATTATAATTTGCCAAAAATAAATAAAAAGATGAAATAAAAATTAAAGAAGCAAAAAAGTTTGAAAACTAAAGTTAAAACAAAGTTGCTAGAAAATCAAAATAATTATATTTTCATTCTTAGAGTTTTACAAAAGTGATGAAAAAGTTGAAATAAAAATAAAAGAACAAAGGGGGTTTTACAATCCTAAAATAAAGCTAAGTAAAAAAAATCAAAAACACTTTAAAACCTCCTTCATAAAACTCATAAGAATGAATTTATATAGATTTTTAAAAGACCAAAAAAGTGAGAAAATTTAACATTATAACATTTCGATATTTGAAATAAAAACTAACAGCAAAATTTATATTAATAACATAACACTTTTGCATACTAAGGAAGAACAGGGAAGAACGTAAAAAAAAGGGAGAAAGAGAGTGAGCCAACCCGTAAGAGTTTTTCATTCCATGTAAGAGAGAGAAAGGAAAAAAAACACATTTTATTTATGAAGAACAACTATTACAAACTATTACAGAGCTAAGAGAAAGCTAAAACAAACATAAGAAAAGAGGAGAGAGAAAGTTCTCCTTACATTGGATTGGAAACACCAAGGGCAGCCCACAAAAAGACAGAAAAATGGCTCAAAAAGGTAAACGGGAAAAATCTTACAGGAGGCTTTTATTTATAGACAAAATTAACATTAACGTGTTTGACTTTGGAATCTTCGGTCATCCGCCAGCAGGCCTCATTCTGGAAGGACGGGAAAGGCCACGTATTTGTCAGCTGGCAAAATTTGATCTTATCCCTTCAGGTTCGACTATAGTCGAACGGCTGAATTACTGTGTTCGACTATAGTCGAACACTGGATTCTGGCGTGGATCGGCTGGCACTGATGGTCGACGCTTTGTGTTGTCGACGCTTTTGCGTTCGACGCTTTGTGTGATCGACGCTTTTGCGTTCGACGCTCTGCGGCTATTTGAGGTCGACGATTTTGCTGTATTGACTGGTCGACTATCTTGTTGGCGTTTAACTATCGTCGAGCTCGACGATCAGGAAGCGGTCGACGCTTTTGTTGAGGCGTTCGACTATCGTCGAGGTGTTCAACTATCTGGTCAAACTTTGACTTTTTCTGAAAATTTTCAGAAAACCAAAAAATATTAAATTAGAATATATTTTCAAAAAAAGAAACATTTTTATTGAATAAAACAAACTAAAAAGGACAAAAACAAACCAAAATGACTTAAATAAAATACGAAAATATAGGAATATTTACAACTTATCAAATACCCCCATACTTAAGCTTTTGCTATTTCAGAGCAAAAGTTTGAGGTGAACTTATAAGGAATAGTAAAAACTCTAATTTTTTCTACCGCTAAATTAATTATAAGAGAGATATAAATAAATATACGGGGTATAAGAGTTAAGTCTTAAAATTATGATGATGATTAAAACATGGCAAAAGTTTTGGCCAAAAGACTTCTTGATGTAATCAAATAGAAAGCAATAATTGTATTGGTTAGATAAACAAAAATAGCTTGGAGTTATACGAACCTTAGCTTATAGGAGTTTTACCGGAAATAATGCAATTTATGAATTATGCTCTCAAAAAGATTTTTGAATTAATTCTAGAGTCACGAAATTGGCTAAGGGGGGTTGATGTTGGTTTATGAAGATGCTTGGATAATGAGGCGAGGAAGTTTTTATCTCAAACCTCCATTTTTTTTTGATTTGGAAGTTAAAGGTAAATGAAATCTTATTTTCCTTAACATGAAATTTTTTCTTTCTTCATAATAAAAATTAACTCAATGTATATGTTGGAGTAATGAATTTTATTCTCTTACTCCGTAGCATATAATCTTTTAATTTATTGGAAGCCTATGTTTACGGGACGAAATCTTATCCCCATTGACATAAGATCTTTTAAGGGGGAAAATTATTTTATCATACAATGTAGGTTATGATAAGTAAGGGGAGAAAAGGAAACTAGATTTTTAATAAAAAAATTTTGAGAGCAACCTTTATAAATTATACGTTCCAATTTTTCAGAAAGCTAAAAGTAAGCATAATTGAATTCTATAGTCATTGTTTTCTAACATAGTACGCGTGCTCCTATCTATGAAAAATTAGAAGTAGTGCCTAAAGCGAGTCCCCTATCTTTAACAAAGCATAATAAATTCTTTAAAACTTAACACCGGCTATTTAAATTTTTCAATCTATAATTAACAAACGAATAGTGAACAAAGAATTGATAAAATTCGCATATAAATAAACTCAAAACTAAATTTTTGGATAGTAAGAAACTTAAGAATGATAAGTTTTATTTATTTGTTTCATAACTTATATAATTTTTTTGAATTTTTGAAGTTATTATCTTTTTTTTTGTAGTTTTGAATTTATTTCTTTAATATATACATACTAAAGAAAGGAAAATGCGAAAATAATAAAAAAAAATTTTGAATTTTCAAGTTTTGCGGATTTTTTTGTATTTTTAGGTTTTGTTAAAAATTTTTTTGTATTTTTAAGAAAATTTTCATTCTATTTACAAAATTTTGGGAGAAAGAGAGAAGTTAATTACAAAGATGAGAGAGAAAAAGGATATTTACAAAAATACTTACAAAAAAAATTATTTACAAAAATTATTTACAAAAATAAAAACTAGGTTGCCGCGAGATGACTCGTTATGTGGATGGCTCGATGAGCCGGATCTCGCGGACCGAGTTAAAAACAAGATAAAGTTTCAAAAATGAAACTTCAAAATTTTTTTTGATTTTTGTGTTTTTATAATTTTTTTGTTTGTTTATATATATAATTTTTTTGAAATTTTATATTTTTTTGTTTTTTTTGTAAGTGGAAAGGAAAGCGAAAACACGAAAACACTCCCATACTTAGTTCCAACATTGTCCTCAATGTTGTATGCTAAGTATGAGGAACAATATAGTAGCTATATGTACAAAAAGGAGAAAGAGGGGGGCAGAAAACGTCCCTGGTCCGCACTCGGGGAAGCCCTTTAGAAGCCCTGCAGTTATTTAGAAAATAGAAAACATGATAAATAAAGACGTAAAAAAAATAAGCGTGGGGTGCCTCCCAGGAGCGCTTTGTTTATAGTCGCGTAGCTTGACTATATTGGCGGGGTTATAGGTCGAGGAGGGTTATGGTTTCGCAACGTTCGTTCACAGGGGGCGCCCGCAATATAAGACTTTAACTGATGACCGTTCACCTTAAACGAGCCTTTTTCCGGGTGGGAGACGAGTACGGTCCCATCTGGACAGATTTCTTCAACTATGAAGGGACTGGACCAACGAGATTTTAGTTTTCTAGGAAAAAGCTTAAGACGAGAATTATAAAGAAGGACAAGATCGCCCGGAGAAAAAATTTTGGGGGTTTTAATTTTTCGATCGTGATATAACTTAGAACGCTCCTTATAGAACTTATTACTCTCGTAAGCGTTCGCACGCCATTCATCGAGCTCGTTTAGTTGCAGTTTTCTATTCCGAGCGGCTAAGTTATAGTCGAGGTTTAAGAGTTTTAAAGCCCAAAGTGCGCGGTGCTCTAGTTCTACGGGTAAATGGCACGCCTTGCCATAGACTAATCGAAACGGAGTACAACCGTTAGCGGTTTTGTACGCCGTACGGTACGCCCATAACGCGTCGTGTAGCTTAACGGACCAATCTTTCCTATTAAGTGAAACTGTTTTTTCTAATATTCGCTTTATCTCTCGATTTACTACCTCAACTTGGCCACTTGTTTGCGGGTGGTAGGGGGTGGCAAGTTTGTGCGTGACTCCGTACTTAGCTAACGTCTTAGCCATGAAAGCGTTACAGAAATGCATACCCCTATCACTAACAATAGCGCGAGGAGTGCCGAAGCGAGAAAATAAATTTTTAAGAAATGTAACGACGACTCGCGCATCGTTGGTGGGGAGAGCTTGCGCTTTCGCCCACCTTGATACGTAGTCGACCGCCACTAAAATATACGAATTTTTATAAGAAGGAGGTAGGGGGCCTACAAAATCTATGCCCCATAAATCGAAGACTTCGCATTCTAAAAACATATTTTGGGGCATCTCGTCTCGACGAGAGATGTTACCCGACCGCTGACAGCTATCGCATGCGCGCACAAAATTGTGCGCGTCCTTGAAGAGAGTGGGCCAAAAGTAGCCCGCCTCCAGCGCCTTCCTAGCAGTCCGGTTGGCTTGATAGTGCCCCCCGGCCGGACCCTCGTGGCAGTGCCGCAATATTTGTGTGCACTCCACTCCCGCGACGCATCTTCGAACCGCTTGGTCCGCGCAGATACGGAAAAGAAACGGGTCATCCCAAAAGAAATTTTTCAAGTCGGAAAAGAATTTCTTCTTTTGATGACTTGAAAATTCTTTTGGAAGAACCCGCGCGACTAAGTAGTTCGCAAAATCTGCGAACCAAGGAGAAGATGACGAAGACAGACAAAGGGAGAGAAGGCGTTCCTCGGGGAATCTGTCATTTATTTCAGATTCGACGAGCGCTTCCGCACTAGAATTTTCTAAACGGGAGAGGTGGTCTGCCGCTAGATTCTCCGCGCCCTTCTTTTCTCGGATCTCCAAATCAAACTCTTGAAGGAGGAGGACCCATCGAAGAAGGCGGGGTTTCGCATCAGTTTTGGCTAGTAAATACATAAGGGCGGAGTGATCGGTAAAAACAATAACTTTAGATAGCGTAAGGTACGAGCGAAACTTATCGAAAGCAAAAACGACGGCTAAGAGTTCCTTTTCCGTCGTTGTGTAATTCACTTGTGCGGAAGTGAGCGTCTTGCTAGCGTAATAAATAGGATGAAAATGTTTTTCTACGCGTTGGCCAAGAACGGCGCCTAAGGCAATATCACTAGCATCGCACATGATTTCGAACGGAAGGGACCAATTAGGGGCCACTAGAATTGGAGAATTGATAAGCTTTTGTTTTATAAAATTAAAGGCAGACTCGCAGTCGCTACTAAAGACAAAAGATGATTCCTTTTCCAAGAGGTGAGTAAGCGGCTTTGTTGGTACCCTAGTTTGGATTTGAGTTAAGTCTTTCCTTTTAGTCCTTGACCCAAGATTTATCTATGGTCAAAGTCTTGTTGTAGAGCTTTCTCTTTTCCAGTAAAATTCTGGCTAAGGGATTTTCGGGTTCGACTATCGTCGAACGCCGATCGACTATCGTCGATCAGCCGGTCGACGATCGTCTGTCTCTGGTCGGTCGACTATCTGCCTGGATAGTTCGACTTTCTGAGTCGGTCGACTATCTATTGATAGGTCGACGATCTCAGCAGGTCGGTCGACTATCTGCCTGGATAGTTCGACTTTCTGAGTCGGTCGACTATCTATTGATAGGTCGACGATCTCAGTAGGTCGGTCGACGATCGTCGAGGATCGTTCGACTATCTTCTGGTCTGCATATGTAATATTATATGCGTTTTATTTGTTGTTTTATTTCCTATATTTTTTGACATGTTTTATTATGGATTATTTAATTGATCTTATGCATATATCTCAAAGCAAACGTGCTTCTATATTTATGCATAAGTCAATTCTCTCTGGCAATGATTTTTGTCTTATTATCTGACTTTATTGTTGCAGCTGTCCTTTATAGCCGTTGGCTGTAAAGAGCTATTTCCGATGTGATTTATCAAACATCCTTTATGAGTCTATTTATTGCAGCTGCTGTAGTTTTCCCTTTTATAGGATATATATCTGCAAGACTTGTTTTTGTGTTAATTGCAGCCCAGATTCAAGATCTGAGAAGAAGACAAAAGTCTTGCTCTAATAGAGCCGTTGCTGCTGCACCTATTTAAAGAGTTCTTTTGGAGAAAGAAAAGCAGACACACGACACACACGAAACATACAAGAAGAAGACAGTGACCAGAAACACACAGACGAAGCTGTAGAACAAATGTGAAAGAAGACTGCTACCATCAACATTCAGCAGTCTTCAAGAAAGAAAAGATACAGCTGCTCACAGCAATATCTATCCAACTGTGAAGATATCTCTTCTGCTCTTCCTCAACCTGAGTGCTCCTATTCCAGGAAGATACACTCAGAGATTTTGAAGAAGAAGAAGAAATAAGGAAGCTGAAGAAGAACATCTAAATCCAGATCTCTAGTCTTCTTTAGGCCTTACTCCTTCAGAACCTCGTGACAGTATTCTGTCATAAGTTCTGAAGAGTCTCTTATGCTTCTCTAATCTGTTGTAAAAATAGAGAAGACAATCTAACTCTCCTTCCCCCTCCTGTAAAGAGTTTGTTCACACCTCTTCAAAAGTGAACGTTGGTGACAGGGCACCTTATCAACAACCTGCTTGGTTTTTAGACACCTGATCAAAAGTCTAAAGGGTCTGTTTGATCTACCTGAATCAGATCATTGGTGGCAGGGCACCTTAGCAAAAACCTGTAGTGGATTCCTACCAAGGTGGTAGAAGAGTGGACGTACCTATTGAGAGGGAACCACTGTAGCTCCTTGTGTCGTCTGGTTTGCTTGCTCTGTTTCTTTTGTGCTATGCTCTGTTATGTGTTTTTAATTTTCCGCATTAACTCTTCTTAAAAGAAAATATAAGATCTACCCTCACTTTCAATTGGTATCAGAGGGAGGTTGATTGTTTGTACAGGATAACTCCTGAATCAAAAGATCCCTGAGATAGATCTTATACTTATTTCTTAAGAGTTTTTCATGGCACAAAATGAAGAATGGTCAAGCACCAGACCTCCAGCTTGCAACTTAGCTGAGTTTAGCATCTGGAAGGCAAGAATCAAATTATTTATGAACAATATTGATGAAGAAATATTTTCTTCTATTTTGACAGGTCTTCCAACATCGGCAACAACAACAAAAAGTGCCAGGCTAACTGATGCCCGAGCAATGAATATCCTAGCTCAGTCATTGTCTGATGACATTTTTCAAGAGATTGTTGAATGTTCAACAGCTAAGGAGATGTGGGATTCCCTTCACCAAATGGCTTCTGAACCCGTGGATGACACATCAGAAGGAAGCCACATCATCTCATTTGACGAAGAAGAATTAACATCCCTAGATGTTATCTGGGATGTCTCCGATGATGACTCATCATTTGAAGATGAAGAGGAGGAAGCAAGGGCCAAAGAATTCTGCTTAAAGGCCATAAATGCATCAAACAACAAGGAAAAGCCTGAATCAGAACTTAGAAAATATCAGGTGATATCCAATACTAACTACATTTCAAAATATCCTAAATCAATCTCTAACTTGAATACAACTAAACCTTCAAGAGAAATATTAAGAAAATTCAACAACATTGATTTTGTTTTTCAAAAGTTTTCTCAAATTTTTCAAACATACATGAAATATTTTTTGAAAAATTTATTTAATAAACCAATAAAACCTCATTACATTTATGGTCTGAAAATTTTCCTTTTTGATGAATCTTAGATCTCAAAGAGGCATAGTAAGATAATTCTACATCCTTACAGATTTTTCACAAAATTATCTACACTAAAACTCAACACAGACTTGATCCAGTGGATCATCACACTGTGTTGAAGTTTTTATTTGTGATAAAGTGATTCTATAGGAAGGGAATTATCAGACAGTGCCTTTCTGATTTTAAAGATTTTCTTCAAAATCTTTTTCAGATTATCCTAATGAGTGCTGTGCTCATTAAATTGCATTCCCCTGTCATTTTCTCTGCCCTCATTTTTTTTCTTTTCTTCTTCAAGATTTGCTTCATTCATTTGTTCATGCACAAAAGCAAAAACTGCATCTCTTCTTGTTCCCTTTGCACTTGATCTGTTTTCTGTCTTGCAGGATTACAGACTCAAAATTTCCAACATGAAGAGATGATCAAGAACAGGGCCAAACTCTACAAAACTTTCAATCTCAGTTTGCTATTTCATAAATCTGTTTTATACTCTTAGTTAAATATTTTCAAATCCTTTTATTATTAGGACCAGATTTATTAGGAAGCATCTTCTTTTCTTATAGCTGATTATATCTGATTGATGTTATGTTCAAATATTTCATTCAGATTTCTGTATAAAGAAATTCTCGGTCAGATAACTCTATTTCTTATAGATCCTTTTCTAACTTCATTTAGATTGAGTCCTCTACTCTAGTTGCATTGGTCAGCTGAGTTTGAATCTCGTCTAAATGAAAAGAAATTCTATAGGAAGGAAGATATCTGATCTTGTTTTTCAGATCCAGAATCTTAATCAAATTTGCTGGACAAAATATCATTTTTGCTGCTAACATACCCTTTTTCAAGGAGAGAGCAATCTCTACCATAGCCTTCTGCAGGTACTATCTACAGGAGTTAGCTGGATGACTCAATCAATATTCAAAGTCATCTCAGCTGAGTCCAAATCACATGTACTGCATCAACATAGGGGGAGATTGCAAATGCCAGCAAGCAGCCAGCCAAACAAAGCTTTTCTTTATATATTTTATGCTTTGCAAATTTTTATTATTTTGCTAATAGGATCCTCACCCAAATAGGGGGAGATTGTTGGAACCCTGGTTCTGATTTGGGCTAGGATCTCTATTAAGTTGCTTTAGCTTAGTTTAGCTTATTTTCAGTAGTTTTAGTTTTTGAAAGACTTAACCCAAATAGGGGGAGATTGTTGGTACCCTAGTTTGGATTTGAGTTAAGTCTTTCCTTTTAGTCCTTGACCCAAGATTTATCTATGGTCAAAGTCTTGTTGTAGAGCTTTCTCTTTTCCAGTAAAATTCTGGCTAAGGGATTTTCGGGTTCGACTATCGTCGAACGCCGATCGACTATCGTCGATCAGCCGGTCGACGATCGTCTGTCTCTGGTCGGTCGACTATCTGCCTGGATAGTTCGACTTTCTGAGTCGGTCGACTATATATTGATAGGTCGACGATCTCAGCAGGTCGGTCGACTATCTGCCTGGATAGTTCGACTTTCTGAGTCGGTCGACTATCTATTGATAGGTCGACGATCTCAGTAGGTCGGTCGACGATCGTCGAGGATCGTTCGACTATCTTCTGGTCTGCATATGTAATATTATATGCGTTTTATTTGTTGTTTTATTTCCTATATTTTCTGACATGTTTTATTATGGATTATTTAATTGATCTTATGCATATATCTCAAAGCAAACGTGCTTCTATATTTATGCATAAGTCAATTCTCTCTGGCAATGATTTTTGTCTTATTATCTGACTTTATTGTTGCAGCTGTCCTTTATAGCCGTTGGCTGTAAAGAGCTATTTCCGATGTGATTTATCAAACATCCTTTATGAGTCTATTTATTGCAGCTGCTGTAGTTTTCCCTTTTATAGGATATATATCTGCAAGACTTGTTTTTGTGTTAATTGCAGCCCAGATTCAAGATCTGAGAAGAAGACAAAAGTCTTGCTCTAATAGAGCCGTTGCTGCTGCACCTATTTAAAGAGTTCTTTTGGAGAAAGAAAAGCAGACACACGACACACACGAAACATACAAGAAGAAGACAGTGACCAGAAACACACAGACGAAGCTGTAGAACAAATGTGAAAGAAGACTGCTACCATCAACATTCAGCAGTCTTCAAGAAAGAAAAGATACAGCTGCTCACAGCAATATCTATCCAACTGTGAAGATATCTCTTCTGCTCTTCCTCAACCTGAGTGCTCCTGTTCCAGGAAGATACACTCAGAGATTTTGAAGAAGAAGAAGAAATAAGGAAGCTGAAGAAGAACATCTAAATCCAGATCTCTAGTCTTCTTCAGGCCTTACTCCTTCAGAACCTCGTGACAGTATTCTGTCATAAGTTCTGAAGAGTCTCTTATGCTTCTCTAATCTGTTGTAAAAATAGAGAAGACAATCTAACTCTCCTTCCCCCTCCTGTAAAGAGTTTGTTCACACCTCTTCAAAAGTGAACGTTGGTGACAGGGCACCTTATCAACAACCTGCTTGGTTTTTAGACACCTGATCAAAAGTCTAAAGGGTCTGTTTGATCTACCTGAATCAGATCATTGGTGGCAGGGCACCTTAGCAAAAACCTGTAGTGGATTCCTACCAAGGTGGTAGAAGAGTGGACGTACCTATTGAGAGGGAACCACTGTAGCTCCTTGTGTCGTCTGGTTTGCTTGCTCTGTTTCTTTTGTGCTATGCTCTGTTATGTGTTTTTAATTTTCCGCATTAACTCTTCTTAAAAGAAAATATAAGATCTACCCTCACTTTCAGGCTTTATTATTTTTGAAAAATCTTGAATGAAACGCCTGTAAAAGTCCGCGTGGCCTAAGAAACTCCTAATAGATTTTATGTTTGTCGGCTGAGGAAGTTTTTCAATGATTTCTACTTTGGCCTTATCGACCTCTATCCCCTTAATCGAAATCTTATGGTCGAGGACCAAACCTCCTCGAACCATAAAGTTACACTTTTCCAAATTTAAAACAAGATGCGTGTCCTTGCATCGCTGGAGGACATGATCAAGATTACGAAGACAATCCGGGAATGAGCATCCGAATACAGAAAAGTCATCCTTAAATATTTCCATAATATCTTCTACTAGCTCGCCAAAAATTGCTAGCATACATCTTTGGAATGTAGCCGGCGCATTGCAGAGGCCAAATGGCATTCTTCGATAGGCGAAGGTGCCAAAGGGGCAAGTAAAAGTTGTTTTCTCTTGGTCTTTGGGGGAAATGGGGATTTGGAAAAACCCCGATAAACCGTCGAGAAAACAATAAAAAGGATGACCGGAAAGACGCTCGAGAATTTGGTCAAGGAACGGTAGTGGAAAATGGTCTTTGCGGGTGGCATCATTAAGTTTGCGATAATCGATGACCACACGCCAACCCGTAACAGTACGAGTTGGGACGAGCTCGTTGCGCTCATTCGCCACTATGGTTAGACCGCCCTTCTTGGGCACGACATGAATGGGACTAACCCATGCACTATCAGAAATGGGATAAATAATCCCCGCATTTAATAATTTAATTATCTCAGCTTTCACGACGTCTTTCATGTTTGGGTTAAGACGCTGCTGCGACTGAATAGTTTTGCGGCAATTGTCGTTTAAGAAAATATTGTGAGTGCAGAAGGAAGGGTTAATCCCCTTGAGGTCAGAAATTTGCCACGCAATTGCATGGCGATGTTTAAGCAAAACCTCCAATAAATCGGAGGTCTCCGAATCGCTTAAATACAAAGAAATGATAACAGGGAGTGTATCATTTTTCCCCAAAAAGGCGTATTTAAGGGATTCAGGTAATGGTTTGAGATCTAGGGTCGGCGGTTCTTCTAGCGAGGTTTTAGAGCTAATGTCTTTTGAACCAATTGGTTCAAAAGGCATATCGGAAGACACATCCTCATCGCAATAAAAATTTTCGAGAGAAAAAATATTTTCGCTTAGAAATTCGGACTCGAAAACCGGAGAAGAACTATCTCCAAAAAGGGAATCTAAAGAGTAGCAGAAATCGTCACTCGACGACGATTCTTCCTTAGAGGGGTTAATAGAAAAAGTAACTTGGTCGTCTCCTACCCGAAGGAGAAGATGACCGTTACTTACATCGATTAGCGCACGCGAGGTTGCGAGGAAGGGGCGACCGAGTATTATTGGTACCTCGACGTCTTCCTCGATGTCTAAGATGACGAAGTCCACCGGGAAGGTGAACTTGTCTACTCGGACAAGGACATCCTCGACTACCCCGATGGGGAACCTAACCGAGCGATCCGCTAGTTGGATGCACATATTGGTAGGAGCAGGAGTACCCAAACCTAGACGAAGGAAGAGCGAGAACGGCATCAAATTAATGCTCGCGCCTAAGTCTGCCAAAGCGTATTTTACTAACACATTGCCAAAAAGGCACGGGATGGAAAACCGTCCCAAGTCGTTTTGTTTTGAGGGCAACATATTAGTAAGAGACGCCGAGCAGACAGCGTTAAGGGAAATATGCGAAATTTCTTCTAGTTTTCATTTGTTAGAAAGAAGCTCTTTTAAAAATTTTGCATACTTAGGCATTTGCGAGATGGCCTTGCAAAAAGGAACATTAATATGAATTTGTCTAAGTAATAAAATAAATTTTTCGTATTGCGCGTTAACTCGCTCTTTATCTAATTTATGCGGGTAGGGCAACGCCTTGGTTAAAATTGTTTTTTCAATTAAAATCGGTAAGGGCTGCGTAGACGAAGAAGGGGGAAGAGGGGTAGGAGGTGAAATTTGTACCTGAGGATCGATCCGTTTTGGATCGACCACCTCCTTACCGCTACGGAGGGTTATAGCATTGGCGTTTTCCCTTGGATTGGGCTCCGTGTTCCCCGGCAGTGCCCCCAGGGCGCGTTCCGACAAAAGCTGTGCCAACTGTCCAACCTGAATTTCTAAATTCTTTAGCGATCCGGTGATGTTCCGGATATTGGACTCGTTAGACGCAACATAACGATTAAAATTTTCCTCCACCGGAGGAAGCTTCGGTGGAGGGGAAGGAAGAGAGAGCGCAAAAGGAGGGGGAGGAGGGCACTGCGCGTTATTCGGGTTGCTCCAAGAGAAGTTCGGATGGTTCCTCCAACCCGGATTATAGTGCGTACTATAGGGGTTGTTTTATAAGGAGGGACGCACCGGATTTCCCATGTAGTCCACAAATTCATTTACCACGCAGGCAGAAGGGGGAAGAAAACAAGGCGGAGTGGGGGAAGCAACAGACATCTCCGCCACCTGCTTAGTTAGCCTTTCCACTTGAAGGGCTAGCTGAGCGGTGGCATCCACTTCAAAAATGCCCGCCTGCTTAGGGCGCGCCCGCGGGACATTCCACTGGTAGGCGTTCATCGCCATTTCCTCGAAAAGGGCCTGGGCGGCCTCGGGGGTCTTATTGTTCAGAGTGCCCCCGGCAGCCGCGTCAATCATTTGACGCGTCTGACTATTCAGTCCATTGTAAAAAATTTGTACCTGCAACCACGTTGGTAAACGTGGTGCGGGCACCGACGGAGAAACTCCTTAAAGCATTCCCAAGTCTCGTAAAGAGACTCGGAGTTGTTTTGGACGAACGAAGATATGTCCGCCCGCAATCTTGCAGTTTTTGTGGGCGGAAAATACTTCGTAAGAAATTTCTCTGCCAACTCCGCCCAGGTCGTGATGGATCCCCGCGGGAGGGAGAGTAAGCACGCCTTAGCCTTGGACTTAAGAGAGAACGCAAAAAGGCGCAAACGAATGACGTCATCAGTGACGCCATTAATCTTAAAAGTATCGTAAATCTCAAGAAAATTAGACAAGTGTGTATTTGGGTCCTCATCCGGCAGTCCATCAAACTGCACGGCGTTTTGGATCATTTGAATAACACTTGACTTAATTTCAAAATTATTGTTGCCCACAGCTTGCCGAACAATACTCGACCCCATATCATCCAAGTTGGGTCGGGCGTAGTAAGACATAGTACGCTCGGCCGGTTGGGCATTATTTGGGTCGGCCATATAAGAAGAAGAGGGTTCTCCGATGGATTCTGTGGGGTCTAAAAATGGAATTCGACGTAAAGATCGGATACGCGCAAGAGAGCGGTCGATCTCGGGGTCGAATTCAAGATTTTCAGAACCTGAAGGTTGTCCACGGGTCATATACCCAAAAAAAACAACGAAGGGGGGAAGGATTCTTTTTGTTTATAAAAATTTTTTATTTTAAAATAAAGTAAAATTAATAGAGTCCCGGATTCAATATAACAACGAGACTCCTCGGCAACGGCGCCAAAAACTTGATGGCCGCGGAACAAAGACCGACTGTGGGTGGTTCAAAATGGTCAGATTCCGCGGGCCAGTTAGAAGATCGAGTTTTCTAACGAGAGGAGGCAAGTGCACCTATCGCAAGTAGTACTCGGTATTCGGGAAAATACCGAGGTCGTATTATTCTCGGGGACGCGTTGATTATATCTACTCTTCCAGGAACACTATTATCTTACTATCAGTAAGGTGGGATGTTTTTTGTTTAATTAAAACGGAAAGAAAGAGAGCTGAATTTTGCTAAGTTAGTTCGATGACGGGATAACGCTCGGCATCGAATCGGATTAAGAATAAAATAATTCTCAACAATTATTAAACTTTGTTTTTAAATTAATAAAAGGCACTTGGCCGTGGGGGTTCCAAAAATATGAGCGCACTTATCTCTAGGAATATTGCTCACCTAAACATTAAGACTATTCGACCGATCGTTAGACCGACGAAGGATTCCTCTTAATGCCTGCTTTACGCTAAGAACCCCGATATTGGGTGGGGAACCCAATCCGGCAGAACTACGCTTCTCCTCTTTCGAGGGGGCGTACGCAGTTCTCTTTACCCAAGGTGGATCGGTCCATACGTGCAGCCTCTCGGCATCGCGTATGGATAACGGAAATAGAGCCCACACATCGATTATGTGGTCCTATGCGTCGTTAACCCGGGGTAAACCTTAAGTCCTTAAATTAAAATAAAAATAAAGTTTTTTAATTATTTCATATCATTTTATATGTCCCAATGCTCTTCGATGTCGAAGGCTAAAAGGGATTAGCCACTCATCGGTATGGGGACGGCTTTATGGTTTTAGCGAAACGTGAGTTTGAAATTAAGCACTAAACAATTATAAGAGAAAACATAAACAAACAGAACATTTAGATATATTGAAGGAAAGCTAATTGATGCAGGCACTCACGCACACTTCGAAACCATAAAGAAAGTAAATAAAGCAAGCCCTACTCAAATGAGTAGGCGGGAAATAAATGCAAGTGCAAGTCCTACTCAAAACTGAGTAGGCGGTAAATGACAAGTCCTACTCAAAATTGAGTAGGCGGTAAATGAAAGCACGCCATTGACTCTTAACGAGTAGGCGGAAATAAATGCAAGTACAAGTCCAACTCAAAACTGAGTAGGCGGTAAATGAAAGCATGCTATTGACTCTTGACGAGTAGGCGGAAATAAATGCACACACGCACGCACTCTACATAATTGAAGAAAGCGATAAAGAAAGCAGTAAGAAAGCTGAAAATTGCAAGTCCTACCCAAACGAGTAGGACTGAAGAAAGCAGTAATTGCGAATCCCGGCTCAAGCGAGTGGGCGGGGGTAAATTAACCTCATACACGCACGCACTCTACATAATTGAAGGACAGAAAATGAAAGTTACCTAAAAATTTAAACTTTTCTACCATTATAATTTGCCAAAAATAAATAAAAAGATGAAATAAAAATTAAAGAAGCAAAAAAGTTTGAAAACTAAAGTTAAAACAAAGTTGTTAGAAAATCAAAATAATTATATTTTCATTCTTAGAGTTTTACAAAAGTGATGAAAAAGTTGAAATAAAAATAAAAGAACAAAGGGGATTTTACAATCCTAAAATAAAGCTAAGTAAAAAAAAATCAAAAACACTTTAAAACCTCCTTCATAAAACTCATAAGAATGAATTTATAAAGATTGTTAAAAGACCAAAAAAGTGAGAAAATTTAACATTATAACATTTCGATATTTGAAATAAAAACTAACAACAAAATTTATATTAATAACATAACACTTTTGCATACTAATGAAGAACAGGGAAGAACGTAAAAAAAAGGGAGAAAGAGAGTGAGTCAACCCGTAAGAGTTTTTCATTCCATGTAAGAGAGAGAAAGGAAAAAAAACACATTTTATTTATGAAGAACAACTATTACAAACTATTATAGAGCTAAGAGAAAGCTAAAACAAACATAAGAAAAGAGGAGATAGAAAGTTCTCCTTACATTGGATTGGAAACACCAAGGGCAGCCCACAAAAAGACAGAAAAATGGCTCAAAAATGTGAACGGGAAAAAGCTTACAGGAGGCTTTTATTTATAGACAAAATTAACATTAACGTGTTTGACTTTGGAATCTTCGGTCATCCGCCAGCAGGCCTCATTCTGGAAGGACGGGAAAGGCCACGTATTTGTCAGCTGGCAAAATTTGATCTTATCCATTCGGGTTCGACTATAGTCGAACGGCTGATTGCTGTGTTCGACTATAGTCGAACACTGGATTCTGGCGTGGATCGGCTGGCGCTGATGGTCGACGCTTTGTGTGGTCGACGCTTTTGCGTTCGACGCTTTGTGTGATCGACGCTTTTGCGTTCGACGCTCTGCGGCTGTTTGAGGTCGACGATTTTGCTGTATTGACTGGTCGACTATCTTGTTGGCGTTCGACTATCGTCGAGCGCGACGATCAGGAAGCGGTCGACGCTTTTGTTGAGGCGTTCGACTATCGTCGAGGCGTTCGACTATCTGGTCAAACTTTGACTTTTTCTAAAAATTTTCAGAAAACCAAAAAATATTAAATTAGAATATATTTTCAAAAAAAGAAACATTTTTATTGAATAAAACAAACTAAAAAGGACAAAAACAAACCAAAATGACTTAAATAAAATACGAAAAATATAGGAATATTTACAACTTATCAACGAACCGACTCACCCAGACCAGAATACGAGCTTAGACACCCCCATGTCAATCACCTGACACGCCCGTATCCTTGATTATACGCCCGTATCGAGGGGCGTGTCCCTCAATTGACACAGGATCAACATTCCCAAAAAGAACACGGCTGGAGCACACACCCGTATCCTTGGCCGTGTGCCAAACACGCCCCTGTGACACACCCGTGTCAAAGGTCGTGCGCCACACTCAACACCGCCCGGTTACTCACCCGAGCAGGACACGGCCTCGGACATGCCCGTGTCCCTGGCCGTGTCACCTCTCGATGATCGTCGACCGCATTGCGTTGAGTGCTCGAGATGACACAGAGAAGGAAACACCCTGGTACATGCTCGTGTCCCAGGCCGTGTGGCTCACTCAACGCTCTCTTGAGACCAAACTCACACCCGAGAAAACAGAGCATGACACGCCCTGGGACACGCCTGTGTCCCAGACCGTGTCACCCAGCCTGAACCCCATTTTGGGTTTTTTGGGATTTTGGGGTATTACAACCCTCCCCTTCTTACAATAAATTTCATCCCAAAATTTTCTCACAGCAAGAAAACCCAGCATACATAATGTTATAACTTTAAAATGATTGTTACAACAGAAGACGTACTTTACAATAGTTCAAACAAACAACTCGGGAAAATAAGCTCGCATGGTCTGCTCCCGCTCCCATGTTAGCTCTTTACGGCCACAATTGTCCCACCGGACTTTGACCATCTCGATCTTCTTGTTCTGCAATTGTTTATTAGCTCGATCCTTGATCCGAATGGGTCTAACCTTTGTTGTTAGCCCATACTCACCGGTACACGATCATTCTCAATAACTTGAGCTGGATCCTTGATGGCTTTTCGAAGCACTGAGATGTGGAACACATCATGTAAGACACTCAGTTCTGCAGAAAGATCTAGCCGATAGGAAGTTTCCCCAACTCGCTTCACCACTTCAAACGGACCAAGATATCTCGGACTTAGCTTTTTCAACCGCCGAATTCTGTATACGCCTTTGAAGCGTTTGATCTTCAAGTATACCCAATCGCTCAATGCAAACTCCACGTTCCGATGCTTGGCGTTGTAGTCTTTGGCTTGCCTATCCTGGGCTGTCAATAGCCTCTCCCAAATCAAGCGTATCATCGAAGTAGCTTCTTCGACATCCTTGCGTGGATATAATTTTTATTTGCATGCTTCCGCCCAAGCTAGCAGTGTACGGCATTTCCGACGATACAAAGCTTCATACAGAGCCATACTGATGCTCGTCTGGTAGCTATTGTTGTAACGACCCCATCCGTTAAATGACGTATAGTAGAAGGTCCGGCCGGGGCCCCACACTATATGCCACAAACAGACGGTGAGGTCACAGGATATTACCAAACCAAATACGAATCCTAACTCAGAGCATTCTAGCGGAAGCTTTAAGTAGTACTTTGAACTCGCAACCGGAATGTCCAATATATATAAAACCACCTTTATATATAAATATCACGGAATGTACACAACCACTAGAGTTTGGCCTTAAGGCCTTACAGTTCCTCTGAACATACATCATGTTTTACAAACCTCGGCGCGCAGGCCGGCCATACATGAGTAAAAAGAGAAAACAAAACAAAGCCATTCGCTTAGCCTTCAAGGGCTAGCCACAGCAGCAGCAGCAACAGCAGGAGGGCTCGCCAGCCCATCACTTACCACTTGGCTCTCCAGCACCTGCACGGGAACAATCCACCTAACCGGTGGCAAACAATGCAACGGTCAGCATTCAGCTGACCCAATTATAACAATCCTACCCCTTTCTCGGGGCATGAGCATTCTTTCCCTGCAAGCATGGCATCATCAAATAGCAACTATGTGCGCGCAGGAACATTCAAGCCATCACAACCATTGGCCACCCGGCCCGACGGTCCGTGCACTCAGGGCACATTTTCGGTGTACCGGAATACCAGGGTCAACACCACCGTCTACACGGTATTTGAGCATTTCAGTCTTTCCGGCGCGCGGGCCTAAGACTCTCATTAGGCGCTCCAACAAAACCTATACCAGGCTTCCAAGTCGGACGGACCTAACGCAGGTACGGATCAGCCACCCCCCGTTGCTCAAGTCGCCGAGCCACCTCGAATACGGAAGTATCCATGGCATTTTATAGGCGCGGGTCGGTTTCACCTTTCCTGTTCGGCAATCTGCCTTTTCGTCGAGTTGCAGCCCAACGGCTCAACTACTCACAAAGTGGCAACGCACGGCCACAAGAGTTGCCGCCAACCCTCTTCATTTCCTGGACATCGTCCAGTACTTCCTGCCGCACCAAGCAACAGGTAGGAACAAGGCGTCACAATCCATAGGCATCACAAGCCATTATCACGGAGCCTTCTCCGATATGCAAACAAGCATCACCAATCCAGATTTCATCCAGATGGGCTTCACACAGCATGCCTAGAGCCGTACTCCAATTCCGGCCTCTAACAAGGGGGACTTCACATATCTACCCCAAGGGACACCACAACCCACCGCACACTCGCGGGGAAGGGCTTTCCCTATGCAATGCAGAAAAGAAGGACTTCACATGTCCAAGGAGGGAGATCGTTACCCTTGTCGATCTCTTCGGTGCCATCGAAAACTAGCCGGTGAGAAAGAACCGCAGCAGCCTTGCCGTCACAACGCCGGCTTCGGATCACGAATCGAACCACGGGAGCTCCGCCGGTGGCTTGCTCTCCTCCTCCTTCTTCCTCTCTTCCTCTCTCTTTCTCTCTTCCTTAAGCCAAATGAAGAATGACCTCTTCATTCCTCTCTCACGACTTAATCCAGCCAGGAAACCATCTGAACCTTTGGATCAAAAGAGAGGAAACTGAACGGCCAAGATTTTCCCAAAACTTCACTTTTTAGCCGACACGGCCTGTGACACGCCCGTGTCACAGGCCGTGTACCCCTTAAGCGGTACACACAGTTTGAACCGACTGCACAACACGGGTCATCGACACGCCCGTGTCGGACCTGACACGCCCGTGTCAAACCTGAGACACGCCCGTGTCTCCTGCTCCATCGAGCTGCAACCAGTACACGGGTCGGAACACGGCAACTGACACGCCCGTGTCCAGCCTGACACGCCCGTGTTCAAGGCCGTGTTCAAGTCCGTGTCCGGCTCTGACTTGAATAGGCCAAATTCGCAAAATAATTCGAACACGCCCTGGGACACGCCCGTGTCCCAGGCCGTGTACACCCGACACGCCCTGGGACACGCCCGTGTCCTAGGCCGTGTAACCTGACCTGCTACTCAAACTTCAAGTTGAGTCTTTTGGGTCTTTTTGGGGTGTTACAACCCTCCCCCCCTTATAAAAATTTCGTCCCGAAATTTGCACGGTAAGGAAACAAAACCCAGCAGCTATAACTCTGTTATAACAAAAAAAATACACGGTCGACAGTTTATACAAATAACTCGGGAAACTCAGCTCGCATGGTCTGCTCTCGCTCCCATGTTAGCTCTTCACGGCCACAATTGTCCCATCGGACCTTGACCATCCCGATCACTTTGTTCCGCAACTGTTTCTCGGCTCGATCCTCGATCCGAATGGGTCTAACCCTCGTCGTTAGCCCATACTCGACCGGTACCCGATCAGCCTCCACGACTTGAGCTGGATCCTTTACCGCCTTACGAAGGACTGAGATGTGAAACACATCATGTAGTCCACCCAAGTCCGCTGAAAGTGCTAGTCGATAAGCAGCTTCCCCAACTCGCTCCACCACCTCAAACGGACCAAGATACCTCGGACTTAGCTTTTTCAAACGCCGAATCCTGGACACACCTTTGAAGGGTTTGATCTTCAAATATACCCAATCACCCACCGCGAACTCCACGTTCCGGTGCTTGGCATTGTAGTACTTTGCTTGCCGATCTTGGGCTATCAATAGCCTCTCCCGAATAGAGCGTATGAGCGAAGTAGCTTCTTCGATTTCCTTTTTCCCACTCAGCTTCGATTCGCCTGCTTCTGCCCAAGCTAACGGTGTACGACATTTCCGACCATACAACGCTTCTAATGGTGCCATACCAATACTCGCTTGGTAGCTATTATTATAGGCAAATTCGACGAGAAATATATAATCTTCCCATCTCTTACCAAAGTCTAGGGCGCACATGCGGAGCATGTCCTCCATCGTCCTGTTGGTTCGTTCAGTCTGGCCATCCGTTTGGGGATGAAAGGCCGTACTAAACGCCAATTTTGTACCCAACATTTGATGAACGAGCCGCCAATCATTCGATGTGAACCGCCCATCACGGTCACTAACGATGCTCCGAGGAACACCGTGCAGTCGAACAACCTGCTCCACATACAGCTTGGCCAAGGTTTCCACTGAATCGTCTCTTCTGTTTGGAAGGAAGTGCGCCACTTTCGTCAACCGGTCCACAATCACCCAGATTGAATCATGACCGCGTTGAGATCTCGGCAATCCGTGCACGAAATCCATCGAAATATCATCGAACTTCCACTCCGGAATAGGTAACGACTTCAGAAACCCGCCAGGCTTCTGGCATTCTGCTTTCACCAACGCACAGGTGTTGCATTTCGCCACATAACGAGCCACATCTTTCTTTAGTCCGGGCCACCAGAATAGCTTTTTCATATCCCTGTACATCATTGTGCTCCCTGGGTGAACTGAGTACTTTGCAAAGTGAGCTTCGTACATCAACTCTTCCCTCAGTTTACCCACACTTGGGACGCACACTCGACCATTTCTCCGTAACAACCCGTTATCCCAAGAGAATTGATCATCCGGCCCATCTTTAGCATAGCGCTGGAGACTTTCATCAAGCTCCGATGCTCGCCGAACTCTGTCCGTAAGGTCATACTGCACCTCCGTCCAGTTCAAGCACGCATCGGTTGACGCACCCTTGTCAACACACGATATCTCCATTGCTTCCAATTCTTGGATCAAACGCTGATCATGCCTCTGCAACCAGCTTGCCCGTACCGGAGTCTTCCGACTCAAAGCATCAGCGACCACATTTCCCTTCCCGGGAGTATAGTGAATCTCGAAGGTGTAGTCCCCGAGGAACTCCATCCATCTTCGTTGTCGCATATTCAGATCCTTCTGATCCAACAAATACTTTAGGCTCTTGTGATCCGTATAGATATCCACTTTGACGCCATATAGATAGTGAAAGTGAGGGGATAAGTTGTAAATTACTCTAGAGGGGGGGTGAATAGAGTATTCAAAATTTTATGAACACTTAGTCAGCTCCCTTGGAGTTTATTTGCGGAATAAAAAATCTGATACTTGAACCCTAAGAGCCTAACACAGTGAAGTGCACAAGTGAAGAAGTTGACTGAAATTTCAGTTAACTATAAGCCTATCACAGCAACTAGCAACCCTAGGTAGTTCTATCACAGCCACAGAATAAAATGAATAAACAAGATAACCAGATGGACACAGGATATATAGTGGTTCCCTTTAAATAGGTACATCCACTCTTCTACCACCCTGGTAGGAATCCACTACAGGTTTTTGCTAAGGTGCCCTGCCACCAATGATCTGATTCAGGTAGATCAAACAGACCCTTTGAGCTTTTGATAAGGATGCTCAACCACAGGTTGTTGATAAGGTGCCCTGTCACCAACGTTCACTTTTGAAGAGGTGTGAACAAACTCTTTTTACAAAGGGGTTGAGAGGGTTTGATTATCTTCTCTATTTTAAATACAGATTAGAGAAGATTTGTGGATTCTCTAAAGAATCAAAGTCTCCCCCTGGCTTAGTGGAAGTCCAGGGAAAGCCTTTGCTTCAGGATGAAGGAGTTTCAGATAAACTGAAACTAAATCCTCAGAAATCTGAAGACTGATTTTTATCAGGTCTTAAGATTCTGGAGCACTTGAAGCAGATCTTGAGCCTTTTCTGAAGTCTTTGAAAAACTCTAAGCAAATTGCTCAGGAGACTTGAGAATGGAAGATGATTGCTCTGGGCTTTTTCTTCAGGAAAACTTTTCTTCTTCTTGTAAAGAGATGGTGAAGAAGTGCTCTGATGATGCTTGAGCGGATGAATAATTTTTCTCTGTGTCTGTTACTGCATCTTTTCTGAGAGCAGAATCTCTTTTAAATATGTCTTCACGTTTTCCTTTGAAACGGCTCTATTGATTTGAATTCTCGAGCCCTGCAACAGATTATCTCAAAATAGAATATAGCAATAGGAATAGAATGACCTATTAACTTTCTGTCAGTCCCAATAAGGAATAAAATAAGCGGGAAAGAAATCTCAGCATAAAGACGTACCTTTCTTGGAAATAGTACATAGTACCAACGGCTAGAAAACAAGCCGGAAAGATAAAGTCAACGCAATTTGTATAATAGGACAAAATGCTTTATCAAGAATACTGAATCCCGTGATTTATGTTTGACAGAATTGGTAAATAATTCATTTTGAATTTAAGCCATAATTTTAGCAACAAATAACTTCAGAGAATCTTTCTAACCACAAGCTAACATACTTGGAAATAAACCAAGGAATAGCATAAATACAAATAGATAAAATCAGACAGAAATCGTCGAACAGGGGTTCGAAGATCGTCGACCTGAAATCGTCGACCAGAAAATAGATCGTCGACCAGCAAACAGATATCGTCGACTAAAGCAGAAAGTCTGAAGACACAGAAATCGTCGAACATCTCATGATGTCGACGACTAAGGCAGAGATCTGTCGAGACAGATATCGTCGACCAACAATGATGTCGACGATTAAGGCAAAGATCTGTCGAGACAGAAATCGTGAAGCTAGAACACGATCGTCGATCTGTTGATGACAGATCGTCGACCAACCTTCAGAGCGTAGTAAGCTAGCTCTGAGATCGTCGACCATCGGTCGACGATAATTGTCTTGACTTCAACGATTCAATAGCCCTGCTATCGTCGATCAATGATCGACGATCGCGAGGCCTCGTTCGACGATAGTCGAACGGAAAAAGCCTCAACGAAAACACAATCTAAAACTACTAGCCTAAACTCTAGGTCAGTTATATACTGCCCTAGGGAGACTAAGCAAAGTCTAAACATGATCATATATCTTTATATGGATCAAGAGGGGCTGGAAAGGGATTACATAAGCCAAATCACATCTAGGGTACCAACAATCTCCCCCTATTTGGGTTATGTTATCCAATCCAATTTAAAGGCTAAAGCAGACAACAACACTTCTAAAGATTAACCAGAATGATAAAACACAGGCAATACACAGAAAATATAACAAGCATAAATCAGCAGAAATGGAATGTATCAAGCAGATTTATTAGCATGTTTAGCATCAGATGAGTTTTTGGGTATTGCAGCTGGTTTGAAAATAATTTCTCTGTTAGGGTTTGCTGCTTGTCTCTTGGATAGCATTAGATCGTGTTCACCAATGATTTTCTTTTCAGCATAACTTGGTAGAACTGCAGCAGGATGTAGTCTCATGTATTCCTCAGTGTCAAAGGCTTCTGGATTGACTCGAATTCTGCTGAGTTCCTTTTCTCTGAATTCTGACATTGTTGAGTAAGCTGTAGGATCCAGTCCTTGAGATTTGGCTCTCTCCATCATGCTAAGTGCAATAGACTCTTTGAATCTTGCCATAGAGGCAATCCTTTCAGCTTCAGTTTTGTCTGATGGAGAGGGAGGTCTATCAGAATCTGTATGAGCTGCAATCTCCATATTCCTTTGAAGAGCTGTAGCAAGTTTGCTTGAATCGAGAGGAATCTGCACAGTCTTCTTAGGATCAGTTTGAGCATAGAGAGATCTAGGAGGTGCAAGCTCAATGAACTTTTTGTGGGAATTTTCTGAAAAGACTACTCTTTTTCCTTTAGAATCAGCTGCAGCAGGTTTCTTTAAAGAGGAGGAGGGACCTCTCCTGGGAGGAGAAGGTTTCCTTTCTGGGACTAACTTCTTAGGAGAAGGAGGAGGAGAGAATGTAGGTTGTTGATAAGTCATCTCCTTTATTTGTTCTACGGGAGCATTGTCATTTCTTTTATTTCCTTGTCCTGAACCACTTTGGCTTCCCTGGCCTTGTCTACTTCTTCTCTGATAAGATTGAGAGGGGTTGGAACTGGCTGATCTACCAATTGGAGCAGAAGAGATATTTCCAGAGGCTCCAGCACCAGGAGGTGGAGGAGGACCTCTGGGGGGGAATTTCTGAACAGGAGAGTCATATCTCTTTGTCCTCTTCTTCTCTTTAGTCTGATTCTTTGACAATCTCATCCAGGGTTGGAATTCCTTGCTCTTAGGATCTATTCCCTTCAGAATGTAATAGGGAACATCCTTGTTAGGATTTGCAGTAGAAGGAGCAGGGGCTTTTCTTTTCTTGGAAGCAGCTCTTTTTCTTTTCTTAGAGGAGTCAGAATCATCAGAGTCATCATCATCATCATCAGAATGAGATGAGTCTTTCCCAGCATAATCATCAAAGTTTTGTTCAGATGGATCTTTGGCAGTAAGTTCAGCTTTGTCTTTCTTTTCTCTTTCTTCTTTCTCTTTAGCTTCTTCAATGGCATCTTGCCTAAGAAGGGCATCCAGATCAACATTTGGAGCACTTTTCCATAGCTCTGATTCTGGATACAACTCAGGAACTGTCTTGGGGACCAGTTCTGCAATAGAAGGAGTGGATATAGGATAGGTAAGGATAGGAGGAGAAAAGATGACAATATCTGCAGGGGCAGATGCTTTCTCTAGAGAGATGGCTAGGGAATCCAGATGATATTTAGCCATCCCTTCAATGTACTCAGAGGCAATGTTCTCAGCCACAAAGGCTATAAATTGTTCTAGGTTTAGAGTACCTGAGCTTGAGTCCATTTCAGTCATCTTGGGAGCATTGTCTGCCCTATCTTGCACTTCTTCAATTTCTTCAGCAGCAGCATCAGCAGGGATGTTGATGATTTCAGCAGCAGCAGCATTTATGGTTGTGCCTGTATGCAAAGAGAGATAGGTTAACAACCAAGTGGGAATAAGATATTCCCCCCAAGGTGAACAAACAACAGGTAATAGATAGGATTACCTTAAGATCTACACAGGATACCACTTTGCATCTAGGAAGGAGGTTATAATTCCTTCTAGATGTTCAGTGACATCAGGGATAGACACCTCTGCAAGGCACAAGAGGAGTGCCATACAGGAAAAGAAAAGAGTATCCTTGACCATGGGGTCATCAAGGTACTCAGGTCTATAGGGGACCATTTTCTCTTGAGGAGGAGGAACAAAAGGAGGGGATGTGAGTGAGAACTCACAGTCTGAGGAAAGAAATGATTCCAAGTCTTTATCAGACTCAATGGACTTGGCAGCATCAACTTGCAATACTGATGTAAGATCATCAGCAGCTGTGATGAAAAGGAAGGGATAAGAAATTAACTCAAAGATGGAGTTTGAATTAATTAGAATCTTAAATAAAACTATACCATCGGGTTGAGCAGCAACATTCTCACAAACGTCCATGGGGACTTCTTCATTTTCTTTTTCAGGAACTTCTTCCTCAGAAGCTAGATTCACTAGGGAGTGAATGTCTTTGTTAGTTACAAATGTCAAATTGAAGTCCTGATTATATCCTTTGGAGGAAGAGTTTTAAAGTTTACCTTCTGGTTCTTTCTCTGAAGTTTCTTGAGGGACTTCTACAGATTCTTGAAGGGGAAGAGAGGAATTGTCCTGAAGGGTCAGAGCATCACCTGAGACCACTTCAACAGACATCTCCCCCTGCATGACTTCAGTGGGGACTGGAGTCATGCATCTTACAGAAGGGGGCTCAGCAGAAGATGAGATGGATTTGATGGCATCAGTGAGAGAGTTGATGGAGGCAATGAGAGGGGCATTGGCAGCCTCAATCATGCTTTGGATGGAGGGAGTGATGAGCTGTACAAGGTGTGCAAGCATTTCAGGGGATATCTGAAATGCTGATGATGTAGAGGTGGATGGAATGGAGGCAGGATGATCTGCCACATGATCAAAGGAATCATGTGGAGATGGGTGAACATCAACATGAGTGTGGGATTCATGTTGAGAAAGGTTTGTGAGGATGGTAGCAGTCACCATGTCAACACTGGCTGAAGCTGCCAGATGTTGTGGTGTTGGTGACTGGTGTGGAGATGCAGGTGGAATGAAGGATGCATGTTGTGGTGGTACTGCAGGTGTTGTAGAAAGTAATGCATGAGATGAGGATGCAGGGGTTGAGAGGGAGGATGAAGGAATTGCTGAGCCTTCCCCAGTAAGCGGGAGAGCGGCCGAATCAGCCCTTGTGTCTGAAGAAGGGTTAGGATCAACCCTGGCTGACTTCTTGATAATCCTCTGAGATTTCTTGAATAGCGAGGGGTCCAACCTCTTGCTGGCATTGACTGCGGACGGTGCAGAAACAAGCAGCAGGGGTGCTTTCACATACAGAAACACACCCAGTATCCTGGCAAGATTTACCTCTTTCTTGTTGTTCTTTCTCCTGATTAGTTCAAATAGAACTTTCCCCCAGGCTAACTGCGTCCTATTCACCAAAGCCGACATAAGGGCAAACTGTTGCCTGTTGATATTGTCATGCGCCGAATGTTTTCCCAAAATGATCTTGCCCACCAGGTCTGCCAGAAACTTGTACTCTGGAGACAAGTTTATCTTCAGCAGCTTAGCCGGAATCCCTTCGGCATGGCCCATCACAGTGAGCATGCGGCCATATTCCTCTAAGCTTTGCTCATATTCCTCAGTTCCTGTTTGCAGTCCAAACAGCTCAGTCAATACTTCAGGAGTCAGAGTGACCTCCTCGCCATTTATCTTTCCTGACATCGCTTCGTCGCTGGAGGACGAGGTGTATACCCATTCACGAATCTCGGGTATATTAATCTTAGGTGCGGATGACATGAATTTCTTGAGGCCTTGGTCTTCACATAGCTGCAGAATATCTTGGATTGGTTGATCGCATCGGCTGAAAGAATCGAAGTCGACACAGAAGCCAGTGTCGAACTTCATTCCGAAGAGAACAGCAGAAGGAATCGCCATAGAATTTGAGAGAAGATGGCGAATCGAGAAGCAAAACAGGGGAGAAGAGAATCGTGCGGGATTAGAGTTCGAGAGCGAATTCTAAGCCAGAAGAAGGAATATGAAAAGACGGAGCGGAAGGACGACGATCTTCAGACCTAAATCGACTATTAGAAACAAATCTGCGATCGTCGAACCCGGAATAAAATCGGTCGTCGAACACAGACCGACGATAGTCAATGTTTGACTAAATCGGTAAACATCGACCGACTACACGCAATTACCACGATCGTCGATCAATATATGATGGTCGACGATTCTCCACACAGCACAGAAAATCTGTCGTCGACCATTGGTCGACGATAGATACCTAAGGAGAGATCGTTGACCAGTTGGTCGACGATTTCTGCCTTACTACAGAACGAGCTGTCGTCGACGATTGATCGACGATAGTTCTGACCTGGTCGAAGATCGTCGAGCAGTCGTTCGACGATTTTAGACAGAAAACAAAACTATCTAAATTTTCACTACTCTGAACCATTAATCATGCCAAGCTGGTTCAGGAAGAACAAATGCTTTTGTTCATCAAGGGGCTTAGTGAAAATATCTCCTCTTTGCAGGTCTGTGGATATAAATTCCATTACTATCTTGTTCTTTTCCACATTATCTCTCAGAAAATGATGTCTAATCTCAATGTGCTTGGTTTTGGAGTGGTGCACAGGATTTTGAGCAATTGATATTGCACTGGTACTGTCACACAGAATTTTTGTGTTTGAGTGTGTGTACCCATAATCCACCAGCTGATTTTGAATCCACAGGATCTGTGAACAGCAACTAGCTGCTGCTATATATTCAGCCTCAGCAGTTGAAGTAGACACAGATGCCTGTTTCTTGCAAAACCAAGAGACAAGTCTCTCTCCCAGGAACTGACAAGTCCCTGAGGTGCTTTTCCTGTCAACTCTACAACCAGCATAATCAGCATCTGAATATCCAATTAATTCAAATCCTGACTCAGCTGGGTACCACAGTCCTAAGTTAGGACATCCCTTAAGGTATCTCAAGATCCTCTTGAGGAGAGTTAAGTGAGATTCCTTTGGGTTGACCTGAAACCTAGCACATAGGCATGTAGCAAACATTATGTCAGGCCTACTTGCAGTCAAATACAGCAGGGAACCAACAATGGCTCTATAATTCTTTTGATCAACAGACTTGCCATTGACATCAGAATCAATAACTGCATTTGAGGCCATAGGCGTGCTCATTGATGAAGCATCAGACATTCCAAATCTTTTAACCAGCTCTCTGGCATATTTTGATTGTGAAATGAAAATGCCATCAACACTCTGTTTCACTTGGAGACCAAGGAAATAGGATAACTCACCCATGCTGCTCATCTCAAACTTAGAGTGCATTAGTTCAGAGAACCTCTTGCATAGTTTGGGATCAGTAGAGCCAAATATAATGTCATCTACATAGATTTGAACTAACAGTTGTGAGTCCTTATGATGTCTAATGAATAGGGTTCTATCTACTACACCTCTCACAAACTTGTGTTCTAGAAGAAAATTTGCTAAGGTCTCATACCAAGCTCTAGGAGCTTGCTTAAGTCCATAGAGAGCCTTTTGGAGTTTGAACACATGAGTGGGTAAGGTTGATGAGACAAACCCTGGTGGTTGTTCAACAAACACTTCTTCCTTTAAATCTCCATTGAGGAAGGCACTCTTCACATCCATTTGGAAGACCTTAAATCTTTTATAGGCAGCATAGGCTAGGAAAATCCTAATGGCTTCTAGTCTAGCTACAGGGGCAAAAGTCTGATCATAATCTATGCCTTCCTCCTGTCTATAGCCTTGAGCTACTAGCCTAGCTTTATTTCTAACTACTATGCCTTGGGCATCGAGCTTGTTTCTAAACACCCACTTGGTGCCTATGATCCGTTGGCCTCTTGGTCTTGGAACCAAAGTCCAAACTTTACATCTTTCAAACTGGTTAAGCTCCTCTTGCATTGCTATAATCCAGTGGGGATCAAGCTCAGCATCTTTAATGGTTAGGGGCTCAACCTGAGAAAGGAAACAAGCAAACATCACATTTTTGTTGAGTTGATGTCTTGTCTGGACTCCTGCTGAAATGTCTCCAATCACTTGAGATACAGGGTGATCTCTAAGTGTGACAAGATCAGTAGGTTCAACAATGATCTGATCTTCAACAGTTTCAAGATTTAATTCCTCATGTGGAATTTGATCAACTGTTGGAGCAGGTGCTTCAACTTCAAGAAGTTCTACATCAGATTCAGAATCTGAGGGAGCAACCTGAGGAGTTTGTTGGGGATGATTCTCCTGTGTGAGTCTCAAACCTTCCAAATCCTTACTTACTCCTAGGACTTGCACTGTACTATTAGAAGAAGAATCCTTCTCCTTATAGTACATGACTGTCTCATCAAAAGAGACATGTGCAGACTCTTCTATCTTAAGAGAGGATTTATTAAGGACCCTATAGGCTTTGCTTACTTGAGAGTATCCTAGAAAAACTCCCATTGAAGCTTTTGCCTCAAATTTTCTATGGTATTCTTTGTTATTGTTATGAACAAAAGCAACACAGCCAAATACTCTAAAATAGTCTATTTTAGGTTTCACTTGCTTAAGTAATTCATAGGGAGTCTTACCCTTAAGTTTATGTATCAGACTTCTGTTCAATACATAGTTAGCTGTGCTAACTGCTTCAGCCCAAAAGGACAGAGGCATGTTAGCATCAGCCAACAATGTGCTTGCAGCTTCAATTAGGGTTCTGTTTTTCCTTTCAACTACCCCATTTTGTTGAGGAGTTCTAGGAGCAGAGAAGCTATGTTTGATACCTTCCTTCTCACAGAATTCTTGCATAAGAAGAGATTCAAACTCAGTACCATGATCACTTCTGATCAAGGCAATCTGAGTAGAATACTCACTCTGTATACACTTTAGAAAATCTGTAAGAACCTTGAAGTTATCAGCCTTAGTTCTCAAGAAGAATACCCAAGTGAACCTAGAGAAGTCATCTACGATTACTAAAGTGTAAGACTTTCCTCCAAGACTCTGTACAGCAATAGGACCAAATAAATCCAAATGTAGCAAGTACAGAATCCTGGGAGAATCACTTTTATTAACTGATTTAAAGCTATTTCTTGTTTGCTTTCCTAGTTGACAAGCTTTGCAAAGGCCTTCCTTCTTGTAGGGGCAAGAAGGTAATCCTCTTACAAGATTGTATTTAGCCAACCTAGAGATGTTTTTCAAGTTTACATGACTAAGTCTCTTATGCCAAAGGGTATTATTACTGGTTACTTCATTAAATAAGCATATTTCAGATTTGGAGGAATTAAAATCTACAACATAAACATTTCCAATTCTAATGCCTACTAACACCACAGTATTATTTAAAGAAATATTGCAGGCAGTGTCAGTAAACCATACCTTGTATCCAGCATCACACATTTGACTTACAGAGATTAGGTTGTGCTTTAGTCCTGAGACATAAGCTACCTTCTTGAAGGTTACAGCTCCTATGGTGAAGCTCCCATACCCTTCAGTCTGTCCACAGCTGGAATCCCCAAATACAACTTTTGGTCCCAGCTTGGCTTTGAAACCTGACAGGTTCTTCTTCTTTCCTGTCATATGCTTTGAGCATCCACTATCCAGATACCATTTGTCATGTATGACTGGATAGGTCTTCACCTGCAGAAAGAGCAGTTACACATTGTGGACCCAGGTTACCTTGGGTCCAGTATTCTTCACAAAAGAAAAACTAGATATAAAAGATTTTGCAGGCTTTGATTTATATCCTAAAGGGTGTGATCTCCTAGGTGGGATAATCCATTCAGTTGAAGGATTAAACAACCTGGGGTGGTGATTAGGATTTGAAGTTCTGGAAGTTTGAAAATGATTTTCCAGCTTAAGTCCAGATCGTCGATCGATGGTCGACGATCGCAAGCCATATCGTCGATCATTTCCAGTATAGCTATATTCTGGATTCAACGATCGTCGATCACTGGTCGACGACTCAAGATGAGATCGTCGATCTTCTGCACCAAAGATATCATACTTGGTGAAGGTGTTCAGCGATCGTCGATAGTCGTTCGACGATTGGTTTGACGATCGTCGATTAATGTTCGACGATTTTTGTAAAGCTAGAAATTTTTTCATCCTATTCTCTTTCTTAATCTTATTCTGAATTTTCTTGCATTTTTCAATTTCCTCAGTATTCTTTATTCCTGATTCAGAGACAAATTTTACTGGAGTGCTAAATCTCTCCTTTGTGAGGAGGATGGGTTCACTAGGTGTAGCACCTAAGCCTAGTTTATCATTACCAACCCTAGTGTTTGCTATACAGGTTATTTCAGATAATTTAAGGCTTCTGCCATTTAATTGTTCTTCTAACCTCTTAGATTTAGCTAGTTCTAACTTTAGGAATGTTACTTCTTCTTTTGAGCTCTCTAATTCCTTTTCTAATCTGATTATTTCAACACCTTCCATGTCTAGTTCCATTATTTTTAATCTAAGTGACTTAATTTCTTTTTCAGATAATAGTAAATCTAAACATAGAGTTTTAAATTTTAGTTTGAACTCAGGAGATGAGAAATCAAATGAGTCGATTACCTGGTCCTCCATAAAGGAATCTTCTTCATTGTCTCCTTCTTCTTCAGAATTCTCTGCAGCTGACAGAGAGCTGCAGGCATCAATGGCCATAAGGCAGACCTCTTTGGCTTTCTTCTCTTCTTCTTCTTCTGAATCACTGGAGCTAGAGGAGTAGGTATCCTCTTCTGTTTCACTCCAGGTAGCAGCCACAAATCCCTTGTCCTTCTTCTTGTATTTGTGTGATGAGGACTTGGAGTGGTGCTTCCTGTATTCTTTCTCATGTTTCTTCTCCTTATACTTCTTCTCTGGACAATCTGGGGCAATGTGTCCAGGCTTGCTGCATACATAACAAATGATTTCTTTAGATGGAGTCTTGTCATACCTTGGCTTGTCCTCATGCTTGGAGAACTTCTTTCTGAGGTCTCTTCTTCCCATGTTGAAGAATCTCTTGGCAATGAGTGCCAGTAACTCCTCATTTGATTGACTTCCTTCAGAAGTCTCAGCAGCCTTAAGAGCTAGAGAATGCTCTTTCTTTGTAGGAGTAGGAGTCTTCACTTCAGTTACAGCAGCTCTACTCTTTAAGGTTTGCTCATATGACCTGAGCTTTCCCAACAGAGCTTCTGTAGAGAGTTCCACAGTGTTTCTTCCATCCTTGATGGGCCATATCCTTGAGTCCCAAGAGATGGGAAGGCACATCAGGATCTTGTCATTGACTTCTGACAAGGTTATCTCCTTGTCTAAGGACCTCAGTTCACTTATTATTGAACTGAGTCTTGTGTACATGGTGTCAATGTCTTCAGCATCATCCTTCTTGAAGTTTTCATACTGAGAGGTGAGATTAGATCTCCTGTCCTTCCTCTCATCAGCTGAGCCAGCAACTATGTGGTTGAGGGAATCCCACATAGCTTTGGCTGAGGTGCATTCAGCCAGCTTCTGGAATATCTCATCAGACATTGTCTGAGCTAGGATATTCATTGCCTTAGCATCAGCTGCTTTTGCCTTCTTGTAAGTTTCATTGTAGTCAGGTGGTGGCACAGCACTGAGATCAGCAGAAGTGGAAGCAGCAGCAGGCCTAGCAGGTGGTCCTGTCAAAATGGAAGAAAAAATATCTTCATCAATAGAATTCATGTATAGTCTTATCCTGGCCTTCCATATGCCAAACTTGGACAAGTTGCATACAGGAGGTCTGGTGCTTGAATAATCCTTAGACTGGGCCATGTGTGAAAGTGTTTGTGAATGGTATCAGGAAACAACTTATCACAGGATCTTTTAACTCAGGTGTTAGCCTGTATGAACAGCTAACCTCCCTCTGATACCAATTGAAAGTGAGGGGATAAGTTGTAAATTACTCTAGAGGGGGGGTGAATAGAGTATTCAAAATTTTATGAACACTTAGTCAGCTCCCTTGGAGTTTATTTGCGGAATAAAAAATCTGATACTTGAACCCTAAGAGCCTAACACAGTGAAGTGCACAAGTGAAGAAGTTGACTGAAATTTCAGTTAACTATAAGCCTATCACAGCAACTAGCAACCCTAGGTAGTTCTATCACAGCCACAGAATAAAATGAATAAACAAGATAACCAGATGGACACAGGATATATAGTGGTTCCCTTTAAATAGGTACATCCACTCTTCTACCACCCTGGTAGGAATCCACTACAGGTTTTTGCTAAGGTGCCCTGCCACCAATGATCTGATTCAGGTAGATCAAACAGACCCTTTGAGCTTTTGATAAGGATGCTCAACCACAGGTTGTTGATAAGGTGCCCTGTCACCAACGTTCACTTTTGAAGAGGTGTGAACAAACTCTTTTTACAAAGGGGTTGAGAGGGTTTGATTATCTTCTCTATTTTAAATACAGATTAGAGAAGATTTGTGGATTCTCTAAAGAATCAAAGTCTCCCCCTGGCTTAGTGGAAGTCCAGGGAAAGCCTTTGCTTCAGGATGAAGGAGTTTCAGATAAACTGAAACTAAATCCTCAGAAATCTGAAGAATGATTTTTATCAGGTCTTAAGATTCTGGAGCACTTGAAGCAGATCTTGAGCCTTTTCTGAAGTCTTTGAAAAACTCTAAGCAAATTGCTCCGGAGACTTGAGAATGGAAGATGATTGCTCTGGGCTTTTTCTTCAGGAAAACTTTTCTTCTTCTTGTAAAGAGATGGTGAAGAAGTGCTCTGATGATGCTTGAGCGGATGAATAATTTTTCTCTGTGTCTGTTACTGCATCTTTTCTGAGAGCAGAATCTCTTTTAAATATGTCTTCACGTTTTCCTTTGAAACGGCTCTATTGATTTGAATTCTCGAGCCCTGCAACAGATTATCTCAAAATAGAATATAGCAATAGGAATAGAATGACCTATTAACTTTCTGTCAGTCCCAATAAGGAATAAAATAAGCGGGAAAGAAATCTCAGCATAAAGACGTACCTTTCTTGGAAATAGTACATAGTACCAACGGCTAGAAAACAAGCCGGAAAGATAAAGTCAACGCAATATGTATAATAGGACAAAATGCTTTATCAAGAATACTGAATCCCGTGATTTATGTTTGACAGAATTGGTAAATAATTCATTTTGAATTTAAGCCATAATTTTAGCAACAAATAACTTCAGAGAATCTTTCTAACCACAAGCTAACATACTTGGAAATAAACCAAGGAATAGCATAAATACAAATAGATAAAATCAGACAGAAATCGTCGAACAGGGGTTCGAAGATCGTCGACCTGAAATCGTCGACCAGAAAATAGATCGTCGACCAGCAAACAGATATCGTCGACTAAAGCAGAAAGTCTGAAGACACAGAAATCGTCGAACATCTCATGATGTCGACGACTAAGGCAGAGATCTGTCGAGACAGATATCGTCGAACAACAATGATGTCGACGATTAAGGCAAAGATCTGTCGAGACAGAAATCGTGAAGCTAGAACACGATCGTCGATCTGTTGATGACAGATCGTCGACCAACCTTCAGAGCGTAGTAAGCTAGCTCTGAGATCGTCGACCATCGGTCGACGATAATTGTCTTGACTTCAACGATTCAATAGCCCTGCTATCGTCGATCAATGATCGACGATCGCGAGGCCTCGTTCGACGATAGTCGAACGGAAAAAGCCTCAACCAAAACACAATCTAAAACTACTAGCCTAAACTCTAGGTCAGTTATATACTGCCCTAGGGAGACTAAGCAAAGTCTAAACATGATCATATATCTTTATATGGATCAAGAGGGGCTGGAAAGGGATTACATAAGCCAAATCACATCTAGGGTACCAACAGATAGTGCCGCCACAACTTGAGCGCAAAGATTACCGCCGCCAACTCCAAATCATGGACGGGGTAATTCCGCTCATGCACTTTCAACTGACGCGAGCCATAAGCAATCACTTTCCCAAACTGTAAAAGAACGCAGCCTAAGCCGCTCCCAGATGCATCACTATAGATCTCATACCCATCGGTACCACATGGCGATGTCAACACAGGCGCCGTGGTCAAACGACTCTTCAAGTCTTCAAAAGCTCGCGCGCACTCCGGCGTCCATATGAACTTTTGATCTTTTCTCGTCAGCGTGGTGAGAGGTAAAGCAATCCGTGAGAAGTTTTCCACAAACCTTCTATAGTAGCCCGCAAGTCCAAGGAAGCTCCTGACCTCGGCCACTGAAGACATCACTGGCCAATCTCGGATGGCACTTATCTTCAACGGATCCACCGCGATACCCTCTCCGCTTACCACATGGCCTAAAAAGGCTACTGAAGAGAGCCAGAACTCACACTTTGAGAACTTGGCAAAAAGCTTATTCCTCCGCAGGGTATGCAAGACCAATCGCAAATGGTTTGCGTGATCCTCTTCCGACTGAGAGTATACTAAGATGTCATCGATAAACACAATAACAAACAAATCCAAATACTCTCGGAACGTTCGATGCATTAGGTCCATAAATACCGAAGGCGCATTACATAGGCCAAACGGCATTACCGTGAACTCATAATGACCGTAGCGTGTTCCAAACGCTGTCTTGGGAATGTCACCTTCCCGAATCCTTAGCTGATAATATCCCGATTTCAGATCCAACTTGGAATAGACCGTTGATCCCGCCAGCTGATCAAAGAGGTCATCAATCCTCGGAATCGGATATTTGTTTTTCTCCGTCAGCTTATTCAACTCGCGGTAGTCAATACACAACCGTAAGCTACCGTCTTTCTTTTTCACAAAGAGAACAGGTGCGCTCCAAGGTGACATACTTGGGCGTATATAACCCTGCTCCAACAACTCTTGCAATTGGACTTTCAACTCAGCCATCTCTTTTGGCGCGACGCGATATGGAGAGCGGGCCACAGGTTTCGCACCTGGCACCAACTCAATAGAGAAGTCAATCTCCCGCTGGGGTGGTAACCCAGGAAGATCTTTAGGAAACACATCGGCAAACTCTGACACAACTGGCACTTCACCGACACTGGCCTTTGGCTCAACCGCCTGAATTAGCGTGAAGAATAACTCCGCGCCCTTCCGAACAGCATTGACGACTTGGAGTGCAGACAACAAAGTCCCGCCAACTCCTCGCATACCAGCGAACTTCGTCACAAGCCCGGTATTCTGGCCCAGTGTAATCTCTTTGGAGTTGCAATCAATAAAGGCACGCTGCTCCGAGAGCCAGTCCATACCAAAGATCACATCAAACTCCGATAACGGTAACACAGCTGCACTCAAACCGAAATCCCGACTTCCTATTTGCACATCCACATCGCAAGCCCTATCCGCAAGCATCACACAACCATTCGGCAATAGCACCCTTGTACTATCCACCGTCACATGACTCGGTACCCCAATGCGAGATACGAAATCCTCAGACAGAAAAGAATGCGAAGCACCCGTATCAAACAGGGCTCTCGCTAAATTATTCCGAATCAGGACAAAGCCTGCATCACACACACATCATGCACAAGCTAAACAAAACCAAAACCAAAAGCACAGCAAGTAAACTAAATCAACTCGTACCTGTGACGACGTCACTTTGCTTAATCGCTTCCTGTTGGCCAAGTTGATAGATTCGGGGCTGCGCCTGGGAAGCAGAGGAATCCACCACCGCTTTGCCCTTCTCAGCATACGACGCACCCGTCTTCTTTTCCCCTTTGGGCTGCACAACCCTACAGTCACGAGCAATATGCCCCACCCGGCCACAGTTATAGCATGTACGAGCATCCGGCCTTGATGTCGCTCCCGACACAACGGTCGTAGTCACTTGCCCCGATGGCTTGGACCTCTTGCCCCCTTTCTTCTGGTAAAACGACTTGCCTGGGCGAGGTGCTTGAAACTCTGGCTTAGACACCACCAAGCCCTTATTCCCTTGCACTCGCCTCATGTCCTTCTCCAACGCGCACGCAGTATCAACCAACGCCTGAAACCCTTGGCTCACAGAACTCGAAAGCAGGAATCGTAACTCATCCCGCAATCCTTCATAGAACCGATTCGTTTTCCTTTGGTCATCCGCGAAGATTGTTCCCGCATATCGTCCCAACCTGGTAAACTCGTGCAAGTAGATATCCACACTATCGTCCCCTTGCTTTAACCGTTGGAACTCATTTTCCATAGCAATACGTTGCGCCGCTGGGACATGTTTCGCCAGAAATAATCGAGAGAACTCCTCAATCGATACTTGTGTTAATTGCCTGCCCGCCAAATGGTGTAGCTCAACCTCGTCCCACCACAACCGCACCTCCCCTTCAAGCATGAAGGTGGCTAAGGTGACCTTGAGAGTTTCCTCCGCCCTGATCGCTGTCATTATCCGCTTGACACGCGATAACCAATCTTCCGCCTGCGTTGGGGATCCCATTCCCGCAAACGTAGGAGGACTGAAGCTCATGAATTGCTTCAACTGTCGGTCAGCTGCTCGTGGATCTACAGCCTCAACCGGCTCGGGTCTTACATCAACACGAACTGGCACTACCGCCGGCTGCGCTTGCCCGGTCGGCTGAATCATGGCAAATAGCGCCTCAGCCACTAAGCGAACAGTTTCCGCAGATGGAGGAGGTGTGGGCACCTCAGCTGGTGCCACACTCTCATCAGAACGCTGGGGCTCAGACTGCCCAGCACCACTATGTGTCACCTATAGGTGGACAAGACACACATTAGCAAACGTATGCAAGCAAAACAACACAAAAAAGGAACGCGCAGATTCCTCAAATAAGATTTTGTACATTCCTTAATGGACATTCCAGAGTTCATTAGCGTTACAGCAGGTCGCACAAACACGTGCTCGCCACCCCACAAAAAAGGAACGCGCAGATTCCTCAAACAAGATTTTGTACATTCCTTAATGGACATTCCAGAGTTCATTAGCGTTACAGCAGGTCGCACAAACCTCGGCGCGCAGGCCGGCCATACATGAGTAAAAAGAGAAAACAAAACAAAGCCATTCGCGCAGCGGAAGCGTGGTGGGCCCATAACCCACAGGTCGGAGGATCGAAACCTCCCTCTGATACCAAAATGTAACGACCCCATCCGTTAAATGACGTATAGTAGAAGGTCCGGCCGGGGCCCCACACTATATGCCACAAACAGACGGTGAGGTCACAGGATATTACCAAACCAAATACGAATCCTAACTCAGAGCATTCTAGCGGAAGCTTTAAGTAGTACTTTGAACTCGCAACCGGAATGTCCAATATATATAAAACCACCTTTATATATAAATATCACGGAATGTACACAACCACAAGAGTTTGGCCTTAAGGCCTTACAGTTCCTCTGAACATACATCATGTTTTACAAACCTCGGCGCGCAGGCCGGCCATACATGAGTAAAAAGAGAAAACAAAACAAAGCCATTCGCTTAGCCTTCAAGGGCTAGCCACAGCAGCAGCAGCAACAGCAGGAGGGCTCGCCAGCCCATCACTTACCACTTGGCTCTCCAGCACCTGCACGGGAACAATCCACCCAACCGGTGGCAAACAATGCAACGGTCAGCATTCAGCTGACCCAATTATAACAATCCTACCCCTTTCTCGGGGCATGAGCATTCTTTCCCTGCAAGCATGGCATCATCAAATAGCAACTATGTGCGCGCAGGCACATTCAAGCCATCACAACCATCGACCACCCGGCCCGACGGTCCGTGCACTCAGGGCACATTTTCGGTGTACCGGAATACCAGGGTCAACACCACCGTCTACACGGTATTTGAGCATTTCAGTCTTTCCGGCGCGCGGGCCTAAGACTCTCATTAGGCGCTCCAACAAAACCTATACCAGGCTTCCAAGTCGGACGGACCTAACGCAGGTACGGATCAGCCACCCCCCGTTGCTCAAGTCGCCGAGCCACCTCGAATACGGAAGTATCCATGGCATTTTATAGGCGCGGGTCGGTTTCACCTTTCCTGTTCAGCAATCTGCCTTTTCGTCGAGTTGCAGCCCAACGGCTCAACTACTCACAAAGTGGCAATGCACGGCCACAAGAGTTGCCGCCAACCCTCTTCATTTCCTGGACATCGTCCAGTACTTCCTCCCGCACCAAGCAACAGGTAGTAACAAGGCGTCACAAGCCATAGGCATCACAAGCCATTATCACGGAGCCTTCTCCGATATGCAAACAAGCATCACCAATCCAGATTTCATCCAGATGGGCTTCACACAGCATGCCTAGAGCCGTACTCCAATTCCGGCCTCTAACAAGGGGGACTTCACATATCTACCCCAAGGGACACCACAACCCACCGCACACTCGCGGGGAAGGGCTTTCCCTATGCAATGCAGAAAAGAAGGACTTCACATGTCCAAGGAGGGAGATCGTTACCCTTGTCGATCTCTTCGGTGCCATCGAAAACTAGCCGGTGAGAAAGAACCGCAGCAGCCTTGCCGTCACAACGCCGGCTTCGGATCACGAATCAAACCACGGGAGCTCCGCCGGTGGCTTGCTCTCCTCCTCCTTCTTCCTCTCTTCCTCTCTCTTTCTCTCTTCCTTAAGCCAAATGAAGAATGACCTCTTCATTCCTCTCTCACGACTTAATCCAGCCAGGAAACCATCTGAACCTTTGGATCAAAAGAGAGGAAACTGAACGGCCATGATTTTCCCAAAACTTCACTTTTTGGCCGACACGGCCTGTAACACGCCCGTGTCACAGGCCGTGTACCCCTTAAGCGGTACACACAGTTTGAACCGACTGCACAACACGGGTCATCGACACGCCCGTGTCGGACCTGACACGCCCGTGTCAAACCTGAGACACGCCCGTGTCTCCTGCTCCATCGAGCTGCAACCAGTACACGGGTCGGAACACGGCAGCTGACACGCCCGTGTCCAGCCTGACACGCCCGTGTTCAAGGCCGTGTTCAAGGCCGTGTCCGGCTCTGACTTGAATAGGCCAAATTCGCAAAATAATTCGAACACGCCCTGGGACACGCCCGTATCCCAGGCCGTGTACACCCGACACGCCCTGGGACACGCCCGTGTCCCAGGCCGTGTAACCTGACCTGCTACTCAAACTTCAAGTTGAGTCTTTTGGGTCTTTTTGGGGTGTTACAATTGTTGTTGGCAAACTCCATCATATATAGATTATCTTCCCATCTCTTACCAAAGTCCATGGCGCACATTCAGAGCATATCTTCCATCGTCCTATTGGTCTGCTCAGTTTGTCCATTCGTTTGGGGATGAAAGGCCGTACTGAATACTAACTTTGTTCCCAACAATTGATGGATTAGCCTCCAGTCATTCGACGTGAAATTCCCTTCACGGTCACTAACGATGCTCCGGGAAACACCATGCAATCGGACAATCTGCTCTACATAGATTTTGCCAAGGTTTCCACTGAATCGTCCTACTTTTTTGGTAGGAAGTGAGCCACTTTTGTCAACTGGTATACAATCACCCATATTGAATCATTCCCGCGTTGAGATCTCGACAATCCGTGCACGAAATCCATTGAGATATCATCAAACTTCCATTCCAGAATAGGTAATGACTTCAGGAAACCACCAGGATTTTTACATTCCGCTTTGAACAACGCACAAGTTTGACACTTAGCCACATAACGTGCTATGACTATCTTTATTCCTGGCCACCATTATAATTTCTTCATATCCTTATACATCTTTGTGCTCCCAGGGTGAATTGAGTACTTTGCAAAGTGAGCTTCATACATCAACTCTTCTCTCAACATACCCGTACTTGGGACGCACAATCGGCCATCTTTTGGTAACAAGCCATCATCCCAGGAGAATTTTCCATCTGACCCATCCTTTGCATAGCGTTGGAGACTTTTATCAAGCTCCGTCGCTTGCCGAACCCTGTCCGCAAGGTCATACTATACCTCCGTCTAGTTGAAGAATGCATCGGCTATTGAATTCTTCTCAACACAAGAAATCTCTAATGCTTCCAACTCCTAGATCAAACGCTCATCATGCATCTACAACCAACTTGCCCGTACCGGAGTCCTACGGCTCAACGCATCAGCAACTATATTTCCCTTCCCGGGAGTATAATAAATATCAAAGGTGTAGTCCCCAAGGAACTCCATCCACCTTTGTTGTCACATATTCAGATCCTTCTGATCCAACAGATACTTTAGGCTCTTATGATTTGTATAGATATCCACCTTTACGCCATATAGATAGTGTCGCCACAATTTCAGCGCAAAGATCACCGCCGCCAACTCAAAGTCATGCACGGGATAATTCCGTTCGTGCACTTTCAACTGGCGTGAACAATAAGCAATCACTTTACTAAACTGCAGAAGAACGCAGCCTAAGCCGATCCCTAAAGCATCACTATAGATCTCATAGCCGTCTGTACCACATTGCGATGTCAACACAGGCGCCGTGGTCAAACGAATCTTCAGCTCTTCAAAAGCTTGCGCGCACTCCGACGTCCAAATGAACTTCTGATCCTTTCTCGTCAACGTGGTCAGAGGCAGAGTAATCCATAAGAAGTTTTCCACAAACCGTCTATAGTAGCCTACCAGTCCATGGAATCTCCTGACCTCAGCAACTGAAGACATTATTGTCAACTCTCGGATGGCACTTATGTTTGATGGATCCACTGCTATGCCCTCTCCACTTACGACGTGGCCAAGAAAAACCACCAACAACCAAAACTCAAACTTTGAGAATTTGTCAAAGAGCTTATTCCTCTGCAAGGTATGCAACACCAACCGCAAATGGTTTATATGATCGGCTTCCGAATGCGAATACACTAGGATATCATCGATGAAGACAATCACAAATAGATCAAAGTACTCTCAGAACGTTTGGTGCATTAGATCCATAAATACCGAAGGCGCATTACATAAGCCAAATGGCATTACGGTGAACTCATAATGCCCGTATCGTGTTCCAAATGCTGTCTTTGGAATGTCTCCTTCTCGAATCCTCAACTGGTAATATCCAGACTTTAAATCCAACTTGGAATAGACGGTTGATCCCACTAGCTGATCGAACAAGTCGTCTATCCGTGGAATTTCTCTTATTTAACTTTCGATAGTCAATATATAATCGTAAACTACCATCTTCCTTTTTCACAAAAAGAACAGGCGCTCTCCAAGGTGACATACTTGGGCATATATATCACTGTTCTAGCAACTCTTGCAGTTGGACTTTCAATTACCCCATTTCTTTTGGCGCTACGCGATATGGCGAGCGGGACACAGGTTTTGCACCTGGCACCAACTCCATAGAGAAGTTTATCTCCCGCTGGGGCGGTAACCCAAGAAGATCCATAGGAAATACATCTGCAAACTCCGACACAATCGGAATATCGCTCATACTGGCCTTTGGCTCAACAGCCTGAATAAGCATTAAGAATAATTCTGTGCCTTTCCGAACAGCAATGACAACTTGGAGAGAAGACACCAAGATCCCGCTCACTCCTTGCATACCAGCGAACTTAGTCTGAAGCTCAGTATTCTGGCCCAATGTGATCTCCCTTGAATTGCAATCAATAAATTCACGCTGCTCAGAGAGCCATTCCATGCCAAAGATCACATCAAACTCCGATATCGGTAGCACAGATGCACTCAAACTGAAATCCCGACTTCCTTTTTGAACTTCAACATCGCAAGCTCTATCCGCAAGCATCACACAACCATTCAGTAATAACACCTTTATACTATCTATCGTCACATGACTCGGTACTCCAATTCGAGCTACAAAGTCCTTAGACAGAAATGAATGCGAAGCACCCGTATCAAACAGGGATCTCGCTGGGTTGTTCGGAATGAGGACAAATCCTGTAGCACACATATCACGCACAAGCTACATAAAAAGTATGTAATAAAAACAAAGCAAGCAATATCTTAAATCGTACCTGTGACGACGTCACTTTTCTTTATAGCCTCCTGCTGGCCAAGATTATAAACTCTGGGCTGCGCCTGGGATGCAGAGGACTCTACCACTGCTTTGCCCTTCTAAGAATAAGACACGCCCGTATTCTTTTCCCCTTTGGCGGAGAAACCCTACAATCACGGGCTAAATGACCCACTTTGCCACAGGTAAAGCAGGAACGAGACTTCTTCTTTGAAGTTTCTCCCGACAAAACTGTTGTAGAAGCTTGCCCAGAAGGCTTGGACCTCTTGCCCCATTTCTTCTGGTAGGATGATTTTCAAGGGCCGGGTGCTTTGAACTCTGGCTTTGTAACAGCCAAGTCCCTTTTTCCTTGCACCTGCTTCATGTCCATCTCTAGTGCACACGCAGTATCAACCAATGCCTGAAATCCTTGGTTCACTGAACTTGAAAGAAGGAACCTAGAAACGATTAGTTTTACTTTGTTCATCTGCGAAGATTGACCCCGCATACCGTCTCAACCTCGTAAATTAATGCAAGTATGTATCAACGTAACTTTCTCCTTGCGTTAATCGTTGTAACTCGTTTTCCAAGGCAATGCATTGTGCCGCTGGTAAATGCTTTTCAAAAAACATTCGAGAGAACTCCTCAATTAAAACTTGCGTTAACAGCCTGCTCGCTAAATGGTGTAACTCAACCTCGTCCAACCATAACCGCGCCTCTCATTCCAACATAAATGTGGCCAAGGTGACCTTCTGACTTTCCTCCGTCCTAATCGCCGTCAATATACGCTTGACTTGCAATAACCAATCCTCTGCCTGCGTTGGGGATCCTAGCCCCGAGAACGTAGGTGGATTGAAGCTCATGAATTGCTTCAACTGTCATTCAGCTGCTCGCAGATGCATAGCCTCAACTGGTTCGGGTCTAACACCAACACGATCTAGCACTAATGCCGGCTGCGCCTGCCCGGTCGGCTGAATCATGGTAAATAGTGCCTTAGCAACTAATTGTACTGTTTCCGCAGATGGAGGAGGTGTTGGCACCTCAGCTTGTGCCGCACTCTCAACAGAGCGCTAGGGCTCATACTGCCCAGCACCACTATGAGTCACCTATAAGAGGACAAGACACACATTAGCGACCTACACAAGCAATAATAACAATTTAGGAACACGCAGATTCCTCAAACAAGTGTATTTGCATTCCTTAGTGGACATTCAAGAGTTCATTAGTGTTAAAGCGGTTCGCACTGACACGTGCTAGCCACCCCACAAAAGAATTCGACCACGAATTCGAAAGAGGAAGACCGAGACAAGCTGATACCAAAATGTAACGACTCCACCCGTTTAATAACATATAATAGAAGGTTCGACCGGGGCCCCACACTATATACCACAAACAGACGGTGATGTCACGGGTTAATACCACAACACCATCGCATCCTAACTCAGAGTATGCTAGCGGAAGATTTTAACAATAAAGATGAACTCATGCCAGGAATGTCCAATATATATAAACCACAGTTATATATACAACCACTAGAAGGAATTCCCAGCAAATACAACCAGGTAAGCCTTAAGGCCTTACAGTTCCTCTTTTCATAGTATGGATTACATACATCGGAGCGTAAGCTGGCAATACATGAATAAAAGACAACACATTTCGCTTAGCCTTCAAGGGCTAGCAGCAGTAACGGAAACATCAGCATCAGGGACTTTAGCCCTTCATTTTCCTCTCGGCTCTCCAGCACCTGCACAGGGACAATCCACCCAGAAGGTGGAAAACAAGGCAACGGTCAGCATTCAGCTGACCAATTAATAATAATCCTATCCCTTTCCCGGGGCAGTTATATTCCTTCCCTGTAGAGCAATGCCTCAACAGATATAGCATATCTTGTGCTCTTACGCACAAATAATCCATCACAACCGTCAGCCACACGGCCCGACGATCCGTGCACTCAGGCATAATTTTGGGTACACCGGCGAACCGGGATCAACACCATTGAGCATTTAGTCTTGATGGTGCGCATGCCTAAGACTCTCATTATGCTGCTGACGAAAGCTCAATGTCCTTGCACTCTCTTATAAAGCCAACATAACGCAGGTACAGATCCACCACCCCCCGTTGCTCAAATCGCCTTGCCATCACCAAGCACATCGTACTCGCAGCTACAATTTAAGGCGTGGGTCGGTTTCACCTTTCCTGTTCGGCAAGAAGCCTTATAAGAGCTCGCAGCTCACAATAGCCATAATGTCTACCAAGGACTGGCTTCACAATCCAAAAGGGGAGTTAATACTGGCATCCTTCGCGGTCGTTTGGCGGGTTCAGCAGAACTCTCTATCTTCACCCAAACTCAACCAAAACCCTGCAGTTCCTGCAGTGCCAGAAAACTTGTATTTTATAGCATACAACACAAGCATTATAAGGATGTTTTCCTGGAATTCCACATTCTTGTACTTCCTGCTACTTCCCTTTATAGGCACATCCCATTGACTCCACAAACTACACATTTATATGCAGAATCTTATCCGGTGCGCAATATGCAACATCACCAATCCAGACCAACCCGTCCAAATGGGCTTCACACAGTATGCCTATCTCGTACTACACATTTCTGGGTCAAAATGCAGACTCAATTGGGGATAACAACTATCAACCCACGGGGATCACTTACTATTCCACCTTTTGGTGGAGGATCTCATGCTCATACATAAAGGAGGACTTCACTTGTCCAAGAAGGAAGATCGTTACCCTTGACGATATCATGGGAGCCATCGAAATTCTAGTGGGTTGGAGAGCACCGCAACAACTTTTCCTCCACAGGACTGGCCTCGAATCTCGAATCGGAACTCAGGAGCTCCACTGGTGGCTGGATCTTCTCCTCCATCTCTTTCCTCCTCTCCCTTCTCTCTTCTCTTTTAGAAAGAGAATGGCCAAATGAAGAATGGCCTCTTCAATCTAATCTTTTGTTTTAACCCAGCAGGAACTCATCTGAGTCCTTGGATCCTGGATGAAGAAAATGGGCGGCCATAAATCGGCCTAAAAGTCCAATATTTGGGCTGACATGACCTGTGACACGCCCGTGTACATTAAGTAGTACACGAACCGACTCACCCAAATCAGAACACGATCTTAGATATGCCCGTATCACTTATTATGTGCCCGTATCGAGGGGTGTGTCCCTCAATTGACACAGGATCAGCATTCCTGAAAAGAACATGGTTGGGGCACACTCTCGTGTCCTTGGCCGTGTGCCAAACACCCCTATGTGACACGCACGTGTCACTGGCCTTACGCCATACTCAATGCTGCCCGGTTACCCACCCGAGTAGGACATAGCCTCAGAGGTGCCCGTGTCCCTGACCGTGTCACCTCTCGATGATCGTCGACTGCATGGCGTTGAGTGCTCGAGACGACACAGAGAAGGACACACCCTGGGACACGCCCGTTTCCCAAGCCGTGTGCCTCACTCAATGCTCTTCGAGACCAAACTCATACCCGAGAAAACAGAGTATGACATGCCCTGGGACACGCCCGTGTCCCAGGCCGTGTCACCCAGCATGAACCCCATTTTGGGATTTTGGGGATTTTGGGGTGTTACACCCTTCCTGGGCATTTATCATGGTGAATAGAGCCTCAGCCACCAGCTTTATAGTTTCAGTAGAAGGAAGGGTTTCATGCATGTCGTTCGGTACACTACTCTCTACAGAGTGCTGACGTTGGGATTGCTCTGCTACACTCCTAGTCACCTATAATCGTGAAACACATAATTAAGTGACTAAACACATTACCAAAAAGCAATTATATGAACACGTAGTTTCCTCAAACATATCTATTATCATTCCGAAGTGGAAATTTTTGGGTTCTTTCATGTTATAATGGTAACACACATACACGTGCTCACCACCCCTTAAAAGAATTTGACCACGAATTCTGAAAGTGAGGGATAGATCTGATTTACACTAAAGGGGGGTGAATAATGTATATTAAAAATTTTAATTTATTTTTATAGCAGATTTAAACTAAGTCATATATATATATATATAAAGCAAAAGTCAGAGCACACAAATAAGAAAATTAAAGCAATCACAGACGAGATAAGGAAATTTATAGTTGTTCCCTAATAAATCTGGGTACGTCCACTCTTCTACCACCCTTATAGGAATACACTATACGTTTGTATCAGGTGTCCTGCCACCACAAAATCTATTTTCTAAGGGAGATCTTGCAACCCTTTGAGCTTTTGACCAGGTGCCAAAAAACCAAGCTTAAGTCTTTTGTTCAGGTGACTTAAGAACCAAGAGGTTAACTTTTGAAGGGAGTAATAACCCGGTACTTAGTTTAGGTAGTAAACTAAAACTTGATGTTATCTTCTCTTTCAAATATCTCTAAGAAGACTATATGGATTGATTCAGCAAAAAGCTTCACCTGATTTGAGTAGAGATTTGAGATCAGGAGGGGAGGCTTTTCTTCAGGGTGTAGGCCTTCTTGATTTTGACTGATGAAGATGTTTCACTTGCAAAGACTGAAGAAAAATATCTGTTAAAAATATGTTGATCCATATTGATCTATTGATTAGTTGATTAGCATATTGACCATTTAACAACAATCTTCTTGAAGTATATATAGAATGCCTGAGGAGAATTCGAATATTTGAATTTAAAAATCATTCAAAAACAGTCGAAGGACCTCTGAGAATTGTAACTTCCTTTGGGAATTAATTAGAATAATAACTCTGTGATAAATCGATATTTAATGCTGCCAAAAACAACTATATTTATTAAGAATGTTTAGCATTAAGTATTAGAGTGTAACTAACAATAATTTATCCTTGAAACCATTCTGCCTTCAGTAAATAAAACTTCCTGAACACTACAAAGAAATCTTCGAACACAGTAAGGAATTCATCGAGCTTAGCCTGGAGTCTGTCGAACTTAGCTTGGAGTCTGTCGAACTTAGCCTGGAGTTCATCGAGCTGAGCTCAACATTCGTCAAGCAAAGCTCAGAGTTAGAACTCTGAGTTTGTTGAACTGAGCTTGGTGTTCGTCAAACTGAGCTCAGCCTTTGCCAAACAGAATCCTGCATTCGTCAAACTGCATTTCTCTAGAATTCTTCTGAGGTAGCAACCCTGGAAATAATAACCTATGACCCTAGACTATACATATTGGGTCAAACTAATCATCCTAACCAAATTATAGTGATCCTATACCAAATCAGTAATAGGGTTCCAACAATCTCCTTTTATTTGGGTGAGGATACTATCTAATGAGAAAAACACAAAGCATAAAATATCTAGCAGAAATAAAACTTTTAGCAGATATATAGAAAGTGCTTTGAGAGTTCAAAAACAATAACACAGTTAAAAAACATAAGATAAGAAATCAAGAGTCTTTCTTAAAAGCATCAGAGGGAGAATTTGAAGATGGTTTGGTGAAGACTAGCTTCCTGTTTTGATCTGAATCTTCCCTTTGGCCAATCTTTAAATCTCGAGAGCAAATAATCTTCAGAGAGGTGGTTCTGGGAACTACTGCATCTGGATGCAGATTCATTTACTTGTCCATATTGAACAAGATTTTCTTTGAATATCTATCAAGCGACTTTTGCTTATAAGAGGACATGGTGTTGAACTGAGAGGTGTCCTTGTCTTCTTCTCTAGCTTTCTTAATCTGTGACAGAGCAACCATCTCTTTAAACCTTGCCATTTTGAAATCTGGATACATTTCTGGATCATATACTGGTGAAAGTTGCCTTTCTTGGCTAGATAGTTGTTACTGACTGCTTTGACTTGATTTTTGTTGATGACTGCTTTGAGAATATGATATTGAAGGTCTATCCCAACTATCCTGAGAAGCCCTTGAATAAAGATGAGAAGTAGGCTTTTAAGAAGAAATATTACCAGAAGATCTTGCTGCTGGAGGAGGAGGAGGAGGAGGAGGTCCTCTCCTAGACGTTGGAGGTGAATGATAACTCTTAATTTTCTTCCTCCTTTTCTGCTCATTATAAGAGTACCTCATCTAATGTGGATGGTCTGGTGTAAGAGTAATCCCATGCAGAATATTATAAGGGATATCAGCTGTAGATGAAGGGTTAGGAGCAACCTTGATTATAGATTTTTTCGTGATTTTTCTTTTCTTAGAATTAGAATCTTCTGACTAATTAGACTCTGCATAATCATGAGATTCTTCTTCAGGAAGATCATATAAATCATCTATCTATTTAATCAAAGCAGAATAATCCTTAACTTGAACTTCTGGCTATTTATATATAATATCTGTATTAGCTTGTGTATGAACACTATCATCTTCTTTTTCCATATCTTCAAAGAGAATAAAATCAAAATTGGGCAATGGAGATTCATCCCATACAAAAGTAGGAGGGGAACAAGCATGCTCCATAATATGTATTATATTATCAGCTACTACAAACTCAATGACTGGATTATTACTGGTATTAAAATCTTTAAGGCTATTCCTTAGTTGTTCTAAAATGGAAAGATCAACAAGGGCAATATAACGTACTATAGCTATAGAAAGATCATTATAAAAAACTAGAATATGACTATGAAGAGTATCAAAAACTGATAATAAAGAATATAAGTTGACTGTGGGATGAATAAAGGCATCACCAACAGTAACAACTTCTGGTTCTGTTGCTTCTGCTTCTTCAACTGAACTGATCATCTCTGAATCCTGAATAACATCAAAAACTGCTACTGCTGGACTATCTGGAGCTTTTACTGCTGCTGCAAATAGAACTATTGGAGCTTCTTCAAAAACATCTCCCCCTGTAACATCCCATTTCCGACCAATCCCCTAGGAGAGGTTTTGTCATGACCAAGTCATGACAAAACCCTAATAAGCCCAAGAAGGCCAGGTGACCCGGGCTCAAGGTGAAAATCACCTTGGTCTACAAATAGTAGGTCAGAAATTTGCCTAAAACAGGATTTGGGCTTGGGCGTTGAGTGCGTCGAGTGTACTCAATGCCAAAGGCTGGCTAGCGTTGAGTGCATCGAGTGCACTCAACGCCATAAGCAGAATGACATTGAGTGCACTGACTGCACTCAATGCCATATTTCAGGTTGGATGGCATTGAGTGTGTCGAGTGCACTCAATGCCATAAGTTGAATGGCGTTGAGTGTACTTACTACACTCAATGCCATCCTGTGTAGACTGGATGGCATTGAGTGAGCTGAGCTCACTCAACGCCGTAGTCTGGATGGCGTTTAGTGAGCTGAGCTCACTTAACGTCGTAGTTTGGATGGCATTTAGTGAGCTGAGCTCATTCAATGTCGTAGGGGGGATGGCGTTGAGTGAGCTGAGCTCACTTAACGCCATAGGCTGGATGGCCTTGAGTGAGCATAACTTACTCAACGCCATTTTACTTAGAATTTTTTCTAAAAGTTTTTTGCTTGGTTGATGGTTCAGTTGAACCGGGCCATTTCGTGATGTGGGCTATAACACCCCAAAATCTTAAGATGGTGTCAGGCTGGGTGACATGGCCTGGGATACGGGCGTGTCACAGGGCATGTCAAGTGCACACGGCCTGAGACACGGGCGTGTCCCAGGGCGTGTCCTTTTCTCGAGGCGTCGACTCGAGTTCTCAAGAACTGATCATCGAGAGGCGATATGGCCTGGGACACGGGCGTGTACCTGGGCGTGTCCTTCTGAGGAGAATATTGTGTGGCGTTGAGTGGAGCTGAGAGGAATGGCATTGAGTGGCGTTAAGTTTGGAACACGGCTTGTGACACGGGCATGTCACAGGGGCGTGTTGGGCACACGGCCTTTGGCACGGGCTTGTGCCATTGCCGTGTCCTGCTCGGGCAATTACGGCTTGTGTTACAAAGGGTTATACAGCCAGTCACACGGTTGTGTCAAAGTTGACACGGGCGTGTCTGCCCTGTGACACAGGCGTGTGGAGCCCGTGTTCTGGTTCATTTTGAGTCGGTTTGTACACTGCTTGGGGGACACGGCCTGGGACACAGGCGTGTTACAGGCCGTGTAAAGTCAAATATGGAATTTTGGGTAGATCTTGGCCATCCAATTATTTCTATTTAAATCCAATGGCCCAGGTCCTTTCCTGTAGTGATAAGGCATAGTGTTAGCCTCTTCTCTCATTCTTATCAAGAGAGAAAAAGAGAGAGAGCTGTGAGGAAGGAGAAGGAGGAGAAGAGCAAGGCTTTGGTGGTGCTCCCGCGGTCCGATTCGAGATCCGAGGCTTGTTTAGTCGAGGCAAAGCTGCTGCAGTGCTTTCCAACCGGCCAGATTTTTGATGGATCCCAAGAGATCGTCAAGGGTAACGATCTTCCTTCTTGGACATGTGAAGTCCTCCTTTATGCATGAGTAAGGAATCCTCTCCACCAAAAGGTGGAAAAAGTGAGTGATTCCAGTGGGTGATAGTTGTTATCCCCAGCTTGAGTCTGCATATAGACCTGGAAAAGTATAATACGGGATAGGCATGCTTTGTGAAGCCCATCTGGACATGTTGGTCTGGATTGGTGATGTTGCATTTACGCACCTGAGAAGACACTGCGTATACTAGTATAGTTTGTGGGGTCGTTGGGTAATGCCTGTGAAGGGGAGTAGTAGGAAGTACTGGAATTTGGAACTCGAGGAAAATTCCCTTTGTTGTTTGTGCTATGGCTACGATGTAGCCAGTCCTTGATGGACGATGAAGCCAGTACTAGTTGGACAGTATGGCTATTGTGATACCAGTCCTTGGAGGACGTTATGGTGATTGGGAGCTGCGAGCTCTAAAAGTCCTCGTGCCGAACAGGAAAGGTGAAGCCGACCCGCGCCTTTTATTATAGCCGCAAGTGCGATGTGCTTGGGGAGGGCAAGGCGAGGTAAGCAACGGGGGTGGTGGATCTGTACCTGCGTTATGTTGACTGTACAAGGAAGTGCCAATGCATTGAGCTTTCGTCAGTAGCATAATGAGAGTCTTAGGCCTACGCGCCATTAAGAATAAATGCTCATTGGTGTTTTTATCGGTTCGCCAGTGTACCAAAAAGTGAGCCTGAGAGCACAGATCTTCGGGTCGAGTGGCCGACGGTTGTGATGGATTGCTTGTGCGTGAGAGCACAATATGTATATTATCTGTCAATTGTTGTATTGCTATGCAGGGAAGGAATGCCTTTGCCCCGGGAAAGGGGTTGGATTGTAATAAATTGGTCAGCTGAATGCTGACCGTTGCCTTGTTTGCCACCTTCTGGGTGGATTGTCCCTGTGCAGGTGCTGGAGAGCCGAGCGGAAAATGAAGGGTTGATTCCCCCGCTGATGCTATTGCCACTCTTGCTGTTGCTGCTAGCCCTTGAAGGCTAGCTTTTGTATTTTCTTTTATTCATGTATGGCCGGCCTGCGCGCCGATGTCTGTAATCCATACTGTTTAAAGAGGAACTGTAAGGCCTTAAGGTCAAACTATAGTATTTGTTATCCCCTCGTTTGAGTGGTTGTATATAACGTTGGTTTATATATATCTGGTGGATATTCCTGCTATGAGTTCAGCTACTTGTGTATCTATTCCGATAGCATGCTCAGTGTTAGGATGCATTGATGGTATTATCCTCTGACCTCACCGTCTATTTGTAGCATATAGTTTGGGGCCCCGGCCTGACCTTCTATTATAAGTTATTTAACGGGTGGATTCGTTAATTTTTTGGTATCTGCTTGTCTCGGTCTTCCTCTTTCGAATTCGCGGTCAAATTATTTTGTGGGGTGGCGAGCACGTGTCTGTGCGAACCGCTGTAACACTCGTGAACTCTGGAATATCCACTAAGAAATACAAATACACTTGTTTGAGGAATCTGCGCGTTCCTACATTGTTGTTATTACTTACGTATTGTCTCTAATGTGTGTCTTGTCCACCCATAGGTGACTCGTAGTGGTGCTGGGCAATCTGAGCCCCAGCGCTCTGATGAGAGTGCGGAACCAGCTGAGGTGCCAACACCTCCTCCCTTTACGAAAACTGTTCGATTAGTTGCTGAGGCTCTATTTGTGATGATTCGGCCGACCGGGCAGGCGCTGCCAGAAGTGGTTCTAGATCGTGTTGGTGTCCGACCTGAACCGGTTGAGGCTGTGGATCCGCGAGTAGCTGAACAACAATTGAAGTTATTCATGAGCTTCAATCCGCCTACGTTCACGGGTCTGGGATCCCCAACGCAGTCAGAGGACTGCTTATCGCGAGTCAAATGTATTTTGACGGCGATCAGGATGGAAGAAACTCAAAAGGTAACTTTGGCCACCTTCTTTTTAGAAGGAGAGGCGAGGTTATGGTGGGACGAGGTTTAGTTACACTATTTGGCGGGCAGGCAATTGACTCAAGTATCGATTGAGGAGTTCGCTCATATGTTTTTGGCTAAACATCTTCCAGCGGCAAAACGCATTGCAATGGAGAATGAGTTCCAGTGGCTAACGTAAGGAGAGTCTAGCGTTGATGCGTACCTACATGAATTTACAAGATTGGGACGGTATGGAGGAACAATCTTCGCCGATAAACAAAGAAAAACAAATCGGTTTTATGAAGGATTGCGGGACGAGTTGAGGTTCCTGCTTTCTAGTTCAGTAAACTAGGGATTTCAGGCTTTGGTTTATACGGCGGGTGCGCTGGAAAAGGACATGAAGAGGGTGCAAGGCAGGAAGGACTTGGTTGTAGCAAAGCCCGAGTTCAAAGCACCCCGCTCTGGAAAATCATACCACTAGAAGAAATTGGGCAAGAGGTACAAGCCTTTTGGGCAAACTTGTGGGACGGTTACATCGGGAGCAACGTCGAGGCCGGAGTCTCGTGCATGTTTTATCTGTGGCAAAGCGGGGCATTTAGCCCGTGATTGTCGGGTTGCTCAACCCAAAGGAGAAAAGAAGACGGGTGTGTCTTATGCTGAGAAGGGCAAAGCAGTGGTTAATTCCAATGCATCGCAGGCGCAACCCAGAGTCTACAATCTTGGCCAACAGGAGGCTATCAAGCAAAGTGACGTCGTCACAGGTACAAGTTAAGTTAATGCTTGTTGTATTGACTACATATTTTGTATGTAGCTTGTGCATGATGTGTGTGCTACATGCTTTGTCCTGATTTTGAACAATCCGGCGAGAGCCCTGTTTGATACGGGTGCTTCACATTCTTTTCTCTCTAACGACTTCGTAACTTAAGTTTGAGTACCGAGTCATGTGACGAGAGATGGTGTAAAGGTGCTACTACTGAATAGGTGTATCATGCTTGCGGATATGACTTGTGATGTGGACGTGCATATAGGAAATCGAGATTTATGATTGAGACCATCCATGCTACCACTATCGGAGTTTGATGTGATCTTCGTCATGGACTGGCTCTCGGATCAACGTGCCTTGATTGATTGCACTTCCAAGGATATCACACTGGGAAAGAATACTGAACTTCAAACGAAGTTCGCTGGTATGCGAGGAGTAGGCGGGACCTTGTTGTCTGCACTCCAAGTCATCAGTGTTGTTCGGATGGGCGCAAAGTTATTCTTCACGCTTATTCAGGCTGTTGAGCCAAAGGCCAGTGTAAGTGAAGTTCTAATTGTGTCGGAGTTTGAAGATGTGTTTCCTAAGGATCTTCCTGGGTTACCGCCCCAGCGAGAGATTGACTTCGCGATTAAGTTGGTGTCAGGTGCAAAACATGTGGCCCGCTCACCATATCGTATTGCGCCAAAGGAAATGCCTGAACTGAAAGTCCGATTGCAAGAATTCTTAGAGAAGGGATACATACGTCCAAGTTTGTCACCTTGGAGCGCGCCTGTTCTATTTGTGAAAAAGAAAGATGGTTGTTTGCATTTGTGTATTGACTACCGCGAATTGAATAAGCTGACGGAAAAGAATAAATATCAGATTCCACTGACCGATGACCTATTTGATCAGTTAGCGGGGTCAACCGTCTATTCAAAGTTGGATTTGAAATCGGGATATTATCAATTGCGGATTCGGTTAGGCAATATTGCCAAGACAGCATTTGGGACACGCTATGGTCATTATGAACTCACGGTGATGCCGTTTGGCTTATGTAATGCACCTTCGGTATTCATGGATCTAATGCACCAGACGTTCCGAGAGTACTTCGATTTATTTGTAATTGTATTCATTGATGATATTCTTGTGTACTCTCAGTCGGGAGATGATCATTCAAACCATTTGTGGTTGGTGTTGCATACCCTACGGAAGAATAAGCTATATGCCAAGTTCTCAAAGTGTGCGTTCTGGCTATTGTCAGTGGCTTTTCTGGGCCATGTGGTAAGTGGATAGTGCATAGTAGTAGATCTGGCAAAGATAAGTGCCTTATGGGATTGGCCAGTGATGTCTTTAGTGGCCGAAGTCAGGAGCTTTCTTGGCCTGGCAGGCTACTATAGACGGTTTGTAGAAAACTTCTCACGAATTTATTTACCTCTGACCACGTTGACGAGAAAAGATCAGAAGTTCGTTTGGACACCGAAGTGTGCGCGAGCTTTTGAAGAGCTGAAGAGTCGTTTGACCACGGTGCCTGTGTTGACATCGCCATGTGGTACAGACAGATATGAGATCTACAGTGATGCGTCAGGGAGCAGCTTAGGCTGCGTTCTTCTGTAATTTGGTAAAGTGATTGCTTATGGCTCACGCCAGCTAAAGGTGCATGAACGAAACTACCCCGTCCACGATTTAGAGTTGGCGGCGGTAATCTTTGTTCTAAAGTTGTGGCGGCACTATATTTATGGCGTTAAAGTAGATATCTATACAGATCAGAAGAGCCTAAAGTATTTGTTAGATCAGAAAGATTTGAATATGCGACAACGGAGGTGGATGGAGTTCCTTGGGGACTACACTTTCGATATTCACTATACTCCCGGGAAAGGAAATGTGGTCGCTGATGCTTTGAGTCGTAGGACGCCAGTACGGGAAAACTGGTTGCAGAGGCATGATGTGCGGCTAATCCAGGAAATGGAAGCGTTAGAGATATCTTGTGTTGACAAGGATGCTACGGCCGACGCGTGCTTAAACTGGACGGAGGTACAATATGACCTTGCAGATAGAGTTCGGCGAGAAACGAAGCTTAATGAAAGTCTCCAACTTTATGCAAAGGATGGTCCTGGTGACCAATTCTCCTGGGATGATGGATTGTTGCAAAACGTTGGTCGATTGTGCGTCCCAAGTACAGGGAAGTTGAGAGAAGAGTTGATGTATGAAGCGTATTTTACCAAAATACTCAATTCACCCTGGGAGCACAAAAATGTACAGAGACATGTAAAAGTTGTTCTAGTGGTCTGGACTAAAGAAAGACATAGCATGTTATGTGGTAGAATGTCACACTTGTTCTTTGGTAAAAGAGGAATGCCAGAAGCCTGGTGGTTTCCTGAAGTCGTTACCGATTCCGGAGTGGATGTTTGATGATATTACAATGGATTTCGTGCACAGGTTGCCGAGATCTCAACGCGGTCATGACTCTATCTGGGTGATTGTAGACCGGTTGACAAAAGTGGCTCACTTCCTTCTAAACCAGAGAGATGATTCAGTGGAAGCCTTGGCTAAGCTCTATGTAGAATAGTTTTTTCGACTGCACGGTGTTCCTCGGAGCATTGTCAGTGATCGTGATGGGCGATTCACCTCAACTGATTGGAGGCTAATTCATCAAATATTGGGTACAAAATTAGCATTCAGTACGGCCTTTAATCCCCAAACTGATGGCCAGACTAAGCGAACAAATAGGACGATGAAAGATATTCCTCGTTTGTGCGCCCTAGATTTCGGTAAGAAATGGGAAGAGTACATTTATTTGGTTGAATTTGCCTATAATAACAGCTACCAAGCGAGCATCGGTATGGCACCGTTTGAGGCTCTAAATGGTCGTAAATGTCGTACACCATTAGCTTGGGTGGAGGTAGGCGAATCCAAGCTGAATGGGCAAAAGGAAGTCGAATAAGCTACCTCGATAATACACTCTATTCGGGAGAGGCTATTGATAGCCCAAGTTCGACAAGCAAAGTATTATAACGCAAGCATCGGAACGTGGAGTTCGCGATGGGCGATTGGGTCTATTTGAAGATCAAACCCTTGAAAGGCGTATCTCGAATTCGGCGGTTGAAAAAGCTATGTCCAAGATACCTTGGTCCGTTTGAAGTGGTGGAGCGAGTCGGGGAAGCTGCTTATCGGCTAGCGCTTTCAGTAGAGTTGAGTTGATTGCATGATGTCTTCCACATCTTAGTACTTCGCAAAGCCGTCAAGGATCCAGCTCAAATAGTTGCGAATGATCTGTACAGGTCGACTATGGGCTAACGACGAAGGTTTGACCCATTCATATCGAGGATCGAGCCGAGAAACAATTACGGTACAAGATAATCAGGATGGTCAAAGTACGGTGGGACAATTATGGCCGAGAGGAACTAACATGGGAGCATGAGCAGACCATGCGAGCTGAGTTTCCCGAACTTTTTGTATAAACTGTTGACCGTGTACATTTTGTTATAACAGCTCTTTTAACGTTATTGCTTTGTGATTCCTATTTATTTGCTGAGTAAAAATTTCGGGACGAAATTTATCTTAAGGGGGGATGATTGTAACACCCCAAAATATTAAGATGGAGTTAGGCTGGGTGATATGGCCTAGGACACGGGCGTGTCCAGTGCACACGGCCTAGGACACGGGCATGTCCAGCTCAAATAGTCGAGAACTGATCGTTGAGAGACGACACGGATTGGGACACGGGCGTGTCCCAGGGCATGTCCTTCTCGGGAGAATATTGAGTGGCGTTGATTGGCGTTGAGTGTGGAACACAGCCTGTGATACGAGCGTATCACAGGGGCGTGTTGGGCACACGGCCATGGATACGGGCGTGTGCCTTAGCCTTGTCCTGCTCGGGTGATTTTGGCTTGTGTTACAAAGGGTGACACAGACAGTCACACGGCTGTATCAAAGTTGACACGGGCGTGTATGCCCTGTGACACGGGCGTGTGGAGCCCGTATTCTGGTTCATTTTTAGTCGGTTCGTACACCGCTTGGGGGACACGGCCTGGGACACGGGTATTTCACAGGCTGCGTCAAGTCAAATATGGAATTTTGGGCAGATCTTGTCCATTAAATTATTTCTATTTGGATCCAATGGCCCAGGTCCTTTCCTATAGTGATAAGGCTGAGTGTTAGCCTCTACTCTAATTCTTATCAAGAGAGAAAAAGAGAGAGAGCTTGGAGGAAGGAGGAGGAGAAGAGCACGGCTTTGGTGGTGCTCCTGCGGTCCGATTCGAGATCCGAGGCTAGTTTAGTTGAGGCAAAGCTACTGTGGTGCTTTCCAACCGGCCAGATTTTCGATGGCTCCCAAGAGATCATCAAGGGTAACGATCTTCCTTATTAGACATGTGAAGTTTTCCTTTATGCATGAGTAAGGAATCCTCTCCACCAAAAGGTGGAAAAAGTGAGTGATTCCAGTGGGTGATAGTTGTTATCCCCAGCTTGAGTCTGCATATAGACCCGGAAAAGTGTAGTACGGGATAGGCATGCTGTGTGAAGCCCATATGGACATGTTGGTCTGGATTGGTGATTTTGCATTTACGCACCGGAGAATACTCCGCGTATACTCGTGTAGTTAGTGGGGTCGTTGGGTTATGCCTATGAAGGGGAGTAGCAGGAAGTACTGGAATGTGGAACTCCAGGAAAATGCCCTTGTGCTGTTTGTGATGTGGCTACGATATAGCCAGTCCTTGATGGACGATGAAGCCAGTCCTAGTTGGACAGTGTGGCTATTGTGACGCCAGTCCTTGGCAGATGTTTTGGCGATTGTGAGCTGCGAGCTCTAAAAGGCCTTGTGCCGAACAAGAAAGGTGAAGCCGACCCGCGCCTTTTGTTATAGCCGCAAGTACGATGTGCTTGGTGAGGGAAAGGCGAGTTGAGCAATGGGGGTGGTGGATCTGTACCAGCATTATGTTGACTGTACAAGGAAGTGCCAAGGCAATGGGATTTCGTCAGTAGCTTAATGAGAGTCTTAGGCCTGCCCGCCATTAAGACTTAATGCTCATCGGTGTTGATCCTGGTTCGCCGGTGTACCCAAAAGTGTGCCTGAGAGCACAGATCGTCGGGCCGGGTGTTCGATGGTTGTGATGGATTGCTTGTACGTGAGAGAACAATATGTATATTATCTGTTAATTGTTGTATTGATCTGCAGGGAAGGAGTGCCTCTGCCCCGGGAAAGGGGTAGGATTGTTATAAATTGGTCAGCTGAATGCTGACCGTTGCCCTGTTTGCCACCTTCTGGGTGGATTGTCCCTATGCAGGTGCTGGAGAGCCGAGCGGAAAATGAACGGTTGATTCCCCTGCTACTGCTATTGCCGCTCTTATTGTTGCTGCTAGCCCTTAAAGGCTTGCTTTTGTATTTTCTTTTATTCATGTATGGCCGACCTGCACGCCGATGTTTGTAATCCATACTGTTTAAAGAGGAACTGTAAGGCCTTAAGCAAAACTGTAGTATTTGTTATCCCCTCGTTTCAGTGGTTGTATATAACGTTGGTTTATATATATCTGGTGGATATTCCGGCTATGAGTTCAGCTACTTGTGTATCTATTCCGCTAGCATGCTCTGTGTTAGGATGCGTTGATGGTATTATCCTGTGATCTCAGCGTCTGTTTGTAGCATATAGTGTGGGGCCCCGACCGGACCTTCTATTATATGTTATTTAATGGGTGGAGTCGTTACATGGGCCAAGAGGTGTTAATAGCCATTTCTTTTATTTAGACCTAATTAAGTCATATTTTAAAATGTAGACCTGTCAAGTGGAGTTATGCCACGTGGCCGTCGTTATTGAAAATGAAGAACGGATTCGGCCATGGCCGAGAACCAGCTTTCACGACCAGTAATGGCACCTGATGTTGTGGCCCCCTTCCCCTCCTTTTTAATGGCTGGATTCAACTCATCTAGGGAAGAGGAGCTATTTCCAGCCATTACTTGGTTGGATTAAGCCAGGTTCACCCTACCTCCTCCATGGACGAGCCAAGCTTTCAATGGAATTAATGGCCATTAAAGTTTTGGCCTCTCCCCTCCTTAACCAAGCCTTTAAACACCATCAATGGCCCAAGAGGAATGTTTCCCATCATTTAGCTGAAGATTTCGAGCACTCCCACCGTACTGTTGCAGAATTCGAGCGGCGCCACCATCGGAAATGGCTTTCCGTCGATCTGCACGCCTCCCCTCCATTGATCTGCATGTATGGCCGTCCTCCCCTCCTCTCTCTCTCTCTCTACGGGTAGATCATAGCCTTCTTTATGAATAAGTATCGGGCTCAACTTAGCATGATCGGGAAGCGCTTCTCTTCCTAGTTTCACCGCAACAACATAGTTCTCTGGTTCGCCGAAAACACCTCTCCGGCGGCCGCGCAGACGCCCGACGATGGTCGCCACCTCAATGGAGGTGGTGGTGGCGGTGGCAGGTGAGAGGTCTAAGTTGTTAGCCTAAATCACCTAGAGGGGGGTGAATAGGTGAGTTGCGTGTCAAATGCGGAATTAAAAACTAACACAGCAAATATCAAGCAATCACAGAAGACAAGAGATTTATAGTGGTTCCCCAATCTTGGGTACGTCCACTTTCCTCACCGATCTAGCAAATTACTAGACTCGGCTACTCCACTATCTCGGATTGAAAACAATCCTACACCTCGGAACCACGTTCCTACAAATCTCGATCCCAAAACGGATCTACAAAAACTCGGAAGACAAAACTTCCTACAAGTCTCGGAGAAGAATCTCCTACAATGAAGTTTGGTTTGAAAATAAAAATCAAAACAATAATCTCAGATCTGGATCTTTGACGGTCTTCTTCTTCAGGAACTTCGGCTTGATCAGAAAAAAAGGTTGAAGATGACCTGAGAGAGATCCACGAGTCTGAAAACTAGAACCACCTCGATCGAGAAGAGAGATCTGAAATATTTGAGGCTCGGCGAGATCGAGTGATTCACTTTGTCTGGATCGCTGGAGAGAAAGTCGTTGAAGACGAAGATCGGCGATCCAAAGTTTTTCCCGTGAGCAACACTGGCGGCGGCGTGAGAATTAGGGTTCACGGAATTTCTCTTTCTTAAAAAGAATATTTCTGTAATAACGATTAGAAAAGTCATTTCTGAAAAGACCTATTTATAGGTGGGTTCCAACGGTCATAACATTGATTAAAGATGACACGTGGACCAATCAGAATTGACAGATTCAAATTACTTATGATGAAAAAGGACTTAGAATAATTCTGGAGAAGTTGACTGCGATACTCGAGTAATGAAGGATATACACGAGTATGGAGAGATGGATTACTCGAGTAGCAAGAAGCAGTATACTCGAGTATAGAAAGAGAGAATTACAGGAGAGAAGAAAGAATTACTCGAGTATCAAGAATGGTATACTCGAGTATCAGAAGTGTATACTCGAGTAATAGAAAGGTATACTCGAGTATCAAGACGATATACTCGAGTATCAAGACGATATACTCGAGTATCAGAAAATATACCTGAGAAACGTTTATATCAGAGTCAATTACTCGAGTATGAAAGAAATTACTCGAGTATCAGAAGATATACTCGAGTATCAACAGACTTACTCGAGTATCAGAAAACACTTACTCGAGTATAGACAGACTTACTCGAGTATTAGAAGATATACTCGAGTATCAACAGACTTACTCGAGTATCAGAAAATATTTACTCGAGTATAGACAGACTTACTCGAGTATTAGAAGATATACTCGAGTATCAACAGACTTACTCGAGTATCAGAAAATATTTACTCGAGTATAAACATACTTACTCGAGTATCCGAGTATATACTCGAGTATCATAAAGCACTTACTCGAGTATCAATATACTTACTCGAGTATCAGGAGATATACTCGAGTATCAGAGTATATACTCGAGTATCAGAAAATACTTACTCGTGTATTACAAGGAAATACTCGAGTATAAAAGACTTAGGAAAATTCTAAGAGGAAATTTGCTCCAATGCTTCTGTCCATCAATCCAAGTGCATGAAGGAAGTGTATCCCAATAGAGAGGCTATACATGGGCCAACACTTTGGATCACACAATGAGGAATTACATTGTATGGTCCTGTGTTTGGTGACCCATTATAGACTGACATTGGTCTACACTTGGCAATCAGAACCTGCACACATACAACTTAAACACAGCATCAAATACACCTTAATTCATCTTAGTTCAAGGTCTGACCTCCTACAAATCTGAGGCATTGTGGAGACAAATCCCAACAATCTCCCCCTATTTGTAGATGTCAGCACTCTCTATACTAAGGTGAATTACTTAAGAGTAAAAGAACAGCAAGCATATAACAGGAGAATAAGCTTAACTAAAGCAGAGTAAACAAAATATGGCCATAATCAGAATTATATATATATGAGGCAATGTTTTTTAAAACACATAAACAAAATAGTCCAAGTCCACTTTCTCAGATCCACTCAAGAAGGAGCATCCTTGTGCATCCTTTCCCTTTTGAGCTGTTGCCTCTCCAGATAGCTGTAAGGCTTTGGGAAATAGGTTCTGGGCCTGGGAGGAGCAGCAGGGTTGTTGTGTCCCCAGTTTCTGTCATGGAGTCTGATTTTAATCTGAGAAGCTTCATATGCTTTCCACTAATAGCTGTAATGATTGTCTCTGTTTTCACCAAGATCTGTCACTAATTTCAGGGTATCAAGAATAAGGGATTTGGAGGTTGGACTCCACACCTCTGAGTGAACAATTGCTGGATCTCTTCTGGGTTCAGAACGACTTGCAGAAGTACCTTCACCATACTTTCTTTTCCTTTTAGATGGACCTTGAGAACTGGAAACAAAATCATCTTGCCACAAGTCAGAGTAGTTAAGAGGAGGCTCAGTCAGATCACCTTCAGGTCTAGGAGAGAAGACTGGCACACCACTTTCTGGAATGGTAGCTTGGACAGGGGCATCTGCAGAGGGTTGCTCTTCAAGAGGATTTAGGTGATGAGGAATGATGGCTGGGTTGAGCTGAGCATTGGGGAAGTTCATATTATGCAGCCACACAGCAGTATCATATGTATAAAACTTTACAGATTGTAGTTGAGAGAGAATGTCTGCTTTCATTTCCTTCACAATTTCATCCACTATTGTTTGAGCCTGTTTAGAGAGAGTTTCAACTTGTTCCTTTACAGCTATTTGAGCTTGCTCATTTAGTTTATCCACTTGTTCTTTTACAACCTTCTCCCCCTTGCTGATATCTATGTTTAGCTTTGCAATCGCTTCATCTTTGAAGGTGCTCACTTCATTACACACTTTCACAACATTCAGTTCAGCTCTCTCATCTAGCTTGAGCTGGTTGTGAGCTACTGTTTCAGCCTGATTTCTTAGCTCACCAATGCTTGTAATGGTGTGGTCTATGGCCTTGCCTCCAAGTTGGAACAACCTTTTTAGTTCATCAGTATTTGCTTGGATTTCTGCAAAGCCTCTGCTCATCTCTGTTTCAAGAGCAGAGACCTTGGATGTTACTGATTGCAGAGAGGCATCAAAGTATTCTCTCTGTTCTTTTAGCATAAGCTCTATCTTGCTGATAATATCTGAGGATGAAGAGGAGGGAGCTGAGGTTGGTTCAGGAGCTGAAGCAGCAGGGGCAGGAGCAGAAGTAGAAGCAGAAGCAGTCCAAGGAGGGATTTCTGAAATTACCACAGAGCTGACTGCTCTTTTGAATGGAACTGGTTCAACATCTTCTTCTGAGGGTAGGAGAGAGGGCATGGAGAAATCCAAATTCTTCAGAGGTGCCTCCACAGGATCTGGAGACATCTCATCATCAGACAGGAGAATATGAGCTGATGTACTAGGCTCATTCTCAGGAGAATGGACTGGAGATCTTGCAGGAGATGGAGCTGGGGTTCTAGCAGGAGACTGAACTGGAGTTCTAGCAGGAGAGTCATTCTGGAAGAGTGGGGCATCTGAGCTGAGCTCATCAATAAGTTTGTTGATATCTTCAGCTGTAGATAGAAGTGCTGCTGAGTCTGGAATCTCTGAGTCTGCATTTGCTGATTGAATATCTGCTGGAGGAGGAGAGATTGGAGGAGTAGGAATTCTTACTTCTTCTGTTTCTGGAATTACTGATGCTGAAGAGACCTGATTCTGAGGAAGAGAAGAGGCAGGCTCCCCCTCAATTGCTGCACCCAGAGTGTCAGCAATTTGATGTTGAGGAGGAGATGGGGTCCTGATGACAGCTTGCTGTCTGGAGGTTTGGGCAGGGTTCATGATCTTGAGGTCATACCTCTGAATGGATGATATTGAGACTTTCTTCATGTGGTGAAGAGGAGTCCCTTTAGAGAAGTCAAATACTGTTGGATTAATCTCATGGAGGAGAAGGGAGATAATCCTGGCAAAGCTGGGATGTTTGACGCTTTCTTTGATCTTATCCAGAATCATCATTCCAAACTGAAACTTCTTTCTACAGACAATAGCTTGCATAACTTCAAAAAGAGTTTGTGATACATCTCGAATGGAGTAAGTCTTGCACCAGAGGATTTTGGCAATGATGTCAACTAGAAACTTCCCTTCTGGATTGAACAGAGAGCGGTTTAGGGTTTCTCCTCCACCTTCTGGATCTCGACCACAGAATAAGGAGGTGCGGTCGGCATCTGCCTTGTCTAAATCATCTTCTTCGTCGACCACCGGCATCCGAAGCAGAGTGGCGACAGAGGTTTTATCTAACCGAATATCAACTCCCCTTACCCTTGATTTCAGAACTGTACCATTGTGCCTAATCTTCAAGTTTTTGTAGAACTCTTCAACATCAGACAGCAAAAGGCGGCATGGTTCTTGAAGAACGAAGGTTAATCCGGCCGTGTCGAGGAGAATCAGAAGGTTCTTGAAATCATCGGAGATATCTTCAATGCCATCAGTTACTAATTCCGAGCCGATTCCAAACTTGGAGGAGGGAGGAGCCATCAGCGAATCTTCAATGAGGACGACGGAAATCTGCGGCGTCGGAAGATGAAGAACAGGGTTTCGGGAATACGAACAGCCGACGGCTACTCGAGTGAATGAGAAGTGGAAAGGACTTTGTCGTTTTGAATATATATATAAATAATTCTAATTAGGTTTAAAAACGAATTAAGGAAAAGACATACCTGAAGAGGCGGCAATTTAGTTGTGCGAATAGAGATTTTGAAAAATTCCAGAGAAATTCGATTACACGAGAGGAGTTTACGGCATACACGAGTAATCCTTAACATATACTCGAGTATGGACTGAGTATACACGAGTATTAAGTCTATCTGATTACTCGAGTATATGAAGTTCAATACACGAGTATTAAATTCTGAAGACTTTTCATACACGAGTATAAGGAGTGCATACACGAGTATTGATTTGATTACTCGAGTATATTTGACTTGTTACTCGAGTATCCACTATTTCACTCGTGTAAATGTAACTATTCTCGAGTCTCAAATTTCTTGAAGGAATTTTCACTAAACAAAAGAAAAATGTACCTCAGAGTATCCAACATGTCTGACTTCTTCTAAATTTCTGAGTCCATCATTGGTCTTCTTTGTTAAGCAGTCCAAGCTCAGTTTTGAAGAATGAAAACTTGGACTCATCCAGCGGCTTGGTGAAGATATCTGCAACTTGCCTGTCTGTGGAGACATACTGTAGATCTATATCTCCATTTTCCACATGCTCCCGGATGAAATGGTAGCGAAGCTCTATGTGCTTGGTCCTGCTGTGGGAGACTGGGTTGTTGGCTATTGCAATTGCGCTGGAAGAATCACAGAACAGTGGAATGTTCTGGAACTTCATGTTATAATCTTCAAACTGATTCTTGATCCACAAAAGCTGTGCACAACAGCTCCCTGCAGAGATGTATTCTGATTCAGCCGTTGAGATGGCTACACAGTTTTGCTTCTTACTGCTCCAGGAAATGAGTCTCCTTCCGAGGAATTGGCAAGTCCCGGAGGTGCTTTTCCTGTCGTCTTTGCTTCCTGCAAAATCTGCATCTGAAAATCCAATTAGTTCACTATCATTACTTCTTGGGTACCATAAGCCAAGATTTGGTGTTCCTTTGAGGTATCTCAAGATTCGCTTTGCAGCGATGTAGTGAGATTCCTTAGAGTTCACCTGAAATCTAGCACATACACATGTCGAGAACATGATGTCTGGCCTACTTGCAGTAAGGTAGAGCAAGGACCCAATTATGCTTCTGTACTTGGTTTCATCAAAAGGTTTCCCTTTCTCATCCTTGTCCAGAGACATAGCTGAGGCCATTGGAGTCCTCATAGAGGTTGCATTCTCCATTCCGAATTTCTTAAGCAGCTCTTTGGTGAACTTGGTCTGAGAGATGAAGATTCCATCCTCAGATTGTTTCACTTGTAGCCCTAAGAAATACTTCAGCTCTCCCATACTGCTCATTTCAAACTTCCCTTGCATAAGTTTAGAAAACTTCTTGCAGAGGTTGTTATCTGTAGAGCCAAAAATGATGTCGTCGACATAGATTTGCACTAGCAAAATCTTGCCTTTTATTTCCCTAAGAAATAATGTCTTGTCTATCTTTCCTCTTGTGAACTTGTTCTCAAGAAGAAAGGTAGACAGCGTCTCATACCAAGCCCGAGGGGCTTGCTTGAGACCATATAGTGCTTTTTGTAATAAATACACATAGTTAGGAAGGGTTGGATCAACAAAACCTGGGGGTTGCTCTACGTACACTTCTTCCTTAATGTTACCATTTAGGAAGGCGGACTTCACGTCCATTTGATAGACGGTAAAGCCCTTAAGTGCAGCGTAGGCAAGAAATAACCTGATTGCCTCCAGTCTTGCTACTGGAGCATAAGTTTGGTCGAAGTCGATCCCTTCCTCTTGACGATATCCCTTGGCGACAAGTCTGGCTTTATTCTTTATAATTGTTCCGTCTTCATCCATCTTGTTCCGGTAGACCCACTTTGTCCCGATGACGTTCTTATGCTTGGGTCTAGGAACAAGTGTCCAGACTTTGCATCTTTTGAACTGATTTAATTCTTCTTCCATGGCTAGAATCCAGGATGCGTCGGAGTTGGCTTCCTCAAATTTCTTTGGTTCAACCTGTGAGAGAAAGCTTAAGTGTAAATTCTCGTTAGTTGTACCTCGACGAGTTCTGACACCATCCCGAGGATCTCCTATGATTTGGTCAGCAGGATGATCCTTCAAGTGTCTGAACTCTAAAGTCCTTGCATCTGGGATCTCTTCAGCCACTGGAGTTATATCTTCAGCTGGGATGTCTTCTTCATCTTGATCATCTCCCTCTCCAAAGGTGGTTGTAGAGGGGATCTTGATGAACGTCTCATCTTTATCTTTAATAGGTTCATCCAAGCTGAGTTCTTTCAACTTTGTACCTGCATCTACAATAGGCACACTAGACGAGTTGCTTTGCAACAGACTCGTCTCATCAAATACAAGATGTATCGACTCTTCCACAACCAGAGTTTTTCTATTGAAAACTCTATAGGCCTTACTATGGCTACTATAACCTACAAAAATACCTTCAAAGCTTTTCTCGCTAAACTTTGTAGTGTGATACTTGCCATTGTTAAGTACGAAGCACTTACAACCAAAGATTCTAAAGTATGAAATGGTTGGTTGCCTGCCTTTTAGAAGTTCGTAAGGAGTCTTATCATGGTCTTTGTTGATGAGAGCTCGATTTTGCACGTGACAAGCGGTGTTGACGGCTTCAGCCCAGAAATACTCCGGAAGTGAGGCATCACTCAACATGGTCCGACAAGCCTCTATGAGTGTTCTGTTCCTTCTCTCAGCCACTCCATTTTGCTGTGGAGTGCGGGGAGAGGAAAACTCATGAAAGATACCTTGACTTTCACAAAATTCTGTCATGGCTCCAGACTTGAATTCCGTTCCATTGTCACTTCTGATTTTGACTACGGAACAGTTGTATTCATTCTGGATTTGCCTGACAAAGTTAGTGAAAATACCGAAGGTATCTGACTTGTGTTTCAGAAAGAACACCCACGCAAAGCGCGAGTAATCATCCACAATAACCAACGTATATTCCTTACCTCCCAAACTTCTAACTTGCAGTGGACCAAACAAGTCCATATGAAGAAGCTGTAAACTTCTATTGGAATCCTTGCCTATTATGCTTTTGAACGAGCTTCTTGTTTGCTTGCCTTTGATACAAGCGTGACAAGGACTGTCTGTAACGCACTTGACCTTGGGTGCATCACGCACTAAGTTTTGAGAGAATAATTTATTAATAGTTTTGAAATTAATATGTGCTAGTCTCTTGTGCCATTGGTCAGCAAGAGATGCACTACTTTTTGCCAAAAGACACACTGGTGTCGAAGAGTCTATACAAATAAAATTTAAACAGAAAATATTTCTGCTTCGAGTGCCTGATAAAATAGTTTCCATATTGTTAACCGATTTTATCAAACACTTGTCAGCATGAAATTCAACTACGTATCCTTTGTCGCATAGTTGGCTTATGCTGATGAGATTGTGCTCCAATCCTTCAACATAGGCTACATTCGAGAAGGATACGCTACCGTTAGAAATCATACCATAGCCTTTAGTGATTCCTCGATCTGAGCCTCCAAAGATGACCTTTGGTCCGTCGCAGACTGAGGTGTAGTTTAGTAGTAGGCTCCTTGTCCCGGTCATATGCCGAGAACATCCACTGTCCAAGTACCAGATTGGCATTTTGGTGGCCTTTGGACATACCTGCAATTACAATCATTTAGCCTTAGGAACCCAAACAAGTTTGGGTCCTTGGTCTCGAGTTAGAATACTCCCCCTACGAGTATTAGCCTTATGAGTGGTCACTCTCACGTTGCTAACCTTAGGGGTTGCAGCATTTTCAGGATTGAACCAACAATCACTGGCAAAATGACCAATTCTGCCACAACACCAACAGTTGAACCTGTTGTATCTTTGCCTTGTGTAGTCCTGCTTGACTTTCTGGAATGAAGGTCTGGCAGGACCCTTACTTTTGGAGGAAGAGGCTTCATGATGATTGCAGTTGCATGAAGTCTTCTCTTTCATAGGCTTTTCTACAACGGGTTTTACTTTTGGTGTCTTCTTAAAGTTATGACCATGAGCATAAGGTCCATAGCTTTGAAGCTGAATCTCCTCATAAGGTGCCTTGAAGACACTCTCGCCAAAGTTACGAGGACGAGTCCAACCTTGGTATCTTGACTTAGGCTTCTCAGGGATCGGCCTAGAAAAGTGTCCATAGGTGGACTCATAATCGAGTTCGTTCGTGGGAAAGATAACTTTCTTGAACACAACAGGTTCCAAGGGAGCTTTCCCTTTTTCCTCAGCTAGAGCCTTCCGGGCAGCCTTATTCTTCCTCTTGGCCTTGTTTCTCCTAGAGGATTTACTAGAAGACCCAATGTGGCCTAAACCAGCACCCTTGGCCTTAGCAGAGAATTCAGCAACGATTGGAAGAACTGTCTTAGGCTTAGAGAAGCTCTCAACAAGCTTCTTTTCAGCCTCGAGCTGTTTTTCCAGTTCTTTGATGATTTCCTCTTTAAGGTCGAGGTGCTTGAGAGCTTTATTGTATTCCTCCATAGCTTCATTTAGGTTCTCTTGAAGAGAGTTAGTCCTACTGACTTCCTCTCTCAAGTTGCTCTCACTGGCCTGTAGAGAATTGATCTCTTTGGCTTGACTTCTCACCATTCTACGACATTTCTCGTAAGCGGTGAGTAATTCCTTATACTGTCCCATGAGTTCAGATTCATCTTCAGAGGAGTATCCCTCTTGCTCATTGTCATTTTCAGAATCAGAGAGAGGAGTGTGAGATTTTACCTCCCCAGTAAACTGGGGGACTTGTTCATCATCCGAATGAGCCATGAGCCCAAAGTAAGCTTCCTCTTCTTCACTCGACTCAGATGAGTCAGAGTCGCTGAGAGTTTTGCTCTTCTTGGCTACTAGGCTTCTCTCTGTCCTTTTCTTGGGGTGTGAGGATTTCTTTTCCTCTCTTCTTCCACCCTCTTTCTTTTTGTGAGGGCAATCAGCGATGACGTGACCTGGCTTATTGCAACAGTAACAAATGATGTCAGTAGAAATCTGTTTGTTCGGTTTAGGATTATACCTGTCATGGCTACTTGAGCCTTTCTTCCGATGATCACTGTCATGTCGTGATCTTCTATATGAGGCATCCTTGCCTCTCCATTGCTTCTTCTTGTTCAAGAATTTCTTGAACTGCCTTGAGAGTAGGGAGAACTCTCCTTCAGATAGTTCTGAGCCAGATGAGCTAGGCTCAGATGATTCTTCTTCATCAGCTTCAGGAACTGGGGCAGGAGAGCTAGCCTTTATCTTCCTTGAGCTATCTGCCTTTAGAGCGACAGATTTCTCCTTGGATGCAGACCTGCTCGTCTCTTCTTCAGCTTTTCTTGAGTTGATTTGCAGCTCGTAAGACATAAGCTTTCCGAACAGATTCTGCGGGTCTGTCTCAGCTAACCTTCCAAACTCCCGAATGGCACATACCTTATTATCCCATTCCTTGGTTAGGGATCTTAAGAATTTGTCATTGAGTTCCCCGTTGGTGAAGACACGGCCATACACTCTTAGGCCATTTACTATTTTGAAGAAGTTCTCAAAGGTGTCAGCTATGGCTTCCTTATGACCTTGCCGGAAGGCTTCATACTTTTGATTCAGAAGGGATCTCCGATCATCTCTCACTTCTTCAGTGCCTTCCATTAGAGTCACAAGGGATTGCCACATCTCCTTGGCAGACTGGCAATGAATCAGATTTTGCAGCATTGAGTCATCCACTGCACTTGCTATAATATTTTTGGCTTTCTTGTCCAGAGAGACAAGTGCAATCTCATCCTTATCTAGATCCATCAGCTTCTTGGGAACTTGCTTGGTGGGATCTATGGTGGATGCAGTCATAGGAATGTGGGGACCTTCTTCAACAATCATGAAGATCCGGGGATCTACTGCTTCCATGAAGAACTTTACTCTTTCCTTCCACATAGGAAAGTTGTTCTTGGTGCAGATAGGGAGTTTAGCAAAATCCTTGGTCTTACTCATGCTTGATACTTTTCAGAAAACAACTTAGAAGGGTAAGATCAAGGTGTTAACCTTTTAACGATCAACCTCCCTCTGATACCAATTGAGAGGTCTAAGTTGTTAGCCTAAATCACCTAGAGGGGGGTGAATAGGTGAGTTGCGTGTCAAATGCGGAATTAAAAACTAACACAGCAAATATCAAGCAATCACAGAAGACAAGAGATTTATAGTGGTTCCCCAATCTTGGGTACGTCCACTTTCCTCACCGATCTAGCAAATTACTAGACTCGGCTACTCCACTATCTCGGATTGAAAACAATCCTACACCTCGGAACCACGTTCCTACAAATCTCGATCCCAAAACGGATCTACAAAAACTCGGAAGACAAAACTTCCTACAAGTCTCGGAGAAGAATCTCCTACAATGAAGTTTGGTTTGAAAATAAAAATCAAAACAATAATCTCAGATCTGGATCTTTGACGGTCTTCTTCTTCAGGAACTTCGGCTTGATCAGAAAAAAAGGTTGAAGATGACCTGAGAGAGATCCACGAGTCTGAAAACTAGAACCACCTCGATCGAGAAGAGAGATCTGAAATATTTGAGGCTCGGCGAGATCGAGTGATTCACTTTGTCTGGATCGCTGGAGAGAAAGTCGTTGAAGACGAAGATCGGCGATCCAAAGTTTTTCCCGTGAGCAACACTGGCGGCGGCGTGAGAATTAGGGTTCACGGAATTTCTCTTTCTTAAAAAGAATATTTCTGTAATAACGATTAGAAAAGTCATTTCTGAAAAGACCTATTTATAGGTGGGTTCCAACGGTCATAACATTGATTAAAGATGACACGTGGACCAATCAGAATTGACAGATTCAAATTACTTATGATGAAAAAGGACTTAGAATAATTCTGGAGAAGTTGACTGCGATACTCGAGTAATGAAGGATATACACGAGTATGGAGAGATGGATTACTCGAGTAGCAAGAAGCAGTATACTCGAGTATAGAAAGAGAGAATTACAGGAGAGAAGAAAGAATTACTCGAGTATCAAGAATGGTATACTCGAGTATCAGAAGTGTATACTCGAGTAATAGAAAGGTATACTCGAGTATCAAGACGATATACTCGAGTATCAAGACGATATACTCGAGTATCAGAAAATATACCTGAGAAACGTTTATATCAGAGTCAATTACTCGAGTATGAAAGAAATTACTCGAGTATCAGAAGATATACTCGAGTATCAACAGACTTACTCGAGTATCAGAAAACACTTACTCGAGTATAGACAGACTTACTCGAGTATTAGAAGATATACTCGAGTATCAACAGACTTACTCGAGTATCAGAAAATATTTACTCGAGTATAGACAGACTTACTCGAGTATTAGAAGATATACTCGAGTATCAACAGACTTACTCGAGTATCAGAAAATATTTACTCGAGTATAAACATACTTACTCGAGTATCCGAGTATATACTCGAGTATCATAAAGCACTTACTCGAGTATCAATATACTTACTCGAGTATCAGGAGATATACTCGAGTATCAGAGTATATACTCGAGTATCAGAAAATACTTACTCGTGTATTACAAGGAAATACTCGAGTATAAAAGACTTAGGAAAATTCTAAGAGGAAATTTGCTCCAATGCTTCTGTCCATCAATCCAAGTGCATGAAGGAAGTGTATCCCAATAGAGAGGCTATACATGGGCCAACACTTTGGATCACACAATGAGGAATTACATTGTATGGTCCTGTGTTTGGTGACCCATTATAGACTGACATTGGTCTACACTTGGCAATCAGAACCTGCACACATACAACTTAAACACAGCATCAAATACACCTTAATTCATCTTAGTTCAAGGTCTGACCTCCTACAAATCTGAGGCATTGTGGAGACAAATCCCAACAGCAGGCCTGGTAGGAGGCTGGATGGCCGGAGGCAGTGTCTAGAACGCGCTCTAGGTCGGGCTCATCACGGCCATTGGTAGGAGGAAGAAGACGACCCATCACTGTTGGATCTGGTTCAAGATCTGTGCTGATCATTTAAATCCTTTCCTTTAAAAATGATTTTATGTTCTAAGATAACAGTCACTTTAGACTAATAAAAAATACTTAGAGGCTCTATATGAGGAAATGGTCAATATATAGTTTGTAGCTCTATGGGTCTACTTTATTTTAAAATTAATTCGAGTCAATTTGGGCAACTGGTTTTACCAGGGCCCCTCTTTTGGTGGGATCTACACCTAAAGCAACGCAGAGACCAAAATGTGTGCCCACCCTTCACCCCTTTGCAAAATGACCTAAAATTTGGGCAGGAGGTTACCCTTAGCTATACCTAAGGTCTGTCTAAAAATGAGAATTTTTGGAGGTACTTTGTCTATGGTTTTTATTTTTATTTAATAATACTAAGGTATTTTAATTAAGTGGTCTAATGACCTCCAAACCCTCCCAATTTTTTGTGAGAGGTCCCTGGGTTCATCATAAGGCTCTGTATAGTTTATCATCTCATTTGGAGATATTTTAGATTGGAAATGAATAAACCTAAGCTTTGCCCTATTAAGGGGTTTTAGGTCAAAAGTGCAATTTGTGATTTGAGTGGTCAAATCACCTCAACAGAGGCTGAGATTTTGAACACTGACTAGGCATGATTTCTAGCACCCTCTCATGGATTTTGAGGTGGATTGGGGTTGATTTGCCCTAGGACCCAAGGCCAAACCCTAAGGATGGTTCTTAGTTGTTTGTGAAGGTCAGGTGGTCAAATTACCTTGATTTGATTTGAAACTTGGTGGAAAGGATTCTAGGGTATCTAGAATCCTCTGACAGAAATCTAAATGGATTTTAAAGTGAATAAGTCCCTCAAAACCCTAACCCTAGTTTATGGCACAAATCTTGTAGTGATAGAAAAAGTTATTAAAACTCACTGAACTGTGGTGAAACTTGGGTAGTGTTGTTTTAAAGTTAGTATAAACCCCTGGAAATTTAATTGAGAATTTTGGAACATTATTTTTAGTACTTATTTTACAAGTATGAAAAAAGGAAATTTTTGTAAATAATTTATTTATAGCTCATTTATTGCTATAAAATTATGAAACATTTTCAGGATATTTGTATGGTATAAATTGTCATACTGGAATTTTTGTATAATTTTTGGAAGCTTAAATACATTACTTGCCCTTTAATTTATGATTTCTTAAATATTCCAAAGTTAAGGAATAATTATTTCAACCTTGGAAAAATTATATGAGATTTGGATTTGCTATTAATTCTCTATTTAGTATTTGTCATATTTTTGTGGAGCCTTATACATACAAGAAAAGTGTACTTCATGTTCAAAATCTCCATATTATAGTTTTGGGAGAAAATAATTAAATATATATTAAATTAGGAAAATTATGAATCTCTGATTTTTAGACTAAGTAGGACATGATAGACCTCCAGTAAATTTTATATGATTTTTGGAAGATAATTTAGAGTACCTCCCTTTGTGCATCTCATATAGCTTAGAATGGTATGCGTTTAGTCGAAACTGCATAAGTTATATTAAGGTGCAAAATGATCTTGGGGATTGGAGTATTAGCAAGATGAATATGAATGGATAAAAATGTACCCTCAGTGGTCAAGAGGGATAGGGTGTTTGGTTGTCTAGTCATAAGAGGTGCTCGGGATCGACGAAAGATCGTCCTCCCCGGTAGGAGAGGAAGAGTCTTAACACACAAGGGTTAGATCCAAAGTAATTTAAAAGGGATCGGGTAATGAGTATTAACCAATAAAAGTATGTGACTTACGAAAGGGAATGATGGGCTTCAGCTACCATCATAGTTCCTAGTGCCCTTTAAGATCCCTTCACGGGGTATGCCTGGGGCAGTCCTGGGCTAACGTAAATCGTAGGAATAATAAACTGAAAGAGCAACTAGAATAACTAGAGTTTTACATTCACACACCCTGGTAGTTAGGGAGGTTGAATCTGTTGGTTTGATTATTTTTCAGTCGGTAGCTTCTGAAGGTAGATGCACAAACGGGACAGTCCGGGGAGCCGAGGGCTCGAGGGTTTAAATACAGAATAAGGTGTTGGGTCTTCGGTATTTGACTGTCATTCACACCGATGTTGGTACGTAGACTCGGCGGTGTGGTACACTTAGCCAAAGAAAGTCTGGTGGATACAGCCAGTGTAACATCCCATTTCCGGCTAAACTCCCTGGGGGGTGGTTTTGCCATAACTAGGTTACGACAAAACCCTAGGAAACCCAAAGGACCAAGGGAGCTTAGGAAGAAAGGTGAAAATCACCTTGGTCTCCAAATAGTGGGTCAAACATGCTTAAAATAAGTTTAGGACTCGGGCGTTGAGTGCGTCGAGTGCACTCAAGGCCACAAGCAGAATGGCATTGAGTGCACTAGCTGCACTCAACGCCATCTTTCAGGACGAATGGCATTGAGTGCACTGACTGCACTCAACGCAATCCTTCAGACGAGATGGCGTTGAGTGCGTTCAGTGCACTCAACGCCATAAGTTGAATGGCGTTGAGTGGACTGACATCACTCAACGCCATCTGGTATCGTCTGGTTGGCGTTGAGTGAGCTGAGCTTACTCAACGCCGTCGACTGGATGGTGTTGAGTGAGCTAAGCTCACTCAATGTCGTAATCTGTCAGGCGGGATAACGTTGAGTGCGTTGGGTGCACTCAAACTCCATAAGTTGAATGGCATTGAGTGCACTGACAACACTCAAAGCCATTTGGTGTTGTCTGGATGGCGTTGAGTGAGCAGAGCTCACTCAACGCCATAATCTGGGCGGCATTAAGTGAGCTAAGCTCACTAAATACTATCGTTAAATAGGGCATATTCTGGATTGCGTTGAGTGAGCAGAGCTCACTCAATGCCATAATCCGGATGGCATTGAGTGAGTTGAGCTCACTCAACGCCATAGTCTGGGAGGCCATTCTGGATTGCGTTGAGTGAGCAGAGCTCACTAAACGCCGTATATGGGATGGCGTTGAGTGAGCAGAGCTCACTCAACGCCGTAGCAAGGATGGCGTTGAGTGAGCAGAGCTCACTCAACGCCATTTTATGTAGTCTTTTCTGGCAGATTTGTTTTGGCTGGGTGCTGGTTCAGCTGAACCGGGCCGGTCTAGGGAGTGGGCTGTTTTATCCTATTAAGACCTAATAAGTCTTACTTAAATTAAGTTGACCGGTCAAGCTTGACACGTGGACGGACGGTTTTGAAAAGAGGACGGTTATGGCCATGGCCGAGAGCCTACCTTCATGGCCATCAATTGCATTTTATGCTGTGGCTTTTCCCTCTCCCCCTTTTTCGGCTGGATCCAACTCCTCTAGGAAAAAGGAGGAGTTTCCAGCTATTAGCTTGGCTGGATTGAGCCGTTTCAGCCCCCCTCCACCATGGCCGACCCAGGATTTAATGGACCAATAATGGCCATTAAAGTTTTGGTCGTTCCCCCTCCTTGACCAAGCTTTTAAACACCCTCAGAGGCCCAAGAGGAGGTTTTCCTAGTTTTTACCTGAAGTTTTCGAGCCTCCCACTTTGCTATTGAGAATTCCGGTGATGCCACCACCGCACCAATGGCATCCCGATGGTCTGTACGCCTCCAGCCCGCGAACAAGGTCCTCCCCTCCTCTCTCTCTCTCTACGAGTAGATCTTAGCCTTCTTAGGATTAAGAATCGTGCTCCACTGAGCCCGATCGGAAGAGCTCCTTTTTCCGTTTTCCCGCAAAAATTATGCTCGGGTTCGCCAGATTCCGCATCTCCGGTGGCTGTGCCGCCGCCCGACGATGGACACCACCTCAACGGAGGAGGTGGTTGCAGTGGCCAACCAGGGAGGAGGCTGGACGGCCAGCTTCTGTGCTTGGAAGTAGCACTAGGTCGGGCAAATCGTGGCCTTTGGCTGGAGGAGGAAGAAGATGCCAGGGCCCTTAGATCCTGCTTCAAGATCTGTGCATTTAATTTAGCTTTTATTTTATATGCATTTTTCTGTAGTAAAATAACATCCACCTTAGAGAAATTAGGAAAAATACCTAGAGGCTTTATATGAAGAAATGGTGAACAAGTAATTTTTAGCCCTATGGGTCTACTATATTTTAAAATTAATTTGGGTCAATTTTGTCAGCTGGTTTGACCAGGGCACCTCTCTTGGTGGGATCTAGACCTAGTGCTAGGCAGAGACAAAAATGTATGCCCACCCTTCATCCTTTAACCAAATGATCTGAAATTTTGGCAGGGAGTCTGCCCTAGCTATACCTAGGGCTTGTCGAAAAATGGGAATTTTCTGAGAATGGTTTCCTAGAGTTTTTAGAAAAATCTAATAATCCTAGGGTAAATTAATTAGATAACTTAATTACTTCCAAACCATCCCAAATTTTTGTGAGAGGTCCCTGGGTTTATCATAAGGTTCTGTATAATTTTTCATCTCATTTGGAGATGTTTTAGATTGGAAATGAACAAACCTAAGTTTTGCCCTAATAAGGGGTCTTAGGTCAAAAGTGCACTTTGAGACTTGAATGGTCAGATCACCTAAATAGAAGATGAGATTTTGTCCACTAACTTATAATGCTCTCTAGCACCCCCTCATGGAGTTTGAGGTGGATTGGGGTAAATTTGCCCTAGGAACCAAGGCCAAACCCTAAGGATGGACCTTGGTGGCTTGTGAAGGGCATGGAGTTAAATGCCCTTGTAAGTGCTTTAAACTTGGTGGAAAAAATTCTAGGATAGCTAGAATCCTCTGGTAGAAATCTAAAAGGATTTTAAGGTAAATAAACCCTCGAAACCCTAACCCTAGTTTAGGGCACAAAACTTGTGGAGATTTATAATGTAACTAAAACTCACTGAACAGTGATGAGATTTGGGTAGAGTGGTTTTTAAGGTTAGTACAAGCTCTGGAGATTTTATTATGAATTTAGGATCATTATTTTGGATACTTCATTAACAATTTGGTAGATTGTCTTATTTGCTTAGAAATTTATTATGGAGAAAATATTTTTTGGAAATTGATGAAATTTAGGCAGAGAACTTTTAATATGATTTTAGAGCTCCGTGAATTTTTATGGGATTTTTAGAAGTTTAATTCTAAGGCTTGCTTCATTAAGTGTTGTTTCCCATGAAAACTTAATTAAATCTATTTTGATATCTAGCAAGCCTGTAAAAATTATGATCTTTGCACAATGACCTTTTCTTGTATCTTACTAATATTCAGTAATTTTTCTAAAATTTTAGGATGAGTAATTTCAGTACTTCCTTCTTTACTTAGGATTAATGGGATTATAATGAATAAATCAATTAGACGTTAAATACTTTCTGTAAAATTCTGAAAATTAGAATTTGATGATATCTTGCTGTTATTTAGTGATCATAATTTTTGGGTGGCCATTACTTAAGAATATCATGTAGTTCATGTTTAAAATTACCCATGACCAATCATTTGGGAAAATTAAATAAATATCAGATTAATTAACAAAATTATAAATTTCTGGATTTAGGCTAATTATGTCATGATAGACCTCCAGTAAATTTTATAGGAGATTTGGAAGACACATTGGAGTACCTCCCCTTGTATACCTCATATAGCTTAGGATGGTCTGCATATAGTAAAACCGCAGAAACTGAACTAGAGTGGGTAATGAGCTTGGGGATAAGGAATTCAGGTAGTTTGCTGGTTTGGATAGGGTAAGTTAAATTTAGTTCATTATTGGAGGTCAGGATGAGTAGAGTGTGAGATTGACTAGTGTTAAGTGGCGTCCGGGATCGACGAAAGATTGTCCACCCCGGTAGGAGAGGAAGAGTCTTAATACTCTAGGGCTAGATCTAATGTAATTTAAAAGGGATCGGGTAATGGGTATCAACCAATAACAATAAGTGCCTTGCAAAAGGGAACGGTGGGCTTCAGCTACCATCATAATTCCCAGTGCCCTTTGAGAGCCCTTCACAGGGAATATCGGGGGCAGTCCTGGGCTAACGTAAATCGTAGGAATAATAAACCAAAACAACAACTAGAATATCTTTGGTTGCACTTTCACACACCTCAGTAGATAGGGAGGTAGAATAAGTTGGTTTTGTTGCCATTCAAACGGTAGCTCTGAAGGCAGATGCACGGACGAGACTATTTGGGCAGCCGGGGGCTCGAGGGTTTTGAGTACAGAATAAGGTGGTGGGTCTTCGGTATTTGATTATCGTTCACACCAACATCGGTACGACGACTCGGCGATGTGGGACACTTAGCCAAAGAAAGCCTGGTGGATATAGCCAGCACTAGTACGCGGATACTCTAGGTTGTGTTCTTCTAGGGGCGTACGGAAGGGCTAGGCCCGGTAGTGTGGATACCCGCTTAGGAGTGGGGGGCCCAACCCACTGTCTCCGTTTGCCACTACGGAGGTTCCTGGGAGTGAAGCTAGCTGCCCAAACAGGGGGAACTAAAGGTTTGTGTGCATAGAGTCGTGTGCGTGAGTTGCACTTGCATGAGTCATGGCATAGCATATCACTACACTCATATTTGCATACAACCGACACCACAACGTATAAATCGGTATGGGACTTTTTATACGATGGGAGCCTTGCAGAAGACCCCTTAACTTATAAGTTTGTATGGGCATTCATAAAAGTTAAGGTTATTTACTTATTTACTTACTTAACGTTATTTACTTATTTACTTAGTTAAGGTTACTTACTTACTTAGTTACTTACTTAAGGTTGCTTACTTACTTACTTGTCCTACTTGTCTTCTTTTGTTATACTACTTACCACATGTCTACCTTACTGCTCACTACCGTAGAATTGCTAAATGTTCTTTATTCTAGATAGTAATTTATACACCCTAATAGTTGTTAGACTAGCTCCATTGTCATCTGCTTGATTATTCTCCACCTTTGTAGCTTCCCTTTCCTCCTCCCCGCTCGGTGCTTAGGAGCCGTGGGGGATGGGTAGGGGATGATAGGGCTTAGTCTTTATGACTAATGGTTTTCGAATCACAACATTACAGGAGATCCAGATGGGAGATAGGGACCAGCAGTCCAGGGACCAGCACCAGCGGAGTATGGTGCGCATGGAGTTAGGACAGTCTAGCACTGGTGACCCTGTGACCAGCTTCGTGAGTGATTAGTATTTTTATAGCTTCTGCGATGAGTGAATTGTTGTGAGGACTCTGATGTACCGGGCTCGAGCTCGTTTCTTTATATTGCTTCTGAACTGATCTTTGAAGTACTTCCTATTATTATTTACTGATGGACTGGATGTGATTTCTTTTTATTTGTGTGTTTTTGTGGACCTGTTTACATTTTATGTGTACTTACTTCTCTTTCTTGTGATCGAAAAGGGCCGGTAGAATTGACGTTTTGTAGTGGCGACCTTCCCGTGAGTCGGTGTCACCGCAAAGCGGCAATTTTGGGCTAAGACCCCGGTGTTTGAAAAAAAAAGGGTCTTACAAGTGGTATCAGAGGAGACCTCGATCGGAAGAGAAGTAGTCCACAAAACCTTGGGCCACCCCCGTACAAGCTTAGTTTGCGGACAAACTAGCAGCGGAAGCAGTGGTGTGCCCATAAGGGAAATCACATGTGAAAGTCCATCCTACCCCTTCTTAAATTCCATTCATTCGCTCTCTAACAAACAGAATTCTTCCTTGTAGCCTGCGACGAACCCGACATCACAGCAGGGGACCCCTCAGGCTCCGAATGTGGTCCCGCCTCCGCCAGCTCCAGCTCCGTTCCAGCATACAAGGATAGGGCAAACACTGACGGCCATTCTGGAGGCCTTCATAGCTCAGCAAGCCCCGACTCTACAACCAATCCTCGAGGCCAATTGGATGACTGTCTTCCGCGGACTTTCCCCTCCATCCTACCTTGGGATGGAGTCTGCAGTACGTATGGAGGAATGGTTAGATACCATTTACGAGATGCTTGCAGGGATCTGATGCCCCACTGAGGAAGCAGTTGCTTTGGCGGTCTCCTGCCTGGAGTCACATGGAAAGAGGTGGTGGAAGTCTAAGCTGGACACCACCTTTGCAGGGATGGATTACGCTGATATTACTTGGGAGGAGTTCAGAGCAGCACTCCTGGGACATTTTGTACCTCAGTCGGCGAGGGACGATCTGGAGGATAGGTTCCTGCGGTTGAGGCAGGGGAACAGGACGGTGCTGGAGTACTACCAGGAGTTCGCTCACCTGGCCCGCTATGCAGACGCTTATCAGTTGGACGACGTTGGCTATGCCCGAAGGTTTTAAAAGGGGCTTCAAGATGACATGAGACAGGCCCTCCTCTTCATCTCAGAGGGGAGTTTGGCTAGTATTCTAGAGATGGCTAAGAAGAGAGAAGCGGATCAGCTTACAGTTAAGAACCGGAAGAGACCGGGTGATGATACAGTGATTGGAGGTCGTAGAGACCATCCTTAAGGCCAGGTAATTGGGGAGAGAAGGAACGGGGATCAACCTTGTCAGGATTTTGGGCACGAGCAGATGAGTAAGGGGGTATTGGCTCCCCAGCCTTTACAGATGCTGGAGATGCCAAGGACAGCAGAGAAGGCACCGGTATGGTTTCAATGCAATCAACCGGGGCATATCAAGAGGAACTGCCCTATGAGGCGAGCACCCCCACAAGCACATCAGGGCTCCCCACCTCCTTGATAGTTTGGCGGACAAGGACATGATCGAGTACGAGGATTTCAGGACCGAGGCAACAGGCCAGAGAGGGAGCAAGTGTATGCTCTAGACTTGACACAACCCCAGAACCTGAAGCAGGTTATCGCAGGTATGGCAGTACTTTAAAGTTTTTCTTCATATGAACTAGTGTTCTAGACATAACCTAGTTAGAAATTAAGAGAAGACAACTATAACAAGAATGCTAAGACATTTAATTACCTCAGGCATAGTCTTCATTAGCGGCAAGCCAGCTCACACGCTCTTCGACACCGGTGCTTCGCACTCGTTTGTGTTGGAAGATTTCGTGAAAGGATTTGCAGGCGTAGAGCCGTTCACCAGAAAGATGATGAGGGTGCGCCTACCCGATAGATCATAGCTAATGACCTCTGCTCATTGCAATATGGAAGCGAAGATCGGCGGGAAGGCATTTGAGGCACCAGCGATGATTCTGAAGATGCCAGATTATGATCTGATCTTGGGCATGACTTGGCTGTGTTGGAACCATGCCCAGATTGACTGTGTGGCGAAGAGGATCACCGTGAGGCACGGGGACTCCTTTATTGTTATCGAAGGTATTATACCAGCACCCCACATATTATTGTCACCTGTGTAGGCCATTAAGGCCCATCTACAGGGGGAAGAAGTTTATCAGGTCTTTTTCGAGGCGGTCATGGCCAAGGAATCCATTTCAGATATTCCAGTAGTGCGGGACTTTGCCGACGTATTTCCTGAGAAGCTACCAAGGCTACCCCCGCACCGAGAGAATGACTTTAGGATTCAGCTTGTACCGGGGGCTAAGCCGGTATCCAGAGCTCCCTATCGAATGGCCCCAAAGGAGTTGGTGGAATTTCGAAGCCAGCTTCAGGAGTTAGTGGAGGCCGGGTTCGTTCGGCCTAGCTCTTCACTATGGGGAGCTCCAGTGTTATTCGTCAAGAAGAAGGACAGAACCCTTCGGCTGTGTATAGATTATCGGGCCCTGAACAGGCTGACGGTCGGGAATACTTATCCCTTGCAGAGGATGAACGAGTTATTTGACCAACTGGAGGGAGCCCATCGGTTCTCAAAGCTGGATCGGAGGTCAGGATACTACCAGCTTCGCATTCAGGAGGAGGACATCCCGAAGACGGCCATAAGCAGCAAATATGGTTTGTACGAGTTCACCGTGATGCCTTTTGGTCTCACAAACGCACCCTCCGCATTTATGACCTTGATGAATCGGGTGTTCGAAGAGTATCTGGATTTCTTTGTTATCATATTCATCGATGACATTCTTATCTATTCAAAGACGGAGGAGTAGCACACGAGGCATCTGGCCTTGACTTTGGAGAAGCTGCGGGAGTATAAGATGTATGCCAAGTTCAGCAAGTGCCAGTTTTGGATAAAGGAGGTTACCTTTCTGGGCCATGTCATCAGTGGAGCAGGTCTTGCAGTGGATCCGGCGAAGGTGCAGGAAATCTGGGATTGGCCACAACTAAAGTCGACCTCGGATGTTCGAAGTTTCTTAGGACTTGCCAGTTAGTACCAGAAGTTCGTAAAGGGGTTCTCTCAGATTGTCCTCCCTCTTACGTCTCTAACGAAGAAGGAGTCCCCTTTTATTTGGACACCACGATGTGAATCTGCTTTTCAAGAGCTGAAGGATCGTCTTACCTCGGCTCCCATCCTTGCTCTTCTGTCAGGGAAGGAAGGATTCCAGGTGTACACAGATGCTTCCTATCAAGGGATGGGTGCCGTTTTGATGCAGAACGGGAACGTAATAGCCTATGAAAGTGAGGGTAAGATCTATCTTAACTCTAGAGGGGCGGGTGAATAGAGTATTTTAAAGTAAATTTACAATTTAAAATTACACAGGAGTAAAGGCTTAATTTATGTATAGGTGTAAGTTGCTTTGATGTAGAAATAAAACTAAAGCAGTAAAATAAAAACCACAGCACACAACAAAGAATATGCACCAGAAACCAGAAGACACAAGGAACTATAGTGGTTCCCCAAAAACCTGGGTACATCCACTCTTCTACCAGCCTTGGTAGGAATCCACTGCATGATGAGTTGATCAGGTGTCCTGGGCACCAATGAGCTTTTGATATGGTGCTCAAAAACCAAACTGGATTTTTTGATCAGGTGTCTTGCCACCACTGAGTTTTGACAAGGCTCTCAAAACTAGAATCAAAACTTTTGAAGGGAGTCTTGATAACCCTTGTACACCAGGAAAAGAAAAAGGAAGAGGTGAAGTTGTCTTCTCTGTCTCAATCACTGAGAGAAGACTTAGTGGATTGATTGTGTTGTCAAAGCTCCCCCTGAGATGTAGATCGTTCATAAGTGAGAGCTTTGCTAGGGTGATAGGCCTTCAGAAGCTTCAGATCTCCAGTAGAAGATGATTTCAGCAGAGGCTAAAATGTGAGTTGTTTGGAGTCTTTGATGTTGAAGCTATGAACACTTTACAGTATGCAAACTTTCAATCAAACTCTTCAGGATTGATCACTTGATTTTCCTCTGAGTTTTTCTGACTATCTGTGTATGTCTGTATTGAGTGATAGATAGATTGTCTTTCTCTTGATCTACTGTAGGATGTTTTATTCTCTGATGATCCTTTTTCCAAGATAGCTGTTAGCAGTCAATAAATGTCTTCCATAAATGTTTTGTCTTCAGGAGGAAAGTCCAATATACATTCTCTGAGAAATCTCTTGAAACATGCTCCAGAATAAATGAAAACGGCTAGCAAATCTCTTGAAATAAATGCTGAGAGAATTTGAAAAACATTCCAAAAGCTGACTGAATTTGAATCCTCAAAGTCGTCGATCTCTCAGAAAAAAGTCGATCTGAGCTCTACGATCGTCGACCTGAGCTCAGAGATTGGATTGAACATCAGACAGAAAACGTCGACCTGAGATCTACGATCGTCGAACTGAGCTCAGCGACTTGGAAACAAGCTGAAGGCAGATCGTCGATCTGAGCTCAAAGATCATCGACCGGAGTTCGACGACTTAGCAGAGTTGAGCTCAGAGAGCGTCGAACAGAGTTCGGCATTTTGTCGACCTGAGCTTGACGAAAACTGTCTTTGTCTCAGCTCTAAGTCTTGAACAATGAATGGTCCTGGGGGCAGCTTCAAACCTAAGTTCTAAGCCCTAGACTCATTCTAACTTGACCTTTTCAACTATACATGTAGGTCAAACTGATTTCCTAAAAACATAGTGATCCTTGCCCAAATTAGTAATAGGGTGTTCCAACAATCTCCCCTTATTTGGGTTAGGATTACTATTTACATATCTCAGAAATAAATACAAAAGCAAATACAGACAAGCAAAAAGAATTAAAGCAACCGAGCAGAATAAGCAGTATAGCAACATTCAGATAGAACATCAGCAAGAGTGTTTAAAAAGAATGAACTGTCTGCTTACAGAGATCACTTCTTTTCACTTCCTTTCTTAAACAAGATTTCCCTGTTGGGATTGAGAGATTCTTTCTTTGACCTTCTGTCATCCTCTGCGCCTAAGGAGGTTTGAGATCTTGCCCTGGGAACCACAGCCTCAGGATGCAGTTTCATGTAATCCACTGGGTCAAAGAACTTCCTTGAGGCATATCTTTCCAATTCTGCTTTTCTTTGCTCTGACAAGGTAGTGATGTTGGAGGTGTCTTTTCCTTGCTCTCTGGCCTTCTTCAACTGATCTAAGGCAGCAAGTTTTTTCATCCTAGCAGTCCAAGATAAAGGATTGTTCTCTGGATCTTCAAAAGGGATTGCAGGTTCATATCTATTAAAAGTTTCTGAAGCAGCAACAGTCCTTGCATCAACAGTTTCTCTTAGCTTATAATGGAAAGGACCTTGAGATGAGTCCAAATGCCTTTGTCCTTCCCTTTGATGTCTTGATTGAATCCTGTGATTTCTCTGATTACCTCTTTATTGTCCCCTTCTGGACTAATAACCTCTTTGATATTGCCCTCCGGGATGATATCTTTGTGAAGATTGGGAGGGGCTTTGCATTGTAGTAGAGGTTAAAGAAGTTGAGCCTCCACCTGATCCTGAATCTGGAGGAGGAGGAGGAGGAGGCTGAAACTGGGATGAAAATTTCTCATACTTATCAAACTTTCTTTTCTTCTTCATGGCCTTTAGTTGGTTTTTAGAATATTGCATCCATGGTTTAGTTATCTAGCAATCATGTAGAATATAGTAGGGTATATCATTAGCATCCTTGGCCTTAGCCGGAAAGACCTTCATCATGGCCTTGCTTCTTGCTTTCCTTTTCTTTGCAATAGTACCAGAAGAATCATCAGATTCTTTATTGAATTGATCACTTTCAGAACTTTGAGGTCTGTCATACAAATCATCTATACTTTTGATATATTCCTCTTGAACTTTGGATTTCTCAGAAACAACAGGGGCAGGAGGTGTTGATACAACAGCAGAAATCTCAGCAGTACTCTCAACAGGAGCAAATGAGATAGCAGGAGTCTTAGATACTTGCACTTCAAAAAATTTGGACAATTCTTCATCTGCAGAATTATAAATAACAGTAGGCATATCAACAGGCAGCATTTCAATGTCTATAGAACCAGTAGATATAACATCAGCAGCAGCATTAGTACAAACAGAAACAACAACATCCACAGCCTCAAAAGAGTTGACATAAGATGCAATCAGACTGGGATCACATTCTAAAATAGGCACAATAGCCTTAGTAAGGTCTTCAACTTGCTTAACTGGTGAAAATCTTTTGTGAAGAGAATCAAAATCACTCAACAGTGACCTGAGGTCCACTATAAACATTGGAACTAGAGCAGCAGCAGACACTTCTTCAGCTTCATGAGCTTCATGAGGCATCTCCCCCTGGCTTGATGCAGGCAGGGCTGGATCAAGGCACCCTAATGAAGGAATTGCCTGAGGAGAGGAGAGAGCTGACAGCCTGTTAGATAGCTCCTGGATAGAGTTTAGGAGTGGAGCCAAGGAGGTCTCCATCAAGACTACTAGCTTGGGGGCTAGTATCCCATAAAGCCTATCTGCCAGACCAGAAAGATCCATTTTCTCAAGGGATACTTGAGTAGAGGTGAAGGAAGATGTTGCTGGAACTGATGGAATGGCTGCATGAGGTGAGGATGACAATGGAGGGATGGATGGCTGAGATATTGGGATGGTGGAGATAGATGATATAGGTGTGGAGATGGATGGTGAGAAAGATGGTTTATCAAGGATGTCATTGAGGAGCTGTTGGTAAGAGGAGGATGATGGATGCTCAAGAGGTGAGGAGGGGGAATCATCCATGAAGGAGTCATCCATAATGGTGAAAGATGGTATGGAAAAGTCAATGGATGGATAGTAGTACAAAGGATGTAATGGTTCTGAGGTGGTGGATGGAGGAGGATAAATAGGTGATGAAATTGTGATGGGGGAGGAGATGGCTGATTGGATGGTTGATGAGGAAGGTAAGGCAGAAACAATAGGAGGAGGAGAAGGAGGAGCAAAGGAGGAGGCAAGAAGTCTCTCAATAAGGGCAAGTGTTGCTGCAGGGGAAGAGACTGAAGCAGTCCTTGTGCCTGAAGAGGATGTTGCTGCAGCAGACTTGTTAGGGTTGATAATCTGCCTGTCCTATTTGCTGAAAAGGTCACAGGTGAGCCTTTTGGATGCATTGATGTGCATACCATTTGAAACCGATAAATCAGGACACCTGGAATGAAAGAAAACCCCTAGAATCCTTCCAAAGAATACACAACCTTTGTTGATTTTCTTCTTGAGCAACTCAAAGAAGATAGACCCCCAATCCAAATGTTTCTTGTCAACAATAGCTCCCATTAAGCAGAACTGATACCTTGAGATGGTATCATGAGCTAAGTGTTTTGCCAGAAGCACTTTTCCCACAACATCAGCCAAAAATTGAAATTCAATTGATAGATTCTTTTTAAATAGCTTATTAGGGTTCACAGCAGAGTGACCCATTCGATCTAACAATGAATCATTTTCCTCTCCAGACAAATCAATGGAGTCATTCCCAGTACTTAAGGCGAATACTTCTGTCAAAAGATTAGGGAACAATGGTACCTTAGTCCCGTTGATCGTGCCGAGAATAGTTTTTTCATTCTCAGTTGTTGCAGTAAAAATCCATTCCTTTATTTCATTTGCTGCAATCTTTATTCTGGTGGTCATCAACTGAACTAACTGCTGTTTGCGGAAAAGATTCAGAATATCTTTGAACCGCTGATTGTTGCTATCGAAGGAGTTCATATCTATGTCAAAACCCTTATCAAATTTCATTTTGGAAAGAGCGGCAACCGACACGGCCATCTGTACCTGCAAAGATTCAACAAACACGACCAAGTGTAGAGAGTTTGGAGGGAAAGAGAAAAATTTGCAGAGAGTATGAAAGCGTAAACGACGAACGGCGGCCGAAAAACGATTTTATATTAGGGTTCGACGCGAAAAAGGAAGGATCGTCGATCTCCGTTCGACGATAAGGACTCCTAAGGGAAGCAGAAAGGTCTTCAACATCGTAGATCTCAGTTCGACGATCTAGAGAACGTCGAGCTCAGTTCGACGATCGAAGGCCTGAAAGAGATAGTATACAACTACCTGACAAGCTTGAACTCCGGTCGACGTTTTGGGAAAACGTCGATCTCCGTTCGACATTTTTCGGGAAAGAGTCGATCGACGTTCGACAATTTTTGGGGAAAATGTCGAGCGCAGTTCAGAGACAGAAACTATCCTACAGACACAAAAAGAAATGAGTTTTTAGCCTAATCTTGGTCTGTTTTTTGCTTTTCAAAATCTTGTAATTTATTTTAGGCTTCCTCCATCTAACATGTCTAACTGATTGAGGAAGAAGTTGTGTTTCTTTTCATCCAAAGGCTTGGTGAAAATATCTCCCCTTTGCAAATCAGTTGGGATATATTTAAGTTCAATTTTATTTTTCTAAACATTATCCCTTAGAAAATGATGCCTAATTTCTATGTGTTTTGTCCTACTGTGGAGGACTGGATTTTGTGCAATGGAAATAGCACTGGTGTTGTCACAAAATATTTTAGACTTCTCTAAGTTGTAACCATAGTCTAGGAGTTGATTTTGAATCCACAAGATTTGTGAACAACAAATACCTACAGCCATATATTCAGCTTCAGTAGTTGAAGTTGACACAGATGTTTGTTTCTTACAAAACCATGAGACAAGTCTATCACCAAGAAACTGATAAGTTCCACTGGTGCTTTTCTTATCTATTCTGCATCCAGCATAATCAGCATCTGAAAATCCAGTTAAGTCAAATGCTGAATCTTTTGGATACTAAGGACCTAGATTTGGACAGCTTTTAACATACTTAAGAATTCTCTTTACTAAAGTTAAGTGTGACTCTCTAGGGCTAACTTGGAATCTAGCACATATACATGTAGCAAACATTATATCAGCCCTACTAGCTGTAAGGTACAATAAAGAGCCAATCATTGCTCTATATGTTGTCTGATTAACTGGTTTCCCATGTTCATCAGCATCCAATACAGTATTGGTAGGCATGGGTGTTTTCATACATGATGCATCAGACATACCAAATTTCTTAACCAGTTCTTTTGCATACTTGGTTTGAGAAATAAATATGCCTTCAACATGTTGTTTGACTTGCAATCCTAAGAAGAAGGATAGCTCACCTTTGCTACTCATTTCAAATTTAGAGTGCATAAGCTTGGAAAACTTTTTGCACAAGTTTGAATAAGTAGAACCAAATATAATATCATCTACATAAATTTGTATTAGTAGGGTATGGGACTTATGGGTTCTAATAAAAAGAGTTTGGTCTACTCTCCCCCTAATAAAATCATTTTCCAGAAGAAAGCATGCTAGGGTCTCATACAATGCTCTAGGAGCTTGCTTTAGATCATATAATGCTTTATGTAGTTTGAAAACATAATCAGGATGAGTTGGAGAGACAAAACCTGGGGGTTGTTTGACATAGACTCCTTCTTTGATCTCCCCATTGAGAAAAACACTCTTCACATCCATTTGGTAGACTTTGAATCCCTTGTGAGCAGCATAAGCTAGGAAGATTCTTATGGCCTCTAACCTTGCAACTGGTGCAAAGGTCTGGTCATAGTCTATCCCCTCTTCTTGAGAATATCCTTGAGCAATTAGCCTTGCCTTGTTCCTTATAATAATTCCTTGATCATCCAATTTGTTTCTGAACACCCATTTTGTTCCAACAATGGAATGATCCTTTGGCTTAGGCACTAGTTCCCAGACTTTGTTTCTTTCAAATTGATGCACCTCCTCTTGCATAGCAATGATCCAGTGTGGATCTTGCTCTGCATCTTGAATGGATTGAGGTTCAATTTGAGAGAGAAAGTAAGTGTGCATCAGGTTTTGGTTGACCTGATTTCTAGTTTGCACACCAGCTGAGATGTTTCCAATCACTTGGGAGATTAAATGATCTCTTGATGTTACTAAATCAACAGGACGTGTTGATTGTTCACCAAACTGTGTTGCTGTTTCCTCTTATAGAACAACAACTGGCTCTTCAAGAAGATTTTCTTCCAGATGTTGAGCAGCTTCTTCATCTTCACTACTTTCATCCTTTTTAGTGACTTGCAATCTGTCCAAGTCTTCAGCTAGAGAATGTACCTGCAAATGTTCTATGGTAGAAGCATTCTTCTCCTTGAAAGACATATTAGTTTCATCAAAAGAAATATGAACAGATTCTTTTATTTTTAGAGTAGTTTTATTATAAACCCTATAAGCTTTACTGATCATGGAGTATCCCAGAAACACTCCTTCATCAGCTTTTGCTTGAAATTTTGCTATATATCTCTTGTCATTGTTTTGAATATAACAAATGCAACCAAAGATTTTGAAGTAATCTACTTTAGGTTTCTTCCCTTTGAGTAATTCATAGGGAGTCTTGCCCTTCAGTTTATGTATCAAACTTCTATTCAGTACATAGTTGGAGGTGTTCACTGCCTCAGCCCAAAAGGATAGAGGAAGGTGAGCATCTGACAGCAATGTAGTTGCAGATTCAATTAGGGTTCTATTTTTCCTTTCTGCTACCCCATTTTGTTGAGGAGTTCTAGGAGCTGAGAATGTATGCCTGATCCCTTCACTCTGACAGAACTCTTGCATAAGAAGAGAATCAAACTCTATCCCATGATCAATTCTGATCAGGGCAATATGAGTGTTGAACTCACTCTATATACATCTGATAAACTCTGTCAAACATTTGAAGTTATTAGACTTCTTCCTCAGAAAGAACACCCATGTGAATCTTGAGAAGTCATCTACAACCACTAAAGTGTAGGATTTCCCTCCTAGGCTTTGTACTGTAATGGGTCCAAAAAGATCCATGTGTAACAGATACAAAATCCTAGGTGAATCACTTTTGTTAAGTGACTTAAAACTATTTTTAGTTTGCTTGCCTAATTGACAAGTCTTGCAAAGTCCTTCCTTCTTGTAGGGGCCAGAAGGTAGTCCTCTAACAAGGTTGTCCTTGGATAGCCTAGCAATGGTTCTAAGGTTAATATGTCCTAGTCTCTTATTCCATAGAATATTAGGTCTAGATATGGAATTGAACAGGCAAATATCTACTTTAGATGAATAAAAATCTACTAAGTAAATGTTACCTTTTCTGTTACCTGTCAACACAGTTGTGTTGTCCTCTGACTTGACCTTGCATATAGCTTTGTTGAAAGTCACTTGATATCCTTCATCACAAAGTTGACTGATACTTATCAAGTTGTGCTTGAGTCCTTCAACATAAGCTACCTTCTTGAAGGTGACTGTTCCAATTTAGACTGCACCATATCCTTTTGTTGTTCCAAAGTTTGAATCACCAAAGATTACTTTGGGTCCAAGCTTGGCCTAAAAGGATGTGAAGTTGTCCTTGTTCCCTGTCATGTGCTTTGAGCACCCACTATCCAGATACTATGGCTGGTTTGATGTTGGATAGGTCTTCACCTGCACATAAACAGCTTATATTTTTTTGACCCAGTTTACCTTGGGCCTAGGTTGATATCCCTTAAATTCAGAAATGAAATACATCCCAGGTTGACTCTTATAACTTTCAGGATGGTATCTCCTAGGAGGTACTATCCATTCAGTATAGGCGTTGAAACCTTGGGATGTAGGACTTCTAGGATTGAATCTAGATGTATCTTTGAAGGATTGTTCAAAGTCCCGATCTCTATTTGATGATCATCGAGCTGAGGTCGATGATCTTGGGTCAGATCGTCGATCTCTATTCGAAGATCGACTGTCCTAGAGTTCAGAGTTCAGGTGTCGTCGAGCTGAGTTTGACGATCGTTTCTTGGATCGTCGAGCAACGTTCGACGATCGTCGAGCTCTGTTCGACACATTCTGTTGAACTATATCTTTCTTTGGCAAATCTGTATTCTTCCTAGCTACCTCTACAACTTCCTTCCCTTTATTAGAGATAAATTTGATTGAAGTTGTCAGAACTATAGGCTGGCTGGATGAAGCTCCCAAGCTCAGTGTACTATTAAGTCTAGAGTTCACTGTGCTTGTGATATCCATCAGTTTGATGCTTCTCCCATTAAGGGATTCTTCAAACTGCTTGGCCTTGGATAGTTAACTCTTCAGTGAAGCTATCTCATCCCTATATCATTCTAACTCTTCAGAGAGTTTGAGGTTCTCTGATTTTAAGGTGCTATACTCAGACAGTTGTTTTCTGAGGGAAGTGATTTCCTTCTCAGACTCCAACAGATCTAGGCATAGTACTTAAAACTCATGTCTAAAGTCCTCAGAACTGAAATCAAATGAATTGATTACCTGATCTTCTTCTAGTTGAACTTCTGAATCTGATTCTGACTCTTCTGCTTCTGAATCTGTTTGAGAGGCATTGATAGCCATCTTGCAAAATTCCTTTTCATTAGCATCATCCTCTTCATCACTGGAGCTGGATGAGGCTTCAGAATCCTCTTTAGTATCACTCCATGTCTCAGCAGCAAATCCCTTCCTTGTATGTGTGTTCTTGCTGTAGGAGGGTTTGTCTGAGGTGTTGTTCTTGAAGTCTTTCTCCTTTCTTCTTTCTCTTCTATCTTTCTTGTCCTTGTTTTTTTTTCTGGACAGTCAGGCACAATATGGCCTGGTTTCTTGCAACCAAAACAAATAATTTCTTTGTTGTTATTTGATTTATCACACCTTGGCTTATCATGTCCCTTGTATGATCTCTTTCTGAAGTCTTTTCTGGCCATTTTGTAGAATCTTTTGGCCAATAGACTTAGGAGCTCATCATTTCCTGTAGCTTTATCTTCAGGCTCCTCTTCTATAGCTTTGAAGGCTATGCTCTTCTCCTTTCTGATGACTGGAGAAGTAGCCTTTTGTTCTTCTTCTCGATTTTTAATGAGCAGCTCATAAGATTTGAGCTTGCCCAGGAGAGCTTCAGTTGAAATCTCATTTAGACTTCTGGCATCTTTGATTGGATAGATTCTTGAATCCCAAGTGCTGGAGAAGCACATTAGGATTTTGTCATTCAGCTCAGTCAATGAGATTTCTTTATCTAGAGTCTTTAACTCATTGACAATCAGACTTAGTCTGTTGTACATGTCTGCAACTGACTCATCTTCTCCTTTCTTGAAGTTCTCATATTGGGATATGAGATGGGATCTTCTATCTTTTCTCTCATCAGCAGATCTTGAGACAATCTCAGAAAGTTTGTCCCAAATTCCTTTGGCTGAGTTGTATTCAGCTACCTTCTGAAATATCTCATCAGACATTGTCTGAGCTAAGATATTCATGGCCTTAGCATCTGCAGTCTTCCACTTCTTTATTTCAGCATCTGTTCCTAAAGGAGGTGGAACAACATTTGTACTTGAGCTTGCTGGTGGACTTGGGCACACTGTCAAAACAGAATTAAATATGTCTTCATCAATAGAGTTCATATAAAGTCTAATCCTTGCTTTCCAAAGTGCAAACTTGGATAGATTGCACACTGGAGGCCTGGTGCTTGCATAATCATTGTTCTATGCCATGTATTTATATAGAATTAAATATAATGAAAATAACCCTGTTACAAGATTGATCTTATCAAGGATCTTTTGGTTCAGGTGTTAGCCTGTATGAATAACCAACCTGGCTCTGATACCAATTAAAAGTGAGGGTAAGATCTATCTTAACTCTAGAGGTGGGGTGAATATAGTATTTTAAAGTAAATTTACAATTTAAAATTGCACAGTAGTAAAGGCTTAATTTATGTATAGGTGTAAGGTGCTTTGATGTAGAAATAAAACTAAAGCAGTAAAATAAAAACCACAGCACACAACAAACAATATGCACAAGAAACCAGAAGACACAAGGAACTATAGTGGTTCCCCAAAAACCTGGGCACATCCACTCTTCTACCACCCTTGGTAGGAATCCACTACAGGATGAGTTGATCAGGTGTCCTGGGCACCAATGAGCTTTTGATAAGGTGCTCAAAAACCAAACTGGATTTTTTGATCAGGTGTCTTGCCACCACTGAGTTTTGACAAGGCTCTCAGAACCAGAATCAAAACTTTTGAAGGGAGTCTTGATAACCCTTGTACAGCAGGAAATGAAAAAGAAAGATGTGAAGTTGTCTTCTCTGCCTCAATTACTGAGATAAGACTTAGTGGATTGATTGTGTTGTCAAAGCTCCCCCTGAGATGTAGATGGTTCAAAAGTGAGAGCTTTGCTAGGGTGATAGGCCTTCAGAAGCTTCAGATCTCCAGCAGAAGATGATTTCAGCAGAAGCTGAAATGTGAGTTGTCTGGAGTCTTTGATGTTGAAGCTATGAACACTTTACAGTATGCTAATTTTCAATCAAACTCTTCAGGATTGATCACTTGATTTTCCTTTGAGTTTTTCTGACTATTTGTGTATGTCTGTATTGAGTGATAGATAGATTGTCTTTCTCTTGATCTGCTGTAGGATGTTTTATTCTCGGATGATCCTTTTTCCAAGATAGCCGTTAGCAGTCAATAAATGTCTTCCATAAATGTTTTGTCTTCAGGAGGAAAGTCCAATAGACATTCTCTGAGAAATCCCTTGAAACTTGCTCCAGAATAAATGAAAACGGCTAGCAAATCTCTTGAAATTAATGCTGAGAGAATTTGAAAAACAGTCCAAAATCTGACTGAATTTGAATCCTCAAAGTCGTCGATCTCTCAGAAAAACGTCAATCTGAACTCTACGATCGTCGACCTGAGCTCAGAGATTGGATTGAACATCAGACAGAAAACATCGACCTGAGCTCTACGATCGTCGAACTGAGCTCAGCGACTTGGAAACAAGCTGAAGGCAGATCGTCGATCTGAGCTCGAAGATAGTCGACCGGAGTTCGACGACTTAGCAGAGTTGAGCCCAGAGAGCGTCAAACGGAGTTTGACGTTTCGTCGACCAGAGCTCAACGAAAACTGTCCTTGCCTCAGCTCTAAGTCTTGAACAATGAATGGTCCTGGGGGCAGCTTCAAACCTATGTTCTAAGCCCTAGACTCATTCTAACTTGACCTTTTCAACTATATATCTAGGTCAAACTGATTTCATTAAAACATAGTGATCCTTGCCCAAATTAGTAATAGGGTGTTCCAACAGCCTATTCCTCCCGTCAGTTGAAGCAGCACGAGCAAAACTACCTCATGCATGATTTGGAGATGGGGGCAGTCGTTTTTGCTCTTAATATTTAGCGACACTATCTCTACGGAGTACATTGCGACATCTTCTCTGACCACAAGAATATGAAGTATGTCGACACCAAGAAGGAGTTAAACATCAGGCAGAGACGCTGGGTGGAGTTTCTGTCGGACTACCAGTATACCATGCACTATCATCCGGGGAAGGCGAACTTGGTCGCAGATGCTCTGAGCCGGAGAGCGAGTACGTCAGGAGTAGGCCCGCAGTTGATGGCCTTGCAGGTTGTTAAAGCATTCGAGGAGATTTAGATATCACTAGTGTCTGAGGATGACCCAAAGTTATATATAGAGTACCTGGGGTCGATGGTTACTACTGATGATATTCAGGACCACATTAGAGAAGGCAGATGCTGGATGAGAGAGCTGAGCCGATATTCCGAGCTTTGGAGGAAGGCACGACAGGATATTACTCTTTGAGGGATGGTCTCTTGTGTTTCTGAGGCAGAGTTTACATACCGGAAGGAGGCCAGATCCGGGAGGACATTATGACGGAAGCTCACTACAGCCGATCCTCGGTACACCCGAGGATCACCAAGATGGTAAAAGATTTGAAGAGGATGATGTACTGGCCGGGTATGAAGAAGGACATTACGTACTTTGTGACGCATTGCGAGGCCTGCCAACTCGTGAAGACATAGTGTAGGAACCTGGCAGGCTTGCTGTAGCAACTTCTGGTGCTGGAGTGGAAATTTGAGGATATAGCCATGAACTCCATACATGGGCTACCTCGATCCCATGCGGGGAATGACTCGATCTGGGTGATAGTGGACAGGCTAACAACGGTGGCCCGATTCATTCCAATGGAGAAGGACGCTCCGGTTAGTGTATTAGTACGGAGGTTCATTGAGCAATTTGTGCGTTATCATGGGGTTCCCAAGACTATCGTTTCGGATCGGGATGGGCGGTTTACATCCAGGGAGTGGAGGTCAGTCCAGGCCCATCTGGGTTCTCGGTTGACATTCAGCACAACTTTTCACCCTCAGACCGACTGGCAGACGGAGCGCACCAACCGTACACTGGAAGATCTTTTGCGCCTATGTATTTTGGACCGCGACGAGCCTTGGGAGAGATTGTTGCCACTGGTCGAGTTTTCGTACAACAACGCCCATCAGTCCAGCATAGGCATGGCTCCATACGAGGCGTTGTATGGAAGGAGGTGCAGGACCCCACTCTCATGTGTTCAGTATGAGGATCTGCGGGCACTGGGCTCGGAGTTTGTGGGGGATACGGATGCTCAGATTAGATTGATCCGGGACAGGATGTTGGAAGCCCAGAGCAGGCAGGCCAAATACTACGATGCGAGGCATCGTCAGGTTGAGTTCCAGGTGGGAGACCGGGTTTCTTGAAGATACGACCGATGCACGGAGTCTCGCGGGTTCGCGGGCAGAAGAAGCTCAGTCCGAGATATATGGGGCCTTACAGGATCCTGGAGCAGATTGGCCCCTTGGCTTATAGACTGGAGCTACCGCTAGAGTTAGCAGGACTGCATGACGTCTTCCACGTCTCCTCACTACGGAAGGCTCTGCTACACCCTGAGCAGCTGATTTCCTCAGCAGATGGCTCGGTGGCCTCAGATCTGTACGTCAACTTTGAGCCTATCAGGATCGATGATACGGCAGTGCGGGTCTTGCGACGGAAGAAGGTTCCTGATGGCGAGGATGCTCCACCACTTGCTCGTGCAGACATGTACCTCTCGTTTGATCGTCGCCGCTACATGTTCGTGGATATTGACGGTCGTTGCCGCAACCGTCGTCGCCTCCATCACATGGACCCCTCTTTTGATCGCCGCCGCTACATGTTCGTTGATTTTGATGACCGTTGCGGCAAGCTTGAAGGTTGGGACTTTGCCGCGACATCCTCCGCCAAAGCAGCATCAAAATCTCTGCCGCATCAACGCATGAGATTATAATTTTATTGCTTAATTTCTGCATTTTAATTTCTGCATTTTTATTCCAAATTTATGCATTTTATTTTTGTAGGCCACTGTGGCCTATGTTTAGCCATGGATAGTGCATTTAGTGGCTAGGATTCATTTTAGTGTGATGAAGGCTTGGATGGAGAGTTGTAATAAATTATATATATGTAAGGTGAGATGGAGAGGAGGGATTGAAGAAGAAAAAAAGCCCTAAACCTATTTCGGTTTGCTGTAGCCGCCCCCTCCCGTTTCTCTCGGCTAGGCCGAAACCCGACGCCCAGGACGCCCGCCGACCAGCTGCTACTGCCGCCCCTTTGGCCTGTCCTATTGCTGCTCTGGCGACCTCCTACCTCCTCTAGTGTGACTCCGAAGAAGGCGGCTCGATTCTTTCCTCATCCGGTGCCTCTCCGGTGACCTGTGGAAGTGCGACTCTTCCTTGTTCTCTTACTCCTCCTCCTCTCCTCCACTCTCATCTCAGATTATTGGGTAACGATTTTCCTCCCCTAAACTTGTGTGAACTTCTTCTTGTATTGGGAGTGTTGTGGAGGTTTTGATTTCAAGTTTTATCCCAAATATTGAATCCCTTGTTGCATTTATAAAATCTGAATTCAACATTGTATTTTTATCCGAATTTCACGAAGATTTCCGTAAGGGTAGGTCCCCTTGGATGTTTGCAAACTGGGGTTTGTGTAGCCTTTGGTTTCGAATGGATCAAGAGGATTTGGTATATCCTCGTATGGTTTTGTTTTGAGGGTTGAACTTGGACTATTTTCCGAATCGAATCTTTAGTCCGGGACGCCCTCTATGTGGATGGAAATATTGTTGATGCGTTGCTAGATGTATGGTTAGGATATGAAAGTGTAATGGTGTATGTTCGTGCAGGTTTGGGTGAGACTTTCCTCATTGTGAGATCGCGCATTTACAAACGAAACTCTGCCGAAATTTCGAGTTTTTGCACGCACACCACGTGTTCGCTCTAATTCCCCTTAGGAATCCTTTGTCTTCTTTATGCCTTAGTTCCATTTAGGGAGTGGCCTACATCAATTTGGTATCAGAGGGAGGTTTGTCAATTTCTCAACTTGGCAACGATCCGCTCTCTCCATGCTACCCCTCACTTGCACTTAGGCACGTTTCGTTGGTTTCAAAATTTTATTTATAGTTTTTGTAGACAAAAAAATATATATGTTTTACGTTTCTACTTAATTTGAGTTGTTTCAGATTGGTCTGTCATGGCGCACGTTGGAAATCCCCTTCCCTCACTTTCCTCGGTTGGTGCATTTTGCAAGGAGATGAACCGCCAATGTGATGACCTAAAGGGATTAATAGTGCAACTTAGCGGTCAGCTACTAACGCCTCATCTTGAGCCCCCCAGGCAACAGCTTAGGACCCCTGTTCCTAGTTTGAGGGTTAGCCAAGTGATTATGACACCATCACCGCGCACCTATAGGCCTGTTAGAATTCCTGCTCCAACCTATGATGGGTTAGGTGATCCGCGAGTATTTTTAAGATGGGTGAAGGATATAGAACTTTACTTTGAGCAATATCATATTGTGGACCCCCACAGAATTCCCGTTGCAAAACTTCAATTATTTGGTCGAGCCCAGACCTTCTGGCTCAATGAGGAGCGACGTTTTGGGACGTCCCTCGGTGACTCACTTGTAGGTTGAAGGATTATGAAGAATTTATTAACGGATGAGTATTACCCTCCATACTGCCGCTCTCCGTCTACTGATTGTTTGAATGAGTCGCCGCCTGAGATTTTGCCTACATGAAACCAGCATGTTCCCTCGTACTCCCATATGAGGACATCTCATAATTTTGTTTCTCCCCGCTAGGGCACTAGACCCGTTTCAGATCAGTGAAGTGACTATACGCCCCACGCTAGATCTCTACCCCACCAAGATCTGACTATTTCGAGCACATGTACACCTACCGTTAGGGAGAAAGAAAAGGTTAGGCCCTCTGTCCCGCCACCTGTCCTGGTCACTATTAGGGACGTTATAAAACCGCGGGTTAAGCCTAGGCCAATAGTTAAGAGCTGCAAGGAGAACGCTAAATGTTATGCTTGTGGAGAGATTGGCCACAATGCCGTGGAGTGCCCCACGAAGCCTAGGGCTTTGGCTCTTTTAGCTTTGACATCTGAGCCCACCACTGAGGGCGATGCCGATTGTTCTGACAACTGTAGTGACGATGAGGAGATTGGATATCCTAGTGACCTGGATGATGATGTCTCCTCTGAGGCATCCCTCCCTGGGATTAGCCCACCTCCCCTCGACCATATTTCAGGCCCGTCTCCTATGTTAGTTGAGGAACCGTACAATGGCCCAAAGTTAGCTGACGTACCTACTGCGTTGGAAGATTTACCTTGGGAGGGATCCGTCCTTTTGGATCGGTTAGCGGACTTGTTAGGACACGACTTGATTTTACGTAGTCCGACCCACTTAGTTAAACCGTCGTTATTAGCACCTCCGCTTGAGATGTCTAGTGAGCTATGTATTAGTGAGTATCCGTCGGCGGGCATGTTTTCATTTGCGACTGCGTATGATTTCACGGCGACTGTGCCTATTGATTTGGTGTCCTCATGATATTGTTACCCGCCAAAATAAACTTGCACATATCTTTCGTCCATCCTGGCACGAACTGCATGTACACATATTGTTGTCTTATGCCAATGTCTATGAGTTGTATCACTTTCACGTCCGTTCACCTTCGAGAGTTTCTGACTGCAGAATTGATGATTCTAATTTAGTCTGGTTAGCCCCCGAGTGGATACCTTTGGGTTCCGTAACAAAAGTATTACATTGGAGCGCCGACCCTTTCATGATTTTCAAGAATTTTGGGTTTAATGCAATTTCTTTGGATTTTTACGATGCAATCGGTTTTTCACCGCATTTCAATTTTTCGGATTTAATTTTGCAAATATGGTCTCCATATGAGTGGCTTTCTCCGACGTTTCTCTCTTCCACTTCAAATTCTCGTGGGTTGAGATGTGAGATTTTTCCCGTGTCGCTCTTCCATTTGGGTTTACTGGTTCTCGCATTGGATGGTAAGATCTGCACTGCTTTTCTTTATGCTGACACACCTATGAGGTTTCCTGCTGTTCTTGCTCCTAACAGGTTCTGTTCTATTGCGGACGCCCGTAATGCTTGTTCTGCCCCGTGGATGTCCGCTCTTGCTATGCTACCTGTGGATGTTGTTGCCTCCTGCTATTCTCTCCCTGGCCACTCATCGGTGATGAGTGATTTTGAGTGGGGGAGGATTGATGGTGAGGATGCTCCGCCACTTGCTCGTGCCGACACGGACCTCTCGTTTGATCGTCGCCGCTACATGTTCGTGGATATTGACGGTCATTGCCGCAACCGTCGTCGCCTCCATCACATGGACCCCTCTTTTGATCGCCGCCGCTACATGTTCGTTGATTTTGATGACCGTTGCCGCAAGCTTGAAGGATGGGACTTTGCCGCGACATCCTCCGCAAAAGCCGCATCAAAATCTCTGCCGCATCAATGCATGATATTATAATTTTATTGCTTTATTTTTGCATTTTAATTTCAGCATTTTTATTCCTAATTTCAGCATTTTATTTTTGTAGGACACTGTGGCCTATGTTTAGCCATGGTTAGTGCATTTAGTGGCTAGGATTCATTTTAGTGTGATGAAGGGTTGGATGGAGAGTTGTAATAAATTATATATATGTAAGGTGAGATGGAGAGGAGGGATTGAAGAAGAAAAAAAAACCCCTAAACCTATTTCGGTTTCCTGTAGCCGCCCCCTCCCATTTCTCTCGGCCAGGCCAAAACCTGACGCCCAGGACGCCCGCCGACCAGCTACTACCGCCGCCCCTTTGGGCCATCCTATTGCTGCCTCGGCGACTCCTAGCTCCTCCGGTGTGACTCCGAAGAAGGCGGCTCGGTTCTTTCCTCATCCGGTGCGACTCCGGTGACCCGTGGAAGTGCGACTCTTCATTGTTCTCTTGCTCCTCCTCCTCTCCTCCTCTCTCATCTCAGATTTTTTGGTAATGATTTTCCTCCCCTAAACTTGTGTGAACTTCTTCTTGTATTGGGAGTGTTGTGGAGGTTTTGATTTCAAGTTTTATCCCAAATATTGAATCCCTTGTTGCATTTATAAAATCTGAATTCAACATTGTATTTTTATCCAAATTTCACGAAGATTTCCGTACGGGTAGGTCCCCTTGGACATTTGCAAACCTGGGTTTGTGTAGCCTTTGGTTTCGAATGGATCAAGAGGATTTGGTATATCCTCGTATGGTTTTGTTTTGAGGGTTGCACTTGGACTATTTTCCGAATCGAATCTTTAGTCTGGGACGCCCTCTATGTGGATGGAAATATTATTGATGCGATGCTAGATGTATGGTTAGGATATGAAAGTGTAATTGTGTATGTTCGTGCAGGTTTGTGTGAGACTTTCCCCATTGTGAGATCGCGCATTTACAAACGAAACTCTACCGAAATTTCGAGTTTTTGCGCGCACACCACGTGTTCGCTCTAATTCCCCTTAGGAATCCTTTGTCTTCTTTGTGCCTTTGTTCAATTTAGGGAGTGGCCTACATCAGTTCCGTTTGTCAAGGTTCTGTGGAACAATCATGGGCAGGAGGAGCATACATGGGAGCCACAAGACTTGATGTGACAGAAGTATCTGGAACTTTTTCAGTCAGGCATACCTCACAACCCCTCTGAACAATCAATTTACTTCCTGTTTTAAACCAATAGGACTGAAATTTCAAGAATAGGGGCTAATCTTTTGTTTATTGCGGTATATGCCTTGTCAATTGGACGAATTAGTCTTAGATTTGACTATCACCTTCAAACCTCAAATAGCAAACGTTGCATAGAGAAGTAAATCTTTCGACTTTCATGGGATGTTACAAGCTTCTTTTTCTCGATTGGAGCACCCAGGATTAACCTTGATTTCATTGACGAAATATTTGTTTTTTTATTGGGATTTGTAACATCCCATTTCCGCTAGACCCCCCCCCCCCACCCCCCGTGGGGGTGGTTTTGCCATGACTAGGTTACGATAAAACCCTAGGAAACCCAAAAGAACAAGGGAGCTTAGGAAGAAAGGTGAAAATCACCTTGGTCTGCAAATAGTGGGTCAAACTTGCTTAAAATAAGTTTAGGACTCGGGCGTTTAGTGCGTCAAGTGCACTCATTGCCATAAGCGGAATGGCATTGAGTGCAATGGCTACACTCAATGCCATCTTTCAGGAAGAATGGCGTTGAGTGCACTGACTGCACTCAATGCCATCCTTCAGACGGGATGGCGTTGAGTGCGTTGAGTGCATTGAGTGCACTCAACGCCATAAGTTAAATGGCATTGAGTGTACTGACTGCACTCAATGCCATTTGGTGTCGTCTGGTTGGAGTTTAGTGAGCTGATCTCACTCAACGTCGTAGACTGGATGGCGTTGAGTGAGCTAAGCTCACTCAACGCCGTAATATGTCAGGAGGGATGGCGTTGGGTGCGTTTGGTGCACTCAATGCCATAAGTTGAATGGCATTGAGTGCACTGACCGTACTCAACGCCATTTTGTGTTGTCTGGATGTCGTTTAGTGAGCAGAGCTCACTCAATGCCATAATCTGGACGGCATTGAGTGAGCTACGCTCACTCAACGCCATCGTTTCATAGGGCATATTATGGATGGCATTGAGTGAGCAGAGCACACTCAATGCCATAATCCGGATGGCGTTGAGTGAGCTGAGCTCACTCAACGCCATAGTCTGGGAGGCCATTCTAGATGGCGTTGAGTGAGAAGAGCTCACTAAATGCCGTATCAGGGATGGCGTTGAGTGAGTAGAGCTCACTCAACGCCGTAGCAAGGATGGCGTTGAGTGAGCAGAGCTCACTCAATGCCATTTTACTTAGTCTTTTTTGGCAGATTTGTTTTGGCTTGGTGCTGGTTCAGCTGAACCGGGCCGGTCTAGGGAGTGGGCAGTTTTCTCCTATTAAGACCTAATAAGTCTTACTTAAATTAAGTTGACCGGTCAATCTTGACACGTGGACCGACGGTTTTGCAAAGAGGACGATTACGGCCATGACCGAGAGCCTGCCTTCATGGCCATCAATGGCATTTGATGCCGTGGCTTTTCTCTCTCCCCCCTTTTTTGGCTAGATCCAACTCCTATAGGGAAGAGGAGGAGTTTCCAGCCGTTAGCTTGGATGGATTGAGCCGTTTCAGCCCCCCTCTACCATGGCCGACCCAAGCTTTAATGGACCAATAAATGCCATTGAAGTTTTGGCTGTTCCCCCTCCTTGACCAAGCTTTTAAACACCCCCAGAGGCCCAAGAGGAGGTTTTCCCAGCCTTTACCTGAAGTTTTTGAGCCTCCCACTGTGTTATTGAGAATTCTGGTGACGCCACCACCACACCAATGGCTTCCCGACGGTCTGCACGCCTCCAGCACGCGAACAAGGTCCTCCCCTCCTCTCTCTCTCTACGAGTAGATCTTAGCCTTCTTAGGATTAAGAATCGGGCTCAACTGAGCCCGATCGGAAGAGCTCATTTTTCCGTTTTCCCACAAAAATTATGCTCGGGTTCGCCGGATTCCGCATCTCCGGCGGCTGCGCCACCGCCCGACGATGGCCACCACCTCAACGGAGGTGGTTGTGGCGGTTGCCGACAAGGGAGGAGGCTGGACGGCCGGCGACTGTGCTTGGAAGTAGCTCCAGTTCGGGCAAATCATGACCTTTGGCGGGAGGATGAAGACGATGTCAGGGCCCTTAGATCCTGCTTCGAGATTTGTGCATTTAATTAAGCTTTTATTTTATATGCATTTTCTGTAGTTAAATAACAGCCACCTTAGTTAAATTAGGAAAAATACCTAGAGGCTTTATATGAAGAAATGATCAACAATTAATTTGTAGACCTATGGGTCTACTATATTTTAAAATTGATTTGGGTCAATTTGGTCAACTGGTTTGACCAGGGAACCTCTCTTGGTGGGATCTAGACCTAGAGCTAGGGAGAGACCAAAAGGTGTGCCCACCCTTTATCCTTTGACCAAATGATCTGAAATTTTGGCAGGAAGTCTACCCTAGCTATACCTAGGGCCTGTCCAAAAATGGGAATTTTTGGAGAATGGTTTCCTATAGTTTTAAGAAAAATTTAAAAATCCTATTGTAAATTAATTAGATGGCTTTATGACTTTCAAACCCTCCAAAATATTGGTGAGTGGTCCCTGGGTTTATCATAAGGTTCTGTATAATTTTTCATATCATTTGGTGATGTTTTAGATTGGAAATGAACAAACCTAAGTTTTGCCCTAATAAGGGGTCTTAGGTCAAAAGTGCACTTTGAGACTTGAATGGTCATATCACCTCAATAGAGGATGATATTTTGACTACTGACTTTGATTGCTTTCTAGCACCTCCTCATGGAGTTTGAGGTGGATTGGGGTAAATTTGCCCAAGGAACTAAGGCCAAACCCTAAGGATGGACCTTGATGGCTTGTGAAGGGCATGGGGTCAAATGCCCTGGTAAGAGCTTGAAACTTTGTGGAAAAAATTCTAGGATAGCTAGAATCCTCTGGTATAAATCTAAATGGATTTTAAGGTAAATAAGACCCTCGAAACCCTAACCCTAGTTTAGGGCACAAAACTTGTGGAGATTTAAAATGTCACTAAAACTCACTGAACAGTGATGAGATTTGGGTAGAGTGGTTTTTAGGGTTAGTACAAGCTCTGGAGATTTTATTACGAATTTAGGATCATTATTTTGGATTCTTCATTAACAATTTAGTAGATTGTCTTATTTGCTTAGAAATTTATTATGGAGAAACAATTTTATGGAAATTGATGAAATTTAGGCAGAGAACTTTTAATATGATTTTAGAGTTTTCTGAATTTTTATGGGATTTTTAGAAGTTTAATCTTAAGGCTTGCTTCATAAAGTGTTGTTTCCCATAAAAACTTAATTTAATCTATTTTGATGTCTAGCAAGCCTGTAAAAATTATGATCTTTGCACAATGACCTTTTCTGTACCTTACTAATATTTAGTAATATTTCTACAATTTTATGATGAGTAATTTCAGTACTTCCTTCTTTACTTAGGATTAATGGGATTATTATGAATAAATCAATTAGAGGTTAAATACTTTCTGTAAAATTCTTAAAATTAGTATTTGATGATACCTTGCTGTTATTTAGTGATCATAATTTTTGGGTGGCCATTACTTAAGAAGATCATGTAGTTCATGTTTAAAATTACCCATGGACAATCTTTTGGGAAAATTAAATAAATATCAGATTAATTGGGAAAATTATAAATTTCTGGATTTAGGCTCATTATGTCATGATAGACCTCCAGTAAATTTTATAGGAGATTTATAAGACACATTGGAGTACCTCCCCTTGTATACATCATATAGCTTAGGATGGTCTACATATAGTAAAACCACAGAAACTGAACTAGAGTGGGTAATGAGCTTGGGGAGAAGGAATTCTGGTAGTTTGCTGGTTTGGATAGGGTAAGTTAAATTTAGTTCATTATTGGAAGTCAGGATGAGTAGAGTGTGAGATTGACTAGTGTTAAGTGGCGTCCGGGATCGACGAAAGATCGTCCTCCCCAATAAGAGAGGAAGAGTCTTAATACTCTAGGGCTAGATCTAAAGTAATTTAAAAGGGATCGGGTAATGGGTATCAACCAATAACAATAAGTGCCTTGCGAAAGGGAACGGTGGGCTTCATCTACCATCATAGTTCCTAGTGCCCTTTGAGAGCCCTTCACAGGGAATACCGGGGGCAGTACTGGGCTAACGTAAACGGTAGGAATAATAAAACAAAAGAGCAACTAGAATATCTAGGGTTGCACTTTTATACACCTCGGTAGATAGGGAGGTAGAATAAGTTGGTTTGGTTGCATTCAGACGGTAGCTCTGAAGGCAGATGCACGGACAGGAATGTCCGGGGAGCCGGGGGCTCGAGGGTTTTGAGTACAGAATAAGGTGGTGGGTCTTCGGTATTTGATTGTTGTTCACACCGACATCGGTACGTCGACTCGGCGGTGTGGGACACTTAGCCAAAGAAAGCCTGGTGGATATATCCAGCACTAGTACACGGATACTCTAGGTTGTGTTCTTCTAGGGGCGTGCGGAAGGGCTAGGCCCGGTAGTGTGGATACATGCCTAGGAGTGGGGGGCCCGACCCACTGTCTCCGTTTGCCACTACTTAGGTTCCTGGGAGTGAAGCCAGCTGCCCGAACAAGGGGAACCAAAGGTCTGTGCGCATAGAGTCGTGTGCGTGAGTTGCACTTGCATAAGTCATGGCATAGCATATCACTACACTCATATTTGCATACAACCGACACCCCAACGTATAAATCGGTATGGGAGTTTTTATACGATGGGAGCCTTGCAGAATACCCCTTAACTTATAAGTTTGTATGGGCATTCATATAAGTTTAGATTATTTACTTATTTACTTACTTAAGGTTATTTACTTATTTACTTAGTTAAGGTTACTTACTTAGTTACTTACTTAAGGTTACTTACTTAATGACATGTTCTACTTATCTTCTTTTGTTATACTACTTACCACATGTCTACCTTATTGCTCACTACCGTAGAATTTCTAAATGTACTTTATTCTAGATAGTTGTTTATACACCCTGATAGTTGTTAGACTAGCTCGATTGTCATCTGCTTGATTATTGTCCACCTTTGTAGCTTCCCTTTCCTCCTCTCCGCTCGGTGCTTAGGAGCTGTGGGGGAGGGGTAGGGGATGATAAGTCTTAGTCTTTATGACTAATGGTTTTCAAAGCACAACATTACAGGAGCTCCGGATGGGAGACAGGGACCAGCAGTCTAGGGACCAGCACCAGCGGAGTACGGTACGCATGGAGGTGGGACAGTCTAGCACCGGTGCACCTGTGACCGTCTCCGTGAGTGATTAGTATTTTTATAGCTTCCGCGATGAGAGATTTATAGTGAGGACTCTGATGTACCGGGCTCGAGCCCGTTTCTTTATATTTCTTTTGAACTGATCTTTGCAGTACTTCCTATTATTATTTACTGATGGACTGGATGTGATTTCATTTTAGATGTGTGTTTCTGTGGACCTGTTTACATTTTATGTGTACTTACCTCTCTCTCTTGTGATCGAAAAGGGCCGACAGAATTGGCGTTTTGTCGTGGCGGCCTTCCCATGAGTCGGTGCCACCGCAAAGCGGCAATTCTGGGCTAAGACCCCGGTGTTTGAAAAAGAAAAAAAATGGGGTCTTACAGACAGCACTAGTACGTGGATACTCTAGATTGTGTTCTTCTAGGGTCGTACGAAATGGCTAGGCCCGGTAGTGTGGATACCCACCTAGGAGTGGGGGGCAACCCACTATCTCTGTTTGCCACTACGGAGGTTCCTGGGAGTGAAGCTAGCTGCCCGAACAGGGGGAACTAAAGGTCTGTGGGCATAGAGTCACGTGCGTGAGTTGCACTTGCATGAATCATGTCATAGCATATCACTACACTCATATTTGCATACAACCGATACCCCAATGTATAAATCTGTATGGGTCTTTTTATACGATGGGGGCCTTGTAGAAGACCCCTTAACTTATATATTTTTATGAGCACTCATACGAGTTATGGTTACTTACTTATTTTATATTTGTCTTCTTATATTTATACTGCTTACTACATGTTTACCTTACTGTTCACTATCATAGAACTGTTAGATGTACTTTATTTTACTTAGCTGTTTATATACTATGAATGACTGTTAGACAAGTTCCACGGTCATCCGCTTGCTTATTCTCCACCTTTGTAGTTTCCCTTTCCTCCTCTCCACTCGGTGTTTAGGAGTCATGGGGGGAGGGGTAGTGGATGATAGGGCTTAGTCTTTTTGACAAATGGTTTTTGAACCCCAACATTACAGGAGCTCCGGATGGGCGACAGGGACCAGAAGTCCAGGGACCAGCACCAGCGGAGTACGGTGCACAAGGAGGTTGGCCAGTCTAGTTCTGGAGTACCTGTGACCAGCTCCATGAGTGATTAGTCTTTCTTATAGCTTCCGCGATGAGTGAATTGTAGTGAGGACTCTGGTGTATCAGGCTTGAGACCATTTTTATATTTCACCTATACTGATCTTTCGCAATACTCTACTTTCTATATATTGATGGACTTACTGTGATTTTCTTTCATATATGATTATGTGGACATGTTATATTTACTTATCTCTTTGTTGTGATCGAAAAAGGCTGGCAGAATTGGTATTTTGTAGTGGCGGCCTTCCCGAGTGTCGGTGCCACCACAAAGCGGCAATTCTGGGCATAAGACCCCGGTGGTTGAAAAAGAAAAAAAGGGGTCTTACAAGTGGTATCAGAGGTGACCTCAATCGAAAGAGAAGTAGTCCACAAATCTTGTGCCACCCCCGTGCGAGCTTAGGTTACAGACAAACTAGCAGCGGAAGCAGTGCTATGCCCATAAGGGAAATCACATGTGGAAGTCCATCCTATCCCTTTCTTATATTCCATTCATACACTATCTAACAAATGGAATTTTTCCTTGTAGCCTGCGATGAATCCTACACCACAATAGGGGACACCTCAGGCTCTGAATGTGGCCCCGCCTCCGCCGGCTCCAGCTCTGTTCCAGCAGACGGAGATGGGGCAAACACTGATGGACATTCTAGAGGCCTTAAGAGCTCAGCAAGCCCCAGACCCACAGCCAAACCCCAGGGGCAAATGGATGAGTGTATTCCGGGGACATTCCCCTCCATACTATCAGGGGATAGGTGCCGTTCTGATGCATAATGGGCACGTAATAGCCTACGCCTCCCGTCAGCTGAAGAAGCATGAGCAGAACTACCCCGTGCACGACTTGGAGATGGGGGCAGTTGGTTTTTCTTTTAAGATCTGGCGGCAGTACCTCTACGGAGTTCACTGCGACATTTTCTCAGACCACAAGAACTTGAAATACTTAGACATACAGAAGGAGTTGAACATTAGGCAGAGACGCTGGGTGGAGTTTCTATCGGACTACCAGTATACCATGCACTGCCATCCGGGGAAGGAAAATGTGTTCGCAGACGATTTTAGCCGGAGAGCGAGTACGTTAGGAGTAGGCCCGCAGCTGATGGCTTTGGATTTGGTTAAATCATTCGAGGAGATGCAGATATCACTAGTGTCCGAGGATGACCTGGAGTTATACATGGAGTACCTGGGATCGATGGTTACCACTGATGATATTCGGGACTGCATTAGAGATAGGCAGAAGCTTGATGTAAGGGCTGAGCCGATATTATGAGCCTTGGAGGAAGGCACGACAGGAGATTACTCTTTGAGTGATGGTCTCCTGTGTTTCAGAGGCAGGGTCTATATATCGGCAGGAGGCTAGATCTGGGAGGACATTATGACGGAAGCTCACTGCAGCTGATACTGAGTGCACCCGGGAATCACCAAGATGGTAAAAGATTTGAAGAGGACGATGTACTGGCTGGGTATGAAGAAGTACATTACGTATATTGTGATGCATTGCGAGGCCTTCCAACTTGTAAAGGTAGAGTGTAGGAATCTGGCCGGCTTGCTGCAGCCACTTCTAGTTCCGGAGTGGAAATTTGAGGATATAACCATGGATTTCATACATGGGCTACCTCGATCCCGTGTGGGAAATGACTTGATCTGGGTATTAGTGGACAGGCTAATGAAGGTGGCCAGATTCATTCCAGTTACGAAAGATACCCCAGGTTATGTATTAGTACGGAGGTTCATTGAGCAGTTTGTGCATTATCATTGGGTGCCCAAGACTATCGTTTCGGATCGGGATGGGCGGTTTACATCCAGGGAGTGGAGGTCAGTTCAGGCCCATCTGGGTTCTCGGTTGACATTCAACACGTCTTTTCACCCTCAGACCGACGGGAAGACAGAGCGTACCAACTGTACACTTGAAGATCTTTTGCGCCTGTGAATTTTGGACCGCGGCGAGCCTTGGGAGAGCTTGCTGCCACGGGTCGAGTTTTTGTATAACAATGCCCATCAGTCAAGCATAGGCATGGCTCTATATGAGGCATTGTATGGACGGAGGTGCAGGACCCCACTATCATGGGTTCATGATGAGGATCCACAGGCACTAGGATAGGAGTTTGTGGGGGATACGGATACTCAGATTAAATTGGTCCGGGATAGGATGTTAGAAGCCCAGAGTAAGCAGGCCAAATATTGCGATGCAAGGCATCGTTAGGTGGAGTTCCAGGTGGGAGACTGAGTTCTCTCAAAGATACGGCAGATGCATTTAGTCTCGCGGGTTCGCGGGCAGAAGAAGCTCAGTCCGAGATATATGGGGCCTTACAGGATCCCGGAGCGGATCGGCCCCTTGTCTTATAGACTAAAGCTACCACCGAAGTTAGCGGGATTGCATGACGTCTTCCACGTCTCCTCACTACGGAGAGCTCTACTATACCCTGAGCAGCTGATTTCCACAGCAGACGGCTCGGTGGCCTCGGATCGATCAATCAACTTGGAGCCGATTAGGATAGATGACACAGTAGTGCGGGTCTTATGACGTAATAAGGTTCCGTTAGTCAAGGTTCTGTGGAGCAATCATGGGTAGGAGGAGCATACATGGGAGCCACAAGACTTGATGCAACAAAAATATCAGGAACTCTTCGAGTCAGGTATACCTTAAACCGTAGGGATGTTACAATTTCTTCTATTCCAGTAGAAACCCCCGTAGGCTTAACCATAATTTCGGGGACGAAATTTTTATTTTTGTATATTGGGATTTGTAACATCTCATTTCTGACCAGACCCCTAGGAGAGGTTTTGTCATGAGAAAGTCATGAAAAAACCCTAGGAATCCCAAGAAGGCCAAGTGACCCGGGCTCAAGGTGGAAATCACCTTAGTTTGCATATAGTACGTTAGAAATTTGACTAAAAAAGGATTTGGGCTTGGGCGTTGAGTGCGTCGAGTGCAATCAACGCCAAAGGTTTGCTGGCATTGAGTGCGTCGAGTGCACTCAATGCCATAAGCAGAATGGCGTTGAGTGCACAGACTGCACTCAACGCCATCTTTCAGGCTGGATGGCGTTGAGTCCGTCGAGTGCACTCAACGCCATAAGCTGAACGGCTTTGAGTGCACTGACTGCACTAACCGCCATCCTGTGTAGACTGGAGGGCATTAAGTGAGATGAGATCACTCAACGCCATAGTCTGGATGGCGTTGAGTGAGCTGAGCTCACTCAAAGCCGTAGTCTTGATGGCGTTGAGTGAGCTGAGCTCAATCAACGCCGTAGTCTGGATGGCGTTGAGTGAGCTGAGCTCACTCAACGCCGTAGACGGGATTACGTTAAGTGAGCTGAGCTCACTCAATGCCGTAGGCTTGATGGCGTTGAGTGAGCTGAGCTCACACAATGCCATTTTACTTAGAATTTTTTCTGAAAGTTTTGGCTTGGCTACTGGTTCAGTTGAACCGGGCCGTTTCGAGATGGGGGCCAGGAGGTGTTAATTATCCGTTTCTTTTATTAAGACCTAATTAAGTCTTATTTTAAATTGTAGACTGGTCAAGTGGAGTTATGCCACATGGCCATCATTTTTGAAAATGAAGAATGGTTTCAGCCATGGTCAAGAACCAGCTTTCACGGCCAGTAATAGCACTTGATGTCGTGGCCCCCTTCCCCTCCTTTTTAATGGCTGGATTCAACTCCTCTAGGGAAGAGGAGTTTCCAACCGTTACTTGGCTGGATTAAGAAAGGTTTACCCCACCTCCTCCATGGCCGAGCCAAGCTTTTAATGGCATTAATGGTCATTGAAGTTTTGGCCTCTTCCCTCCTTAACCGAGCCTTTAAACACCATCAACGGACAAAGAGGAACGTTTCCCAGCCTTTACTTGAAGATTTCGAACCCTCCCACCGTGCTGTTGCAGAAATCGAGCGGCGCCACCATCGAAAATGGCTTTCCGTCGATCTGCACGCCTCTAGCCCGCGAACAAGGTCCTCCCCTCCTCTCTCTCTCTACGAGTAGATCTTAGCCTTCTTTAGGATTATGTATCGGGCTCAACTGAGCCCGATCCCGATCGGGAAGATCTTCTCTTCCTAGTTTCCCCGCATAAACATAGTTCTCGGGTTTGCCGGAAAACACCTCTCTGGCGGCCGCGCCGCCGCACGGCGATGGCCGCCACCTCAACGAAGGTGGTGGTGGCGGTGGCTAGACAGGGAGGAGGCTGGATGGCCGGCGATAGCGTCTGGAATGCACTTTAGGTCGGGCTCATCACGACCCTTGGTAGGAGGAAGAAGACGACCCAACACTGTTGGATCTGCTTCAAGATCTGTGTTGATAATTTAAATCCTTTCCTTTAAAAATGATTTTCTATACTAAGATAACAATAACTTTAGAAAATTAATGAAAAATACTTAGAGGATCTATATGAGGAAATGGTCAATATATAGTTTGTAGCTCTATGGGTCTACTTTATTTTAAAATTGATTTGGGTCAATTTGGTAACATGGTTTGACCAGGGCCGCTCTTTTGGTGGGATCTACACCTGAAGCTTGGCAGAGACTAAAATGTGTGCCCACCCTTCACCCCTTATCCTAATGACCTGAAATTTGGGCAGGGGGTTACCCTTAGCTATACTTAGGGCCTTTCCAAAAATGAGAATTTTTGAGGTACTTTGTCTATGGAATTTATTTTTATTTAATAATACTAATGTATTTTAATTAAGTGGTCTAATGACCTCCAAACCCTCCCAAATTTTGGTGAGTGGTCCCTGGATTCATCATAAGGTTCTGTATATTTTATCATCTCATTTGGAGATATTTTAGATTGGAAATGAATAAACCTAAGCTTTTCCCTATAAAGGGGTTTTAGGTCAAAAGTGCACTTTGTGATTTCAGTGGTCAAATCACCTCAACAGAGGCTGAGATTTTGACCACTGACTAGGCATGATTTCTAGCACTCTCTCATGGATTTTGAGGTGGATTGGTGTAGATATGCCCTATAAAACCCCCCTCCCGGAACACAAGACACGGCACGAGAGGGGTCTTATGCCCAGAACAGCCGCCTTGCGGTAACACTAACACTCGGGCTAGCCTATACCACAAGACGCTTATTCTGCCGGCTACAACCAATATCAACATATAAATGCCAACCCAACCATAATAATATGAAAGTCAAATCCACATCAAGCATATCTCCATAATATCATAAATAAAGAAGCTACATCAAGCTTCTAATATCAGAGTACGAGAACAGAATTGCCCCGAAGGGCTACAATAAAATCTCTCTCACACATCTGTAACCGACGGTAGCGAGGGTACCGTCCCTTCAGGCCCTGTCACCCTGGCCTGGCTGTCCGGCTGCATATCCTGCTGCTCCACTTGCGGGGTTTCCTCCTAAAAAAAGGAAGACGTAGCAACCGTTAGTCATAAAGACTAAGTGGTTTCACATTCGCTCCCCCGGCGACTCCTCGGCACCGGGCGGAGAAAGGAATGAGTACAATAAATATATATCAGTAGTACAAGCAGGTGAAGTATGTATACATATCATAAATAGAAATAGAAAGAGTATACAAATGAACAGCCTCTTAATCTACAATTCTACCTACTACAGCAGCAAGAGAGTACAATATAATAACAGTAAGTAACTCAACTTATATGGGTGTCCATACAAGCATATAAGTTGAGGGTCGTTCAGCAGAAAGTAACTCATCGTATAGGAGTGCCCATACAAACTTATACGATGAGGGTCTTGTGTATGTAATGATGTGCAATGCTATGTATGCAATGCAATGACACACCCATGATCAAGCACATGCAATCGCTATGTCAACACAGACTTATAGTTCCCACTATTCGAGCAGGTAGCTAACCTCTCAGGCATCAACCGTCGTGGCCAAACGGTGACAGTAGAGCGGGCATCTCCACTACTAGACTGGTCTCCACACTACCTGGCCTAGGCCTCCATACGCATCAACGCTAAGAACACAACAGCGGAGCTCACATGCATACTACGGCTCAGCAGGTTCTCTCGGGTAAATATGCACCAAGATCCTAGCCCCTGACTGGCCTATGGTGAGACACGGAAGGAGCCTCGGAAATGAGCACGAGGACCAAGCCCAACCGTTCACTTGGCACGGAAGGAGCCTCGGGACTTGAACACCGAGTACCAAGCCCAACCGCCCAAGGTCTAACTGTCAACTCCCATCGGTGTGACAATTGGCGAGCCCGTAGACCTGCCACACCATCCTTAACCCGGGATTACGACACCGCGTGTCCACTCACACCACATGCAATTCCACAATTCCGTGGCATGGAAGGAGCCTCGGAGAAAACACGAGGACCAAGCCCAACCATCTGTCAAATGCGGAAGGAGCCTCGGGACGTGAACACCGAGGACCAAGCCCAACCATTCAATTTTATCCAACTCAACCTCATTCCCATTAGTGATGGTCAACACCGCACTTGTTAACTTCCACAATGCTACCCATAGGGAGACGACACTCTAAGCATTGGACGATCCATTCCCTTCCATCAATTCATTATACATCATAGCCATAGTTTAATCATTTACAAACCCTTCCAAATGAATTCAACATATTATAGATAATGCGCATAATGGTGATCTACCAAATATAACAAAACCTTTCATTCACTTAGGCTTGATTCACATCTCGGCATATGAATTCGAGTCATCAAACATCAATCTTCACATTACCTCGGTGATTAACACAAAAGAGTTCACCCAACCTCGAGATGGAATGCAACATCAATTCCATCGAATCCAAGTTCATACTATAATCACCTAGAGTTATATGTAATCTGATCAGCAATTTTGGCTGAAGATTCCCGTGGCTACAGGTATCGCCTGAAAGCATACAACTACTCGTTGGAAAGGTAATTTCAATGGCAACAACTTTCGTGTTTTGTCGAAATCCCAGATCTGGTCACATCATACCAGAAATCCAACTCGAAGTCTGCTGCGTACAGGATACAGATTTCCTGGGCATTAACTCCCAACCGCAGCGGATTCAAACGAACTTTCTCGTGGCTACAGATATCGCCTGGAAACGTGCAACCACTCGTTGGAAATATGATTTCAAGGTCTACGACTTTCGTGTTTAGTCGAAAGCCCAGATCCGACCCTTTCTTGCTTGAAAATAGCCAAGAAGGTCACTGCGTGCAGAATGCAGATTCTGCACACATCTTGAAGCAAAATGAACGACATCCGTTCATCTTCCTCCTCAAGCGATTTTCCCCAAACCGCAACCAGAAGTTCCTCCACCCTTATTCTCCCTCTTGAGGCCATTTCCTCTTCACGAGACCACCCCTATCATCACTTTGAAGCGAGGAGAGGTTGAAGATGACTAAGCTTTAGAACACAAGTTCTAGCATGGCCTTCCTAGAAAGCTTCATCTCACACATCAAGACTCTTTTGAGTCGATGTCTCGCCTAAGAATAGCTACAGATCTAGCACCAAGGGAGAGGGGAGGAAACTCACTTCATTTCCGGCGTTTCCTCCGTTGCCGGCCATGGATCGCGTTACTCTTCGTTGCGACATCCTTGGTGCAGTTGTTCTTCACGGTAAAGGAAGGAGAGAGAGAAGTCCGCCTCCAAAGCTCGCACTAGCAAGCTCTCCTCCGGCGATCTGCGATATTCTCCTCTACCGCTCCCGTCGGTTTTGCACGGTGACGGCTCGGCAAGAACGATCGGGTGCGATGGCTAGGGTTTGGATTACTCCTTTTTATATTACACGTTAGGTTAAGTCCCTTCTGCCACGTGTCACTCTATAATAGGACCGCCCAAATTAGGTTTCATTTGAAGTGACTGGTCCAAGGATCATTCAACACGAATCCCGAAGTCCGGTTCGGTCCGCCTGTACAAGCCGGTGAATCTGCCTGGGCGCAGAAAATGCACAAGTCAAATTCGGCTGGAATCAGCCAGTGATTCCCGTCGATCGGCGAGTATTAGCGGGTCATTCTCGACGAATTCGTCGAGTATCAACAATGATACTCGACGATTTTCCCTTAGCCGTTTTTTCGGACATCATGTCGTTGTGTGCATTGAGTATCAATTGGCGATACTCGACGGTCGGTGGGTATCACCGGGTAATCTCGGCGATCGGTGAGAATCGTCAGGCATTCTCGACGATTTTCCCTTAGCCTACTGCAGTTTTGAGGCCGGCGGGTATCGACCACCGATACCCGTCGAATCGGCGAGTATCCACCTCAATTCTCGACGATCGACGAACATCAACCTCCATTCCCGTCAATTTTTACTTGGCCGAGTTCCCTCATCTCGGCTACTGGTTGGGGTATCCTTGAACCCAACCATACACTTATTCAATGCACCTGACACCTCGCGTCAGTGCACCCCGAGCCCGAGTTGAGTCTCTTGACTCGGAACACGTGCGGGGGGCCTAGCGCGAATTGGGACGTTACAAATCCTATAAACAAAATAAAAAGATTTCATCCCCGAAATCAGGCTGAGGTCATGAGGAGTAAAGCATACAGAAAACAAAATATGCTTTTAAATAAAATTACCTGAAGCAAACAACTCCGGGTAGCGTCTTTGCATCAAATCCATTGGCTCCCATGTGAATTCCTCTTTCCCATGATTATACCATAGCACATTTACCAAGGGGACACTTTTGCGGCGCAAGGTTCTTATCTCATTATCAACGATCCGCACCGGCTCCAATCGCACAGATCTGTCAGATGCCACAGTACCATCAGTTGTGGGGATGTATTGTTCGGGCCACAACAATGCCTTCCTAAGCGACAATACATGGAACACATCGTGGAGATTCTCTAGCTCGGGCGGTAGCTCCAGCCGGTAGGCCTAAGGGCCTACCCTTTCCAATATGACATAGGGCCCAACATACTGTGGACTGAGCTTCTTCACTCCTCGCACTCGTGATACTCCATACATCGGCCGGATTTTTAGAAACACCTTATCACCCACTTGAAATTCCACCATACGGTGCCTTGCGTTGTAATACTTCGCCTGCCGACTTTGAGCCTCCAACATGCGATCCTTTATCAGCCTAACCACCGCATCAGTGTCATCTATGTACTCAATTCCCAAAGTCTTCGGGTCTTCATCTTGCACCCAAGACAAGGGGGTCCTAAACCTCCTTCCACATAGGGCTTCATGGGGCGTCATGCCAATACTAGCTTGATGGCTATTGTTATAGGAGAATTCCACCAAGGGCAAGAGTCTTTCCCACGGCTCTCCCCTATCTATCACACACAACCTCAACAGATCTTCCAATGTTCGGATGGTCCGCTCAGACTATCCGTCCGTCTGAGGATGAAATGCGGTACTGAAGGTAAGACGTGAGCCCAAATATTTCTGTACCGCCTTCCACTCCTTGGAGGTGAAATGACCATCACGGTCCGAAACTATCGTCTTGGGTACGCCGTGATACCGTACAAATTGTTCCACAAACAGGCGTACCAAGACATCCACATGAGCCTCCTTCTTCATAGGAATGAAAAGGGCAACCTTCGTCAGGCGATCAACGATCACCCACACTGAATCATTCCCTGAGCGGGAGCGAGGTAGCCCATGTACGAAGTCCATAGATATATCCTCGAACTTCCATTCGGGGATTGGCAATGACTGCAACAGGCCACCGGGGCTCCTACATTCCGCCTTCACTCTTTGGCAGGCTTCACAATGCGTGACAAAGTACCGGACATCCTTCTTCTTCCCTGGCCAACACATCGTCTTCCGTAAGCCGGCGTACATCTTTGAAATTCATGGGTGCATGGAATATTGAGAGCAATGTGCTTCTCTCATAATATCCTCCCGGATTCTGCCACCTTTGGGAATGTAGAGTAGGCCGCGAAAGTAAACGAGGCCGTCCTTTAGTGTGTACTCGTCGGTAGTCCCTTCTTCGATTAACTTTATTGCCGGGGCCAAAGCCGCATCTAATCATTGCTCCACTCAGATCCGGTCTCGGATATCACAAACTATGCTCATGCTAGACAGGTATTCCGTATATTCTGAAGAAGCCTTAAATATTAAGGTGACGTCCATCTCCTCGATCATCTGTGCCAACTCCATGCTCATCAATCGAGATTCTGGGTTCGAGCCGGGTACTTTCCTACTCAACGCATCGGCTACCGAGTTTGCTTTTCCGGGGTGGTAGTTTAAGGTGAACTCATAGTCGCATAGAAACTCTAACCACCGCCGTTGTCTTAAGTTCAATTCCTTCTGGGTATGGACGTACTTCAAATTTTTATGATCCGAGAAGATTTCGCAGTGGACGCCGTATAGATAATGCTTCCATACCTTTAAGGGGAACACCACCGCTCCTAGCTCCAAATCATGCACCGGGTAATAGATTTCCGTCTTCTTCAATTGTCTTGAAGCATAAGCAATTACGTGCCCATGCTGCATCAACACCGCTCCCAACCCTTGATAAGACGCGTCCGTGTAAACTTGGAATCCTTCCTTCCCAGACGGAAGGACAAGGATGGGGGCGGAGGTAAGTCTATCCTTCAATTCCTGGAATGCCGCTTCACACTGGGGTGTCCACTCAAATGGCACTCCTTTCTTTGTCAAGGAAGTAAGTGGGAGGGCAATCTTGGAGAATCCTTTTACGAACTTGCGGTAGTATCCGGCAAGTCCAAGAAAACTCCTCACATCGGCCGCTGACTTCAAAGGTGACCACTCCTTCACGGCATGCACCTTGGCCGGATCCACAGTTAGTCCAGCCCCAATGATTACGTGACCCAAGAAAGCAACTTCCCTAAGTCAGAATTCACACTTGCTAAACTTGGCGAACAGGGCGTGCTCCTTTAACTTCTCCAGTACCAAGGCCAAATGTCCGGCATGTTCTTCCTCCGTCTTCGAGTAGACCAGGATGTCGTCAATGAACACGATGATGAAGACATCTAAGTAGGGCTCAAACACTTTATTCATCAAGCTCATGAAAGCTGATGGGGCATTGGTGAGTCCAAACGACATCACTGTGAAATCATATAAGCCGTACCTTGAGCTGAAAGCCGTTTTCTGTATATCATCCTCCTGTATTCTCAATTGGTAGTACCCCGAGCGCAAGTCTAGCTTGGAGAACCAATGCGCTCCCACCAGTTGGTCGAACAACTCATCGATCCGAGGTAATGGGTAGGTGTTCCGTACTGTCAGTCGGTTGAGTTCCCGATAGTCTATACATAAACGCAGGGTTCCATCTTTCTTCTTGACGAATAGAATAGGGGCTCCCCAAGGCGACGAGCTGGGGCGAACAAACCCTGATTCTACCAACTCCTTCAATTGCACTCTAAACTCCGCAAGTTCTTTTGGGGCCATCCGATAAGGGGTCCTTGGGACAGGCTTAGCTCCAGGTACAAGCTTAATCTGAAAATCCACTTCTCTATGCGGGGGTAACCCTGGCAATTTCTCGGGAAATACCTCAGGGAAATCCCGTGCTACCCGCACATCCTTCACATCTACCTTCATCTCTTTTAGTTCGAATCGTATCATGTAGACTTCATCCCCTCTCATATGAGCTTTCAAGGTCTGGATTGAGGATAATAATATTCGTGGTGCGAAATTTATACCTTGGAAGACTACATCAGTATCCCCATGTCTCAAATAGATACGCTTCTCCGCACAGTCGATTCTTGCATGGTGCCAATCCAGCAACGCCATACCCAGAATGAGGTCGAACTCTGGTATTCTCAAAATTGTTGCAGGGGTATCAAAGGTCTTTCCCCCAATGGTTATCTCTAACTCACACTTCGCGATTGTCGTCATCTCAGATCCGTCTGGGAGGCGTACTCTTCGAGCAATACCAGTGAAATATTGCACTCCGTGTATATCTTTGATGAAGTCTTCAGACACGAATGAATATGAGGCACCGGTGTCAAATAACGTATAAGCCGGTTTCACGCCGACCATCACGATGCCTAAGTGTCATTAATAATACTCAAGCTAGACGTCTAGTATATCTCAAGTAACTAGAGGATATTAATGGAAGCAAAATGACTAATTCAAATCGTACTTGCAATCATCTCTGGAGGGTTCCGCTCTTGAGTCATGTCCAGGGCATACATCTGATCTCGAGCGGGTCGGGGGTTTCTTCCTCGTGGTCCTCGTCCTCGACCACGCACATACCCTCTCCCCCGCGGGGCTGCTGGAGGGAGAGCGAAAGGCGCATTTCCAAACAGTTGTGGGCAGTAGCGTCGAATGTGGCCCGGTTGGTTGCATTCAAAGCACACCCGCTCCTGCCTTCCGCCGTGTTGCTGAAACTATGGAGGTGGAGGTAATGCTGGCGGTTGTGGAACCGGGCGCTCCTCTCTAAAGTTCTGGGGGAAACGCCCGCCACCCCTCCGATATCCTCTTCCTCATTTATTGTCAAATCTCCTTCTGTTGTTGGGGCCTTCTTCCATCACGCCTTCCGCTGACCTCTTACCATTTCCCAAGTGGTCCGCTTCCAATCTCTTTGCCATATCAATAATCTCCGCCAGACTAGAGTCCGCTATAAAAAAAAGGGCTTTTCTTAGGGGATCTCGCAAGCCTTTGTAGAATTGTTTGGCGTACCCTCTATCATCCAGCTCATAGGAGTCGGCGAATCTAGCCAAGTTCTGAAACTCCCGTTGGTACTCCGTCACCGACATGGACCCTTGCTTTAGTTGCAAAAATCTCTCTTCCAGGCCATCCCGAGCGGCCGAGGGGATGAAATACTCTAAGAAGGCTTCGGAGAATTCGCTCCAACTAATGTCCGTGTACACTCTTTTACGAAAAGTGGAGCCCATGAGGGACTTCCACCACCTTTTGGCGTGTAGCTCTGAGAGTGTCACCACAAGGGTCACAGCCATGTTGTTTGGACACCTTATTCCTACCAACAACTCTTGTATAGTGTCGAGCCACTCCTCCGTACGCACTGCCGACTCTGTCCCAATATAAGCGGGAGGGGAGAGAGCTCAGAAAACGCTTAACCAACTAGATCCCGGACCCTGTTGTTGTACAGGTGTCTGCTGAGATTGGGACCTAAAGGCGTCCAGAATAGCTGTGAGCATCTACCCCAGCTCTGATTGTTAGAATTGTGTAGGTACGGACGGGGCGGGGGTGCCCCTTACTGGCTCAACATGTGTTGGGATCTACACATAAGGTACAAACCTAGGGTTAGGTTGGCTAATCTAAGGTTAAAGATGGACAACTTAGTGTGAATTACATATGGCCACACCACTGCTTCCGCTAAGTCAGCTTGTCCCCAAACTGACCAATCAAACGGGGGTGGCACCATTGTTAAGTGACTTTCGTCCTGGAGGATCGTAGCAAGCTGATACCATTTATAAGACCCCCCTCCCGGAACACAAGACACGGCACGAGAGGGGTCTTATGCCCAGAACAGCCGCCTTGCGGTAACACTAACACTCGAGCTAGCCTGTACCACAAGACGCCTATTCTGCCGGCTACAACCAATATCAACATATAAATGCCAACCCAACCATAATAATATGAAAGTCAAATCCACATCAAGCATATGTCCATAATATCATAAATAAAGAAGCTACAGCAAGCTTCTAATATCAGAGTACGAGAACAAAATTGCCCCGAAGGGCTACAATAAAATCTCTCTCTCACATCTGTAACCGACGGTAGCGAGGGTACCATCCCTTCAGGCCCTGTCACCCTGGCCTAGCTGTCCGGCTGCATATCCTGCTGCTCCACCTACGGGGTTTCCTCCTAAAAAAAGGAAGACGTAGCAACCGTTAGTCTTAAAGACTAAGTGGTTTCACATCCGCTCCCCCGACGACTCCTCGGCACCGGGCGGAGAAAGGAACGAGTACAATAAATATATATCAGTAGTACAAGCAGGTGAAGTATGTATACATATCATAAATAGCAATAGAAAGAGTATACAAATGAACAACCTCTTAATCTACAATTCTACCAACTACAGCAGCAAGAGAGTACAATATAATAACAGTAAGTAACTCAACTTATATGGGTGCCCATACAAGCATATAAGTTGAGGGTCATTCAGCAGAAAGTAACTCATCGTATAGGAGTGCCCATACTAACTTATACGATGAGGGTCTTGTGTATGTAATGAAGTGCAATGCTATTTATGCAATGCAATGACACACCCATGATCAAGCACATGCAATCGCTATGTCGACACTGACTTATAGATTCCACTATTCGAGCAGGTAGCTAACCTCTCAGGCATCAACCGTCGTAGCCAAACGTTGATAGTAGAGCGGGCATCTCCACTACTAGGCTGCTCTCCACACTACCTGGCCAAGGCCTCTGTACGCCTCAATGCTAAGAACACAACAGCGAAGCTCACATGCGTACTACGGCTCAGCGGGTTCTCTTGGGTAAATATGCACCAAGATCCTAGCCCCTGACTGGCCTATGGTGTGACATGGAAGGAGCCTCGGAAATGAGCACGAGGACCAAGCCCAACCGTTCACTTGGCACGGAAGGAGCCTCGGGACGTGAACACCGAGGACCAAGCCAAACCGCCCAAGGTCTAACTGTCAACTCCTATCGGTGTGATGATTGGCGAGCCCGTAGACCTGCCACACTATCCTTAACCCGGGATTACGACACCGCGTGTCTACTCATACCACATGCAATTCCACAATTTCGTGGCATGGAAGGAGCCTCGGAGAAAACACGAGGACCAAGCCCAACCATCCGTCAAATATGGAAGGAGCCTCGGGACGTGAACACCGAGGACCAAGCCCAACCGTTCAATTTTATCCAACTCAACCTCATTCCCATTAGTGACGGTCAACATCGCACTTGTTAACTTCCACAATGCTACCCATAGGGAGACGACACTCTAAGCATTGGACTATCCATTCCCTTCCATCAATTCATTATACATCATAGCCATAGTTTAATCATTTGTAAACCCTTCCAAATGAATTCAACATATTATAGATAATGCGCATAATGGTGATCTACCAAATATAATAAAACCTTTCATTCACTTAGGCTTGATTCACATCTCGGCATATGAATTCGAGTCATCAAACATCAATCTTCACATTACCTCGGTGATTAACACAAAAGAGTTCACCCAACCTCGAGATGGATTGCAACATCAATTCCATCGAATCCAAGTTCATACTATAATCACCTAGAGTTATATGTAATCTGATCAGCAATCTTTGGATGAAGATTCCCATGGCTACAGGTACTGCCTGAAAACGTGCAACCACTCGTTGGAAAGGTAATTTCAAGGGCTACAACTTTTGTGTTTAGTAGAAAGCCCAGATCTGGTCACATCATACCAGAAATCCAACTCGAAGTCTGCTGCGTACAGGATAAAGATTTTCTGGGCATTAACTCCCAACCGCAGCGGATTCAAACGGACTTTCCCGTGGCTACAGGTATCGCCTGGAAACGTACAACCACTCGTTGGAAAGGTGATTTCAAGGGCTACGACTTTTGTGTTTAGTCGAAAGCCCAGATCCGAACCTTTCTTACTTGAAAATAGCCAAGAAGGTCGCTGCGTGCAGAATGGAGATTCTGCACACATCTTGAAGCGAAATGAACGGCATCCGTTCATCTTCCTCCTCAAGCGATTTTCCCCAAACCGCAACCAGAAGTTCCTCCACCCTTATTCTCCCTCTTGAGACCATTTTCTCTTCACGAGACCACCCCTATCATCACTTTGAAGCGAGGAGAGGTTGAAGATGACTAAGCTTTAGAACACAAGTTCTAGCATGGCCTTCCTAGAAAGCTTCATCTCACACATCAAGACTCTTTTGAGTCGATGTCTCGCCTAAGAATAGCTACAGATCTAGCACCAAGGGAGAGGGGAGGAAACTCACTTCATTTCCGGCGTTTCCTCCGTTGCCGGCCATGGATCGCGTTACTCTTCGTTGCGGCATCCTTGGTGCAGTTGTTCTTCACGGTAAAGGAAGGAGAGAGAGAAGTCCGCCTCCAAAGCTCGCACCAGCATGCTCTCCTCCGGCGATCTGCGATATTCTCCTCTACCGCTCCCGTCGGTTTTGCACGGTGACGGCTCGGCAAGAACGATCGGGTGCGATGGCTAGGGTTTGGTTTACTCCTTTTTATATTACATGTTAGGTTAAGTCCCTTCCGACACATGTCACTCTATAATAGGACCGCCCAAATTAGGTTTCATTTGAAGTGACCGGTCCATGGATCATTCAACATGAATTCTGAAGTCCGGTTCGGTCCGCATGTACAAGCCGGTGAATCTGCCTGGGCGCAGAAAACACACAAGTCAAATTCGGCGGAAATCAGCCAGTGATTCCCGTCGATCGGCGAGTATTAGCGGGTCATTCTCGACGAATTCGTCGAGTATCAACAATGATACTCGACGATTTTCCCTTAGACATTTTTTCGGACATCCTGTCGTTGTGTGCGTTGAGTATCAATTGGCGATACTCGACGGTCGGTGGGTATCACCGGGTATTCTCGGCGATCGGTGAGAATCGTCAGGCATTCTCGATGATTTTCCCTTAGCCTACTGCAGTTCTGAGTCCGGCGGGTATCGACCACCGATACCCGTCGAATCGGCGAGTATCCACCTCCATTCTCGACGATCGACGAACATCAACCTCCATTCCCGTCGATTTTTACTTGGCCGAGTTCCCTCATCTCGGCTACTGGTTGGGGTATCCTTGAACCCAACCCTACACTTATTCAATGCACCTGACACCTCGTGTCAGTGCACCCCGAGCCCGAGTTGAGTCTCTTGACTCGGAACACGTGCGAGGGGCCTAGCGCAAATTGGGACGTTACATGCCCTAGGACCAAAGGCTAAAACCTAAGGATTATTCTTGGTGGTTTGTGAAGGATAGGTGGTCAAATGACCTTGATATGATTAGAAACTTTGTGGAGAGGATTCTAGGGTAGCTAGAATCCTCTGGCAGAAATCTAAATGGATTTTAAGGTGAATAAGTCCCTCAAAAACTTATCCCTAATTTAGGGCACAAATCTTGTAGTGATAGAAAAAGTAATTGAAACTCACTGAAATGTGGTGAAACTTGGGTAGTGTAGTTTTAAAATTACTATGAACCCCTGGAAATTTAATTGAGAATTTTGGAACATTATTTTTAGTACTTCTTTTACAAGTATGAAAAAGGGTAATTTTGGTAAATAATTTATTCAGAGCTCATTTATTTTTGTAAAATTATGAAACTTTGTCAGGATATTTGTAGGGTATAAATTGTCATACTGGAATTTTTGTATAATTTTTGGAAGCTTAAATGCATTACTTGCCCCTTTAATTTATGATTTCTAAAATATTCCAAAGTTAAGGAATGATGATTTAAACCTTGCAAAAATTATATGAGATTTAGATTTACTGTTAATTTGCTGTTTAGTATTTGTCATAATTTTGTGGTGCCTTATACATACCTGAAATGTGTACTTCATGTTAAAAATCTCCATATTATAGTTTTGGTAGAAATTAATTAAATATAGGTTAAATTAGGAAAATTATGAATATCTGATTTTAGACTAAGTAGGACATGATAAACCTCCAGTAAATTTTATAAGAGTTTTGGAAGACAATTAGGAGTACCTCCCTTTGTGCATCTCATATAGCTTAGAATGGTCTGCGTTTAGTCGAAACTGCATAAGTTATATAAAGGTGCAAAATGATCTTGGGGAATAGAGTATTAGCAAGATGACTAGGAATGAATAAGAATGTACCCTCAGTGGTCAAGACAGGGATAGGGTGGTAGGTTGTCTAGTCATAAGAGGTGATCGGGATCGACGAAAGATCGTCCTCCCCGGTAGGAGAGGATGAGTCTTAACACACTAGGGTTAGATCCAAAGTAATTTAAAAGGGATCGGGTAATGGGTATTAACCAATAAAAGTATGTGCCTTGCGATAGGGAACGATGGACTTCAGCTACCATTATAGTTCCTAGTGCCCTTTGAGAGCCCTTCACGGGGTATGCCGGGGGCAGTCCTGGGCTAATGTAAATCGTAGGAATAATAAACTGAAAGAGCAACTAGTATAACTAGAGTTTCACATTTACACACCCCGGTAGTTAGAGTCGTTTAATAGGTTGGTTTGATTGTCTTTCAGTCGGTAGCTTTTGAAGGTAGATGCACAGACGGGACAGTCCAGGGAGCTGAGGGCTCGAGGGTTTAAATACAGAATAAGGTGGTGGGTCTTCGGTATTTTACTATCGTTCACACCGACGTCGGTACATAGACTCGTCGGTGTGGGACACTTAGACAAAGAAAGTCTTGTGGATACAGCAAGTACTAGTATGCGGATACTCTAGGTTGTGTTCTTCTAGGGGCGTACGGAAGGGATAGGCCCGGTAGTGTGGATACCCGCCTAGGAGTGGGGAAGGGGGCCGACCCATTGTCTTTGTTTGCAACTACGGAGGTTCCTGGGAGTGAAGCTAGATGCCCGAACAGGGGGAACTAAAGGTCTGTGCGCATAGAGTCGTGTGCGTGAGTTGCACTTGCATGAATCTTGGCATAAAAAATCACTACACTCATATTTGCATATAACCGACACCCCAACGTATAAATTGCTATGCTACTTTTTATACGATGGGAGCCTTTCAGAAGACCCCTTAACTTATATGTTTGTATGGGCACTCATATAAGTTAAGGTTACGTGCTTATTTTGTATTTGCCTTCTTATATTTATACTGCTTACTTCATGTTTACCTTACTGCTCACTATCATAGAAATGCTAGATGTACTTTATTTTACTTAGCTGTTTATACACTATGAATGACTGTTAGACTAATTCAACGATCATCCGCTTGATTATTCTCCACCTTTGTAGTTTCCCTTTCCTACTCTCCACTCGGTGCTTAGGAGCCGTGGGCGGAGGGGTAGGGGATGATAGGGCTTAGTCTTTATGACTAATGGTTTTCAAACCATAATATTACAGGAGCTCTGGATGGGAGACAGGGACCAGCAGTCCAGGGACCAGCACCAGCAGAGTATGGTGCGCATGGAGGTTGTCTAGTCTAGTTCCAGAGTACCTGTGACCAGATACGTGAGTGATTAGTCTTTCTTATAGCTTCCGCGATGAGTGAATTGTAGTGAGGACTCTAGTGTACCGGGCATGGGTGTTTTCTTAGCTGAGGCATCTGACATGCCAAATCTTTTAATTAGCTCTTTATCATATTTAGATTGGGATATAAAAAATACCATCAGGAGTTTACTTCACTTGTAATCTAAGGAAGTAGGATAATTCACCCATGCTACTCATTTCAAACTTTGAATGCATTAGGTAAGAAAACCTTTTGCAAAGTTTGGAATCCGTAGAACTAAAAATTATGTTAACTACATATATTTGAACTAGTAAATTTTTTTGATTTATGATTTCTAAAAAACAATGTTTTATCTACCATGCCACTACTAAATTTATTTTCTAAAAAAAACTAGCAAGAGTCTCAAACAAAGTTCTTGGAGCTTGTTTAAGACCATAAAGGGCTTTGCTAAGTTTAAATACATGGGTAGAATGAATTGGAGAGATAAAACCGGGAGGTTGTTCAACATAAACTTCCTCTTTAAGTTCTCCATTAAGAAAAAAAACTCTTCACATCCATCTGATATACTATGAATTTCTTGAATGCCACAAATGCTAGAAAAATTCTGATAGCCTCCAATCTTGTTATAGGAGCAAAAGTTTTATCATAGTCTATGCCTTCCTCTTGTGAATATCCTTAAGCTACCAATCTTGCTTTATTTTTTACAATAACTCCTTGAGCATCCAACTTATTCCTGAAGACCCATTTAGTTCCAATGACAGGATAATCTTTGGGTCTTGGAACTAAATCCCAAACTCTATATCTCTCAAACTTATTGAGTTCCTCTTGCATAGTAATGATCCAGTAGGGATCTTGTTCTGCATCTTTGATTGATTGAGGTTCAATCTGAGAAATAAAACAAGCATGCATCTGATCTTGATTCAATTGATGCCTTGTTTGAACTCCAACAAATATGTCTTCAATCACTTGAGATCTAGGGTGATCTCTAAGCGTGATAAAGTCAGCAGGTAGAGTTGGTTCTTCGACTACTTATTGTGCTAACTCCTTTTGTGGAATTTCATTGACCACAACATTTTTATCATACATTTCATGATTTTCTTCATCTATGATATCATCAGCAACCTGTTGAGAAGGATGTAATGTATCCTCTTGTGTTAGGATTAATTCATCAATTTTCTCACATAGATTTGGTACCGAAAATAAGTCTATGGTAGAGGTGTCCCTCTCATTGTAAAACATGTTAGTTTCATCAAAAGATATATGTATTGACTCTTCTATCTTAAGGGTAGATTTATTAAAGATCCTATAAGCCTTGCTGACTTGAGAATATCCAAGAAATATTCCCTCTGCAGCTTTGGCTTCAAATTTCCATAAGTATTTCTTTTCATTAGTATGTATATAATATTTACAACCAAAAACTTTGAAATAATTGACTTTAGGTTTCTTATTTTTAAGTAATTCATAGGGACTCTTACCCTTTAGTTTATGAATTAGACTTCTATTAAGAACATAATTTATTGTGCTTGCTGCCTCTGCCTAAAAGGATAGGGGTAAGTGAGCATCTGCAAGCAATGTTCCAACAGATTCAATTAGGATTCTATTTTTCCTTTTAGCTGCCCCATTTTATTAAGGAGTTCTAGGAGCAGAAAAATAATGCCTGATACCTTCCTTCTCACAGAATTCTTTCATCAGAAGAGATTCAAACTCAATGCCATGATCACTCCTGATCAATGCAATCTGTGTTGAGTACTCAATCTTGATTTTCCTAAGAAAGTCTGTAAGAACTTTAAAGTTAACTGACTTATTTATAAGAAAGAACAACCAAGTGAATCTTGAGAAATCATCAACAACAACTAAGGTATATGACTTTTCTCCCAAACTTTGTACTGTAATATGTCCAAAAATATCCATATATAGCAAATACAAAATTCTAGGTGAATCACTTTTAGAAATGGATTTAAAACTTTTTTTGGTTTACTTGGCTAATTGACAAGCCCTGCAAAGTCTTTCCTTCTTGTAAGAACCAGAAGGTAGTCCTCTAACAAGGTTATCATTAGATAGTTTAGCAATAGTCCTAAGTTTTATATGACCTAATATTTTATGTCATAATTCATTTGTTTTTCTTATTTGATTAAATAGGAAAATTTCAGATTTAGTAAAGTTGAAATTAACTAGATATATATTACCCTGTCTGACTCCAATTAAAACAATTTTGTTTTTATCAGATGTAATAGAACATAAAGATTTGTTAAAAGATACCTGATAACCTTCATCACATAATTGACTTATGGAGATAAGGTTATGCTTGAGACCTTTCACATAAGCTATCTTCTTGAAAGTAATTGCTCCAACCTTAACATTGTCATAGCCTTCTATCTGTCCACTATTGGAGTCTCCAAAAATGAATTTAGGTCCAAGCTTTACTTTAAAATCTTTTAGATCGGCCTTTCTTCCTTTCATATATTTTGAGCATCTACTATACAAATACCACTATTCCTCTGTGGTAGGATAGTTTTTCTCCTGTAGAAAATAAATTAGGTGTTCCTGACCCAGGTTACCTTGGGTCCTTTTTTTTCTTTCATAATAATTTAAAATATAAGAACACTCAGGTTGATCCTTATAACCAAGTGGATGATATTTTCTAGGAGGGATGATCCATTGAGTAAAAGGATTTATAAATTCTTGTGTTTGATTATACTTTCGAAAAGAATTAAAATTTGTGTTTTGAAAATCTGGATTCGACGAATCATATTGAGTTCGTCGAGCTGAGTTCGACGAATGGAAGTGAGTTCGTCGAGCACCATTCACCGAATAATAATGTTCATTTTCTGTGTTCCACATTCGTCGATCGCAATTCGACGAATCATATTTATTTTGTCAAGCATCATTTCCAGAATAATTATACTCCAACCCTGTGTTCATAGTTCATCGAGCTCTGTTCGACGAATGATAATTATTTTGTCGAGCTTGGTTCGATGAATTATTTTGAACATAATTTTTATGATAATTCTTATTTTCATTTGGTTTTTGTAAAACTTCTGTAGCTTTATCTAAATCTTCTAATTTTTCTTTACCTTTAGCAGAAGTGAATTTTATAGGTGTAGATAAAATATTTTTCTATAACAGATGAGGTTGGCTTGATAAAGCTCCCAAGCCTAGTTTGCCATTTAACCTGGCATTAACTGTGCTTATGATATTCATTAGTTTGATGTTTCTCCCATTAAGAGATTCTTCAAACTGCTTTGCCTCAGATAATTTGTGTTTAAATGAAATTATTTGTTCCTTAAGGTTTTTCAAATCTTCTTTATGTTTAGAGTTTTCAGAAGTTAGTCTGTTTAATTCAATCAATTTTTCTTTGAGAAATTTTATTTTTTTTCTCAGATTGTATTAAGTCTTTACAAAGTAATTTGAAATCTTTTTTAAACTTTTCTGAAGTAAAATCAAATGTTGAGATTACTTGGTCTTCTTCAGACTCAGATTTAGCATCAGAATTACTGCATGAGGCATTGATTACCATCAGACCGACTTCTTTGGCCTTTGCTTCCTCTTCATCTTCACTTGAACTGGATAAAGATTCAGTTTTTGATTCACTCCAAGTTTCAGCAACAAAACCTCTCTCCTTCTTTTTGTGTTTACTAGAAGAGGGTTTGTTGGAGTACTTCTTGTAGTCTTTCTCCTTCTTCTTATCCTTCTTTTGATTTTCAGGATACTCTGGAAGAATGTGTCCTGGTTTCCTGCAACCATAACAAACAATTTCTTTAGTTGGTGTTTCATCATACCTTGGTTTGTCTTGATTTTTGTAAGATCTTCTACTGAAGTTTTTTCTGGCTATCTTGTAGAACCTTTTAGCCAAAAGACACATAAGATCTTCATTCTATGGAAGAACTTCTGCTTCTTATGTTTCTTGGAAAGCTATGCTCTTCTCCTTCTTTACTAAAGGTGAAGTCATTTGTTTAGCTTCCCTTGTTTTGATGAGATGCTCATAGGATATGAGCTTGCCCAACAAAGTCTCAGTTGAAATCTTATTTACACTCCTAGCTTCTCTAATTGGCCAGATTCTGGAATCCCATGTGCTAGGGAAACACATGAGAATCTTATCATTGACCTCTATCAATGTAATATCCTTTTCCAAAGATTTCAGCTCATTAACTATGAGACTTAGTCTTGTATACATATCTGTAACTGACTCACTTGCTCCCTTTTTGAAATTCTCATACTGAGAAATCAAGTGGGATCTTCTGTCCTTTCTTTCATCAGCTGATCTAGCAACCATTTCATTGAGGGAGTCCAAGATAGCTTTTGCTGAGGTGCATTTAACAACCTTCAGAAAAATATCATGTGACATTGTTTGGGCTAATATGTTCATAGCCTTTACATCATCAATTTTTTCTTTCTTCTGGGCTTCTGTCCATTCTGGTGGTGGTGTAGCACTGGTGCTTGTTGTTGCTAATGGTAGAGGTGGACCTACCAAAATAGAGTTGTAGATATCTTCATCAATAGAGTTCTTGTATAGTCTAATCCTTGCCTTCCATAGTGCAAACTTATTAAGGTTGCATACAGGAGGTCTAGTGATTGAATACTCTTTATTTTGTGCCATGATGAGAAAAACAAACTAGAGAAAATAAGATCAATCAGATCTGTTGGTTCAGGTGTTAGCCTGTAAAACCAAAGAACCAACCTCTGATACCAATTTAAAGTGAGGGATAGATCTGATTTACACTAGGGGGTGAATAGTGTATATTAAAAACTCTAATTTATTTTTATAGAAGATTTAAATTATTTTATATATATATAGAAAGCAAAATTCACAACACACAAATTAGGAAAGTAAAGCAATCACAGATGACACAAGAAAATTTATAGTGGTTCCCCAATATATTTGGGCACGTCCACTCTTCTACCACCCTGATAGGAATCCACTACATGTTTTTGATCAGGTGTCCTGCCACAAGAAAATCTATTTTCTAAGAGAGATCTTGCAACCCTTTGAGCTTTTGACCAGGTCCCCAAAAACCAAGCTTAATCCTTTTGGTCAGCTGACTTAGGAACCAAGAGGTTAACTTTTGAAGGGAGTTATAACCCTATACATAGTTTAGGAAGTAAACTAAAACTTGATGTTATCTTCTCTTTCAGATATCTCTGAGAAGACTAAGTGGATTGATGAAGCAAAAAGCTCCACCGGATTTCAGTAGAGATTTGAGATCAGGAGGGGAGGCTTTTCTTTAGAGTTTATGCCTTCTTGATTTTGACTAATGAAGACTTTGCACTTGTAGAGACTGAAGCAGAATATCTGTTAAAAATATATTGATCTATATTGATCTATTGGTTAGTTGATTAGCTGATTAACCATTTAACATCAATCTTCTGGAAGTATATATAGAATGCCTGAGGAGAATTCAAATTTTTGAATTTAAAAATCATTCTGAAATGTCTGAACGGCCTCTGGGAATTGTAACTGCCTTTGGGAATTAATTAGAATAATAACTCTGTGATAAATCCATATTTAATGCTGCCAGAAACGAATATATTCATTAAAAATATTTAGCATTAAATATTAGAGTGTAACTGACAATAATTAATCCTTGAAACCATTCTGCCTTCAGTAAATAAAACTTCTTGAACACTGTAAAGAAATCGTTGAACATAGCATGGAATTCGTCGAGTAGGGCCTTGAGTTCGTCGAACTGAGCCTGGTGTCCGTCGAACTGAGCCTGGAGTTCGTCGAGCTGAGCTTTTGAGAAGAGATCAATGTTTGTCGAACGGAGCTCAGCATTCGTCGAGCAAAGCTCAGAGTTAGAAATCTTAGTTCGTCGAACTGAGCTTTGTGTTCGTCGAACTGAGCTCAACTTTCATCGAACAGAATCCTGCATTCATCGAACTGCATTTCTATGAAATTCTTCTAAGGTAGAAACCCTGGAAATAATAACCTATGACCCTAGAGTATACATATTCGGTCAAACTAATCATCCTAAACAAATGATAGTGATCCTAGCTCAAATCAGTAATAGGGTTCCAACAAATTTGAATAAGAACGACCGACATTAGAGTATGATACCAAATTATAACACCCCCATCGATCACATAGGATATAATAAAAGGACCTGCTGGGGCCCAACGCCATATTCTACTAACAGTTAGCAAAGTAACGTATTGAGAACAAAATCTACTTACGCATCCTAACTCAGAGTGCATTCTAGCGGAAGTTAATTAAATTACTTAGAAACCAACCAAATGAATGTCCCCTAAACCAAAGCAATAATCATAACTTAAATACACAAATTGTTGTGTCCTTAAGGCCTTACAATTGTTTCCATAAATATAAGTGTTTTAGATATATCGACACACAGGACGGTCATACATGAAATAGTAACAGCACGCTTCGCTTAGCCTTCGAGGGCTGACACCGCAAATAGGGCTTCAGCCCGCTACTTCCCACTTGGCTCAGATGCCCCTACATAAAAGCATTCCACCCAACCGGTGGAAAACAACACAACATTAAGAATTACCTGACCAAATTATAACGACCGCGTCCCTCACCCAAGGCGGCAGTGCTCCTTCCCTGCATGCAGAACAACATGAACAATATTGGTAATAGAACAGATCCTAGCCCAGCTAAAAGGTTTGCTAGATTAGCAAAGAAGGGCATTGGAAAACTATGTGGATGAAGCCCTCAAAGATGTTAGAAATAATCTTGTAACTGAGATTAAATCTATAAGGTTTGTACTGAATCTGCTGAAAGGAGAAACAGTAAAATTCTTTATAAGAGTTGCTCCTACTGTAGATTACACCAAGGAGAAATTGGATTTGTCAAGCCAGAATATTGATATTATCGTTGAGAATCAAAATATTCAGGCTAAGAACTATTTGACCATTCATTAGAATGATAAAATTCTGAGAAAAGAACAGAACACTGAAATCTTCACTAAGATGGATGCATGTACCAAGTTTCTTGATGACCACATGTTAGAAGTTAAAAATAAAGTAACTGCTGGAGTTAACTACCTGGAAGGGGAAATAAGAAAAGCTAGCACCTCCCAGACTACTCAAGTAATTGAAGAAGTCAAAAATGAGAGAGAAATGTCATCATAACAAATATTGAGAATATGGTCTGAGCCACAAATGCTGTGAGAGGCTCATTGGGAATGGAGCCACTACAATATAATAATATCCCAATGATGCCTGACCATGGACAAGATACTTTGAACAAGATGTATAGCAGTTAAGCCAAAGTTCAAGAAAATCAAGAATATGTTCAGTACATTGAAAAAGGTGACAGTGCTAATGCAAAGTGGGGAGAGAAGAATACTTTTGTTGGGTGGCGAGCACGTGTCTGTGCAAACCGCTTTAACACTAATGAACTCTTGAATGTCCACTGAGTAATGCAAATACACTTGTTTGGGGGACCTGCGCATTCCTATATTGTTGTTATTGCTTGTGTGAGGTCGCAAATGTGTGTCTTTTCCACCTATAGGTGACTCATAGGGGTGCTGGGCTGTCTGAGCCCCAGCGTTCTGATGAGAGTACGACACCAGCTTAGGTGTCTACACCTCCTCCTTCTACGGAAACTGTCTTCTTAGTTGTTGAGGCTCTCTTTGCAATTTTTCAAGCTCAGCCTATTTGGCAAGCATGATTGGTAGTGGTGCTAGAATGGGTTGCTGAAAGGCCAGAACCTGTTGCGGCTGTTGACCCTCGTGCAGCTGAACGACAGTTAAAATAGTCTATGAGCTTCAATCGACAAATGTTCGTGGGCATGGGATCCCCAACGCAGGCCGAGGATTGGTTATAGCGCGTCAAGCGTATATTGACGGCGATCAGGACGGAGGAAGATCAGAAGGTCACTTTGGCCACCATCTTGTTGGAAGGAGAGGCTCGATAATGGTGGGACGAGGTTGAGTTACACAATTTAGCGGGCAGGCCGTTAACTCAAGTTTAGATGGAGGAGTTCTCTCAAATGTTCTTGGAAAAGCATTTGTCAGCGGTACAATGCATTACTATGGACAACGAGTTCCAATGGTTAACTCAAGGAGAAAGTTGTGTTGATACGTTCTTGAATGAGTTTACTAGGTTGGGACGGTATGCAGAGTCAATCTTAGCGGATGAACAAAGGAAAATCAACCGGTTCTACCAAGGGTTGCGGGACGAGTTGAGGTTCCTGCTCTCTAGTTTGGTAAACAAATGGTTCCAAGTATTGGTTGATACTGCGTGTGCGCTAGAAAAGGATATGAAGCGGGTTAAAGGAAAAAGGGACTTGGCTGTGACAAAGCCTGAGTTCAAAGCACCCCGCCCTGGAAAATCATATTAATGGAAGAAGTGGGGTAAGAGGTCCAAGCCTTCTGGGCAAACATTTGTGACTGTGACGTCAGGAGCAACTTCAAGGCAGGAGCCTCGTACCTACTTTACCTGTGGCAAAGTGGGGCATATAGCCCATGATTGTAGGGTTGCTCAGCCAAAGGGGGAAAAAGAAGACGGGCACGTCTTATGCTGAGAAAAGCAAAGCAGTGGTAGCGTCGTATGCATCCTAGGTGTAACCCAGAGTTTAAAATCTTAGCTAGCAGGAGGCTATAAAAGCAGAGTGACATCACAGGCATAATTTAAGATTTTGCTTGCTTTGGTTTTATTGAATAAATTTTTTGTAGCTTGTGCATGATGTGTGTGCTACAGGCTTTGTCCTAATTCGGAACAACCCGACGAGAGCCCTGATTGATACGGGTGCTTCACATTCTTTTCTGTCTAAGGACTTTGTGTCGCGAATTGGAGTACCAAGTCGTGTGATGACAGATAGTATAAAGGTATTATTGCAGAATGGTTGTGTGATGATTGCGGATAGAGCTTGAGATGTTTAAGTTCAAATAGGAATTCGGGATTTTGGTTTGAGTGCATTTTTGCTATTGATATCACAGTTTGATGTTATCTTTGGTATGGACTTACTCTCGCAGTAGCGTACCTGTATTGATTGCAATTCAAAGGAGATCACATTGGGCCAGAATAACGAGCATGTGACTAAGTTTGCTGGTATGCAAGGAGTGAGCAGGACCTTGATGTCTGCACTACAAGTCATCAATGCTGTTTGGAAGGGCACAGAGTTATTCTTCACGTTTGTTCAGGCTATTGAGCCAAAGGCCAGTGTGTATGAGGTTTCAATTGTATTAGAGTTTACCGATGTATTTCCTAAGGATCTTCCTTTGTTACCACCCCAGCGGGAGATTGACTTCTCTATTGAGTTGGTGTCAGGTGCAAAACCTATGGCCTGCTCGCCATATCGCGTCGCACCAAAGGAGATGGTGTAGTTAAAGGTTCAACTGTAAGAGGTGCTGGAACAGGGATACATATGCCCAAGTATGTCACCTTGGAGTGCGCCTGTTCAGTTTGTGAAAAATAAACACGGTAGTTTACGGATATGTATTGACTATCGTGAGTTGAATAAGCTGCCGGAGAAAAACAAGTATCCGATTCCAAGGATAGATGACTTATACGATCAGTTAGTGGGGTAAACCGTCTATTCGAAGTTGGATTTGAAATCCGGATATTACCAACTGCGGATTCGGGAAAGTGACATTTCCAAGACAGCGTTTGGAACACGCTACGGTCATTATGAATTCACGGTAATGCCATTTGGGCTATATAATGCGCCTTTGGTATTCATGGATCTAATGCACCGAACATTCTGAGAGTACTTGGATCTCTTTGTGATCGTATTCATTGATGATATATTGGTGTACTCTCAGTCGGAAGTTGATCATGCGAATCATTTGTGGATGGTGTTGCACACCTTGCGGAGGAACAAGCTTTATGCCAAGTTCTCAAAGTGTGAGTTCTGGCTATCGTTAGTGGCTTTTCTTGGCCATGTGGTAAGTGGAGAGGGCATAGTAGTGGATCCGTCAAAGATAAGCGCCATACAGGAGTGGTTGGTGTTTTCCTCAGTGGCTGAAGTTAGAAGTTTCCTTGGTTTGGCACGGTACTATAAGTGGTTTGTAGAAAAATTCTCCTGGATTGCTTTGCCTCTTACCAAATTGACGAGAAAGGATCAGAAGTTCGTTTGGACGCCGGAGTGTGCACGAGCGTTTGAAGAGCTGAATAGTCGTTTGACCACGGCGACTGTGTTAACATCGCCATGTTGTACAAACGGCTATGAGATCTATAGTGATGTGTTAGGGAGCGGCTTAGGCTGCGTTCTTTTGCAGTTTGGTAAAGTGATTGCTTATGGTTCATGCCAGTTAAAAGTGCATGAGTGGAATTATCCCGTCCACGACTTGGAGTTGGCGGCGGTGATCTTTGCACTTTAATTGTGGTAGCACTATCTATATGGCGTAAAAGTGGATATCTATACAGATCATAAGATCCTAAAGTATCTGTTGGACCAGAAAAAGCTGAATATGCGACAACGAAGGTGGATGGAGTTCCTTAGGGACTACACCTTTGATATTCACTATACTCCCGGGAAGGGAAATGTGGTTGTTGATGCCTTGAGTTGCAGGACTCCGATGCGGGCAAGTTGGTTGCAGAGGCATGATGAGCGTCTGATCCAGGAGCTGGAAGCGTTAGAGATTTCTTGTGTTGACAAGAATTCCATAGCCGATGCATGCTTGAACTGGATGGAGGTATAGTATGACCATGCAGACAGGGTTCGGCGAGCAACGGAGCTTGATGAGAGTCTCCAACGCTATGCAAAAGATGGGTCAGATGACCAATTCTCCTGGGATGATGGCTTGTTACGTAAAGATGGCTGATTGTGCGTCCCAAGTGCGGATAAATTGAGAGAAGAGTTGATGTATGAAGCTTACTTTGCAAAGTACTCAATTCACCCTTGGAGCACAAAAATGTATAAGGACATGAAGAAGCTATTCTGGTGGCCAGGCTTAAAGAGAGACATAGCTCGTTATGTGGCTAAATGTCAAACTTGTGCTTTGGTGAAACCAGAATGCCAAAAGTCTTGCGGTTTCCTGAAGTCATTACCGATTCCGGAGTGGAAGTTTGATGATATCTTAATGGATGTCGTGCTTGGGTTGCCGAGATCTCAATGCGGGAATAATTCAATCCGGGTGATTGTTGACCGATTGAAAAAAGTGGTTCACTTCCTACCGAATAAGAGAGACGATTTAATGGAAACCTTGGCAAAGATCTATGTTGAGCAGATTGTCCGATTGCACGGTGTTCCCCGGAGCATCGTCAATGATCGTGATGGGCGATTTATGTCAAATTATTGGAGGTTAATCCATTAGTTGTTGGGCACAAAATTAGCCTTCAGTACGACCTTTCATCCAAAAACGGCTGGCCAAACTGAGCGGACCAACAGGATGATGGAAGATATGTTCCGAATGTGCGCCTTGGATTTTGGTAAGAGATGGGAAGATCATCTCTATATGGTGGATTTTGTCTATAATAATAGTTACCAAGTGAGCATCAGTATGGCTCCATATAAAGCTTTGTACGGTCGGAAATGCCGTACACCGCTAGCTTGTGCAAAAGCAGGCGAATCAAAGGTATATCCGCGTAAGGATGTCGAAGAAGCGACTTCGACGATACACTCTATTCGAGAGAGGCTACTGATAGCCCAGGATCGTCAAGCAAAGTACTACAGCGCCAAGCACCGGAACGTGGAGTTCACGGTGGGTGATTGGGTATATTTGAAGATCAAACCATTCAAAGGCGTGTACTGGATTCGGCGGTTGAAAAGGCTAATTCCGAGATATCTTGGTCCGTTTGAAGTGGTGGAGCGAGTTAGGGAAGCTGCCTATTGACTAGCTCTTTCGACAGAGCTTAGTGGCTTGCATGATGTGTTTCACATCTCAGTGCTTCGAAAATCCATCAAGGATCCAACTCAAGTGGTGGAGAATGATCGTGTATCGGTCGAGTATGGGCTAACGATAAAAGTTAGACCCATTCGGATCGAGGATCGAGCCGATAAACAGTTGTGGAACAAGACAATCGCGATGGTAAAGGTCTGATGGGACAACCATAGCCGAGAAGATCTAACATGGGAGAGGGAGCAGACCATGCGTGCAGAGTTTCTCGAGTTATTTGGTTAAGGTGTTGCATCGTGCATCTCGTATGTTGTAACAGACATTTTGAAGTAATAGCATTATGTTTGCTGGGTTTCCTTGCTATGAGTAAATTTCGGGATGAAATTTATTGTAAGGAGGAGAGGGTTGTAACACCACACAATCCAAAAGTCCCAAAATGGGTGGGGGGGTGACACGGCCTGGGATACGAGCGTGTCCCAGGGCGTGTCCTGCTCTGTTTACTCATGTGTTCTTGAGTGTGATTTTGGTATTGAGTGTCATTGAGTGAGGTGATACAGACTGGGACACGGGCGTATTCCAGGGCGTGTCCTTCTCTGTGTGTCGTCTCGAGCACTTGACGCCAAGCACTCAACGATCATTGAGAGGCAACACGGCCTGGGACACAGGCGTGTCCAAGGGTATATCCTGCTCAGGTTGATGACCAAATTATGTCCGAGAAGGGCATGGACTGGAGCCTAGGAGTGTTCTATAGGACACGGGCGTGTCAAATGTGATACGGGCGTGTTTGTTATTCGTGTGCCTCTCGGTTTTTTGGTTGATCTTGTGTCAACGGAGGGAGATGCCCCTCGACACGGGCGTGTACCATATGACACAGGCATGTCAGGTGATTGATATAGGCATGGCTAAGCCCGTGTTCTGGACTGGGTAAGTCAGTTTGTGTACCGCTTTGATTACATGACCTGTGACACGGGCGTGTCACAGACCGTGCCAGCCCAAATATTAGACTTTGAGACCGATCTATATCCATTCGTTTTCTTCATCCTGAATCCAAGGGCTCAGATGATTTCCTGCTGGGTTAAATCAAGGGATTGGAATGAATAAGTCATTCTTAACTTGGCCAGTCTCTTTCTAAAAGAGAAGAGAGAAGGGAGAGGAGGAAGAAGAAGGAGGAGAAGATCAAGCCACCGGTGGAGCTCCCGAGTTCTGATTCGAGATCCGAGGCAACTTATTTGGAGGCAAAGTTGCTGCGGTGCTTTACAACGGGCTAGAAATATGATGGCTCCCAAGAGATCGTCAAGGGTAATGATCTTCCTTCTTGGACATGTGAAGCCCTCCTTTATACATGATCATGGAATCCTCCACCAATAAGTGGAAGAGTAAGTTGTAAGACCCCATTTTTTTTAAACACCGGGGTCTTAGGCCCAGAACCGCCGCTTTGTGGTGATACCTTCTCGCCCTAAAGGGTCATCACAACGAAACGCCGAGTCTGCTGGCCGAATCGATCACAAAAAAGCAGTAACATTAGAGTAAACATAAGATGTAGTAAAACTATATCCAAAAATCCACAATAAAATCACATCAGAGTTATAAAAATCTCCACGGATGGAGAGTCCACAGAAATAATATAAAAGAGTACTGAAAAAAAGGCCTTAAGCCCGATACATCAAATCCTCACTACATAGTCACTCAAGCGGACGCAAAATAAAACACTACTAAGTTCAGGGGCTCACAGTCCCAGCTGTCTAAACTCCGGAGCTAGACTGCCCTATCTCCAAATGGGTCGACCTTCGAGGCTGCTCCTCCGTGTTGGACTCCACGATCCCCTAAATGATGTGGTCCGAAAGCCGTTAGTCTATTAGACTAAGTCCGATCATCCCCCACCCCTTCCCCCATATCCCCTAGGCACCGAGCAGAGAGGAAGAGAGGGGAGGACTTGAAGGTGGAGAGTAATCAAGAAACAGATGACAGCGGACCTACACTAGCAATTATATAGTACATGTGGTAGTAAAGTAAAGTATAAAAAGTAACCTTAACTTATATGCGGAACAACATAAGCCAAGGGATCTTTTGCAAGGCTCCCATCGTATAAAATGTCCCATAAAAATTTATATATTGGGGTGTCGGTTATTAACAGCAGTATATATATAAAGAATTTGACCTTAATTTATAAACTTGGCCACACAAGCTTATAAACCAAGGGGTCGTTTTGCAAGTCCTATTGTATAAGCGTCCCATTCCACTTATACAATAGGTGTCAGGGGTAAAATGAAACAGTTATGCTATGACATGCTAGTGGGTATGAATATGAACATGCAAGTGCAACTCACCCACCCGACTCTGTGTACACAGACCTTTAGTTCCCCCTTTCGGAGCCGTTACCTCCTAGGATACCTCCGTAGTGGAAGACAGAAGCGGTGGGTTGGGACTCGCCCACCTCTAAACTAGTAAAGCACTACCGTTTAGACCTATCATACACCTCAACGCTTGGTGCACGAAGCGGACTCCTGCGTACTCTTGTCGGCTGGCGTATCAGACTTTTGTTGGCGAAGTGCTAACTAGGCTTGTCGAGTCAGCATATTGATGTCGGTGCATCGACCCTCCAATACCGAAGACCCACCACCTTTTTCTTTCCTTTTTATGCACATACAATATTTAACGTATCAAACCAATCGAGCCGAAGCTCCCCGGACCATTCCGTCCGTCTGTTAACTAATCGAGCCGAAGCTCACCGGACCATTCCATCCGTCTCTTTAATAATTGAGCCGAAGCTCCCAACAATATTCATGTTCTAACAGTGTTTGTGAAATGTGAGATCCTAATTACTAGGTTACTCTTTTCAGTTTGTTAATACAGTTTACGTTAACCAAGAACTGCCCCCGGAATACCCCGTGAAGGGCTCTCAAAGGGCACTAGGAACTATGATGGTAACTGAAGCTCATCATTCCCTTTCGCAAGGAACTTATTGTTATTGGTTGATTCCCCTTACCCATTTCCGTTTCATATTACGCTAGATCTATCCTATGGTGATTTTGACTCTTCCTCTCCTCAGGGAAGACGATCTTTCGTCAAACCCGAGCACCTCTAAACTCTAGCCAAACCACTTCTCACTACTCTTCTTATCTTTCTATGGTGAAATCATCCACATCTATCCAACCCAGCAAAATGAGTAACTCCAACAGCTATCCCAAATCATATCCTATTGCAAATTTAACAATTTGTTAAATGCAGACCAACCTAGGCTATTTGTCGAACCGGATGGGAGATAACCTAAATAAACATCCAAATGCCCTAAATTATTTACTGGAGACTTATCATGACACAGATAGTCTAAATCCAGAAAATTGTAATTTTCCTAATTTATCTGGCATTTAATTAATTTCCTTAAAGCTTCCAAGGGCTACCAATTGAACATGAAGTGCACTTTCAGGTATGTATAAAGCTTCATAAAATCATGATAAATTCTAAACAACAATTTTAACAGTAAATCCAAGATATAAAAATTTTTCCAGTATTTTAAGGACTCTAATTTAATTTTTATAATAAATCCTATTTCCCTTCATTAATGAAGTAAGTGCAGTAGATAATCATCCAAAAATTCTTTATTAATCTTCTAGAGCAGATACTGTCCAAAAAAGATAAGTGGCCAAATTTCATAATTCTTCAATGGGGATGGAGCTCTAGAATAAATAATTACCAAAATCCCAAAAAGCTATATTTGTAAATCAAGTACTGTAAATATTCCTCTAAAAATCATGAATAAAATCCTACAAATAGATGTTGATATGAAAACATCATTGGTCAGGTTTCATAATTTTTTAGTAGGTAATTTTCTCTGAATGATTTATTGACCATAATTGCTCTTTTGGAATACTAAATACAATCAACTAAAAATTTGTAACAAAATTCAGAGATATTCATTTAGACCTAAAAAATATTCTAACAAAGTTTCATCAGATAATGAACAGAATAATCAAATTAATTAAAACACCAATTTGAACAAATTGATACCTAACAAATAAAGTACTAGAAATATAAGACATAAAATTCTAATAAAATTGCTAAGGGTTCTACCTAGTCTAAAACTTACTCTAACCAAGTTTCACAACTTTTAACTACGGTTTAGTTACTGTGTTTTCATAATTGAGCTTCTACCCTAAAACTAGAGTTAGGGTTTTGAGTTGTCTACCTACCTCCAAATCCTCTAAAATTCCAACCAGAAAATTTAGGATTCACTACCTTAAACTCTACGGAGTTACAAGATCACACAAGGGCATTTGGCCCTATGCCCTTCACAACACTCAAAAGCCCTTCCTTAGGGATTTAGTTTGAACCCTAGGGTAAATAAACCATAAATCACACCATTTTCCTTAAAGGGGGTGACATTGGCCATTCCATGTCAGTGTCCAAAACCCCAGCCTCTGTTGAGGTGAATTGTCCACTCAAACCCAAAATACACTTTTTACTCAAAAACCCTTCTTTAATTTAGAACTAAGGCTTGACCATTTCCTAACTAAAACTCCTCCAAATGAGGTGAAATTAAAAACAAAGCTTCATCATGATGCTAGGGACCACTCACCAACATTTGGGAGGGTTTGGAGGCCTTTTGACCACTTAATTAATTTACCCTAATTTTATTAAATTAAAAAAACTATAGGCAAAATAACTCCAAAAATTCTCATTTTCGGGCAGGCCATAGAGACGGCTGATATCAATCTCCTATCCAAATTTCAGTCCATTTGGACAAGGGATGGAGGGTGGGGGTTTTTCTGAAGTTTAGGTTATCCCTAGGTATAGGTCCCACCAAAACGGGTGGTGTGGTCCAACCACTTACCCCAATGAGTTGAAACTAATTTTAAATTAATCTATACTCGAAGGGCTACAACTTTCGGGACTGGCCATTTTCATAAATCATCTTCTATGGGCCTCATTTGGCAGAATCAAAATGTGCATATTTAAATATAACTACTCCTTATATATTATACATATAATTTTTATAATATAAAAAACTGGCACTGTTCATCTTCTTATTACCCGAACAGAACCAGGAAACTCTAAAACGAAACTCTAAAACGCAAGCTTCCTGTAGCTTTTCCGTGAGCCACCGCATGCCATCCTGCCACCTCCCTGGCCAGCCACCGCCACCACCACCTCCGTCGAGGTGGTGGCTAACGCCCGATGGTTGTTTGGACCCCGAAGGTCGTTGTTTCCGGCAAACCCAAAAATGTATTTTTCATGGTTTTTTTTTCTTTTCCATGAAAATGTGAGATAGATACGGCTCGGTTGAGCACGAACTTTATTTCTAGAAACCTAAGATCTACCCATAGAAGAAGAAGTAGAGGAGGACCTTATTTAGGGCTTGGAGGCGCGATGAACGTCGGGTTGTCATTTGCGCGGTGGTGGCGTCGCCGGATCTCTTCAACACCAAGGCAAAAGGCTTCAATCCGTCAAGTAGGGGTAAAAACTTCTCCTCTAAGTCTAAGGTGCCTTTTATAGAGAAGAAATGGGGCTGTGGGTTTGCATGGATTATAATGGCCATAAAAGATCCCTTAACGAATGGCTTTTCGTTTATGGTGGAGGAAAAGGAAATGCTGGAATAAGAAGAGGTGTTTGCCAAGTGGCGACAAACTATTGGGCCAACAACTCCTCCTTTAATTATATTTTTAAGGAAAAAACGTCTAATTTACACTCCTTGTGTAATTTCCCAAACTAGAATTCATTATAACGCGTGTTAGAATAATTTCGGGCCTGAACTGAGGTTTCGGACTCTGTCACGGGCGTGACATGTCGGTCACGGGCGTGACAGGCCCATGTTGAAAATTTTGAGTTCGCCGATCGTCTTCTTGAGGTCGACAATCATCGAAGGGGGTCACGCCCTAGGTCATGGGCAAGACGGATCGGTCACGGGCGTGACAGGCCTGTGCTGAAAATTCTATGTTCGCTGATCGTCTTACTGAGGTCTACGATCGTCGAAGGGGGTCACACCCTAGGTCACGGGCGTGACGGGTCGGTCACGGGCGTGACGAACCTGTGACTCGAAATCTTGGTCGATGGACTTCAATTCTTGGGTTTCCTAGGGTTCTGTCATGACAAAACCACTCCTAGGGGTCTAGTTGGAAATGGGATATTACAAATTCCAATAAACAAAACAAATATTTCATCCCCGAAATCAAGGTTAAGCCCACGGGGTTCTACCGGAATAAACTAAACTTGTAACATCCCATAAGGAGTGGGAGATTACATCACGACGCCATGTTTGCTAAGTGAGGTTTAAAGGGAAACCTAAATCTATGACTAATTCACCCAATTGGCAAGGCCAAGACACCAATAAACAAAAGATTGGCCTCTACCCTTCCTCGGGCATTCCTACTAGTTTAAAATACGAAAGTAAATTGAACATCCTAAAAGGTTGTGAGGTATACCTGACTAAACAGCTCTGGATAATTTTTTCGCATCAGGTCCTGCGGTTCCCAGGTATGCTCTTCCTGGCCATGGTTCCTCCACAGGACTTTGACTAACGGAACCTTCTTGCGACGCAAAATCCGTACTCCTCTATCATCGATCAGAATCGGCTCCAAGTGAACTGACCGGTCTGAAGCTACCAGCCCATCTGTGGTCAAAATCTGCTGCCCCGGGCATAGTAGAGCCCTCCTTTGTGAAGAAATGTGGAACACGTCGTGTAAGCCTGCCATTTCTGCTGGAAACTCCAGCCTGTAAGCTAGGGGCCCGACCCGCTCCAGGATCCTTTAAGGGCCCATATACCTAGGGCTGAGCTTCTTCTTCCGACCACGCACCTGTGAAACTCCGTACATGGGCCGGATCTTCAAGAAAACCTGGTCTCCCACCTGAAAATCTACCTGCCAGTGTCGGGCATTGTAGCACTTAGCCTGCCGGCTTTGCGCTTCCAGCATTCTGTCCTGTATCAGTCTCACCTGAGCCTCGGTGTCTTGAACAAAATATGATCCAAACACCTTCAGATCCTCGTCCTGAATCCATGAAAGCGGAGTCCTGTATCTCCTTCCGTACAAGGCTTCATAAGGAGCCATCCTTATGTTGGATGGGTAGTTGTTGTTATAGGAGAACTCGACCAGTGGTAAAAGCTTCTCCCAAGGTTCGTTTCGATCCAAAACGCATTGCCTTTGGAGGTCCTCCAATGTCCGGTTGGTGCGTTCCGTCTGCCCATCTGTCTGGGGATGAAATGTTGTGCTGAAGGTAAGCCGCGTTCCTGAGTAAGTCTGCACGGATCTCCACTCTCTGGATGTGAACCGACCATCCCAATTTTACATGATCGTCCTGGGCACCCCGTGGTAACGAATGAACTGCTCTACGAATCTCCGCACTAGTACCCCAACAAAGTCATCTTTTCTGATCGGAATGAATTTTGCCACCTTCGTCAGCCGATCGACGATGACCCAAATCTAATCATTTCCCATCCGTGATCGGGGGAGGCCATGAATGAAATCCATTGCGATGTTCTCAAATTTCCACTCCGGCACCGGAAGTGGCTGTAGCAATCATGCGGGGTTCCTGCACTCCGCCTTTACCAGCTGGCATGCCTCACAATGAGTCACGAAGTATGTAATGTCTTTCTTCATCCCTGGCCAAAACATCGTCTTCTTCAAGTCTGCCGTTATCATTGTGATCCCCGGGTTTATAGAATATCTGCTATAATATGCCTCCGCCTTGATGTCCTCCCGAATCTGGCCTCTTGCGGGTATATAGACCCTGCCTCTAAAATATAGCAATCAATCTCTCAGTGAATTATCTCCCATCGAACCCACCTCCAAGGCTTGGAATATCGGCTCTGCCTATGCATCTGTCCTCTGTCCGTCCCGGATGCGGTCCCGAATATCATCTATGGCAAGCATCGATGCTAGATACTCCATATATAGCTCTTGATCATTCTCGGACACTAGGGATATCTGCATATCTTTGAAAGACCGGACTAGATCCATGGACATCAGTTGTGGTCCCTTCCCTGAGGTATCTCCTCTTCGGCTCAGACCATCTGCCATGGCATTTGCCTTCCCGGGGTGGTAGTGCATGGTGTACTGGTAATCTGACAGGAACTCAACCCAATGTCTCTGCCTGATGTTGACTTCCTTCTATGTGTCCACGTATTTCAAATTCTTGTGATCTGACAAGATGTCACAGTGAACCCCGTAGAGGTAGTGTCGCCAAATCTTAAGAGCAAAGATCACTGCACCCATCTCCAGATCATGCACCAGATAGTTCTTCTCATGTATCTTCAGCTGTCGGGAGGCGTAGGATATTACGTGCCCATTTTGCATTAGAATGGAACCCATCCCCTGGTAGGAGGCATCCGTGTACACCCGGAATCCCTCCCTTCCCGACAGAAGAGCGAGAATGGGAGCCGAGGTAAGCCGACCTTTCAACTCCACAAAGGCTGCCTCGCACTGTGACGTCCAAACGAAAGGGGATTCCTTCTTCGTCAGGGATGTAAGAGGGAGTGCAATCTGGTAAAATCCTTCGACGAACTTCCAGTAATATCCAGCAAGTCCCAGGAAGCTCCTTACATTCGTGGCTGTCTTCAACGGTGGCCAATCCTGAACTGCCTGAATCTTGGCCGGGTCTACTGCCAACCCAGTATCACTGATAATATGACCTAAGAAGGCCACCTCCTTTAACCAAAACTAGCATTTACTGAACTTCGCATACAGCTGGTGCTCTCATAGCCTCTCTAGAGTCAACGTCAGGTATCGTGTATGCTCCTCCTTGAGTATATGAGGATGTCGTAAATAAATACGGTTATGAATACATCCAAATACTCCTCGAATACCCGGTTCATGAGGCTTGTAAATGTTGACGACGCATTTGTGAGCCCGAAGGGCATCACTGTAAACTAAAACAGTATGTATCTACTACTGAAGGCGGTCTTCGGAATGTCCTCCTTTCAAATCCGTAGCTGGTAATAACCTGACCTCAAGTCAAGTTTCGAGAATAAATGCCCTCCCTCCAGTTGATCAAACAACTCATCAATCCGTGGCAGCGGGTATGTATTCCGGACCGTCAGTCAATTCAGCGCTCAATAATCAATACACAAGCGGAGACTTCCGTCCTTCTTCTAGACAAATAACACCGGGGCTCCCCACGGTGAAGAGTTTGGTCGGACAAACCCTGCCTCTACTAGTTCCTGAAACTGGCTTCGGAACTCTGTCAACTCTTTCAGGGCCATCCGGTAAGGGGCCCTAGATGCCGGGTTGGCCCCCGGTACAAGCTGTATCTGGAAGTCCTGCTCTCGGTGCGGAGGTAGTCCTGGCAGTTTCTCTAGAAAATGTAAGTGAAATCTCGCACCACCGGAATGTCTATCAAAGACTTCTTAACTTCCGCCATCTCAAATAGAATCTGATAAACCTCCCTACCTGCATATGGGCCTTAATGACCTGTACCGAAGATAAGAGTATCTTATACCTTCGATGATAATGAAAGAGTCCCCGTGCCTCACGGTGATCCTCTTCGCTTGGCAATCAATCTGGGCATGGTTCTAGTGCAGCCATACCATGCCCAGGACCAAGTCGTAGTCCGTCAACTTCAAAAGCGTCGCTGGAGCCTCAAACGCCTTTCCACGGATTTCTACCTCCATGTTGCAGTGGTTCGAGGTAAGGATTTAAGATCAATCGGCTAGTCACACCCTCATCTCCGAGCCCGTGAATCGCCCCACGCCTTCCAATCCTTCTACGAATGTCTCCGACACAAAGGAGTGAGAAGGTCCGATATCGAAAAGCGTACGGGCAGGCTTGCTGCTGATGAAGACTATACATTTGGTGGTTAAATGTCTTAGGATTCTATAATGAGTTTTTCTTTCCATTTATTATATCGAGTGCAGTTCTACAAAATTTGTCAACTGAGAAAAAGGAGAATTCTTTTTAAACAATTAAACATGTCGGCGTACCTACTATGACCTGCTCTGGGTTCCGAGGATGCGCAAGGTCCAAAGCATACACATGCTCCCTTTCTTGTCTACAATCTCCCCCTGGTATCCACGTCCTCGGCCACGACCTCGGACCCCAAAATACTGTGCTGGCTGGGAATCCGGTGGAGCTGGTGGGGGTGCCCCTCTTATAGGGCAAATTCTGCGAGTGTGCCCAACTTGATGGCAGTGGAAGCACTCTGGCGGGTGATATGTCATTCCCCCGGGTCTCTGGCCCTCCCGTGTCTGAAGAGGTGGTGGAGCCACCACCACTGGCTCCCTTATTTCTTGTCTTGCCTCCTGAAGAGGCTGGTCCTCGAACCTTCTCCCATCCGTGATATGGGCTCGTCTCTGATCGTTCCTTACTCCTCGACCCTAATCCTCTGCTGGCCATTTCCGGCCCCGAGTAGCTTGCCAATTAGCCTCTATGCTCTTGTCCATCTCTAACATCCGAGGTATTGGCCCGTCAGATACGAACAGTAGGGCCTCCCTCAAGTCCTCCCGCAGGCCCTTATAGAACCTCTTGATGTATCCTGCCTCATCTAGCTGATAGGAGTCCGCAAACCAGGCTAAATGGTTGAACTCCCTGTGGTACTCTACCACTGTCTTATTGCCCTGCTTCAACTACAGGAACCTGTCCTCCAGCTCATCCTTAGCCGACTGTGGAACAAAATGCTCCAGTAATGCGGCCCTGAACTCCTCCCAAGTAATCTCTGCAATCTCCATATCCGCAAAGGTCGTGTCCAGTGATGTATTCCACCATCTCTTGGCGTGAGACCCCAAGCAATAGACCACCAATGGCACTCTCTCCTCCCAGGGGCACCGTATCCCTATCAACATCTCGTACATAATGTCCAGCCATTCTTCCGTCCGGATAGCTGACTCTGTCCCTAAGTAGGATGGGGGAGAGATTCCTCGGAAGATGCTCAGCCAGTTGGCCCCCAGGTTTGGCTATGGGACCGGAACCTGCTTTGCCCTGAAAGCCTCCAGAATGGCTATCAGAGTCTTCCCCATCTCCGACTGTAGGAACGGAGTGGGGACCGGGGGAGGTGGTGCAACATTCGGAGTCTTCCGGATTCCGCCCTGTGGTGTTTGCTATGATGGAGGCTGCATATCAAAATATATCTATAAGAAATTTACTCAAGCCTAATTAACAGTGGACAATTACATGTGATCCCCACATGGGCACACCACGCTTCCGCTGCTTAGTTTGTCCCGAAACTAAACTCGAGCGGGGGAGACCCAGGGTTAGTGGACCGCTACTCTTTCGATCGAGGTTTCCTCTGATACCACTTGTAAGACCCCATTTTTTTAAACACCGGGGTCTTAGGCCCAGAACCGCCACTTTGTGGTGACACCTTTTCTCCCTGAAGGGTCATCACCGCGAAACGCCGATTTTGCCGACCGAATCGATCACAGAAAAGCAGCAACAGTAGAGTAAACACAAGATGTAGTAAAACTCTAGCCATAAATCCACAATTAAATCACATTAGAGTATTAAAAATCTCCACGAATGGAGAGTCCAAAGAAATAATATAAAAGAGTACTGAAAATAAGTGCTTAAGCCCGATACATCAAATCCTCACTACATAGTCACTCAAGCGGAAGCAAAATAAAACACTACTAAGGTCAGGGGCTCACAGTCCCAGCTGTCTGAACTCCTGAGCTAGACTGCCCTATCTCCAAACCGGCCAACCTCAGGGGCTGCTCCTCCATGTTGGGCTCCACGATCCCCTAAATGATGTGGTCTGAAAACTGTTAGTTTATAAGACTAAGTCCTATCATCCCACACCCCTTCCCCCAAGGCCCCTAGGTACCGAGCAGAGAGGAAGAGAGGGGAGGACTTGAAGGTGGTGAGTAATCAAGAAACAGCTGACAGCTGACCTACACTAGCAATTATATAGTACATGTGGCAGAAGAGTAAAGTATGAAAAGTAATCTTAACTTATATGCGGAAGCACATAAGCTAAGGGATCTTCTACAAGGCTCCCATCGTATAAAGTGTCACATACCAATTTATACATTCGGGTGTCGGTTATTAATAGGAGTATATATATAAAGAATTTGACCTTAATTTATAAACTTGCCCACACAAGCTTATAGACCAAGGGGTCATTTTGCAAGTACTATTGTAAAAGCGTCGCATTCCACTTATACAATAGGTGTTAGGGGTTAAGTGAACCGGTTATGCTATGACATGCTAGTGGGTATGAATATGAACATGCAAGTGCAACTCACCCACCCGACTCTGTGTACATAGACCTTTAGTTCCCCCTTTCAGAGCCATTACCTCCCAGGATACCTCCGTAGTGACAGACAGAAGCAATGGGTTGGGCCTCGGCCACCTCTAAACCAGTAAAGCACTACCGGTCAGACCTATCATACGCCTCAACGCTTGGTGCACGAAGCGGACTCCTGCGTACTATTACCGGCTAGCGCACCGGACTTCTGTTGGAGAAGTGCTAACCATACTTGCCGAGTCAGCGTATTGATGTCGGTGCATCGACCCTCCAATTCCGAAGACCCACCACCTTTTTCTTTCCTTTTTATGCACATACAATATTTAACGTATCAAACCAATCGAGCCGAAGCTCCCCGGACCATTCCGTCCGTCTCTTAACTAATCGAGTCAAAGCTCCCCGGACCATTCCGTCTGTCTCTTAACTAATCGAGACGAAGCTCCCAACAATCTTCTTGTGCTAACAGTGTTTGTGAAATGTTAGACCCTAATTACTAGGTGACTCTTTTCAGTTTGTTAATACAGTTTACGTTAACCCAGGACTGCCCCTGACATACCCCGTGAAGGGCTCTCAAAGGGCACTAGGAACTATGATGGTAACTGAAGCCCATCGTTCCCTTTCGTAAGGCACTTATTGTTATTGGTTGATTCCCCTTACCCATTTCCAATTCATATTACGCTAGATCAATCCTTGGGTGATTTTGACTCTTCCTCTCCTCGTGGAAGAGGATCTTTCGTCGAACCCGAGCACCTCTAAACTCTAGCCATACCACATCTCACTACTCTTCCTATCTTTCTATGGTGAAATCATCCACATCTATCCAACCCAGCAAAATGACTAACTCCAATAGCTATCCCAAATCATATCCTATTGCAAATTTAACAATTTGCTAAATGCAGACCATCCAAGGCTATATGTCGAACCGGATGGGAGATAACCTAAATAATCATCCAAATGCCCTAAATTATTTACTGGAGACTTATCATGACACAGATATTCTAAATCCAGAAAATTTTAATTTTCCTAATTTCACTGGCATTTAATTAATTTCCTTAAAGCTTCCAAGGGCTACCAATTGAACATGAAGTGCACTTTTCAGGTATGTATAAAGCTTCATAAAATCATGATAAATTCTAAACAACAATTTTAATAGTAAATCCAAGATATAACAATTTTTGCAGTAATTTAAGGACTCTAATTTAATTTTGATAATAAATCATATTTCCTTTCATTAATGAAGTAAGTACAGTAGATAATCATCCATAAATTCTTTATTAATCTTCTAGAGCAGATACTATCCTAAAAACATCAGTGGCCAAATTTCATAATTCTTCAATGGGCATTGAGCTCTAGAATAAATAATTACCAAAATACCCAAAAGTTATATTTATAAAGCAAGTACTGTAAATATTCCTCTAAAAATCATGAATAAAATCCTACAAATATATATTGATCTGAAAACATCAGTGGGAAGGTTTCATAATTTTTCAGTAGGTAATTTGCTCTAAATGATTTATTGACTATAATTGCTCTTTTGGAATTTGTGAAGGAAGTACTAAATATAATCAACTAAAAATTTGTAACAAAATTCAGAGATATTTATTTAGACCTAAACCATCTTCTGACCAAGTTTCATCAGATTCAAATGAACAGAATAATCAAATTAATTAAAATACCAATTTGACAAAATTTATACTTAACAAATGAAGTACTAGAAATATAATCCATAAAATTCTAATAAAATTGCTAAGGGTTCTACCAAGTCTAAAACTTACTCTAACAAATTTTCACACCTTTTAACTAAGGTTTAGAGATTGTGTTTTCATAATTGAGCTTCTACCCTAAAACTAGGTTTAGGGTTTTGAGGTGTCTACCTACCTCCAAATCCTCTAAGATTCCTACCAGAGAACTTAGGTTTCACTACCTTCAACTCTACTGAGTTACAAGGTCACACAAGGGCATTTGCCCCTATGCCCTTCACAACACTCAAAAGCCCTTCCTTAGGGATTAAGTTTGATCCCTAGGGTAAATCAACCCTAAGTCACACCATTTTCCTTAAAGGGGGTGACATTGGCCATTCCAATTCATTGTCAAAAACCCCAGCCTCTGTTGAGGTGAATTGTGCACTCAAACCCAAAATACACTTTTTACTCAAAAACCCTTCTTTAAGATAGAACAAAGGCTTGACCATTTCCTACCTAAAACTCCTCCAAATAAGGTGAAATTAAAAAAAAGCTTTATCATGATGCCAGGAACCACTCTCCAACATTTGGGAGGGTTTGGAGGCCTTTGGCGACTTAATTAATTTACCCTAGTTTTATTAAATTAAAACAAAAACTATAGGCCAAATGACTCCAAAAATTCTCATTTTTGGACAGGCCCTAGAGACGGTTAAGATCAATCTCCTGTCCGAATTTCAGTCCATATGGACAAGGGATGGAGGGTGGGAGATTTTCTGAAGTTCAGGTTAGCCCTAGGTATAGGTCCCACCAAAACGGGTGCTGTGGTCCAACCACTTATCCAAATGAGGTTAAACAAATTTTTAATTAATCTAGACTCGAAGGGCTATAACTTTCGTGACTGGCCATTTTTCATAAATCGGCTTCTATGGGCCTCATTTGGCAGAATCAAAATGTGCATGTTTAAATGTAACTATTCCTTATATATTATACATATAATTTTTATAATATAAAAAGCTGGCACTGTTCATCTTCTCATTACCCGAACAGAACCAGGAAACTCTAAAACGAAACTCTACAACGCATGCTTCCTGTAGCTTTTCCGTGAGCAACCGCCGGCCCTCGGGCCACATCCCTAGCCAGCCATTGCCACCACCACCTCCGTCGAGGTGGTGCCTAACGCCCGACGTTGGTTTGGCCCCCGAAGGTGGTGGTTTCCGGCGAACCCGAAAATGTATTTTTTATGGTTTTTTTTGTTTTCCATGAAAATGTGAGATAGGTCCGGCTCGGTTGAGCAAGAACTAAAATTCTATAAACCTAAGGTCTACCCATAGAAGAAGAAGTAGAGGATGATCTTATTTGCGGCTTGGAGGCGCGATGAACGTCGGGTTGTCATTTACGCTGTGGTGGCGTCGCCGGATCTCTTCAACACCAAGGCAGGCTTCAATCCGTCAAGTAGGGGTAAAAACTTCTCCTCTAAGTCTAAGGAGAATTTTATAGAGAAGAAATGGGGCTGTGGGTTTCCATGGATTGTAATGGCCATAAAAGCTCCCTTAACGAATGGCTTTTTGGTTATGGTGGAGGAAAAGGAAACGCTGGAATAAGAAGAGGTGTTTTCCAGTTGGCGACAAACTATTGGGCCAACAACTACTCCTTTAATTATATTTTGAAGTAAGAAACGTCTAATTAACACTCCTTGTGTACTTTCCCAAACAAGTATTGATTATAACGCGTGTTAGAATAATTTCGGGCCTGAACCGATGTTTCGGCCTATGTCTTGGGCATGACATGTCGGTCACGGGCGTGGCAAGCCCGTGTTGAAAATTCATAGTTCGTCGATCGTCTTCCTGAGGTCGACGATCGTCGAAGGGGGTCACCCCCTAGGTCACGGGCGTGACGGGTCGGTCACGGGCGTGACAGGCCCGTGTTGAAAATTCTGAGTTCGCCGATCGTCTTCCTGAGGTCGATGATCGTCGAAGGGGGTCACGCCCTAGGTCACGGGCGTGACCAATCGGTCACGGGCGTGACAAACCCGTGACTCGAAATCTTGGTCGATGTACTTCAATTCTTGGGTTTCCTAGGGTTCTGTCATGACAAAACAACTTCTAGGGGTCTAGTTGGAAATGGGATGTTACATAAGTGATCCCTATGGTTTGATAGTTGTTATCCACAAGTGAGTCTGTATTTAAAACTGAAAATGTGTAGTACGGGATAGGCATGCTGTGTGAAGCACATCTGGATAGGTTGGTCTGGATTGGTATTGTTGCATATTGTGCACCGGAGAAGAATCTGCATATAAACGTGTGGTTTGTGGAGTCGAAGGGTTGTTCCTGTGAAGGGGAGTAGTAGGAAGTACTGGAATGAAGTGTTCTAGGAAATACCCTTGTATTGCTTGTACTGCGACAAGTCCTTTGTGGGCAGTGTGGCCATTGTGAGGCCAGTCCTTGGCGGACAGCGTGGCCATTGTGAAGCCAGTCCTTGGAGGATGTTATGGCTATTGTAAGCTGAATGCTATTAATGAAGCTTTGTGCCGAATAAAAAAGGTGAAACCGACCCGCGCCTTTGATTATAGCCGCGAGTATGCCGTACTCGGTGATTGCAAGGCGACTTAAGCAATGGAGGGTGGATGATCCGTACCTGCATTATGTCGACTGTACAAGAGAGCATCAAGGCATTAATCTTTCGTTAGTGGCATAATGAGAGTCTTAGGCCTGCGTGCCACTAAGACTAAATGCTCAATACCGTGTAAACGGTGGTGTTGACCCTGGTTCGCCGGTTCACAAAAAATGTGACCTGAGTGCACGAATTGTCGGGCCGTGTGGCTGATGGTTGTGATGGATTGCTTGTGCGTGAGAGCACAATATATATGATATCTGTCTATACATTGCTATGCCTGTAGGGAAGGAATGCCACTGCCCTGGGAAATGGGTAGGATTATTATAAATTGGTCAGCTGAATGCTGACCGTTGCCTTGTTTACCACCTTCTGGGTGGGCTATCCCTGTGCAGGTGCTGGTCAGCCGAGTGGGAAGTGAAAGGGCTGAAGTCCCTGCGGATGATGCTGCTTCTGCTTCCCACTTGAAGGCTGCTTTCTCTTATATTTTGTTCATATGTGGCCGGCCTGCACGCCGATGCATGTAATCCACACTTTGAAAAGAGGAACTGTAAGGCCTTAAGGCCAGCTTGTGTGTATTTGCTGTACACTCTTTCATGAGTTGATATATAAATGTGGTTTATATATATAGTGTACATTCCTGGTATGACTTCATCGTTATTGTTAAAATCTTCCGCTAGCATGCTTTGAGTTAGGATGTGATGGTGTAGTTGTATTAACCTGTGACCTCGTCGTCTGTTTGTGGCATATAGTGTGGGGCCCTGGCCGGACCTTCTATTATATGTTGTTTAACGGGTGGAGTCGTTACACGCACTACCTAGCGTATGTAACGACCCCATCCGTTACATGACGTATAGTAGAAGGTCCGGCCGGGGCCCCACACTATATGCCACAAACAGACGGTAAGGTCACTGGATAATACCAAACCATACACGTATCCTAACTCAGAGCATGCTAGCGGAAGCTTTAAGTTGTAAATTGAACTCTAACCAGGAATTTCCAATATATAAACCACAGTTATATATACAGCCACGGAATGTACAACAAAGGTGAAGGGTTGGCCTTAAGGCCTTACAGTTCCTCTTTCCACACATCATGGATTACAAACATCGGCGCGCAGGCCGGCCATACATGAGTGAAAGCAAAACAAACAAAACCATTCGCATAGCCTTCAAGGGCCAGCCGCAGCAGCAGCAGCAAGGGCTTCAGCCCTTCATTTACCACTTGGCTCTCCAGCACCTACATAGGGACAATCACCCAAACGTGGCAAACACGGCAACGTTGAGCATTCAGCTGACCTAATTATAACAATCCTACCCCTTTCTCGGGGCAGTAGCATTCCTTCCCTGCACAGCATGGTATCAACAATAGCAAATATGTGCTCGCAAGCACACTCAAGCCATCACAACCATCGGCCACACGGCCCGACAGTCCGTGCACTCAGGGCACATTCTTGGTGCACCGGAAAACCAGGGTCAACACCACCGTTTACACGGTATTGAGCATTCTAGTCTTTTTGGCGCGCAGGCCTATGACTCTCATTATGCGCTCCAACGAAACCTATAACCAGGCTTGCCAGTTGGACGGACATAACGCAGGTACGGATCAGCCACCCCCCGTTGCTCAAGTCGTCGTGCCACCTCGAATACGGAAGTATCCATGGCAATTTATAGGCGCGGGTCGGTTTCACCTTTCCTGTTCAGCAAACTGCCTTTTCATCGAGTTGCAGCCCAACGGCTCAACCGCACACAAAGTGGCAACGCACGGCCACAAGAGTTGCATCCAACCCTCTTCATTTCCTGGACTTCATCCAGTACTTCCTACTGCACCAAGCAACATGTAGGCACAAGGCAAACAAGCCATAACCACGGAGTCTTCTCCGATATGCAAACAAGCATCACTAATCCAGACCAACATGTCCAGATGGGCTTCACACAGCATGCCTAGATCCGTACTCCAATTCCGGACTCTAACAAGGGGGACTTCACATATCTACTCCAAGGGATGCCACAACCCACCGCACACTCGCGGGGATGGGTTTTCCCTATGCAATGCAGAAAAGAAGGACTTCACATGTCCAAGAAGGGAGATCGTTACCCTTGACGATCTCTTGGGAGCCATCGAAATCTAGCCGGTGAGAAAGCACCGCAGCAGCTTTGCCTTCACAGTGCTGGCCTCGGATCTCGAATCGGACCACGGGAGCTCCGCCGGTGGCTTGATCTCCTCCTCCTTCTTCTTCCTCCTCTCTCTTTCTCTCTTCACTTAGCCAAATGAAGAATGATCTCTTCCTCTAGCTTTAATCCAGCAAGGAATCATCTGAGCCTTTGGATCCAAATAGAGAAAAGGAACGGCCACGATTTTCCCAAAATACCATTTTTTTGGCTGACACGGCCTGTGACACGCCCGTGTCACAGGCCGTGTACCCTTAAGCGGCACACGCGGTACTCGTACCGACTGAAAGCTACCAGAACACGGGCATCGACACGCCCGTGTCGAACCTGACACGCCCGTGTCAGTCATGTGACACGCCCGTGTCACCCCTGCCTCAACGAGCTCCAAAACCAACAAGCAGTACACGGGTAGGCACACGGCATCGGACACGCCCGTGTCAAATCTGACACGGCCGTGTTCAAGGCTTGGTTCCGGGCCGTGCACTTCCCAGGCCGTGTCAAACAGCCTGCACCTCAAATCCAGTTTTGAGATTTTTGGGGTGTTACAGCGTAGACCTCTTATATGCCTATGTACCCAACCCAAGTGCACTCTAGGGTCTCTGCGTACTATTATTGGGGTACTACTAGTCTTATCTGCTAAGCGAAAGGTCATTAGGAAAGTATAACCAAGACACCAGACTAAGTTTACCCTATTGGGTCCATTGCCCACAATGTCCCAGATTTGAAGAAGTCAAACATATCAATGACATACATATTGTTGTATTTAATGTATGTTCAAGTTTATGAAAGACGGTTAGTCCTTATAACATTAATAGGACGGGTATTCCAAGTGATGTGATAGGTGGTCACAAAGTAAAGATGTGGTGAGAAAAAAATTTGTTTAAGTCCACAGGCATTGAGTGAAGTCAGTTCACTCAACGCTAGATGCAAGGGAGGATGCTAGATAGACTGAAAATTACCTAAGTCCACAGGCGTTGATTGAAGCAAGTTCACTTAATGCCAGATGCCATAAAGCGCTGAGTTAGTTGTGGACAGTCAAAGCCATGAAGTCTTCAAAGTAATTCTGCGGCCAAGTCCACAGGCGTTTAGTGAGGGCAATTCATTCAACGCCATCGTCGAGTATAGTTGAATCTGTCAAAGCCTCAGTATTGGTGCACTAAATATTCAACCAAGTATAGAAGCGTCGAGTGAACACAGCTCACTTGACGCCAAAGCAGAAGGCATCGTGTTATGATAAAGCCAAAGATAACAGAAAGAGGCCAAGTACAAAAGCATTGAGTGATGAAGCATAACTCGATGCTCTCAATGCAAGACAACAAAATCATTGAGTCATGTTGTTGCAGTCAAAGCCTAAGAAGAAGACAGGAATCGACTATGTCTAGAAGCATTGAGTGAAGCCAGTTCACGCAACTCCTACTAAAGAAGACAGGCAAAGACATAAAGTGTTGAGTGAGGACAGCTCACTCAACGCCTTCAGACAGGTGAAGAATTCACAAAGTCCAGAGGCATTGAGTGATGAAGGCTCACTCAATGCTCTCAATGCCTAGAGGCAGAATGATGAGCTAAGTCAGAAAGCGTTGAGTTATGAAGGCTCACTCAATGCTCTCAAAGCCTAAGATGTAGAATGGCTCAGAAAGTTGACTAAGGGTTTTAACGTTGAGTGAAGCTTGTTCACTCAACGCACTGAATGTTTGAGGGCGCAAAAGATTGGCTATGTCCAGAATCGTTGAGTGAATCTTGCTCACTTAACGCACTCAATGTAACATCCCTCAAATAACTAGACCCCTAGGAGTGGTTTTGTCATGACTAGGTCATGACAATACCCTAAGAAGCTTAAAAGACCAAGTGAGAAAAGGCACAAGGTGAAAATCACCTTGGTCTGCCTATAACACAACCTCACCACAAGACCTAGGGTTTGACCTTAGGGCTTAAACTTGACTCTGTGACCCCACCACAACACCCCTAACCCATTGGGTGGTCAATAGGGTCACTAAGGACCCATTGGCGGCAATAAAAGTGGTCAAGTTTACCTAAGTCCACCTTAACACTAAATGGGTCAAATTGACCAATATAGGGCTAATTGACCTTCCCTTAGCTAAATGGACCACACCTATACCTTCTTAACCCTAAAGGCAGGTCAATAGGTCACCAAGGACCCATTAGGATCAACCCAAAAGGTCAATTTGACCAAAGTCAACCCTAGCCCTAAAGTGTTCAAAGTGCCCTAACTGAGGGTCAAGTGGCCTTCAAGGTGCCAAGCCAACCCTACCCAACCCTTCCTAGACCTTAGAGGAGGGCAATTGGTCACCAAGGATGCATTGGATGCAACCCAAAAGGTCAAATTGACCAATGTCAACTCCACCCTATTAGCTCAAATAGGCTAACTCAAGCTCAAGCCCAATCCACTTGGGCTAACCTTATTTCCATTAATAATATGGGTTTGTGGGGTGCCTTTTATGCTGAATTAGCCATCAAATTCGGCCATGGTGACTAAAAGAGAGAAAAACTCCACTCCCCTTTTATGGAGGAGAGAGAAGGAGGAAGAGATCCATTAATGGCCAAGGGAGGCCAAGGGCACTCTCCCTTCATCTCCATTGGGTTGATTCATCTCCCCCGTCAGTGCTGAGGAGATCAAGGGACTTTCCATGCCCTTTCAGTGGCTGGGTGTAGTGAACCCACCTTGGCCGAAAAAGCTTCCCCATGGCCATTAATGTCCACTGAAGATTGACCCTCCCCCTTCCCCAATTGGTTATTTTAAAAGCATCACATGGAAAAGAGGAGCTGTTTCCACTCTTCCCCTGAAGAAATCGAGGCCTTCTACTATGTTGTTGCAGAGCACCCGATGGGCCACCATCGTCCATGATAACCTGGAGATCGGCCCGACTCCTGCCCTCCACAAAGGTCCTGTCCCTCTCCTCTTTTCTAGTGGGTAGATGAAAAATGTTTAAGTTGTCTACCTAAATAACCTAGAGGGGGTGAATAGGTGAGTTGTGCGTCTTTTTGCGGAATAAAAATTTTAGTGAACTATGCATAGAAAAATAATCAAGAAATCACAGAAGACACCAAGAATTATAGTGGTTCCCCAACCTTGGGTATGCCACTTTCCACTCACCGATCTAGAAATGCACTGGACTCGGCTACTCCACAAATCTTGGATTGAAAACAATCCTACTACTTGGAACAATGTTCCTACAACTTGATCCACAAAACGGATCTACACTCAGAAGATAAAAACTTCCTACAACAACTTGGAGAACAAAGCTCCTACACTCGGAGAAGATTCTCCTACAAGAATAGATTTGAAATAACAAACACAAACTGTAAAATCTCTCAGATCTGGAAATTTCTGCCTAGGTCTTTGTTCTTGAACTTTTCTCCTCTGTCAGAATATGTTGAAGAAGACTCGGCTAGATCCTTGATCTGAAATTTCTAGACTCACAAGATCAAAGAGAGGATGTGTAGATTATAGAAGATCTTGATCTGCAAGTCGACTACTCTAAATCATTCTTGAACGAAAGCCCTTGGCGATGAGCACGATGAGCGGCGGCTTCTGAATTAGGAAAGAGAATTAGGGATTCAGAATTTCTTCTTACGCGTCTTAGGGTTGGTCGAAATGACAAGACCTTTTATAAGATATCCCTAACGGTCATAATTTAGATTAATGGTGGCCACATGGACCAATCACTTCAAATCATATTTGAAAACACGTCTGTCGGGACTTAGAAAAAATTTCTCAGAAAACACCAGATTTTCTCTAGAGGAAGTATTTTACTCGAGAGACAGACTTGTGTTATCGAGAACAATGATAGAGATCTTGAGAAGAATGACTTAGAATTCTACGCGTCGTATACCCGGGTAAACCTTAAGTTCTTATTTAATGTGAAAAAGAAGACCTTTAATTATTTAAAAAGATTTTTATTGTCCCAATGCTCTTCAATACCGAGGGTTAAGAGCGATTAGCCACTCATCGGGATAGGGACGACTTATTATTTTGGTGAGGCGTGAGTTCAAAACTAAGCGTTGAAGGGTTATGAAGAAAAAGACATAAAATAAACTAACATTAGAAAAAGAAGAGCCTACTAAAAAAGAGAACGCATGCACTCAACCAAAGCCAAAATGAAAAGATAAAGCTAAGTTACAAAAAAAAATTAAATAATTGAAATTACAAGTCCTACTAATCTGGTCGACTACGCATTAAGATTTCTCGACTCTAGACCTTGTATCGACATAGATATTCACCTCTCTTCTCTTCCTTCTCTCTCTCTCTCTCGTCAATGGCACCCCACCAGGATGATAAGGTGAATGAAGATTATGAGCTGGTTCGTGGGGATTCACGACAGCTTCACAAGACATCCAGGGTATAATTACCCTAATTTTGGAAAATGGTTTGGAGTTCTTGGTCTCAGAACCAACAAGAATTTGGAAAAAGGAAGTACTGGAATTCTACTCATCAGCAACTGTGGACACTGAGGGGAAGAAGATCAAAGACACAGTTTAGGATTCAAGAGTAAAACTCACACTTAAGACGATCAGGAAATCGCTCCACCTTCCCAAGATTACGGATGATGATGAAATAGTTCCATCCATGACAAAAGATGCACTAAGTTGGTGCGGGCTGAACCCTAATACCAAAGTAGGACCATCAATTACCAGAAAGGGGATGAATTCCCAAGGTAAGTTTCTTTCTGAAATCATTGGAAAGGTAATTCTGTGCAAGACTTGTGGACATGACAAAATATCTGCCTCCATGTTCAACCTAATGACCAGAGTCATATTCACTGTCAAAACAGACTGGTCATCAGTGGTGTTTGACAAGATTCTAGAAGGAATAAAAAAACCAAATCTGGGAAGGATACTAAGCTTATGTCTAGCTTCAACAATACCAGATGTTATGAACCAACTGCCAGGATCCAAGATAAACGAAATAACGAGGATGGACATGAGAATTCTATCAAGATGGGATAGAGTATTAACCAAAGAGTTTTCTACTCCACAAAAATAGGTCAAGAAGGATAAAAAGCAGAAAGAAATTGTTAGACAAGAAGAATCCTCTAGTGATTCTGAATAAGAGGTAGTCTTTAGTTCAGATGAAGACAAACAACAAAAAGAAGCTCAAGATCAAGTAGAGAGCAGTAAGCACCCAGAGCAACCGATAGCCTTCACTCAAGGGGGAAAACACCCTGAACCAGCAGTACAAGACACTGAAATATCTGAGCTACCTACCTATGGGAGAGGCATTGTTGTAGCTACTCTGGAGAGTAAGTATGCTGCTAATACAGTGATGGATATTGTATCAGACATAAACAAAGAAGCACTGATCATTGCTGAGAAGGAAGCACAAGATGTGTAGATGAAAGATACAACTCAAGATGAGC